>CM059874.1:35166228-36366228 GCA_030490815.1 Acer saccharum | reverse complement strand
AATAAAACTATCACAACACAAGATATACATGGAAAACCCAAAACGGGTAAAAAACCACGGGTCGTCAGGATGACAGAGAAAGTTCCACTATATGATAAACTGTTACAACCATATACTTTAGGATTCTCTCTCACACCTAACCCCAAACCACTCTCACAAAATCCTCACCAAGAACCCCACAATATCCCCTAGGTCTCCCCTAAATATCACCCATGGATCTCATACTTGATCCACCGATATTCCCTTGGATCCCTCCTCGGATATTCCCTTGGATCCCTCCTCGGATATTCCCTTTGGGTCTCCCCGGATCTCACTCACACTCTCTGATGTTACATGGTGTTCAACTCACACTTTCAACCTAATTACAAGGTTCTATTTATACTAGTTACAAGGAGTTTAAGGTAAAAGGAAATCCTACTCCTAAACATACAAGACTTGTTCCATATAAATACTATTTCCTTTTATGACAAGTCTTTTAGTCAAGAGTAAATCCTTTTTCTTCAAGCACAAGAACTTCCAGAAGAATACCTTTTCCTATTCTGCGTAACATTCCCGATCTCAGCAATACATCGTCTCCGCCGTATTGATCATGGTGTGCACCCCGCTTCCAACACCTGCAGAACATTCTGGTATGACCGCTCCGGGTACCGCCCCGGGTATCGCGATCTATGCCTTGCCTCTGCCGCGGTCCTACACTGCGTCTGTTCACCTGGGCATTTACCGCTCCACATGCCGCAGCCCAGGCACTTGCCTATGCCACGGTCCTACGCTGCGGTACCTGCCAGATTACGCTTCTTCAGTTCTTCTTCAATCTTCAACCTCCCTTAAACACCACTATTCAACTTCCAAACTTATCCCACGTCTCTAGGAAGTAACACATCAGTTTAGTCTTGTTTGGTTCACATTTGGTTCATTCGAGAATACGAGCTAAAACCTATCATCTTTAGCTTTCTCTGTTTCAATCTCTTTCCTCTTTTCTTCTTCCTTAAGCTTTCGCTTCTTCATCTGCATATCCCCAGTAAAATTTTCTACTAAGAGGAAATTTGTATATGCTCCATTTATAAATCCAAATTTCATCAAAACCACTCAAAGTGTGAGATATCATTCTCTTTTTCTATTATATTTGAGAATACCCCTGCAACTTTTCATAAACATTTCAATATATATGCATGAAATCTTGAAGAAATTTGTGTCACAACAAGAGATTAAACCTTTTATCATGCTCACTTCTTTGACAGTAACTGATAGCAAATTGGTTTCATATGAACTAATATATACAAAAGCTTATGGTTTGTCAAGCTCTGCATTACCACAAGATCTAAAGAGAATCGCAGACAGATACAAGATCTAAAGAAAATCATGTATGTCAAGCTGTCAGCAGATACAAACCGAGTCACATACTGACATTATCAACAATAAAATAAAACCCTGATAAAATAAAATAAAATATCGACAATTTCCTGGTGACATACTTACACTATCAACAATTTCATTTAACAATAAAACAAATCTTATAAAATCCCAGATAATAATTATTGACACAAAATGACAGAATAAAGCAAACGAAATAAATGAGATTGAGAGAGAGAGAGAGAGAGCTACGTGGATTTAGATTTTGGAGAGAGAAACGTGTGCAATGACCAATGAGATTGAGAAGAGAGTGTTGAAGAGGTGAGCCGGTGACAGAGAGTGGAGCTGTCGGAGGGCGAAAGGTGGAGTTGAGAATCTGAGAGTTGCGGTTTGTGGAAGGGTTTGAGAACTTGAGTGTTGTGGCAGTGAAGAAGGAATTAGGTTTAGGAATTAGGGACAATTCATTATATACCATGACAAGTCGGATTGACAAGTCCGGCCCACGGGTCGTCCCACTGGTACTGGCATCTGGGTGGTCCACATGGTCCACGTGGTCCGCATGGTTCGCATGGTTTGGGTGGTCCGCATGGTTTGCATGGTCCGGGTGGTCCGGGTGGTCCGGGTGGTCCTTTGGGTCCGGGTGGTCCGGGTGATCCTTTGGGTCCGGGTGGTCCACGTGGTCCGGGTGATCCTTTGGGTCCGGGTGATCCTTTGGGTCCGGGTTCGGGTTTGAGTAACAAGATCCGGACACTGGGTCCAATTGCCCTCCCTACTACCAATGCCAAAATAACAAATAACACTCCTCCTGCAATTGATATCGAAACCCCTTCCGTAGTTTTTAAGAATTTTTTTATTCCACAAGTTGATTCCTTACAAGTAGATGGCCCTTTTTGTTTTGGTGGTGGAGCTCCGGGAACCAGAATTGATGGTGGTGGCGTTACTGGAGATACTGGAGCAGTAGTATTACATGGGTTTCCATCTTTTCTGAAAAGGATATATGGAATGTCAGCAAACAAAAGCAAAAACCATAAAAATAAAAAAAAATTAAAAAAAATCAAATATTTTCAAACCGTAAAAAGCTTCCCTCCTTTTTCATAGATAACAAGATATGACTAAATAAATTTTATACCCTATAAAAACTCATTTGCTGCCTAGGACACCAAGATAGGGTGCATCTAAGGTAATTGCTGCATTAGAAACTCGTTCACTATGCCAACCAGCAAAATGATTTTTAATATCAATATCATTGATTTGCATCTGTACTGTAGTCTAACAAGGCTAGACAGTTTCTAGTTTACATATCGCTACAGGTTTTTTACCACGGGTTGCAAAAAAAGTTTTAATTACAAACAAACTGAACATCTATACAATTGGCAGAATTGAACGTACATATAAAAAAAAAAAAATTATCCATTGGATGTCATCACATTTAACAAAAGCTGCTCCCTTTCATACATAAATAAAAAAGTTGTGGCTCTCACCTGAAATTTGTGATGCCCTGTAGCATCTTATCAGGTATGGTCCCAGAGAACAGGTTATTCTCTATATTCCTGTTCAAGAGGAGGGAAAGATAAGCCAAAAAAAAAATCCAAAGTCTTCAACTGCAAACATAACATAGTTCACCAAGTTGTAAACTGTATAAATTAGCATTTCATCATAGAAGATAGATAAGAAATGGTTGAGGATCATACAAATCTTTTAGGGGAAGATCTTGTAAAACATCAAGGGTCCCAGAAAGCTGATTGTCCTGTATATGTCTGCCAATTAAGAAGTTACCTACATTTATGCCGATGTAATAGGAGAGACAAAAATGGCTTTTTGAAAAGACAAAATAGACTCACAGGGTTGTCAATAGTGACAAATTTTCCAAAGTGGGAGGGAGTTGCCCGCTCAAATTGTTAGTAGATAAATCTCTACACAAACACACGCAGCTCCATTAACCATTACAAACTTACAACCTACGAATGTGGAAGTGAAAATGAGAAGTATCATTCATGAACATACAGATTGATTAACCCAGTAAGGGATTCAAAGGCATTCGGTATTTCTCCACTTAAAAGATTGTTGTTCAGAGACCTGAAAGGCATAAGAGATAATGCTAAGAAGAATTTATGAAACTGTCATTAGGCATCAGAACATTGCAGAGAAAGAGAAATTACATGTCTGTCAATAGGGTCAAAGTTGCTAGAGAACTCGGGATGCTTCCAGAAAACTGATTAGCTGAAAGAAAACTGATAGGAAGGTAAAAACTATTATAACTTTGGCATAAAAAGCATAAAGTAAATAAAAATTAAGGCTAAAAGCATTAAACGTACATGGTACTCTTAGTTTTATTTTCAAGGAGGGAAAAACATACAGATTTTTCAAGGTAACAGGCAAATTGGGCGGAATACTCCCCCCGATGTGGTTGTTGCTTAAATCTCTGAATCAAAACAAAAGAACATGAATTAGGGACACTGTCCATAAAATATAATAACAGAAACTTTATCAGTAATTTCACTTGCAATATACAGTGATCTAGTGGAAAAAAAAAAAAAAACCAAATCAAGCCATCAGAAAGTTCGGAAAATTTAATGAAGAAAACTAATGTTCTGTCTGGTAGTTTGTGCATCTTGAGATTGTTCAACATCAGTTAATTTTCAGGACATCCAATTAAGAAAATTAATTAATTTACTTCAGAGTCTAAAGTAAAGAGACTTCTCAACCACCCTAAAAGCCTTATGTATCTAAAGTAATATATATCATTTTTGTTGCTTGTTGATAGGTACAACTACTAGTTACATGCCAGGCATGTCATTTTGGCTTGAAACCCCTCAATTAAACAAATGAGGGGACTAAAAGGCATCAATCCTTCTAATTTTTTTGTAATGGTGGTAAGAACACATAAAACACAGACACACACGCAGAATCTCCGCTTACAATACTGTGATAGAAGCAAAATCACCCAAGCTATCACCCAGTTCTCCTCCCAAATTAGCACCATTAAGAATTCTACAAAAGATCAAAAGAGAAAATACATAAGAAGGCTAAATATTTATATTGCCAACAAAAATCATCAAGGCTTGGAGTTAAAATGATGGGTTGCCATACATAGTGATTATATCTGATGCATCATTGCATTGAACACCTTGCCATGCTTCAAGACATGGGTCTCCTCCACTTTGAACCCACCCAGGAATTTGAGGGAAACCCAAAGCAGCAAATAATCTGTTAATCGCTGCGACTAATTGAATCAAAACCAATGCAGCAAATTAGATTCCATACTCCATATAATTTTACAAATCGTTGCCACAACCGTAAATAGCATAAACACATTAACACAAAATATATATATATACACATGCAGGCCACTGATTATGGAGGAGAAGTTTTGATAAGTGCATACATTTTGAGTCAATGTATTTAAATCTAATAATCAACATCCAACACACTGACGAAGTTATATCAGTACGCACTGACGAAGTTATATCAGTACACACTGACTTAAACATATATATATATATATATATTCAGAGCTCAAAATTATCAGAAAAACATAGAAACAAAAGGGGAAAAAAAATACAAGCTACAATCTACTTCAAATTCTCACTGTTTCTAAGCAACCAAACAGAGTAAAGAGAATTAGAAAAAGCAGAAAACCATGCTTACCATCAACAGGATTAGTGGCAGCAAACGAATTAGTCGCTGCCCAGATCAGAATAAGCCCAACAAAGACCTCTGCACAGATCTTCCAGTCATTGCACGCTCTAATAGATCTCTTCACACCCATTGATCACCAAATCAACTCCAACCCACGATTGTTCCAGTACACACTCTCCAATCTGAATCCGTGAATAATTTAATATAGCATTTTTTTTAAATGATATTTCCAAATACAATTGTCAATTTTTTTAAGGCAAAATGTGCTAATAAACCTTATCTGTATTTATTTATTTACTTTTATCATGGAATCTCACACCATTTTTCAGTGATTTCAATCCATTCAATTAAGTCAGGTTTTTGATGCGTTTTCAATCAAATTCATTAAATCCAAAGTTTGCAATCAAAATCAATGATCAATGGGGTTTTTTTATCTATATCCGAACAAGTTCAAAAGATTTGAAATTATTGAAGAAACTTTCTTTGAGATTATATTAAAGTATGAATGCATTTAATTGGTTTATTTTTCTCATTTGATAACCTCTCTTGCACGAGCTGTAATCGATGGAATAATTTTTTTTTAGATAAATTTTTTTAGGAAAATTTTAATGAAACATAATATATATAGAGTCATGGTTTCAATTTTTATTTTTTTTTCACAGCATATCTATCTAGACCAAGTATTTTTTTTTTTTTTTTTAAAAAGCTTTTGTCATTGGTTTCAAACCAATTTTAAAATCAATCGAATCTAACTTATAAACCGAATATGATTAATTAAATTTACCCTGATATTATACCAACAAATTAGTGTGTGAGAATATAACAGTTGACTTTAACAATTTTAGTTAAAGTACATAAATACCATTTATTTGTCATATTAGAGCAAAATTATTTTGTCTTTTGTGCATTAAATTCACCATTATAATTACAAAAAAATCTAAAAATATTATTAATGAAACACCATTTGTACCTTTTTTAATTAAAATTTTCTAAAAAAATCTAAAAATATTTTAATAAGACAATGTCAATTACACCCTTAGTATCATCCATTCCCAGTTTAGTTTTTTACCATATATATATATATATATATATATATATATATATATATATTTGTTAATATTATACAAGCACTATTGTTAAAATTTTTCAAAAATCAAAACTCACAAAAAAAATAAACAAAAATATATGTGTTAAAAAAAAAAAAACTATTCCTGTGTCATTATTACATTGTTTAGAAGTAAAGTACAATTTTACCCCTACACAGTTAAAGTTAACTAACGGAACTTAGTTGGAGGGACTAATTTGGTACTTGGGAAAAATGTAAGGACCAATTTAGTCACTTTTGTAAAAGTCGCAAACAACTTGGAATTTTAAAAAAAGTTCAGGACCTAATTGGTAATTGCCCTAATCCCTTTCGAGTTGACACAGAATTGACACAGATTAAGCCAATAACAACGGGAGGATAAATAAATAAATGAAAATAAAAATAATAAAAAGTAAAAAAAAAATGTTGATAAGCAAATGCCAAACAAAATTGACACAAATGAAGCCAATAACATGAAAATAAAAATAATAAAAAGTAAAAAAGGAGTGTAGAACTTTTGATAAAGTAATTTAGAAATAATAAAACTATAACTAAAACAAATAACTTAAAAGCTAAGATTCAATGAGTTACAGTACTGAAAATAAACGTAAGCAAATTCAAATAGAAGAAGCTAAGCTAAGCTCAGCTCTCACCTGTGGAAAGTACTGGAAAAAAAAGGAGGAGAAAAGGCTAGCAAATGTGGGAAAAGGTACACAGAGATAGAGAGATATAGAGAAGAGAACTTCTCTGAAACTATCAAACTCTTTTTTTCTTTTTTTCTTTTATGTGTTTCCACTGACTATTCCATCTCGCTTCGCTAGCTCCTTATAATTCAAGTTATTATTCATTTCAAAACACATTAATTATTTTATTATTGTTTTTGACTCAATAATAATTATTGGTTTGGTGCGTATGAGTGAATAATTGACTCAAATCGTCTGTTCAAAAATGGTATCTCAATTTGTGTCTAACTAACAAAATTGGAACATGTGTATACATTTATGTAAGAAGTTGAAAAAAAAAAATTAAACGTAGACACATGTCCCAATTTGGTTGGTTAGATATAAATTGAGGAATTTAGGTCCTCTGCTAATCTGATTTTTTCCTGACCTCACTTAATCTCATGACATATAAACATTACAATGAATGTATGGTTAATATATAGTTGGTTTCCACAACTACTTTATCAACAATCAATCATATGTTTTAAAAATGTCAGGTAAAATCAGATCAGTAGAGGATCCAAATCCTAAATTGAAACACCATTTTTAGACAAACGATTTGAATCCGTGATTAGGTGAATAATGTAATATAGGCATATAGCATTTTTTATTTTATTTTTAAATGATATTTCCTAATAGACAGGACAAATACAATTGTCAATTTTTTAAGGCAAAATGTGCTAATAAGCCTTATCTGTATTTATTATTATTATTATTATTTTTATCATGGAATCTCACAGCGTATTTGGTATGGTTCATATAAATCCATGTTGGTGGTCAGTAAGAAAATTAATCTAAGCTGATATTGTTTGTTTGTGAAATTGATTCGATTCTTGTTCTATTATTTTGACTTTTGAGTGATGGTGAAGTTCATAGACGAGACTACGTTTTTAAATTTGTTTTAGAATAATAACAAAATATTTATTCAGTCCATTCAATTAAGTCAAGTTTTTAATACGTTTTCAATCAAATTCATTAATTTAAACCCGTTAAACTATAAAGTTTGCAATCAAAATCAATGATCAATGGGGTTTTATCTATATCCAAACAGTTCTATCTAAAGTTCAAAAGATTTAAAATTATTGAAGTAACTTTCTTAATGAAACATAATATACGAGTCATGGTTTCAAATAATTTTAGTCAAAATATTGACTTAAAAGAAAAGGTAATAACATAATTAAATTAATTACGTAAGTATAATTATTTCCTTAAGTAATTGTTTTCGTAATATTTATCAAGAATAGGAAATACGTAAATTAATAATGCAACTTTTTCCAAATTTGATATTCAAATTTGGTACCTAAATGATGTGACATTACTGTAATCCATTTATTTAAATTGTATTAGATTTACATTATTTAAACGAATTGATTACAGTGATATCACATCATTTGGACACTAAATTTATACAACGTTGCATTACTCATATGCAAATTGATGTGATCAAAAGATTTATGATTTTAGTCCAAATATTTACTAAAAAGAAAAAGTAATAACATAATTTCATTAATGTATAATTATTTCCTTAAGTAATTGTTATCTTAATATTTATCGAGAATAATTTTGTCAACGCCTTAAAAATAGTAATATTTTTTGTTATTACTTTGATTTTATAATGAATACTATTAATTGTCTTTTTTTAAGAAAAAAAATAGCGTTAGCGGTTGAGGCCTGAGGGTGATATTATTCATTGGCTCTGGGGGCGCGTGAGATCGTCGTTAATATGTAAAAAAATAAAAAATAAATCCAAGTTGTAAAAAGTTACAACGCGTAATTGACAATAATAGCCGCCGGTGTCTCCAAAACAGGAGAAAAACTTGGGTGCAACCGATGCACCACGCTTGAATCTGATGTTGGTACATCGGTTCCACTTAATGATTTACATGTGGCACTCATTAAAAAAAAATATTTTCTCTTTTATTTTCCGCTGAATTCAGATTTTTCTCTTTCCCTCTTCTTCCCCACTTCTCAGTTCTCACCGTCGACTGCTTCCCCACTTCTCACCGTCGACTTTCCGTGACCGTCGTCGTTTCGGTCTCGCCATATTCCGGTGACCGTAATGTTAGTGCAAGTGCTCTACCAAGAGTCAAGAAAAACAATTGGGAAATCTTTCCTTAAAGACAGATATGAATTTCACATCAAACACAAACATTCCATTAGTACCATGCTTTGAAACATAGCATCCAGCAATCCACAGATGAAGCACAAAACGAATAGACCCACAAAACAAGAACCAGAGTCCTTGAAATCCAACTTTTCCGGCAGCTAATTGTGTGTATAATTGAGTTGGTTAGCAAAGCCACTGACCAAGATACCGGAACCAAGCAGAGCAACCACAGCAATCCCAAACAATCCTCATGTTCTTCTGCTCTTGAAACTAAAATCTAACCAGTAACCAATCCCAATTGAACCCACCATCTGTGCACCTCAATAGAACACATCGATCAACCCTCTTGTCCTCATATTGAATTGGATTCAATTCACGTTATTGTTTTTCTTGACTATTGGGAGAGAAAGAAATGTGCGATAATATTACAGTCACCGGAATATGGCGAGACCGGAACGACGATGGTCATGGCAAGTCGAAAGTGAGAAGTGGGGAAGAAGTTGACGGTGAGAGGTGGGGAAGAATAGAGAAAGAAAAATCTCACTTGTGGAAAATGCAGAGAGAAAATGATTTTTTTTAGTGCCACATGTCAATCATTCAGTGGAACCGATGCACCACCATCAGATTCAAGCGTGGTGCATCGGTTGCACACAAGTTTTTCTCCTAAAACAGAGACTTCACGTACTTGCTCAAATGATTGGCTTGGCCTTTTCCATCTCGCTTCACTAGCTCCTTATAATTCAAGTTTTTTTTTTTTTTTTTTTTTTTTGAATATACAACAACTGTCGGGATCGACGAGATTAGACTTTACTAGCGCAGGCCCGGACTGCAGCTCCCACAAGCGGGGAGAGAGCACTCACAATAGGTGGGACAACACTCACCCTTGGGATTAATGGCCAAGGGGGACAAATAATATATATATATATTCATGCCATATGTAGTGGGATGAAAAATGTGGGATTTTAGGTGGGATGTGTAGCATTACTGTATATTTATACATGCATACACTGGGCGTTGAACCGTGGTGGTGGAGGCTCCCAAGGGAGGGTCCAACCACATTGGCAAGAGGCCCAACTGTGTTATAATTCAAGTTATTATTCATTTTAAAACTCATTAATTATTTTATTATTGTTTTTGGCTCAATAATAATTATTGGTTTGATGCATATGAGTGTATAATTGACTCAAATCGTATGTCCAAAAATGTTATCTCAATTTATGTCTAACCAACAAAATTGGGACATGTGTTTACATTTATGTAAGAAGTTGAAAAAAATTAATTAAATATAGACACATGTTCCAATTTGGTTGGTTAGATATAAATTGAGGAATTTGGATCCTCTACTGATCTAATATTTTTCCTTTTAAAAAGGTCAGGAAAAGACCAGATTAGTAGAGGATCCAAATTCTAAATTGAGACACCATTTTTAGACAAACGATTTGAATCCGTGATTCGGAGAATAATGTAATATAGGCATCTAGCATTTTTTATTTTTTTTAAATGATATTTCCTAATAGACAGGACAAATACAATTGTCAATTTTTTAAGGCAAAATGTGCTAATAAACCTTATCTGTATTTATTATTATTATTATTATTATTATCATGGAATCTCACAGCGTATTTGGTATGGTTCATATAAATCCATGTTAGTGGTCAGTAAGAAAATTAATCTAAGCTGATATTGTTTGTTTGTGAAATTGATTCGATTCTTGTTCTATTATTTTGACTTTTGAGTGATGGTGAAGTTCATAGATGAGACTATGTTTTTTAATTTGTTTTAGAATAATAACAAAAGATTTATTCAATCCATTCAATTAAGTCAAGTTTTTAATACGTTTTCAATCGATTTCATTAATTTAAGCCCATTAAACTATAAAAGTTTGCAATTAAAATCAATGATCAATGGGGTTTTATCTATATCCTAACAATTCTATCTAAAGTTCAAAAGATTTAAAATTATTGAAGAAACTTTCTTAATGAAACATAATATACGAGTCATGGTTTCATTTATTTATTTATTTTTTATTTTATGTTTTTACAGTATATTTATCTATCAACCTATTTAGACTAAGTAATTTTTTTTTTTTTTTGAAACTTTTGACATTGGTTTCAAACTAATTTCAAAATCAATCGAATCCGACTTATAAGCCGAATATGATTAATTAAATTTACCCTAATATTAGACCAACAAATTAGTGTATGAGAATCCATTGGACCAATCGACCATTACAATCTATTGTATAAATTAAGAAAGAGAGAAATTCCAATTCAAAATTCTAGTCAGAAAAGCTACTTTTCAAAAAGCAACACAATTTTTTTTCTTCCTTTTTCTTGTTATCCCTTTTGAGTTCAAACAGAAAAAAGAAAAAAAATTATTAAAATAGTAAAGGAAAAAAATGGTGGGTGTCTATATTACAATTAATATAATTGTCAACATCTATATTATAACATCATTTGTGAACCTGATCTAGACACCAAATTTGGGTAAAGTAATATTATTGAAAAAAATATGAAATTTTTACCCAAATGATATGGAATCGTTATAATTTATTCATTTAAAATGAATGGATCAGAGTGATATCACATCATTTGAGCACCAGATTTGAATAAAGTAGAATTATTGAAAAATTAATAACAAATATCATGGATATTTTAAAAATATTAATAATAGTTACTATATATTTATCGAAATTTCAAAGAAATTTAAAACACCAATATTTACACGTAAAGTGTATACGGACGTTTATTTAATTTAAAGTGTATACACGTAAAGTGTATCTCTCTCTCTCTAGGTCTAGCTGTCATTTATAACGGAATCTATCTGCTTGTCCCACCGACCAATTTTGCACAAAAACCCTTCTCTCTCATTGGACTGTCATTTCTCATCACAGTCAAATCACTTGTTTTATTTTTATTAATTTAAAATAATTCCATTTATTCAATAATCAATACTGTTACAACAATAAAGTATATATATATAAAAAAAAAAAGCATCACCTATGACCTTTGTTGGGTTGGGACTTGGGAGTGAAGTACTTGGGACAACATTTTTTATTATTATATTGTTAATTTGTCTTAATTAAGAATCTTTTCAGTCACTTTTGCCATTTTCTTTAAATTTGGGATTTGAGTGCTTAACAGATTTCTATTTTAAAAAATATATTACATAAATTTAGGATTTTTTTTTTTAAAGAGGGAGCACTTGAACCCACAACTTCGCTGTATAGGTGTGATGGGTATTTCAGTGGACCAATTTCATCTCGTCCGATGCTTACAGATTCCTAAAATTGTAATCACATTTTGTTTGCATATTTTGATTGGAGGCCCTTGCTAATTTCTATATATTTACAAATCTTGGCTTAAACTTTCCATATCATTGTTTTCGTATTGCATATATTATTTAATCTGTGGCACTTTAACAAAAATATAGATATCTTTATCATTAAAAATATATTTTTTGAAAAGTATCGTTTGAATAAGTCGATGGATAGTCTATTTAAACAAAATAATAATAATAATAATAATAATAATAATAAGTCGATAGTTATTTGATTTGGCGGTTGAAGTCTTTAAAACGAAGCTCCACTACTTAAGTTCAAACCCTATATTGTATATATTGTCTCACTTTTATCCATAAAACCACAAAATGTGCGGAGAACACTTCCTTATCGACCTTTTTTTTATTTTTTATTTCTATTAAAACCATTCTGCCTTTTTTCTTTTATTATTATTTTTATTTAAAAAAAAAAGTAAAAACATTCGCATTCACACCTTGAATTAAGAAGCAATAAATGATGACAAAATAAGTAAATAATAGTAATGTGTAAAAAACATTGGATCTTAAATGCAAGCGATGTCTTGTTAATATTGACATAATCTTGGTCACATTCATATACAACACAATTGACCGATGAAGCAAATCAAAGAAAACAGATAGTGCAAATAAATTGATGAAAAGGGCATTTGTGGGAACCAAAATACAAAGACACATTAGACATATACCATCCTAACTAATAAGTTTAGACGTTAATAAATAACAAAGTTAAGTCACTCTCATTCAAAACACATCTTCTAGTTTGCCCTTACTTTATTATAGTTGGTATTTTATCTTTTATATATGTATTTTATAAAAGAAAAATACAAAATATTTCTATCAATATTTCCTCTCAAATAGTCAAATCGAACGGTGATTGGGGTCTTAAAATGGATTATATGTTTTTTTTGGTCCCACCAGTCTTTGATAGTTGGCTGTGATGCCAAAATCTCGGTTTGCCGTACAAAGAGAAAATCTTCAATGAGACGGTCTCATTGTCATTTGGTTAGACCATCCCAATAAGATTTCACCATTTTTGTTCTCGAGATAAATGGTGCAATCTCACTGGGACGGTCTTATTGCCATTTGGTGAGACTGTTCCACCGAAGATTTTCTCCTGAAGAAAAAGACAAACAGAGCTTCCAATAATTGGCTGCCACGTTTGTAAACATTGTCAAATAATGGTTCAATAAAGAGTTCAACTTTATAAAAAAAATTGTTCTTTAACTGGGTTTTAACTTTTTAAGTATATATTTATATAAATGGCTAATTTCCTCTTCTTTTTGCAGAATATAAATTTATACTCTCCTTATAGCTTTTTTGAGGTAAGTAAATTGCATATTAAACATGTATATTTCAGACTTCAGAGATGAAAAATACAAATGCGTTTCAGGATGTGGAGATATCAGATATGTTTGAGCAAATCTGTATCTGTTGGAAATTGGAATAATAAAAACAGCAGCAGCTTCAGAAAATCCAAAAAGAAAAAAATAAAATTGCTGCACACATTACTGCTACAAGGCCACACATGGTGCATTACCCTTTTTGGGGTCCGTTGGTGGGGTGGGGCTAGATTAGTCATGCACCATCAAGCAGTCACCTGTCACAGCTAACCCCTGTGGATGAGTCACTTTCAATCCATTAATTTATAATACCATCAAAATTAGATTAGATACATCATTCTGACACGGCCGGCAAGACTACAGCATCCCGCTTCACTCAAGATCATATAATTGTTCAAAAGTATGGTATTTTTTATAGGACTCAAATGTGAGTATATGAATTCTTGAGGCCTAATTTGAAAGCTAATGGTAGAAAGTAGACCTTTCTTGCTGGAAGCAATAAGCATGACATTTTATTTTTTTTGGCTTTTTGACACCAGTTACTCATCAAAAGGAAAATTTAAGACTTTTTTTTCTCGGGCCTCCCCCAGTCTCCAATAGTCATTTATCATCATTGCCCATCTATCGGAATCTATTGAGATCAAACACTACATCTATGTACGACTATAACTATACAAGGTGGATATATATACTCTCGTAATATCAGGGCGAAAACTACAATATGCTCGTAAAACGTGTAAAGTTGGGCTTATAAAAGCAGCTGACACACAAAGAGGCCCAAAAGGCCTAAAGCATGAAATAAAATTGAACATGGATCCGAAATGAGGCCCAATTAACAGTCACCAACCAACCTAATCACCCAATCTCCAATCCTCTCTGTCTCTGTCTCTCTCTCCCTGGACATCAATGATGCCTCTGAAAAAACAACGTTTTAGAGAGAGAGAGAGAGAGAGAGAGACCAAACGAGAACCGGAAGGAACCATGCAATCTCGCTTAACTGTAACCCTAGCTCACGCCCTCAGATGAAACACGAGAGCCTTCTTGTCATCCGTCGAGACCTCGACTCAGCCATCTCAATTCCTGCAAACCCTTGCCAGACTCCATGCCCGATTGGCCGCCAAGTCTTCAAGCCTCACCGATTTCGTCGATCTCCAAACCAGCGATTAATACTCCGTGGAAGTCGGGACGAAGAAGAAGCCTTTGCCTAAGCCAAAATGGATGAAAGAATCGATTCCTGGAGGAGATAAGTATATCCAGATCAAGAAGAAGCTTTGAGAGTTGAAACTCCACACTGTTTGTGAGGAGGCAAAGTGTCCCAATCTCGGTGAGTGCTGGTCTTGTGGTGAGACGGGGACCGCCATCGCTACCATCATGATATTGGGCGACACTTGTACTCGCGGTTGCAGGTGATTTCAGTTCCTTTTGTTTTAGTTTTATGTGAATTAAAATTGATTGTCATGATAATGAGGTAGAGCCATGAAATGAATAACTGCATTGTCTCTTGAGGTCATTAATCAATCTATGGAGTAAAATGTATAAATTTTCATTTTCTTTGAGCGTGTGTATTGCTTTAGCCTTTAGGCATTGTTTTTTTACTTCTTTTGAAAAACTTATAACACTATTTGTCATGTGCTTGAGGCTGGAGTTTTTATGCTTATTAGTTAGTTCGAAATTTCCAGGTTCTGCAATGTGAAGACATTGCGAACCCCTCCCCCACCTGACCCGAATGAGCCCACCAATGTTGCTGAGGCTATTGCATCGTGGGGTTTGGATTATGTGGTGATAACCAGTGTGGATCGACTATCGAGATGACTTACCTGATCAAGGAAGTGGTCATTTTGCTGAGACCGTGCAGAAACTAAAGGCACTGAAGCCAAATATGCTACTGAAAAAATTGTCCAATCTCAACTTGTTAATGAATTAAAACCTACATTAAAGTCTAGGGGTCTTCAATCCAGATTTCTTTGGATTCCAAACAAATCCAATGAAATCCTATTCATCTCAGACTTTGAAGGATTTCAAACAAATCCAACAAAATCTGGGTGTATTGGAAATCCAATAGATTTGGATGGATTTGGTTGGATTTGGATGGATTTGAAAAGGAAAAATATAAATACAGAGGTGACTCTCAAATCTTGCCATTTATACCAAGATTTGGATGGATTTGCTCTCTCCTCTCTGCTCAAGCCACCACTACCCCCACCCTAAAAATCCAACCACCACCTACCAAACCAGAAACACCCACCACCAATCTAGCCACCAC
This sequence comes from Acer saccharum, assembly GCA_030490815.1. Lineage (NCBI taxonomy): Eukaryota > Viridiplantae > Streptophyta > Magnoliopsida > Sapindales > Sapindaceae > Acer > Acer saccharum. The sequence goes on along the minus strand of CM059874.1, from coordinate 36,350,405 downwards.
CCTCAATCCAAAACCATAATCGAAATCAACCACCCACCAACACCAACACCAACACCCACACACCCACACACCCACAACCACAAGCACACGACAACAACCACACACCCACACGAATCGGTCTTTTGGAATTTATCCAAAAGCCGCAACTCAAGAGCAAGAAGAAGAAGAAGACAATGCACGGTCGACCTCGCAAACCCTCCAAGCCAGAAGACGAAGCAGCTTCAGCTGTCAAAGCCTAGAAGCTACGTGCCCTCCAATCTCAGTTTCTCCACAATCACCAAAACAACAGATTTTTGTGTTAGTCCATTGGAAAAAAAAATCACAAAATCAGATTTCTTTAATTTTAATTTTAATTGATGATGTTGGGTTCTTTTAATTGGTGTTGGTTTCTTGTTGGAGGAGGTCGGTGAAGGATTTTCTGATTTTAATTTTATGAAAATCACAAAATCAGATTTTCTGATGTTGGTTTCTTTAATTGGTGTTGGGTTCCTATTAGAGGAGGACAGTGAAGGATTAGGAAGAAGAAGAAGAAGTGGCCATGAAAGGGTGTGCAGAGAATGTGAAGAAGTGGGTTTTGAGATTTTTTGAGAGAGAGAGAGAGATTGTGAAATGAAGATGAAGAGAAGAGAAAAAGAAGAAGACGAAGAAGGAAGAGAGAAAAGTGTGTGATTGTAATCCAAATCCATTCCAATTTTTTTATTTTTCATTTTAATCCAAATCTATCCAAATCTACATAACGAATTCCAACGAACTCTTTACACAATTCCTACAAAATCTAATGAAATCTGTAGGATTTATGAATTCCACCAAAATTCATCACTTAAAACAAATCTATCAAACTCTAACGAAATCTGGGTTGAATACACCCCTCTAAGATAGTGTGATTTTAACATACATATGTGGTAATCTTTTTGGATTTTGTTGGATAATTGGACTCTTAAGACTTCCCACTAAACAGTAAATAACTAAATATACTACCAAAAGTGTGTAGAAGCAAGTAATTAATCAGAGAAAGTGAGGTGAAGAACAAGTAAAATTTTGCAAACCTTTACAAGGAATAAAATTCTTAATTGAAAATTATAAACGAATTTCTTGTCATGGTAGCTTATATAAATATGTCAAAATACAAACAACTCCAAAAATGGGGAAGAATAAACTGAAAAATTCCTTCCAAAAGTTCTACTTACCTACTGAATTTGAGTTTATTGGTCTCACATGCAGAAGACAAAATAGTTACAACAAAAGATTTTACAACTCCACCACCTACCGAAGCTAAATAACCCACCAGATATCTGATAGCATCATAACTGTTGCACAAAAACAATATCTATGTCATGAACTGCGTATTCTAGCCGCACAAGGAGCTTACTCCTTCAAGATTGATTATTGGAAGAAGTAGTCTTTTGATAGCACATCAACTACCATGAATCAACGTGGCTCTATCTGTTTTTCTCAAAGATCGGTTCTTACAAAACTCTATCAAGAATAATCACAAGGTTCACTCTTTTATTGGGGATAATCTTCTAAAACGATGAATGCGGAAACGCCGTGCCTCCTAATATACGCCCATAACTCATAGCAAATAATAGCGTCAATAAATAGAAAAATAGATGAGAGAGAATAAAACAATCACAATACAAGATATACGTAGAAAACCCAAAACGAGTAGAAAACCATGGGCCGTCAGGACGACAGAGAAAGTTCCACTATGTGATAAACTGTTACAACCATATACTTCAGGATTCTCTCTCACACATAAGCCCAAACCACTCTCACAAGATCCTCACCAAGAACCCCACAATATCCCCTAAGTCTCCCCTAAATATCACCCACGATATTCCCTTGAATCCCTCCTCGGATATTCCCTTTGGGTCTCCCCGGATCTCACTCACACTCTCTGATGTTACATGGTGTTCAACTCACACTTTCAACCTAATTACAAGGTTCTATTTATACTAGTTATATGGAGTTTAAGATAAAAGGAAATCCTACTCCTAAACATATGAGACTTACTTGTTCCACATAAATACTATTTCCTTTTATGACAAGTCTTTTAGTCAAGAGTAAATCTTTTTTCTTCAAGTACAAGAACTTCAAGAAGAATACATTTTCCTATTCTGCGTAACATTCCCAATCTCAGCAATATATCGTTTCCGCCGTATTGGTCATGGTGTGCACCCCGCTTCTAACACCTGTAGAACATTCTGGTCTGACCACTCCGGGTACCGTGGCATATGCCTTGCCTCCGCCGCGGTCCTGCATTGCGTCTGTTCACCTGGGCATTTACCGCTCCACGTGTCGCAGCCCAGGCACTTGCCTATGCCGCAGTCCTACGCTGTGGTACCTGTCAGATTAAGCTTCTTCAGTTCTTCTTCAATCTTCAACCTCCCTTAAACACCACCATTCAACTTCCAAACGTATCCCACGTCTCTAGGAAGTAACACATCAGTTTAGTCTTGTTTGGTTCACATTTAGTTCATTCGAGAATACGAGCTAAAACCTAACAATTCTCCTCTTTGGCTTGAATTCTCAAAACTTTGTCCATAGCCACAATTCTCATCACCGAGAATCACCATACCCCACTACAAGGTATAACCACTTAGGAACGAACCATCCTAAGATTTTCCTTCACACAATTTTGTGTTTGTTGTTCCGGCACCATGTTGAAATAACCTGCTAAAATTGTGGTGCAACTCCTCAAGTCAGATTTCCAGGGAGTTCGTCAGCAATCGACATCTTTGTCCACCATATATCTTGCATCACTTTCTGACCAATGCCTTGTGCACAATTATGGACCACTAGCAACAACATATCCTCTTCCATGGCCAGTGGGGAAAACTGCCAAAAGGATAAACATGTCCTTACATCACCCAACCCTGTGAAAGACCTTCTGTCCTTGCATCATATACCTGGTGAAAGACTTGCTACTAGAAACTAGGAGTGCTTTGCCGGATAAGCCCCACACCATACCACAGAGAGATTATTTATTTATTTATTTATTTTTTGATGGTCAATCAGCTCCTTGTGTAACCCAGATTGAATCTCCATGACTCGTACCTATCACCACAAGCCAAACTTCTCCTCCATCAATATTCTTCCTTTCATCAAACCCTACCGAGTTCGAAACCACCTTTAAGACGTATCTCCTTTACTAAACCATACTAGGCAACCATGATCATCATTATCCCAATGCCATCAAGTCCTCCATATGATCTCCCGTAAAGACTTGTCACCGCCATCGCCAAACCATATGGCTCTGATACCAATTGTTGGGGATAATCCTTTAGAACGATGAACGCGGAAACGTCGTGTCTAATATACGTCCATAACTCATAACAAATAATAACGTCAATAAGCAGAAAAATAGATGAGAGAAAATAAAACAATCACAACACAAGATATACGTGGAAAACCCAAAACGGGTAAAAAACCACGGGCCGTCAGGATGACAGAGAAAGTTCCACTATATGATAAACTGTTACAACCATATACTTCAGGATTCTCTCTCACACCTAACCCCAAACCACTCTCACAAGATCCTCACCAAGAACCCCACAATATCCCCTAGGTCTCCCTTAAATATCACCCACGGATCTCATACTTGATCCACCGATATTCCCTTGGATCCCTCCTCGGATATTCCCTTTGGGTCTCCCCGGATCTCACTCACACTCTCTGATGTTACATGGTGTTCAACTCACACTTTCAACCTAATTACAAGGTTCTATTTATACTAGTTACAAGGAGTTTAAGGTAAAAGGAAATCCTACTCCTAAACATACAAGACTTACTTGTTCCATATAAATACTATTTCCTTTTATGACAAGTCTTTTAGTCAAGAGTAAATCCTTTTTCTTCAAGCACAAGAACTTCCAGAAGAATACCTTTTCCTATTCTGCGCAACATTCCCGATCTCAGCAATACATCGTCTCCGCCGTATTGATCACGGTGTGCACCCCGCTTCCAACACCTGCAGAACATTCTGGTATGACCGCTCCGGGTACCGGCCCGGGTATCGCGATCTATGCCTTGCCTCTGCCGCGGTCCTACACTGCGTCTGTTCACCTAGGCATTTACCGCTCCATATGCCGCAGCCCAGGCACTTGCCTATGCCGCGGTCCTACGCTGCGGTACCTGCCAGATTATGCTTCTTCAGTTCTTCTTCAATCTTCAACCTCCCTTAAACACCACCATTCAACTTCCAAACTTATCCCACGTCTCTAGGAAGTAACACATCATTTTAGTCTTGTTTGGTTCACATTTGGTTCATTCGAGAATACGAGCTAAAACCTATCATCTTTAGCTTTCTCTGTTTCAATCTCTTTCCTCTTTTCTTCTTCCTTAAGCTTTCGCTTCTTCATCTACATATCCCCAGTAAAAATTTCTACTAAGAGGAAATTTGTATATGCTCCATTTATAAATCCAAATTTCATCAAAACCACTCAAAGTGTGAGATATCATTCTCTTTTTCTATTATATTTGAGAATACCCTTGCAACTTTTCATAAACATTTCAATATATATGCATGAAATCTTGAAGAAATTTGTGTCACAACAAGAAATTAAACCTTTTATCATGCTCACTTCTTTGACAGTAACTGATAGCAAATTGGTTTCATATGAACTAATATATACAAAAGCTTATGGTTTGTCAAGCTCTGCATTACCACAAGATCTAAAGAGAATCGCAGACAGATACAAGATCTAAAGAAAATCATGTATGTCAGGCTGTCAGCAGATACAAACCGAGTCACATACTGACATTATCAACAATAAAATAAAACCTTGATAAAATAAAATAAAATATCGACAATTTCCTGGTGACATACTTACACTATCAACAATTTCATTTAACAATAAAACAAATCTTATAAAATCCCAGATAATAATTATTGACACAAAATGACAGAATAAAGCAAACGAAATAAATGAGAGAGAGAGAGAGAGAGAGAGAGCTACATGGATTTAGATTTTGGAGAGAGAAACGTGTGCAATGACCAATGAGATTGAGAAGAGAGTGTTGAAGAGGTGAGCCGGTGACAGAGAGTGGAGCTGTCGGAGGGCGAAAGGTGGAGTTGAGAATCTGAGAGTTGCGGTCTGTGGAAGGGTTTGAGAACTTGAGTGTTGTGGCAGTGAAGAAGGAATTAGGTTTAGGAATTAGGGACAATTCATTATATACCATGACAAGTCGGATTGACAAGTCCGGCCCACGGGTCGTCCCACTGGTACTGGCATTTGGGTGGTCCGCATGGTCCGCATGGTCCGCGTGGTCCGCATGGTTCGCATGGTCTGGGTGGTCCGCATGGTTTGCATGGTCCGGGTGGTCCGGGTGATCCTTTGGGTCCGGGTGGTCCGGGTGGTCCACGTGGTCCGGGTGATCCTTTGGGTCCGGGTGATCCTTTGGGTCCGGGTGATCCGGGTGGTCCGGGTTCGGGTTTGAGTAACAAGATCCGGACACTGGGTCCAATTGCCCTCCCTACTACCAATGCCAAAATAACAAATAACACTCCTCCTGCAATTGATATCGAAACCCCTTCCGTAGTTTTTAAGAATTTTTTTATTCCACAAGTTGATTCCTTACAAGTAGATGGCCCTTTTTGTTTTGGTGGTGGAGCTCCGGGAACTAGAATTGATGGTGGTGGCGTTACTGGAGATACTGGAGCAGTAGTATTACATGGGTTTCCATCTTTTCTGAAAAGGATATATGGAATGTCAGCAAACAAAAGCAAAAACCATAAAAATAAAAATAAAAATAAAAAAATCAAATATTTTCAAACCGTAAAAAGCTTCCCTCCTTTTTCATAGATAACAAGATATGACTAAATAAATTTTATACCCTATAAAAACTCATTTGCTGCCTAGGACACCAAGATAGGGTGCATCTAAGGTAAATGTTGCTGCATTAGAAACTCATTCACTATGCCAACCAGCAAAATGATTTTTAATATCAATATCATTGATTTGCATCTGTACTGTAGTCTAACAAGGCTAGACAGTTTCTAGTTTACATATCGCTACAGGTTTTTTACCACGGGTTGCAAAAAAAGTTTTAATTACAAACAAACTGAACATCTATACAATTGGCAGAATTGAACGTACATATAAAAAAAAAAAAGTATCCATTGGATGTCATCACATTTAACAAAAGCTGCTCCCTTTCATACATAAATAAAAAAGTTGTGGCTCTCACCTGAAATTTGTGATGCCTTGTAGCATCTTATCAGGTATGGTCCCAGAGAACAGGTTATTCTCTATATTCCTGTTCAAGAGGAGGGAAAGATAAGCCAAAAAAAAAAAATCCAAAGTCTCCAACTGCAAACATAACATAGTTCACCAAGTTGTAAACTGTATAAATTAGCATTTCATCATAGAAGATAGATAAGAAACGGTTGAGGATCATACAAATCTTTTAGGGGAAGATCTTGTAAAACATCAAGGGTCCCAGAAAGCTGATTGTCCTGTATATGTCTGCCAATTAAGAAGTTACCTACATTTATGCCGATGTAATAGGAGAGACAAAAATGGCTTTTTGAAAAGACAAAAAAGACTCACAGGGTTGTCAATAGTGACAAATTTTCCAAAGTGGGAGGGAGTTGCCCGCTCAAATTGTTAGTAGATAAATCTCTACACAAACACACGTAGCTCCATTAACCATTACAAACTTACAACCTACGAATGTGGAAGTGGAAATGAGAAGTATCATTCATGAACATACAGATTGATTAACCCAGTAAGGGATTCAAAGGCATTCGGTATTTCTCCACTTAAGAGATTGTTGTTCAGAGACCTGAAAGGCATAAGAGATAATGCTAAGAAGAATTTATGAAACTGTCATTAGGCATCAGAACATTGCAGAGAAAGAGAAATTACATGTCTGTCAATAGGGTCAAAGTTGCTAGAGAACTCGGGATGCTTCCAGAAAACTGATTAGCTGAAAGAAAACTGACAGGAAGGTAAAAACTATTATAACTTTGGCATAAAAAGCATAAAGTAAATAAAAATTAAGGCTAAAAGCATTAAACGTACATGGTACTCTTAGTTTTATTTTCAAGGAGGGAAAAACATACAGATTTTTCAAGGTAACAGGCAAATTGGGCGGAATACTCCCCCCGATGTGGTTGTTGCTTAAATCTCTGAATCAAAACAAAAGAACATGAATTAGGGACACTGTCCATAAAATATAATAACAGAAACTTTATCAGTAATTTCACTTGCAATATACAGTGATCTAGTGGAAAAAAAAAAACCAAATCAAGCCATCAGAAAGTTCGGAAAATTTAATGAAGAAAACTAATGTTCTGTCTGGTACTTTGTGCATCTTGAGATTGTTCAACATCAGTTAATTTTCAGGACATCCAATTAAGAAAATTAATTAATTTACTTCAGAGTCTAAAGTAAAGAGACTTCTCAACCACCCTAAAAGCCTTATGTATCTAAAGTAATATATATCATTTTTGTTGCTTGTTGATAGGTACAACTACTAGTTACATGCCAGGCATGTCATTTTGGCTTGAAACCCCTCAATTAAACAAATGAGGGGACTAAAAGGCATCAATCCTTCTAATTTTTTTGTAATGGTGGTAAGAACACATAAAACACAGACACACACGCAGAATCTCCGCTTACAATACTGTGATAGAAGCAAAATCACCCAAGCTATCACCCAGTTCTCCTCCCAAATTAGCACCATTAAGAATTCTACAAAAGATCAAAAGAGAAAATACATAAGAAGGCTAAATATTTATATTGCCAATAAAAATCATCAAGGCTTGGAGTTAAAATGATGGGTTGCCATACATAGTGATTATATCTGATGCATCATTGCATTGAACACCTTGCCACGCTTCAAGACATGGGTCTCCTCCACTTTGAACCCACCCAGGAATTTGAGGGAAACCCAAAGCAGCAAATAATCTGTTAATCGCTGCGACTAATTGAATCAAAACCAATGCAGCAAATTAGATTCCATACTCCATATAATTTTACAAATCGTTGCCACAACCGTAAATAGCATAAACACATTAACACAAAATATATATATATACACATGCGGGCCACTGATTATGGAGAAGTTTTGATAAGTGCATACATTTTGAGTCAATGTATTTAAATCTAATAATCAACATCCAACACATTGACGAAGTTATATCAGTACGCACTGACGAAGTTATATCAGTACACACTGACTTGAACATATATATATATATATATTCAGAGCTCAAAATTATCAGAAAAACATAGAAACAAAAGGGGAAAAAAAAATACAAGCTACAATCTACTTCAAATTCTCACTGTTTCTAAGCAACCAAACAGAGTAAAGAGAATTAGAAAAAGCAGAAAACCATGCTTACCATCAACAGGATTAGTGGCAGCAAACGAATTAGTCGCTGCGCAGATCAGAATAAGCCCAACAAAGACCTCTGCACAGATCTTCCAGTCATTGCACGCTCTACTAGATCTCTTCACACCCATTGATCACCAAATCAACTCCAACCCACGATTGTTCCAGTACACACTCTCCAATCTGAATCCGTGAATAATGTAATATAGCATTTTTTTTAAATGATATTTCCAAATACAATTGTCAATTTTTTAAGGCAAAATGTGCTAATAAACCTTATCTGTATTTATTTATTTACTTTTATCATGGAATCTCACACCATTTTTCAGTGATTTCAATCCATTCAATTAAGTCAGGTTTTTGATGCGTTTTCAATCAAATTCATTAAATCCAAAGTTTGCAATCAAAATCAATGATCAATGGGGTTTTTTTTTATCTATATCCGAACAAGTTCAAAAGATTTGAAATTATTGAAGAAACTTTCTTTGAGATTATGTTAAAGTATGAATGCATTTAATTGGTTTATTTTTCTCATTTGATAACCTCTCTTGCACGAGCTGTAATCGATGGAATAATTTTTTTTTAGATAAATTTTTTTAGGAAAATTTTAATGAAACATAATATATATAGAGTCATGGTTTCAATTTTTATTTTTTTTTCACAGCATATCTATCTAGACCAAGTATTTTTTTTTTTTTTTTTTTTTAAAGCTTTTGTCATTGGTTTCAAACCAATTTTAAAATCAATCGAATCTAACTTATAAACCGAATATGATTAATTAAATTTACCCTGATATTATACCAACAAATTAGTGTGTGAGAATATAACAGTTGACTTTAACAATTTTAGTTAAAGTATATAAATACCATTTATTTGTCATATTAGAGCAAAATTATTTTGTCTTTTGTGCATTAAATTCACCATTATAATTACAAAAAAATCTAAAAATATTATTAATGAAACACCATTTGTACCTTTTTTAATTAAAATTTTCTAAAAAAATCTAAAAATATTTTAATAAGACAATGTCAATTACACCCTTAGTATCATCCATTCCCAGTTTAGTTTTTTACCATATATATATATATAAATATATATATATATATATTTGTTAATATTATACAAGCACTATTGTTAAAATTATTCAAAAATCAAAACTCACAAAAAAAATAAACAAAAATATATGTGTTAAAAAAAAAAAAAACTATTCCTGTGTCATTATTACATTGTTTAGAAGTAAAGTACAATTTTACCCCTACACAGTTAAAGTTAACTAACGGAACTTAGTTGGAGGGACTAATTTGGTACTTGGGAAAAATGTAAGGACCAATTTAGTCACTTTTGTAAAAGTCGCAAACAACTTGGAATTTTAAAAAAGTTCAGGACCTAATTGGTAATTGCCCTAATCCCTTTCGAGTTGACACAGAATTGACACAGATTAAGCCAATAACAACGGGAGGATAAATAAATAAATGAAAATAAAAATAATAAAAAGTAAAAAAAAAATGTTGATAAGCAAATGCCAAACAAAATTGACACAAATGAAGCCAATAACATGAAAATAAAAATAATAAAAAGTAAAAAAGGAGTGTAGAACTTTTGATAAAGTAATTTAGAAATAATAAAACTATAACTAAAACAAATAACTTAAAAGCTAAGATTCAATGAGTTACAGTACTGAAAATAAACGTAAGCAAATTCAAATAGAAGAAGCTAAGCTAAGCTCAGCTCTCACCTGTGGAAAGTACTGGAAAAAAAAGGAGGAGAAAAGGCTAGCAAATGTGGGAAAAGGTACACAGAGATAGAGAGATATAGAGAAGAGAACTTCTCTGAAACTATCAAACTCTTTTTTTCTTTTTTTCTTTTATGTGTTTCCACTGACTATTCCATCTCGCTTCGCTAGCTCCTTATAATTCAAGTTATTATTCATTTCAAAACACATTAATTATTTTATTATTGTTTTTGACTCAATAATAATTATTGGTTTGGTGCGTATGAGTGAATAATTGACTCAAATCGTCTGTTCAAAAATGGTATCTCAATTTGTGTCTAACTAACAAAATTGGAACATGTGTATACATTTATGTAAGAAGTTGAAAAAAAAAAATTAAACGTAGACACATGTCCCAATTTGGTTGGTTAGATATAAATTGAGGAATTTAGGTCCTCTGCTAATCTGATTTTTTCCTGACCTCACTTAATCTCATGACATATAAACATTACAATGAATGTATGGTTAATATATAGTTGGTTTCCACAACTACTTTATCAACAATCAATCATATGTTTTAAAAATGTCAGGTAAAATCAGATCAGTAGAGGATCCAAATCCTAAATTGAAACACCATTTTTAGACAAACGATTTGAATCCGTGATTAGGTGAATAATGTAATATAGGCATATAGCATTTTTTATTTTATTTTTAAATGATATTTCCTAATAGACAGGACAAATACAATTGTCAATTTTTTAAGGCAAAATGTGCTAATAAACCTTATCTGTATTTATTATTATTATTATTATTTTTATCATGGAATCTCACAGCGTATTTGGTATGTTTCATATAAATCCATGTTGGTGGTCGGTAAGAAAATTAATCTAAGCTGATATTGTTTGTTTGTGAAATTGATTCGATTCTTGTTCTATTATTTTGACTTTTGAGTGATGGTGAAGTTCATAGACGAGACTACGTTTTTAAATTTGTTTTAGAATGATAACAAAATATTTATTCAGTCCATTCAATTAAGTCAAGTCTTTAATACGTTTTCAATCAAATTCATTAATTTAAACCCGTTAAACTATAAAGTTTGCAATCAAAATCAATGATCAATGGGGTTTTATCTATATCCAAACAGTTCTATCTAAAGTTCAAAAGATTTAAAATTATTGAAGTAACTTTCTTAATGAAACATAATATACGAGTCATGGTTTCAAATAATTTTAGTCAAAATATTGACTTAAAAGAAAAGGTAATAACATAATTTCATTAATTACGTAAGTATAATTATTTCCTTAAGTAATTGTTTTCGTAATATTTATCAAGAATAGGAAATACGTAAATTAATAATGTAACTTTTTCCAAATTTGATATTCAAATTTGGTACCTAAATGATGTGACATTACTGTAATCCATTTATTTAAATTGTATTAGATTTACATTATTTAAACGAATTGATTACAGTGATATCACATCATTTGGACACTAAATTTATACAACGTTGCATTACTCATATGCAAATTGATGTGATCAAAAGATTTATGATTTTAGTCCAAATATTTACTAAAAAGAAAAAGTAATAACATAATTTCATTAATGTATAATTATTTCCTTAAGTAATTGTTATCTTAATATTTATCGAGAATAATTTTGTCAACGCCTTAAAAATAGTAATATTTTTTGTTATTACTTTGATTTTATAATGAATACTATTAATTGTCTTTTTTTAAGAAAAAAAATAGCGTTAGCGGTTGAGGCCTGAGGGTGATATTATTCATTGGCTCTGGGGGCGCGTGAGATCGTCGTTAATATGTAAAAAAATAAAAATAAATCCAAGTTGTAAAAAGTTACAACGCGTAATTGACAATAATAGCCGCCGGTGTCTCCAAAACAGGAGAAAAACTTGGGTGCAACCGATGCACCACGCTTGAATCTGATGTTGGTACATCGGTTCCACTTAATGATTTACATGTGGCACTCATTAAAAAAAAATATTTTCTCTTTTATTTTCCGCTGAATTCAGATTTTTCTCTTTCCCTCTTCTTCCCCACTTCTCAGTTCTCACCGTCGACTGCTTCCCCACTTCTCACCGTCGACTTTCCGTGACCGTCGTCGTTTCGGTCTCGCCATATTCCGGTGACCGTAATGTTAGTGCAAGTGCTCTACCAAGAGTCAAGAAAACAATTGGGAAATCTTTCCTTAAAGACAGATATGAATTTCACATCAAACACAAACATTCCATTAGTACCATGCTTTGAAACATAGCATCCAGCAATCCACAGATGAAGCACAAAACGAATAGACCCACAAAACAAGAACCAGAGTCCTTGAAATCCAACTTTTCCGGCAGCTAATTGTGTGTATAATTGAGTTGGTTAGCAAAGCCACTGACCAAGATACCGGAACCAAGCAGAGCAACCACAGCAATCCCAAACAATCCTCATGTTCTTCTGCTCTTGAAACTAAAATCTAACCAGTAACCAATCCCAATTGAACCCACCATCTGTGCACCTCAATAGAACACATCGATCAACCCTCTTGTCCTCATATTGAATTGGATTCAATTCACGTTATTGTTTTTCTTGACTATTGGGAGAGAAAGAAATGTGTGATAATATTACAGTCACCGGAATATGGCGAGACCGGAACGACGATGGTCATGGCAAGTCGAAAGTGAGAAGTGGGGAAGAAGTTGACGGTGAGAGGTGGGGAAGAATAGAGAAAGAAAAATCTCACTTGTGGAAAATGTAGAGAGAAAATGATTTTTTTTAGTGCCACATGTCAATCATTCAGTGGAACCGATGCACCACCATCAGATTCAAGCGTGGTGCATCGGTTGCACACAAGTTTTTCTCCTAAAACAGAGACTTCACGTACTTGCTCAAATGATTGGCTTGGCCTTTTCCATCTCGCTTCACTAGCTCCTTATAATTCAAGTTTTTTTTTTTTTTTTTTTTTTTTTTGAATATACAACAACTGTCGGGATCGACGAGATTAGACTGTACTAGCGCAGGCCCGGACTGCAGCTCCCACAAGCGGGGAGAGAGCACTCACAATAGGTGGGACAACACTCACCCTTGGGATTAATGGCCAAGGGGGACAAATAATATATATATATATTCATGCCATATGTAGTGGGATGAAAAATGTGGGATTTTAGGTGGGATGTGTAGCATTACTGTATATTTATACATGCATACACTGGGCGTTGAACCGTGGTGGTGGAGGCTCCCAAGGGAGGGTCCAACCACATTGGCAAGAGGCCCAACTGTGTTATAATTCAAGTTATTATTCATTTTAAAACTCATTAATTATTTTATTATTGTTTTTGGCTCAATAATAATTATTGGTTTGATGCATATGAGTGTATAATTGACTCAAATCGTATGTCCAAAAATGTTATCTCAATTTATGTCTAACCAACAAAATTGGGACATGTGTTTACATTTATGTAAGAAGTTGAAAAAAATTAATTAAATATAGACACATGTTCCAATTTGGTTGGTTAGATATAAATTGAGGAATTTGGATCCTCTACTGATCTAATATTTTTCCTTTTAAAAAGGTCAGGAAAAAGACCAGATTAGTAGAGGATCCAAATTCTAAATTGAGACACCATTTTTAGACAAACGATTTGAATCCGTGATTCGGAGAATAATGTAATATAGGCATCTAGCATTTTTTTTTTTTTTTAAATGATATTTCCTAATAGACAGGACAAATACAATTGTCAATTTTTTAAGGCAAAATGTGCTAATAAACCTTATCTGTATTTATTATTATTATTATTATTATTATCATGGAATCTCACAGCGTATTTGGTATGGTTCATATAAATCCATGTTAGTGGTCAGTAAGAAAATTAATCTAAGCTGATATTGTTTGTTTGTGAAATTGATTCGATTCTTGTTCTATTATTTTGACTTTTGAGTGATGGTGAAGTTCATAGATGAGACTATGTTTTTTAATTTGTTTTAGAATAATAACAAAAGATTTATTCAATCCATTCAATTAAGTCAAGTTTTTAATACGTTTTCAATCGATTTCATTAATTTAAGCCCATTAAACTATAAAAGTTTGCAATTAAAATCAATGATCAATGGGGTTTTATCTATATCCTAACAATTCTATCTAAAGTTCAAAAGATTTAAAATTATTGAAGAAACTTTCTTAATGAAACATAATATACGAGTCATGGTTTCATTTATTTATTTATTTTTTATTTTATGTTTTTACAGTATATTTATCTATCAACCTATTTAGACTAAGTAATTTTTTTTTTTTTTGAAACTTTTGACATTGGTTTCAAACTAATTTCAAAATCAATCGAATCCGACTTATAAGCCGAATATGATTAATTAAATTTACCCTAATATTAGACCAACAATTTAGTGTATGAGAATCCATTGGACCAATCGACCATTACAATCTATTGTATAAATTAAGAAAGAGAGAAATTCCAATTCAAAATTCTAGTCAGAAAAGCTACTTTTCAAAAAGCAACACAATTTTTTTTCTTCCTTTTTCTTGTTATCCCTTTTGAGTTCAAACAGAAAAAAGAAAAAAATTATTAAAATAGTAAAGGAAAAAAATGGTGGGTGTCTATATTACAATTAATATAATTGTCAACATCTATATTATAACATCATTTGTGAACCTGATCTAGACACCAAATTTGGGTAAAGTAATATTATTGAAAAAAATATGAAATTTTTGCCCAAATGATATGGAATCGTTATAATTTATTCATTTAAAATGAATGGATCAGAGTGATATCACATCATTTGAGCACCAGATTTGAATAAAGTAGAATTATTGAAAAATTAATAACAAATATCATGGATATTTTAAAAATATTAATAATAGTTACTATATATTTATCGAAATTTCAAAGAAATTTAAAACACCAATATTTACACGTAAAGTGTATACGGACGTTTATTTAATTTAAAGTGTATACACGTAAAGTGTATCTCTCTCTCTCTAGGTCTAGCTGTCATTTATAACGGAATCTATCTGCTTGTCCCACCGACCAATTTTGCACAAAAACCCTTCTCTCTCATTGGACTGTCATTTCTCATCACAGTCAAATCACTTGTTTTATTTTTATTAATTTAAAATAATTCCATTTATTCAATAATCAATACTGTTACAACAATAAAGTATATATATATAAAAAAAAAAAAGCATCACCTATGACCTTTGTTGGGTTGGGACTTGGGAGTGAAGTACTTGGGACAACATTTTTTATTATTATATTGTTAATTTGTCTTAATTAAGAATCTTTTCAGTCACTTTTGCCATTTTCTTTAAATTTGGGATTTGAGTGCTTAACAGATTTCTATTTTAAAAAATATATTACATAAATTTAGGATTTTTTTTTTTAAAGAGGGAGCACTTGAACCCACAACTTCGCTGTATAGGTGTGATGGGTATTTCAGTGGACCAATTTCATCTCGTCCGATGCTTACAGATTCCTAAAATTGTAATCACATTTTGTTTGCATATTTTGATTGGAGGCCCTTGCTAATTTCTATATATTTACAAATCTTGGCTTAAACTTTCCATATCATTGTTTTCGTATTGCATATATTATTTAATCTGTGGCACTTTAACAAAAATATAGATATCTTTATCATTAAAAATATATTTTTTGAAAAGTATCGTTTGAATAAGTCGATGGATAGTCTATTTAAACAAAATAATAATAATAATAATAATAATAATAATAAGTCGATAGTTATTTGATTTGGCGGTTGAAGTCTTTAAAACGAAGCTCCACTACTTAAGTTCAAACCCTATATTGTATATATTGTCTCACTTTTATCCATAAAACCACAAAATGTGCGGAGAACACTTCCTTATCGACCTTTTTTTTATTTTTTATTTCTATTAAAACCATTCTGCCTTTTTTCTTTTATTATTATTTTTATTTAAAAAAAAAAGTAAAAACATTCGCATTCACACCTTGAATTAAGAAGCAATAAATGATGACAAAATAAGTAAATAATAGTAATGTGTAAAAAACATTGGATCTTAAATGCAAGCGATGTCTTGTTAATATTGACATAATCTTGGTCACATTCATATACAACACAATTGACCGATGAAGCAAATCAAAGAAAACAGATAGTGCAAATAAATTGATGAAAAGGGCATTTGTGGGAACCAAAATACAAAGACACATTAGACATATACCATCCTAACTAATAAGTTTAGACGTTAATAAATAACAAAGTTAAGTCACTCTCATTCAAAACACATCTTCTAGTTTGCCCTTACTTTATTATAGTTGGTATTTTATCTTTTATATATGTATTTTATAAAAGAAAAATACAAAATATTTCTATCAATATTTCCTCTCAAATAGTCAAATCGAACGGTGATTGGGGTCTTAAAATGGATTATATGTTTTTTTTGGTCCCACCAGTCTTTGATAGTTGGCTGTGATGCCAAAATCTCGGTTTGCCGTACAAAGAGAAAATCTTCAATGAGACGGTCTCATTGTCATTTGGTTAGACCATCCCAATAAGATTTCACCATTTTTGTTCTCGAGATAAATGGTGCAATCTCACTGGGACGGTCTTATTGCCATTTGGTGAGACTGTTCCACCGAAGATTTTCTCCTGAAGAAAAAGACAAACAGAGCTTCCAATAATTGGCTGCCACGTTTGTAAACATTGTCAAATAATGGTTCAATAAAGAGTTCAACTTTATAAAAAAAATTGTTCTTTAACTGGGTTTTAACTTTTAAGTATATATTTATATAAATGGCTAATTTCCTCTTCTTTTTGCAGAATATAAATTTATACTCTCCTTATAGCTTTTTTGAGGTAAGTAAATTGCATATTAAACATGTATATTTCAGACTTCAGAGATGAAAAATACAAATGCGTTTCAGGATGTGGAGATATCAGATATGTTTGAGCAAATCTGTATCTGTTGGAAATTGGAATAATAAAAACAGCAGCAGCTTCAGAAAATCCAAAAAGAAAAAAATAAAATTGCTGCACACATTACTGCTACAAGACCACACATGGTGCATTACCCTTTTTGGGGTCCGTTGGTGGGGTGGGGCTAGATTAGTCATGCACCAACAAGCAGTCACCTGTCACAGCTAACCCCTGTGGATGAGTCACTTTCAATCCATTAATTTATAATACCATCAAAATTAGATTAGATACATCATTCTGACACGGCCGGCAAGACTACAGCATCCCGCTTCACTCAAGATCATATAATTGTTCAAAAGTATGGTATTTTTTATAGGACTCAAATGTGAGTATATGAATTCTTGAGGCCTAATGTGAAAGCTAATGGTAGAAAGTAGACCTTTCTTGTTGGAAGCAATAAGCATGACATTTTATTTTTTTTGCTTTTTGACACCAGTTACTCATCAAAAGGAAAATTTAAGACTTTTTTTCTCGGGCCTCCCCCAGTCTCCAATAGTCATTTATCATCATTGCCCATCTATCGGAATCTATTGAGATCAAACACTACATCTATGTATGACTATAGCTATACAAGGTGGATATATATACTCTCGTAATATCAGGGCGAAAACTACAATATACTCGTAAAACGTGTAAAGTTGGGCTTATAAAAGCAGCTGACACACAAAGAGGCCCAAAAGGCCCAAAGCATGAAATAAAATTGAACATGGATCCGAAATGAGGCCCAATTAATAGTCACCAACCAACCTAACCACCCAATCTCCAATCCTCTCTCTCTCTCTCTCTCTCTCTCTCCCTAGACATCAATGACGCCTCTGAAAAAACAACGTTTTAGAGAGAGAGAGAGAGACCAAACGAGAACCGGAAGGAACCATGCAATCTCGCTTAACTGTAACCCTAGCTCACGCCCTCAGACGAAACATGAGAGCCTTCTCGTCATCCGTTGAGACCTCGACTCAGCCATCTCAATTCCCGCAAACCCTCGCCGGACTCCGCGCCCGATTGGCCACCAAGTCTTCGAGCCTCACCAATTTCGTCGATCTCCAAACCAGCGATTAATACTCCGTGGAAGTCGGGACGAAGAAGAAGCCTGTTCTCATTCAACCATATCTTTCTAGTAAAACCGTTCTCATTCACATTCACACCTTGAATTAAGAAGCAATAAATGATGATAAAATAAGTATAT
The DNA here is from genome assembly GCA_030490815.1 of Acer saccharum. Taxonomy (NCBI): domain Eukaryota; kingdom Viridiplantae; phylum Streptophyta; class Magnoliopsida; order Sapindales; family Sapindaceae; genus Acer; species Acer saccharum. Next base: position 36,332,209 of record CM059874.1, on the reverse strand, counting down.
AACAGTAATGTGTAAAAAACATTGGATCTTAAATGCAAGAGTTGTCTTTTTAACATTGATATAATCTCGGTCACATTCACATACAACACAATTGACCGATGAAACAAATCAAAGAAAAGAGCATTTGTGGGAACCAAAATACAAAGACACATTAGACGTATACCATCCTAACTAATAAGTTTATACATTAATAAATAACAAAGTTAAGTCAAAACACATCTAACGGTGATAGGAGTCTTAAAGATGGATTATATGTTTTTTTTTAGGTCCCACCATTCTTTGATTATTGCCTGTGATGCCAAAATCTCAGTTTGCCGTACAAGGAGAAAATCTTCTACGGGATGGTCTTATTGCCACTTTGTGAGACTGTCACATTAAAGATTTTCTCCTGAAGAAAAAGACAAACAGAGCTTCCAATAATTGACTGCCACGTTAGTAAACATTGTCAAATAATGGTTCAATAAAAAGTTCAACTTCATAAAAAAAAAAAAAAAATTGTTCTTTAACTGGGTTTTAACTTTCAAGTATATATTTATATAAATGGCTAATTTCCTCTTCTTTTTGCCTAATATAAATTTATACTCTCCTTATAGCTTTTTTGAGGTAAGTAAATTGCAGATTAAAAATGTATAATTCAGAGATGAAAAATATAAATGCGGTTCAGGATGTGGAGATATGTTTGAGCAAATCTGTATCTGTTGGAAAAAAAAACACACAGCAGCAGCCTCAGAAAATCCAAAAATAAAAAATAAAAAAAAAATTGCTGCACACATTACTGCTACAAGACCACACATGGTGCATTACCCTTTTTGGGGTCCGTTGGCGGGGTGGGGCTAGATTAGTCATGATCCATCAAGCAGTCACCTGTCACAGCTAACCCCTGTGGATGAGTCATTTTCACTCCATTAATTTATAATACCATCAAAATTAGATTAGATACATCATTCTGACACGACTACAGCATCCCGCTGCACTCAAGATCATATAATTGTTCAAAAGTATGGTATTTTTTTTTTTTATAGGACTCAAATGTGAGTATATGAATTCTTTAGGCCTAATGTGAAAGCTAATGGTAGAAAGTAGACCTTTCTTGCTGGAAGCAATAAGCATGACATTTTTTTTTTTTTTTTTTTTTTGCTTTTTGACACCAATTACTAATCAAAAGGAAATTTTAAGACTTTTTTTCTTGGGCTTCCCCCAGTCTCCAATAGTCATTTATCATCATTGCCCATCTATCGGAATCTATTGAGATCAAACATTACATCTATGTACGACTATAACTATACAAGTTGGATATATACTCTCGTAATATCAGGGTGAAAACTACAATATGCTCGTAAAACGTGTAAAGTTGGGCTTATAAAAGCAGCTGACACACAAAGAGGCCCAAAGCAGGAAATAAAATTGAAGATGGATTCGAAATGAGGCCCAATTAACAGTAACCAACCAACCTAACTACCCAATCTCCAATCCTCTCTCTCTCTCTCTCTCTCTCTCTCTCTCTCTCTCTCTCTCTCTCACTCCCTGGACATCAACGATGCCTCTGAAAAAACAACGTTTTAGAGAGAGAGACCAAATGAGAACCAGAAGGAACCATGCAATCTCGCATAACCGTAACCTTAGCTCACGCCCTCAGACGAAACACGAAAGCCTTCTCGTCGTCCACCGAGACCTCGACTCAGCCATCTCAATTCCCGCATACCCTCGCCACCTCTGGGCCCCAATTGGCCGCCGAGTCTTCGAGCCTCACCGATTTCGTCGATCTCCAAACCAGCGATTCATACTCCGTGAAAGTCGAGATGAAGAAAAAGCCTCTGCCCAAGCCCAAATGGATGAGAGAATTGATTCCTGGAGGAGATAAGTATGTCCAGATCAAGAAGAAGCTGCAAGAGTTGAAACTCCACACTGTTTGTGAGGAGGCAAATTGTCCCAATCTCAGCAAGTGCTGGTCTGATGGCGAGACGGGGACCGCCACCGCTACCATCATGATATTGGGCGACACTTCTACTTGCGGTTGCAGGTGATTTCAGTTCCTTTTGTTTTAGTTTTACGTTGTGAATGAAAATTGATTGTCATGATAATGAGGTAGAGCCATGAAATGAATAACTGCATTGTCTCTTGAGGTTATTAAACAATCTAAGGAGTAAAATGTATAAATTTTCATTTTCTTTGAGCGTGTGTATTGCTTTAGCCTTTAGGCATTGTTTTTTTTTACTTCTTTTGAAAAACTTATAACACTATTTGTCATGTGCTTGAGGCTGGAGTTTTTATGCTTGTTAGTTAGTTTGAAATTTCCAGGTTCTGCAATGTGAAGACATCGTGAACCCCTCCCCCCACCTGACCTGAATGAGCCCACCAATGTTGCTGAGCCTATTGCATCGTGGGGTTTGGATTATGTGGTGATAACCAGTGTGGATCGAGACGACTTACCTGATCAAGGAAGTGGTCATTTTGCTGAGACCGTGCAAAAACTAAAGGCACTGAAGCCAAATATGCTACTGAAAAAATTGTCCAATCTCAACTTGTTAATGAATTAAAACCTACATCAAAGTTTGGGGGTATTCAATCCAGATTTCATTGGATTCCAAACAAATCCAACGAAATCCAAGTGTATTCATCACAGACTTTGAAGGATTTCAAACAAATCCAACAAAATATGGGTGTATTGGAAATCCAATAGATTTGGAAAGGAAAAATATAAATATAGAGGTGACTCTCACATCTTGCCATTTATACCAAGATTTGGATGGATTTGGATGGATTTGGATGGATTTGGTTGGATTTTGATGGATTTGGAAAGGAAAAATATAAATAGAGAGGTGACTCTCAAATCTTGCCATTTATACCAAGATATGGATGGATTTGCTCTCTCATCTCTGCTCAAGCCACCACCACCCCCACCCCCAAAATCCAACCACCACCCACCAAACCAGAAACACCCACCACCAATCCAGCCACCACCCTCAATCCAAAACCATAATCAAAATCAACCACCCACCAACACCAACACCCACACAACCACAACCACCAGCACACGACGACAACCACACACCCACACGAATCGGTCTTCTAGAATTTATCCAAAAGCCGCAACTCAAGAGCAAGAAGAAGCTACGCGCTAAGCCGCAACTCAATACACGGTTGACCTCGCAAACCCTCTAAGCCAGAAGACGAAGCAGCTTCAGCTGCCAAAGTCTAGAAGCTACGCGCCCTCCAATCTTAGTTTCTCCACAATCACCAAAACAACAGATTTTTGTGTTAGTCCATTGGAAAAAAATCACAAAATCAGATTTCTTTAATTTTAATTTTAATTGATGATGTTGGGTTCTTTTAATTGGTGTTGGTTTCTTGTCGGAGGAGGTCGGTGAAGGATTTTCTGATTTTAATTTTATTAAAATCACAAATCAGATTTTCTGATGTTGGTTTCTTTAATTGGTGTTGGGTTCCTGTTGGAGGAGGACAGTGAAGGATGAGGAAGAAGAAGAAGAAGTGGCCATGAAAGGGTGTGCAGAGAAAGAGAAGAAGAAGTGGGTTTTGTGATTTTTTTTTTTTTTTTTTTGAGAGAGAGAGATTGTGAAATGAAGATGAAAAGAAGAGAAAAAGAAGAAGACGAAGAAGGAAGAGAGAAAAGCATGGGATTGTAATCCAAATGCATCCAAATTTTTATTTTTCATTTTAATCCAAATCCATCCAAATCTACATAACGAATTCCAACGAACTCTTTACACAATTCCCACAAAATCTAATGAAATCCGTAGGATTTATGAATTCCACCGAAATTCATCACTTAAAACAAATCCATCAAACTCCAACGAAATCTGGGTTGAATACACCCCCCTAAGATAGTGTGATTTTGACATACATATATGGTAATCTTTTTGGATTTTGTTGGATAATTGGACTCTTAAGACTTCCCACTAAACAGTAAATAGCTAAATATACTACCAAAAGTGTGTAGAAGCAAGTAATCAATCAGAGAAAGTGAGGTGAAAGAACAAGTAAAATTTTGCAAACCTTTACCAGGAACAAAATTCTTAATTGAAAATTATAAACGAATTTCTTGTCATGGTAGCTTATATAAATATGTCAAAATACAAACAACTCCAAAAATGGGGAAGAATAAACTGAAAAATTCCTTCCAAAAGTTCTACTTACCTACTGAATTTGAGTTTATTGGTCTCACATGCAGAAGCCAAAATAGTTACAACAAAAGATTTTACAACTCCACCACCTACCGAAGCTAAATACCCACCAGATATCTGATAGCATCATAACTGTTGCACAAAAACAATATCTATGTCATGAACTGCGTATTCTAGCCGCACAAGGAGCTTGCTCCATCAAGATTGATTATTGGAAGAAGCAGTCTTTTGACAGCACATCAACTACCATGAATCAACGTGGCTCTATCTATCTTTCTCAGAGATCGGTTCTTACAAGTTACAAAACTCAACCAAGAATAATCACAAGGTTCACTCTTTAGCTTTCTCTGTTTCAATCTTCTTCCTTAGGCTTTCGCTTCTTCATCTGCATATCCCCAATAAAAATTCTACTACGAAGAAATTTGTATATGCTCCATTTATAAATCCAAATTTCATCAAAATCACTCAAAGTGTGAGATATCATTCTCTTTTTCTATTATATTTGAGAATACCCCTGCAACTTTTCATAAACATTTCAATATATATGCATGAAATCTTGAAGAAATTTGTGTCACAACAAGAAATTAAACCTTTTATCATGCTCACTTCTTTGACAGGAACTGATAGCAAATTGGTTTCATATGAACTAATATATACAAAAGCTTATGGTTTGTCAAGCTCTGCATTACCACAAGATCTAAAAAGAATCGCAGACACATACAAGATCTAAAGAGAATCGAGTCACATACTGACTCGGTCAGCAGATACAAACCGAGTCACATACTGACATCATCAACAATAAAATAAAACCCAGATAAAATAAAATAAAATATCAACAATTTCCCGGTGACATACTTACACTATCAACAATTTCATTTAACAATAAAACAAATCTTATAAAAACCCAGATAATAATTACAGACGCAGAATGACAAAATAAAGCAAACAAAATAAATGAGATTGAGAGAGAGAGAGAGAGCTACGTGGATTCAGATTGAGAGAGAGAGAAATGTGTGCAATGACTAATGAGATTGAGAAGAGAGTGTTGAAGAGGTGAGCCGGTGACAGAGAGTGGAGCTGTCGGAGGGCGAAAGGTGGAGTTGAGAATCTGAGAGTTGCGGTCTGTGGAAGGGTTTGAGAACTTGAGTGTTGCGGTAGCGAAGAAGGAATTAGAGATAATTCATTATATAACATGAACAGTCCGGGTGACAAGTCGAGTAGAGATAAGTCGGGGCACAAGGCGGGTGACAAGTCGGGCCCACGGGTCCGGGTGGTCCAGGTGATCCGGGTGGTCCGGGAGGTCCGGGAGGTCCGGGTGATCCGGGAGGTCCGGGTGATCCAGGTGGTCCAGTTGGTCCGGGTGGTCCGGGTTCAGGTTTGGGTTCGGGTAAAGAGATCTGGGCAATGCTGCTTATTCCAGACCCTAACCCAACAAACAACTTGATGAACTTCCTGAGCTGACTCATGTTCAGATCGGTACTCCCATGTCTGGGTCCAATTGCCCTCCTTACTAAAAATACCGAAATACCAAATAACACTCCTGCTGCAATTGATATCCAAACCCCTTTCATTGTTGTTAAGGATATTTTTATTCCAAAAGTTGATTCCTCACTAGTAGATGGCCCTTTTTGTTTTCCAGGTCTGTGTTGAGATTGAGAAGGCGGTGGTGGTGGAGCTCCGGGAACCAGAATTGATGGTGGTGGCGTTACTGGAGATACTGGAGCAGTAGTATTACATGGGTTTCCATCTTTTCTGAAAAGGATATATGGAATGTCAGCAAACAGAAGCAAAAACCATAAAAATAAAAAAAATAAAAAATAAAAATCAAATATTTTCAAACCGTAAAAAGCTTCCCTCCTTTTTCATAGATAACAAGATATGACTAAATAAATTTTATACCCTATAAAAACTTATTTGCTGCTTAGGACACCAAGATAGGGTGCATGCATCTAAGGTAAATGTTGCTGCATTAGAAACTCATTCACTATGCCAACCAGCAAAATGATTTTTAATATCAATATCATTGATTTTCATTGTACTGTAGTCTTACAAGGCTAGACAGCTTCTAGTTTACATATCGCTACAGGTTTTTTACCACGAGTTGCAAAAAAAGTTTTAATTACAAACAAACTGAACATCTATACAATTGGCAGAACTGAACGTACAAAAAAAAAAAAAAAAATTATCCATTGGATGTCATCACATTTAACATAAGCTGCTCCCTTTCATACATAAATAAAAAAGTTGTGGCTCTCACCTGAAATTTGTGATGCCCTGTAGCATCTTATCAGGTATGGTCCCAGAGAACAGGTTATTCTCTATATTCCTGTTCAAGAGGAGGGAAAGATAAGCCAAAAAAAAAAAAAAAATCCAAAGTCTCCAACTGCAAACATAACATAGTTCACCAAGTTGTAAACTGTATAAATTAGCATTTCATCATAGAAGATAGATAAGAAACGGTTGAGGATCGTACAAATCTTTCAAGGGAAGATCTTGTAAAACATCAAGGGTCCCAGAAAGCTGATTGTCCTGTATATCTCTCGCCAATTAAGAAGTTACCTACATTTATGCCGATGTAATAGGAGAGACAAAAATGGCTTTTTCAAAAGACAAAATAGACTCACAGGGTTGTCAACAGTGACAAATTTTCCAAAGTGGGAGGGAGTTGCCCGCTCAAATTGTTAGTAGATAAATCTCTGCACAAACACACGTAGCTCCATTAACCATTACAAACTTACAACCTACGAATGTGGAAGTGAAAATGAGAAGTATCATTCATGAACATACAGATTGATTAACCCAGTAAGGGATTCAAAGGCATTCGGTATTTCTCCACTTAAAAGATTGTTGTTCAGAGACCTGAAAGGCATAAGAGATAATGCTAAGAAGAATTTATGAAACTGTCATTAGGCATCAGAACATTGCAGAGAAAGAGAAATTACATGTCTGTCAATAGGGTCAAAGTTGCTAGAGAACTCGGGATGCTTCCAGAAAACTGATTAGCTGAAAGAAAACTGACAGGAAGGTAAAAACTATTATAACTTTGGCATAAAAAGCATAAAGTAAATAAAAATTAAGGCTAAAAGCATTAAACGTACATGGTACTCTTAGTTTTATTTTCAATGAGGGAAAAACATACAGATTTTTCAAGGTAACAGGCAAATTGGGCGGAATACTCCCCCCGATGTGGTTGTTGCTTAAATCTCTGAATCAAAACAAAAGAACATGAATTAGGGACACTGTCCATAAAATATAATAACAGAAACTTTATCAGTAATTTCACTTGCAATATACAGTGATCTAGTGGAAAAAAAAAAAACCAAATCAAGCCATCAGAAAGTTCGGAAAATTTAATGAAGAAAACTAATGTTCTGTCTGGTACTTTGTGCATCTTGAGATTGTTCAACATCAGTTAATTTTCAGGACATCCAATTAAGAAAATTAATTAATTTACTTCAGAGTCTAAAGTAAAGAGACTTCTCAACCACCCTAAAAGCCTTATGTATCTAAAGTAATATATATCATTTTTGTTGCTTGTTGATAGGTACAACTACTAGTTACATGCCAGGCATGTCATTTTGGCTTGAAACCCCTCAATTAAACAAATGAGGGGACTAAAAGGCATCAATCCTTCTAATTTTTTTGTAATGGTGGTAAGAACACATAAAACACAGACACACGCAGAATCTCCGCTTACAATACTGTGATAGAAGCAAAATCACCCAAGCTATCACCCAGTTCTCCTCCCAAATTAGCACCATTAAGAATTCTACAAAAGATCAAAAGAGAAAATACATAAGAAGGCTAAATATTTATATTGCCAATAAAAATCATCAAGGCTTGGAGTTAAAATGATGGGTTGCCATACATAGTGATTATATCTGATGCATCATTGCATTGAACACCTTGCCACGCTTCAAGACATGGGTCTCCTCCACTTTGAACCCACCCAGGAATTTGAGGGAAACCCAAAGCAGCAAATAATCTGTTAATCGCTGCGACTAATTGAATCAAAACCAATGCAGCAAATTAGATTCCATACTCCATATAATTTTACAAATCGTTGCCACAACCGTAAATAGCATAAACACATTAGCACACACACACACACTATATATATATATATACACATGTGGGCCACTGATTATGGAGAAACTTTAACAAATACATAATACACTTTGAGTTAAAGTATGTAGATTCCAAACTCCATATAATTTTACAAATCGTTGCCACAACCGTAAATAGCATAAACACATTAACACACAATATATATATCAATAATGTTAGAGGACCCAAAAAAGTGATCCAAATTTTGGACCAAAACCTATGTGGCAACATCACATAGGATCCTATGTGATGTTGCCACATAGGTTTTGGTCCAAAATTTGGATCACTTTTTTGGGTCCTCTAGCATTACTCTCTCTATATATATTCAGAGCTCCAAATTATCAGAAAAGCATAGAAACAAAAGGGAAAAAAAAAAAAAAAATACAAGCTACAGTCTACTTCAATTTCTCACTGTTTCTAAGCAACCAAACAGAGTAAAGAGAATTAGAAAAAGCAGAAAACCATGCTTACCATCAACAGGATTAGTGGCAGCAAACGAATTTGTCGCTGCCCAGATCAGAATAATCCCCACAAAGACCTCTGCACAGATCTTCCAATCATTGCACGCTCTACTAGATCTCTTCACACCCATTGATCACCAAATCAACTCAAACCCACGATTGTTCCTTGTTCTATAACATTAATCCACTACACACTCTCCAATTTGAAAACTAAAGCTACAAATAAATAAATAAATAAATAATCAGTGATCTTATCATAACTCCACTAGGGGTGTGCGGCGGATCGGATCCAATGGATTTGCCATAATCCAAGATCCGATCCAATCCTACTGGATTGAAGAAATTGCAATCCGATTCGATCCGATTACTATTTGATCCGATCCAATCCAATCCGATATGATCTAATGGTTCGAATTAATATAAAATCATTCGTAATATATAAAAGTTATAATTTGAAATAAATAAAATCAAATAAATTATTCAAACATTACTAATTAATACAAATAAAATTAACATTAAAAAAATACATGACATAACTTGTAAACTTTATATAATTCAAAAAGTTTATAAATATTATATATCAACTCCAAATGTAAACTTAATAAGCCGTGATGTTGATGAAGAAGAATAGAAAAGAAGAAGATGGTGGATTGTTGATCGTAGAGAAATTAAGAAAGAAAACCCAAAATAGTAACATTAAAAATTGTTTTTTGGTTGGACATTTACATTTGAAAGTAATGTATAAAATAAATTGTCTAATATAAAAATAAGGCCTAATATCATAACTCCACATTTCAACAGTAGTCTCTTCAAAAGCAAAACCACAGTACTAAAAAAAGTAACAAAAAAAATACTTTATTAAAAACAAAAACAAAACAAACCAAGAAATCCTTGACATTCTGCAAGAAAGTGTTGAGATCAGGACAGAAATGGAACTTACAAGGAAGTAGTAAAAAAAATGTTGATAAGCAAATGCCAAACAGAATTGACACAAATGAAGCCAATAACAACAGGAGGATAAATAAATAAATGAAAATAAAAATAATAAAAAGTAAAAAAGGAGTGCAGAACTTTTGATAAAGTAATTTAGAAATAATAAAACTATAACTAAAACAAATAACTTAAAAGCTAAGATTCAATGAGTTACAGTACTGAAAATAAACGTAAGCAAATTAAAATAGAAGAAGCTAAGCTAAGCTCAGCTCTCACCTGTGGAAAGTACCGGAAAAAAAAAAAAAAGGAGGAGAAAAGGCTAGCAAAGCTAGAGAGATAGAGAGGACGAATATGAGAATATATTTGCCTAACAAAGAAAATATAATGGTGACTTTCCAACCTCTTAAAGTGCTTGGTCGTTACAGCATCCACAATGGTTGCAAAATGAGACCTACTTTTACTAGACCCACTTTGGAACCCATCAAATTCTTCCACAATGGTGCAAAATGAGACAAAAAAAAAAAAAAAGAGCCAAATGTGGGGTCCACCCAAGTAGACCCAAATTGGGTTCCAAATTTGGTTCTTGCCCAATGATTGGGTTGGGTTCCCAACACTTCTTAATCATTGGGTTGGGCTTTTATATATATATATATATATATATATATATATAAAATTTAAATTAAAATATATAACTATTAATTTTAATAATTATATAATGAAAAAATATAAATAAACTTAATATATATATATTTCAATTATTTAAATTTAAATATATTATTATTAACTTCAATAATTATATATATAATGAAAAAAATATAAATAAATTTAATTTCAATTATAAAATTTTAGTTCAATGAAATTAAAATAATTTAAATGAAAACATTAATTTTTTGAAGGTTTGGAATCGGAACCAAACCGGAATCGAAACCGAACCTTTAAAACCGGAAGTTAAACGGTTTTGAAGGTTCGGAATCAAACCGGTCTGGAACTGAAACCAAAACCGAAACCGAAACCGAACAGTCGAAACCGAACAGTCAAAACATCTAGAATCGAACCTGAACCTGAACCGGAACCGAGGAATCGGAATCCGAATAGGAATCTCTCCGAGGGAGGTTTCGGTTTCGGTTTCGATTTCAGTTTTGGATTCGGAACCGCCACTTTCGAAACGGAGCCCGAAATCGAAACCGAAACCGAAACCGAAACCGAAACCGAAACTGGAATTGAAATCGGAACCGAAACCGGATCGGAACCCAAACCGGATCGGAACCCAACCGAACTGAAACCGACGCCATGTCTAATCTTACACAATATTTTGTTTTAAATATTTATTTTTATTGTTGATGTAATTCGGTTGTGAAAAAAATTATTTTAAATTAATAATAATTTGTTAAATAATTATTGAATATATATATATATATAATATTTTAAAGAAGAGTAATGATTGTTTGGAAAAATGTTAAAAAAGTGGATCCACTTTTACTTTTTCAATTGAACACCATTGTGGAAAAATGAGACCCAAATGGGAAGACCCATTTTTTACTATTCAAGACCCATTTTTGATGATGTGGCAATAAATGGGTCTTGAATAGTTGTGCTCCCATTGTGGATGCTCTTAGTGATGAGAAAATCTTCCATGCACTCGGTGCAATGCACCCTAGCCAATGGGTGTATGCCATGTGGCACAACAACCAATGGGTGTATGCCATATGGCACACTCTGTGCCACGTGGCAAGCACCCATTGGCTAGGGTGCATTGCACCGGGTGTATACAAGATTTTCTCCTTAGAGCATCTCCAATGCAATTATACATTTGGAGAAAATGGAGTGCCACATAGAATAGATATTAAAAAAGTTAGAAAAACTCTCTCCAATGCTATTATCTAAGTTAAATATAGAGATGATGTGGCCCAAAAAAAGTTAGAGAATATGGAGTTGGGTTTCTAATTCTAGAAACTCTCCTAGAAATGCTGACTAGGATTTCTAACTATTTCCACCAATAAAATGAAAGCTTTCAAATTTTTCCACCAATAAGATTAAACCTCATTTAATTGTAAAATAAAAGAGGAGAGAGAGTGTAATCATTGTTTTATTATGATTGGACATAAAATGGATGCATATTTGACTTTAGATAATTGCATTGGAGATATGAATATGCATTTCTTTAAAAAAATTTAAAAGTGGGCCCATAATAAATAGAAATGCTGATATGACACTATTTAGAAACTCAAAAATACATATTTGCATTGGAGATACTCTTAGTCTAAGATATATGAGAAAAATATCAAAAATATCTCGTGACGATCACGATCTTCCCCAATGTATATCCACTCAGTGAGGCCGAGTTGGGTCCCATTCACGTGCATGTCGCCACCAAATCAACATCTTTATTTAATCACCTGCTTTATATTTCCTCTTTAGTTACATGGATCCCACTTGATAGGCTTATTTATCCTACGCTGTTGTTCCCATTTTCTCCTCCATGGCCCCATGCTACTGTAAAAAGGACAGATTCTATGCCTATGTAACTTGAACCGCTCAATTTCCTCTCTAAATCTCAACCGTTCGTCCGTTCCTTAATCCAAGGTCCAGAAATTCATGTTTAGAGAGTTGTTATAAAAAATAATTAAAAGAGGAATATTATCTACCTTTCCCATTTGCCTTTTCTATTAATTGTTTGACACGTATACATTTTTTCATTTAATAAAAAGCTTTCACTTTTTGCTGTAAAGTTTGTTTACGTTTTCACCCCTTATTAATGAAATGATAGAAGCAGACATAAGGGTAAAGACGTAAACAAGTTTTGCAGCAAAAAGTGAGAGCTTTTTATTAAATGAAAAAGTGTATACGTGTCAAGCAATGAGTGGGAAGGTAAATGGGAAATGTTGATAGTATTCCCCTAATTAAAAAAGGGGAAGGGGTAAAAGTAAAAAGGGTTTATAATTTAGTAACAATTTTATAAAGGTACACAGATAGAGAGATAGAGAGGAGAAATTCTCTGAAACTATCAAACTCTTTGATTTTGTAATGAATACTATTAATTAATTAATACGACCACTAAAGTCTTTTTTTAACTAAAACAATAGCGTTAGTAGTTGAATCCTGAGGCCCCGTTTGATTGGATTGGACTATTTCATGGGATTTGATTGGATTGAGATGAGACTGAGATTAGATGAGATTGGACTAAATTAATACTATACTGTATTTGGGGAAATATAGGACTAGACTAAATTAATACTATGTTTTGTTTGGTGAAACATAGGATTAGACTAAATATAATAACATTTTTAATTTGATAATTATTTAAAATTGAATAATAAAATATTGAATTTCCTAAAGCTTCAGTGCTACAATGCTTCAGTCTCAAACCTTTGAAAGATGAGACATTTCATATCTCATCAACCGGTACCGAATCAACTGATTATTGAAACACCCAGATCCTAAACAGTCTTTGGATTTCAAAAAAGAGAAGATTGCAGATCCAAAGATTAAGACAAGGAGATCGAATAATCTTTTCTATTTCATTAAGCTATAGTTGTTGCAAACTTTCTAGAAATTAATTCGAGCAATTTAGTTAACATTGCTTCTGTTGAATTTTGTATATCAATTATAATTTAACCACCTCTTTTCAAGCAGGTCAGTGACAATATAAAAATTCATTAACCATCTATTTGACTACATCGGACAAACGTAGTTAATATACTTTGAAGTATTGAAGTATTGCAGATCCAGAGATTTCAATAATCTTTTCTATTTCGTTAAGCGCATCGAGCCAGGAGTGGACATTATTATCATTTGCGGATTTGAAAACCACACCTTGAGAAGGAGATCAAATAGAAGTGGTAGGTGAAGAGAGCCAATTTGATAAACTCTCCTGCTCTCCAATCAAAGTACAGAAGAAGCCCCAGCTCGGTATCAGAATCCATATTTTTTTTTTGGAGTTTTAGATCTTTTTTCATCTCTTTCTTTTGAAGATCTTATTTGATTTTCATTTTTTTTTTTTTCTTGGATTGTGGTGAATCCCACCAAACGAGAGAGACGAAAGGTTGAAGTGAAGAAATCTGAGTTTTGTTTCAGAGGGGTTGTTACGGTTGGAGAGAGAGAGAGGAAATGAGGAAAAGAAAGTGATGAGAATGTTCCTTAAAAAAAAATGATGAGAAAGAATAAAATAGATAGGGTCCACATATAAAATATGTCCTAGGACTAATAGAGGTGGGGGTGGGAGTGCCGGTTGGTATATTTAGTCCAGAGTTTGTGGGATTATTTTACACTATTGGGAGAATGTATCATAGTCCGTTTGTTGAGCAAAACATGGGTTTTGGACTATTTTAGTCCAATCTCAAGCGCCAAACACGCCCTGAGGGTGATATTATTCATTCGCTCTGGGGGGGCGCGTGAGATCGTCGTTAATATGTAAAAAAATAAAAAATAAATCCAAGTTGTAAAAAGTTACAAAGCGTAATTGACAATAGTAGCCGCCAGTCGCCAGTGTATCTAAAGCAGAGACTTCACATGCTTGCTCGAATGATTGGCTTGGCCTTTTCCATCTCGCTTTGCTAGCTCCTCAATAATTCAAGTTAACTTATTATTCATTTTAAAACTCATTAATTATTTTATTATTCTTTTTGTCTCAATAATAATTATTGGTTTGATGTGTAGGAGTGAATAATGGACTCAGATCGTCTGTTTTATCTCAATTTGTGTCTAACTGATAAAATTGGGACATATGTCTACATTTATATAAGAAATTAAAAAAAAATAAATTAAATATAAACACATGTCCCAATTTGGTTGGTTAGATGTAAATTAAGGAATTTGGATCTTCTACTGATCTAATCTTTTTCCTAACCTCACTTAATCTGATGACACATAAACATTGCAATAAATATATGATTAAGATATAATTTGTTTCCACAACCACTTTATTAACAACCAATCACATACTTTAAAAAGGTCAGGAAAAAGATCAGATCAGTAGAGGATCCAAATCCTAAATTGAAACACCATTTCTAGACAAATGACTTGAATCCGTGATTCAATGAATAATGTAATATAGGCATATAGCATTTTATTTTATTTTAAAATGATATTTCGTAATAGACAAGACAAAAGTCGCAGGACAAATACAATTGTCAATTTTTTAAGGCAAAATGTGCCAATAAACCTTATCTGTATTTATTATTATTATTATTATTATTATAATGGAATCTCGCACCGTATTGGACTATTGGGTAGGGTATGGTATTGTTCATATAAATCAATGTTGGCGGCCAGTAAGTAAATTAATCTAAGCTGATATTGATCGTTTGTGAAATCGGTTCGATTCTTAGTTTGACGTTTGTTCTATGGGATATTTTCACTTGGTTACTTATGTTTTTTTTTTTGAAATATCTATCTTTTACTTACTTATATATTTTTGGAGTATTGGACCCTATATTTTCAAAAACCACTCAATTTCGTCCCTCTGATCAGAATTTTGACGGTCAACGGTCACAGAAAATGCTAAATGACTAATTTACCCATGGCTTCAGTTTTACTACCTAAAAGTACCATTCTACCCTTTAAAAAATCAACAATTATAAATAATTTATATATTAAAAAATATTGGTAGATGGATCTTCACCATCCATCTCAAATATTGATGGTGATGATCAAATCACCAAAAAAAAGGAAAAAAAAAAAAAATTAACTTTATAAGAAAATAATCTGATATTTAAAAAAAAAATGAAAATGAAAAGAAAAAACGAAAAAAATATATATTTTAATATTTACGTTAAAAAAAAATTATTAAAAAAAAAAGAAAAAGATCTGGATTTTTTTTTAATATGGAATTGAAACCCTAAATTCATCTCTTCAACAATATCATCATCAACACACCACCAGACAAATCACCCATTCTTCACCACACAAATCACCCAAACATCCAAACCATTCAATCAAGCCACCCTCTCCAAACACCCAACAACCAAAACCACCCAAAACCCCTTCCACGAAATCAATCCCAGTCACCCTTCCCACCACCAATTGGCGTTCGAACTCGAACAAGTTCAAAACAGAAGCAGCGACGACGATGACCAGAAGCCGACCAGTTCGATCTGGGTTCTTTGTTAAGTTTTTCTTGCAATTCTGAAGATTATTATTCTTTATTCTTCATAAATTAGCTTGCTTTTAAGTTTTTGTGATCTGGGTACTAAATCATTGATACAGATTTTGTGTTTTGACTGGATTATTTGTTTTTCAATTTTGAAAACCGATCAAGTTGTCGCTACTACTTGTATGTTGTTTGTAGATTTTGGTTTATCAGACAATGATGTAATTAAGTTGTTTCAACTAAGCTGATTTGTTGTTTTAGGCTTTGTATTG
This sequence comes from Acer saccharum, assembly GCA_030490815.1. Classification (NCBI taxonomy): domain Eukaryota; kingdom Viridiplantae; phylum Streptophyta; class Magnoliopsida; order Sapindales; family Sapindaceae; genus Acer; species Acer saccharum. Next base: position 36,316,206 of record CM059874.1, on the reverse strand, counting down.
TTAGTTTAAACTTCAATCAAACATATAGAATAGAACACACATGTATAATCAACTTTGTTGGGTTCTGGGTTCCTGCTCTGTTTGGGGCTGTTTCCCCTCTGTTTTTTTGGGTTCAGTTTTGTTTTCTGTTTTGGTGGCTGCTTTGTGTTGTTTCTGGTAGCTGCTTATGTGGTTGTTGTTGTGCTTCGTGTTTGGTTGTTTCCCGTTAATAAAAGTTGCCATTTTCACCCAAAAAAAAAAAAAAAAAACCTCGGTGGTGTTGTCTAGAATTCAATGAGATTCTTGATTACCGTTATTGTGTTTATTTTCAGGTAAATAGTTTCCGATGATGAAGGTTGCCAAAGGCAAAGGCTTAAGGGTCGTTTGTTTTTTTGTCTGAAGACTGAATCGTCCTGAATTTTACTAAAGACTGAATAGTGATTGAAACCTGAATCTGAATGACATGTTTGTTTTATTTTTTTCTCACATCTGAATGTACTGTCAACATGTTTGTTTTTTAAAAATAAAATTGTCTGAAAAGAAGTAATTTTACATATATACCCATGTTAAACAATTATACATAAAATATAGAATAAAAACAATCCAAAAATAATAATTATATATGAACACATATGATCATGATCTTCTTCTTCGATTACAAACAAACTTTATTTTTACTGAGAAAAGAAAAGGTTTTTTTTTTTTAAAAAAATAAAATAAAAGGGGCAGCAGGAAAACTCACACAAATCACTCTAAAAAAAATAATATATAAATACATTACTAGGGATGGCAACGGGTCGGGTTCAGGCGGGTTTTGCAAAATCCAAACCCGCACCCGTGAAATTTTTCATCACCCACACCCGCCCGCGAACCCACGAAAATAAACGGGTTCGGGTTCAGGTTTCACCCACGGGTTTTATCCGGGTTCGCGGGTCACACCCACCAACCTGCAAAATATATTAATTTATAAATATTTAATATTTAATTATAATATATCATAGAGAATTACAAATACAAGTGTGTTTCTTAGTTGAGACAAGAGGCAAAGCACATTATATATATAAATGAAAGTTGAGAATTGTAATTCTCAAACTTAGAATGAGTGGAGTTTTTATATTTTATTTTTTATATGGTTAAAAAGTTTCCATTGTAGTTTAAATTTATAATATTTTAAATACTAAATATTATATAATTTTTATTTATGCGGGTTCACGGGTTCACCCACGGGTTCGTTTTCCAAATCCACACCCACACCCAAACCCACCGGGTTTTTCTTTATACGGGTTCACGGGTTCACAGATCGTAAATTCACCACCCAAACCCAACCCAATAGGGTCGGGTTCTGGCGGGTGCCCGCGGGTGCGAGTCAAATTGCCATCCCTATACATTACCCTAATATCATAATAAAATATTGATATTAAACACCAATATGAGAAGTGATTATGGTTCTTTTTTATTTTTAAAGCTATTTAAAATAAGCAATATATGAAAACAAAGATTTCTATACAATATATAATTACGATGAAATTGGATATATATTATATATGGAGGATAGTATCGAAAGAAAAGATTTTGGATTGCATTTAATGCAATTCAGTGATTTATAATTAAGTTAAAAGTCAGGATTTTTTACTTTTTATTTTAAGTTGTTTTTTGGTATTTTTAAGTTGTTTGACCACTTAAAAAAACAAACAAAACAACTTAATAATTATGATTCAGACCCACTAAGTTATAAGTGAAAAAAACAAACGACCCCTTAGTTAGGAAGGTTGCTGTTGTTTTTTTTTTTTAAAATGAATTTTTTTTTATATATTATTAAATGTCTGCATTTATATTAAAAATACTAAATTTAAGGAATAAAAATTAATTTTAAAGCATTTCAAAAAAATTATATAGACAAAAATACATTCTTTTGATTAATTTAACTTGCTAATCTGTTTTTCTTTTTTAATTATTGTTTTTATTTATAATTTTTTAATTTGTATTTATAATATTAATTTTATTAGTATTACATAAATATATTTTTTTCCATTGATTTTTGTGTTGAATGTGGCATGCCTTTAATTAAAGACAAAAATACCCTTGAAATCGTTAAAGTTGACTAACATTTGACCAACAGAAGGACAAAATTAAATGGTTTTTTAAAATATAGGGCTCAATCCTCTAAAAATATATAAGTAAATAAAAGATAGATATTTCAAAAAAAAAATATAGGGACTAAATGAATAATATCCCTTGTTCTATTATTTTGAGTGATGGTGAAGTTCATAGACGAGACTATGTTTTTTAATTTGTTTTAGAATAATAACAAAAGATTTATTCAATCCATTCAATTAAGTCAAGTTTTTTAATACGTTTTCAATCAAATTCATTAATTTAAACCCATTAAACTATAAAGTTTGCAATCAAAATCAATGATCAATGGGGTTTTATCTATATCCGAACAATTCTATTTAAAGTTCAAAAGATTTAAAATTATTGAAGAAACTTTCTTAATGAAACATAATATATGAGTGGGTTCAAAAAAATTTTGTCACTATTTGAGGCGCTTTTTGTAAGACATGCAACACATTACTTATTTAAGTTTAAAAGACACCTATTTAGGTGACCAACCTAACCACCCAATCTCCAATCCTCTCTCTCTCTCCTTGGACGTCAATGACGCCTCTGAAAAAACAACGTTTTAGAGAGAGAGAGAGAGAGACCAAACGAGAACCGGAAGGAACCATGCAATCTCGCTTAACCGTTACCCTAACTCACGCCCTCAGACGAAACATGAGAGCCTTCTCCTCATCCGTCGAGACCTCGACTCAGCCCTCTCAATTCCCACAAACCCTCGCCGGACTCCGCGCTCGATTGGTCGCCGAGTCTTCGAGCCTCACCGATTTCGTCGATCTCCAAACCAGCGATTCATACTCAGTGGAAGTCGGGACGAAGAAGAAGCCTTTGCCCAAGCCCAAATGGATGAGCGAATCAATTCCTGGAGGAGATAAGTATGTCCAGATTAAGAAGAAGCTGCGAGAGTTGAAACTCCACACTGTTTGTGAGGAGGCAAAGTGTCCCAATCTCGGCGAGTGCTGGTCTGGTGGCGAGACGGGGACCGCCACCGCTACCATCATGATATTGGGCGACACTTGTACTCGCGGTTGCAGGTGATTTCAGTTCCTTTTGTTTTACGTTGTGAATGAAAATTGATTGTCATGATAATGAGGTAGAGCCATGAAATGAATAACTGCATTGTCTCTTGAGGTCATTAAACAATCTATGGAGTAAAATGTATAAATTTTCATTTTATTTGAGCTTGTGTATTGCTTTAGCCTTTAGGCATTGTTTTTTTTTACTTCTTTTGAAAAACTTATAACACTATTTGTCATGTGCTTGATGCTGGAGTTTTTATGCTTATTAGTTAGTTCAAAATTTCCAGGTTCTGCAATGTGAAGACATCGTGAACTCCTCCCCCACCTGACCCGAATGAACCCACCAATGTTGCTGAGGCTATTGCATCGTGGGGTTTGGATTATGTAGTGATAACCAGTGTGGATTGAGACGACTTACCTGATCAAGGAAGTGGTTATTTTGCTGAGACCGTGCAGAAACTAAAGGCACTTAAGCCAAATATGCTACTTAAAAAATTGTCCAATCTCAACTTGTTAATGAATTAAAACCTACAGCAAATTATATATATTAAAAGGGTTAATATTAAAAACCTCCCCTCACCTTTGAACTATTATTGGATGTATAGTAACAAATGCTTTTATTTTAGAAACCTACCCTATCGACTTACACCGTTAACATTCCGTTTGTGTTGACTTAGTTTGACCGTTAAAGAGTTGAAAATGTCTCTCTTTAAGCTTTAATTGTATGAATTGATCATTATACTCTCATACATTTACCAAATAAAAATTAATAAAATGATACAAAATGCGGGAAAGTTAACTTGCAAATGAGAAGTTATTTTGTAGACAATTTTATCCATAAAAATAACAAAATTACAAATGAATCAAAAGCATTGAAAATAAACCAAAATATATATTTATTTATGTAGTTATTTGTCTTTTTTATAATCCAAGCAAATACTAATTTTTAATACTTTTGGTTCATTTGTAATTTTGTTATTTTTAGGGATAAAATTGTTCACAAAATAACTTCTTTTTTTCAACATTCACACATTTTGTATTATTTTATTAATTTATTTTGTAAAGTATGAAGGTATAATTGTTGATTCATATAATTGAAGCTTAAATAGGGATATTTTAGACCTTTTAATAGTCAAACTTAGTCAACACAAACGGAATGGTAACGATGTTAGTTCATAGAGGGGGTTTATAAAATAAAAGCATTTATAACTATACATCCAATAATAGTTCAAAGGTGAGGGGAGATTTTTAATATTAATCCTATATTAAAATTGTATGACAGACTAAAAGGGAAAATATAGTTGCCTTTCTCCGTTTGATTGGTTGGTTGGGCCAAAGACCCGTTGTCCCAGGGTTCCTCTCTGTTGGCTCTATGTGCACCTACTTGATGACACCTCCTTTCTTCTGCAACATTTCGACATAAATAGCAAAACTACCGATTATGGATGGCAATGGGTTGGGTTCGGGTTGAGTTATATTGGATCCAGACCCAGACCTGTCAAAAATATTTGGACCAGAACCCATAAAAATTTTTGGATTCGGGTTCGGGTCTGGACCTGCGGGTCTTAAGCAGACCCAGACCTGCCCCGAGGACCCATGAATTTTCTCGGGTCTGAATCTGGACATGCAAAACCTTTAAAATACTAAAGGCGTATTCAACTAAGAGTTGGTTGGATTTGATTGGATTCTGTTGGATTTTAGAAATCCGGGTGTATTCAACTCAGATTTCATTGGATTTGTTTGAAATCCAACAAAGTCTGGAGGTATTCGATCCATATTTCATTGGATTCCAAACAAATCCAACGAAATCCAGGTGTATTCATCTCAGACTTTGAAGGATTTCAAACAAATCCAACGAAATCTGGGTGTATTGGAAATCCAATGGATTTGGATGGATTTATATAAGTGATGGATTTGGTTGAATTTGGAAAGGAAAAATATAAATAGAGAGGTGACTCTCAAATCTTGCCATTTGGATGGATTTGCTCTCTCCTCTCTGATCAAATCCACTCTGCTCAAGCCACCACCACCCCCACCCCCAAAATCCAGCCACCACCCACCAAACCAGAAACACCCACCACCAATCCAGCCACCACCCTCAATCCAAAACCATAATCGAAATCAACCACCCACCAACACCCACAAGCACACGACGATAACCGCACACCCACACAAATCGGTCTTCTGGAATTCGTCCAAAAGCGCAACTCAAGAGCAAGAAGAAGAAGAAGAAGAAGACAATGCATGGTCGACCTCGCAAACCCTCCAAGCCAAAAGACGAAGCAGCTGAAGCTGCCAAAGCCTAGAAGCTACACGCCCTCCAATCTCAGTTTCTCCACAAAATCACCGAAACAACATATTTTTGTGTTAGTCCATTAGAGAAAAATCACAAAATTAGATTTCTTTAATTTTAATTTTAATTGATGATGTTGGGTTCTTTTAATTGGCGTTGGTTTCTTGTTGGAGGAGGTCGGTGAAGGATTTTCTGATGTTGGTTTCTTTAATTGGTGTTGGGTTCCTGTTGGAGGAGGACAGTGAAGGATGAGGAAGAAGAAGAAGAAGAAGTGGCCATCAAAGGGTGTGCAGAGAAAGTGAAGAAGAAGAAGTGGGTTTTGAGATTCTTTTTTAGAGAGAGAGAGATTGTGAAATGAAGATGAAGATGAAGAGAAGAGAAAAAGAAGAAGACGAAGAAGGAAGAGAGAAAAGCATGGGATTGTAATCCAAATCCATCCAAATTTTTTATTTTTCATTTTAATCCAAATCCATCCAAATCTACATAACTAACTCCAATGAATTCCAATGAACTCTTTACACAATTCCTACAAAATCTAATGAAATCCGTAGGATTTATGAATTCCACCGAAATCTATCACTTAAAACAAATCCATCAAACTCCAACGAAATCTGGGTTGAATACACAAGGTTCACTCTTTAGCTTTCTCTGTTTCAATCTCCTCCCTCTTTTCTTCTTCCTTAAGCTTTCGCTTCTTCATATCCATATATCCCCAATAAAAATATGGATTAAATAAAAATTCTACTAAGAGGAAATTTGTATATGCTCCATTTATAAATCCAAATTTCATCAAAACCACTCAAAGTGTGAGATATCATTCTCTTCTTCTATTATATTTGAGAATACCCCTGCAACTTTTCATAAACATTTCAATATATATGCATGAAATCTTGAAGAAATTTGTGTGACAACAAGAAATTAAACATTTTATCATGCTCACTTCTTTGACAGTAACTAATAGCAAATTGGTTTCATATGAACTATATACAAAAGCTTATGGTTTGTCAAGCTCTGCATTACCACAAGATCTAAAGAGAATCCTGTATGTCAGGTTGTCAGCAGATCTAGGCAACAAACCGAGTCACATACTGACATTATCAACAATAAATAAAACCCAGATAAAATAAAATAAAATATCGACAACTTCCTAGTGACATACTTACACTATCAACAATTTCATTTAACAATAAAACAAAGAGGAAATAGGGGGTTTTAGTCAAAAATTAAGAGCATTCACTATTTTTGTCCAACATTATCATTTTTACTATTTTTGTCAACAATGTGGCTGTGAAGACAAAATTGCCCCTAATTTTTTTTTTCTTAATCTCTTCTCTCTCATTTTCACCATAATTTTTTTTTTTGGTTGAAAATTTTCCAGATTTCGATAGGTTTTTCACACGATGGGTTTTCCAATTTGACCATGATTTGGTCCAGATCGGGCGACCCAAACCCAGATTTAAAAAAATATATAGTTTTTTTTTTGTTAAAAAATTTCCAGATTTAAAAAAAAAAAATTCAGTTTTTTTTTTTTTGTTGAAAAATTTTTAGATTTTAAAAAGGTTTGGATTTGAGTGTTAGTTGTTTTTTAAGGGTGGTTGTGGTTGTGGTTAAGTTTGAGTATTGTTTGTTTAAAAAAATTTCAGATTTTGTTTTGTTCAAAAAAATTTCAGATTTTGTTTTGTTAAAAAAAAATTTCAAAAATTTCAAGTTAAAAAAATGTCATGTTTTGTTTAAATGAAATCTGGAAATTTTTCAAGTGTGGTTGTTTTTCAGATTTTATTTTTTTCAAACAAAATTTCCAAATTTCATTTTGTTTAAACACACCAGGCCACCAATTAAACACATCAGGCCACCAATTAAACACATCAGGCCACCAATTAAACACACTAGGCAAAACTTATTAAACACACCAGGGCAAAAACAATTAAACACACCAGAGCAAAACGAATTAAAAACACCAGACAAAATGAATTAAACACACCAGGGTAAAACGAATTAAACAAACCAGGCCACCAATTAAACTCACCAGGCAAAAATAATTAAACACCCCAGGATAAAACGAATTAAACACACCAGGCAAAAACGAATTAAACACACTAGGGCAAATCGAATTAAACACACCAGGCCACCAATTAAACACACCAGGTGTGTTTAATTTCGTTTTGCCTGATGTGTTTAATTGTTTTGGCTTGATGTGTTTAATGAGTTTTGCCTGGTGTGGCATGGTGTGTTTAATTCATTTTACCCTGGTGTGTTTAATTGTTTTTGCCCTGGTGTGTTTAATTCATTTTGGGTATGTTTAATTGTTTTGCCTGGTGTGTTTAATTCGTTTTGCTCTGGTGTGTTTAATTCATTTTGACCTAGTGTGTTTAATTCGTTTTGCATGGTGTGTTTAATTGATGGTCTGGTGTGTTTAATTCGTTTTACCCTGATGTGTTTAATTGTTTTTGCCCTGGTGTGTTTAAACAAAATGAAATATGGAAAATTTGTTTGAAAAAGATCAAATCCGAAAAAATCTGATTTTTATTTTTCAACAAAACCCAAACCCAAACACAACTTCCACCATTCATAAAAACAACCACAACCCAAACTTAAATACAACCACAAATCTGAATTTTTTTTAAGCACAACCCAATCTCAAATCCAATTAAACACATCCACAACCCAAACTTAAACACAACCACAAAAAAAAAAAAAATAAAAAAATTAAAAATTAAAAAAAAAAACTGAATTTTTAAAAAAAAAATCTGGAAAAAAGAAGAAAGAGAAAGAGAAGAATAATAAGAAGAAGAAAGTGAGAAGACGGAGGAGAGAAAGAGAGAAGAATGAGAGAAAGAAGAAGAAGAAGGCGTGAGATCAGAGAAAAGGAGAGAGAGAGAGAGAGAGAGAGAGAGAGAGAGAGAGAGAGAGAGAGAGAGAGAGGAAAAAAATTATAAAGAAGGGCAATCTTGTCCAAAAAGTGGAAATTTTGACAAAAACAGTAAAAATAATAATCTTGGACAAAAATAGTAAAACCACTAATATTTTGGCTAGTTATAAAGTTCTCTCATAAAACAAATCTTATAAAAATCCAGATAATAATTACAGACACATAATGACAGAATAAAGCAAACGAAACAAATGAGATTGAGAGAGAGAGAGAGAGCTACGTGGATTCAGATTTCGGAGAGAGAAACGTGTGCAATGACCAATGAGATTGAGAAGAGAGTGTTGAAGAGGTGAGCCGGTGACAGAGAGTGGAGCTGTCGGAGGGCGAAAGGTGGAGTTGAGAATCTGAGAGTTGCAGTCTGTGGAAGGGTTTGAGAACTTGAGTGTTGTGGTAGTGAAGAAGGAATTAGGTTTAGGAATTAGGGACAATTCATTATATACCATGACAAGTCGGATTGACAAGTCCGGCCCACGGGTCGTCCCACTGGTACTGGCATCTGGGTGGTTCGCATGGTCCACATGGTTCGCGTGGTCCGCATGGTTTGCATGGTCTGGGTGGTTCGCATGGTCTGGGTGGTCCGCATCGTCCGGGTGATCCTTTGGGTCCGGGTGGTCCGGGTGATCCTTTGGGTCCAGGTGGTCCGGGTGATCCTTTGGGTCCAGGTGGTCCAGGTGGTCCGAGTGATCCTTTGGGTCCAGGTGGTCCAGGTGGTCCGGGTGATCCTTTGGGTCCGGGTGATCCTTTGGGTCCGGGTTCGGGTTTGAGTAACAAGATCCGGACACTGGGTCCAATTGCCCTCCCTACTACCAATGCCAAAATAACAAATAACACTCCTCCTGCAATTGATATCGAAACCCCTTCCGTAGTTTTTAAGAATTTTTTTATTCCACAAGTTGATTCCTTACAAGTAGATGGCCCTTTTTGTTTTGGTGGTGGAGCTCCGGGAACCAGAATTGATGGTGGTAGCGTTACTGGAGATACTGGAGCAGTAGTATTACATGGGTTTCCATCTTTTCTGAAAAGGATATATGGAATGTCAGCAAACAAAAGCAAAAAACCATAAAAATAAAAAAAAAATAAAAAAAAATCAAATATTTTCAAACCGTAAAAAGCTTCCCTCCTTTTTCATAGATAACAAGATATGACTAAATAAATTTTATACCCTATAAAAACTCATTTGCTGCCTAGGACACCAAGATAGGGTGCATCTAAGGTAAATGTTGCTGCATTAGAAACTCATTCACTATGCCAACCAGCAAAATGATTTTTAATATCAATATCATTGATTTGCATATGTACTGTAGTCTAACAAGGCTAGACAGTTTCTAGTTTACATATCGCTACAGGTTTTTTACCACGGGTTGCAAAAAAAGTTTTAATTACAAACAAACTGAACATCTATACAATTGGCAGAATTGAACGTACATAAAAAAAAAAAAAAAAAAAAAAATTATCCATTGGATGTCATCACATTTAACATAAGCTGCTCCCTTTCATACATAAATAAAAAAGTTGTGGCTCTCACCTGAAATTTGTGATGCCCTGTAGCATCTTATCAGGTATGGTCCCAGAGAACAGGTTATTCTCTATATTCCTGTTCAAGAGGAGGGAAAGATAAGCCAAAAAAAAAAATCCAAAGTCTCCAACTGCAAACATAACATAGTTCACCAAGTTGTAAACTGTATAAATTAGCATTTCATCATAGAAGATAGATAAGAAACGGTTGAGGATCGTACAAATCTTTCAGGGGAAGATCTTGTAAAACATCAAGGGTCCCAGAAAGCTGATTGTCCTGTATATGTCTGCCAATTAAGAAGTTACCTACATTTATGCCGATGTAATAGGAGAGACAAAAATGGCTTTTTGAAAAGACAAATAGACTCACAGGGTTGTCAATAGTGACAAATTTTCCAAAGTGGGAGGGAGTTGCCCGCTCAAATTGTTAGTAGATAAATCTCTACACAAACACACGTAGCTCCATTAACCATTACAAACTTACAACCTACGAATGTGGAAGTGAAAATGAGAAGTATCATTCATGAACATACAGATTGATTAACCCAGTAAGGGATTCAAAGGCGTTCGGTATTTCTCCACTTAAAAGATTGTTGTTCAGAGACCTGAAAGGCATAAGAGATAATGCTAAGAAGAATTTATGAAACTGTCATTAGGCATCAGAACATTGCAGAGAAAGAGAAATTACATGTCTGTCAATAGGGTCAAAGTTGCTAGAGAACTCGGGATGCTTCCAGAAAACTGATTAGCTGAAAGAAAACTGACAGGAAGGTAACAACTATTATAACTTTGGCATAAAAAGCATAGAGTGTGTACAAATTAAGGCTAAAAGCATTAAACGTACATGGTACTCTTAGTTTTATTTTCAAGGAGGGAAAAACATACAGAATTTTCAAGGTAACAGGCAAATTGGGCGGAATACTCCCCCCGATGTGGTTGTTGCTTAAATCTCTGAATCGAAACCAAAGAACATGAATTAGGGACACTGTCCATAAAATATAATAACAGAAACTTTATCAGTCATTTCACTTGCAATATACAGTGATCTAGTGGGAAAAAAAAAAAATACCCAAATCAAGCCATCAGAAAGTTCTGAAAATTTAATGAGGAAAACTAATGTTCTGTCTGGTAGTTTGTGCATCTTGAGATTGTTCAACATCAGTTAATTTTCAGGACATCCAATTAAAGAGACTTATCAACCTCCCTAAAAAGGCCTTATGTATCTAAAGTAATATGTATCATCTTTGTTGCTTGTTGATAGGGATAACTACAAGTTACATGCCTGGCATGTAATTTTGGCTTGAAACCCCTAAATTAAACAAATGTGAGGGGACTAAAAGGCATCAATCCTTCTAATTTTTTTGTAATGGTGGTAAGAACACATAAAACACAGACACACACGCAGAATCTCCGCTTACAATACTGTGATAGAAGCAAAATCACCCAAGCTATCACCCAGTTCTCCTCCCAAATTAGCACCATTAAGAATTCTACAAAAGATCAAAAGAGAAAATACATAAGAAGGCTAAATATTTATATTGCCAATAAAAATCATCAAGGCTTGGAGTTAAAATGATGGGTTGCCATACATAGTGATTATATCTGATGCATCATTGCATTGAACACCTTGCCACGCTTCAAGACATGGGTCTCCTCCACTTTGAACCCACCCAGGAATTTGAGGGAAACCCAAAGCAGCAAATAATTTGTTAATCGCTGCGACTAATTGAATCAAAACCAATGCAGCAAATTAGATTCCATACTCCATATAATTTTACAAATCGTTGCCACAACCGTAAATAGCATAAACACATTAGCACACACACTATATATATATATACATATGTGGGCCACTGATTATGGAGAAACTTTAACAAATACATAATACATTTTGAGTCAAAGCATGTAGATTCCAAACTCCATATAATTTTACAAATCGTTGCCACAACCGTAAATAGCATAAACACATTAACACACAATATATATATCAATAATGTTAGAGGACCCAAAAAAGTGATCCAAATTTTGGACCAAAACCTATGTGGCAACATCACATTCCTATGTGATGTTGCCACATAGGTTTTGGTCCAAAATTTGGATCACTTTTTTGGGTCTTCTAGCATTACTCTCTCTCTCTCTATATATATATATATATTCAGAGCTCCAAATTATCAGAAAAACATAGAAACAAAAGGGGAAAAAAAAAAAAATACAAGCTACAGTCTACTTCAATTTCTCACTGTTTCTAAGCAACCAAACAGAGTAAAGAGAATTAGAAAAAGCAGAAAACCATGCTTACCATCAACAGGATTAGTGTCAGCAAACGAATTTGTCGCTGCCCAGATCAGAATAATCCCCACAAAGACCTCTGCACAGATCTTCCAATCATTGCATGCTCTACTAGATCTCTTCACACCCATTGATCACCAAATCAACTCCAACCCACGATTGTTCCTTGTTCTACAACATTAATCCACTACACACTCTCCAATTTGAAAACTAAAGCTACAAATAAATAAATAAATAAATAATCAGTGATCTTATCATAACTCCACTAGGGGTGTGCGGCGGATCGGATCCAATGGATTTGCCATAATCCAAGATCCGATCCAATCCGACTGGATTGAAAAAATTGCAATCCGATTCGATCCGATTACTATTTGATCCGATCCAATCCAATCCAATATGATCTGATGGTTCGAATTAATATAAAATCATTCGTAATATATAAAAGTTATAATTTGAAATAAATAAAATCAAATAAATTATTCAAAAATTACTAATTAATACAAATAAAATTAACATTAAAAAAATACATGACATAACTTGTAAACTTTATATAATTCAAAAAGTTTATAAATATTATATATCAACTTCAAATGTAAACTTAATAAGCCGCGTGATGTTGATGAAGAAGAATAGAAAAGAAGAAGATGGTGGATTGTTGACCGTAGAGAAATTGAGAAAGAAAACCCAAAATAGTAACATTAAAAATTGTTTTTTGGTTGGGCATTTACATTAGAAAGTAATGTATAAAATAAATTGTCTAATATAAAAATAAGGCCTAATATCATAACTCCACATTTCAACAGTAGTCTCTTCAAAAGCAAAACCACAGTACTAAAAAAAGTAACAAAAAAAATACTTTATTAAAAACAAAAACAAAAACAAACCAAGAAATCCTTGACATTCTGCAAGAAAGTGTTGAGATCAGGACAGAAATGGAACTTACAAGGAAGTAGTAAAAAAAATGTTGATAAGCAAATGACAAACAGAATTGACAAAATAGAAGAAGCTAAGCTAAGCTCAGCTCTCACCTGTGGAAAGTACTGGAAAAAAAAGGAGGAGAAAAGGCTAGCAAATGTGGGAAAAGGTACACAGAGATAGAGAGATATAGAGAAGAGAACTTCTCTGAAACTATCAAACTCTTTTTTTCTTTTTTTCTTTTATGTGTTTCCACTGACTTTTCCATCTCGCTTCGCTAGCTCCTTATAATTCAAGTTATTATTCATTTCAAAACACATTAATTATTTTATTATTGTTTTTGACTCAATAATAATTATTGGTTTGATGCGTATGAGTGAATAATTGACTCAAATCGTCTGTCCAAAAATGGTATCTCAATTTGTGTCTAACTAACAAAATTGGAACATGTGTCTACATTTATGTAAGAAGTTGAAAAAAATAAAAATAAACGTAAACACATGTCCCAATTTGGTTGGTTAGATATAAATTGAGGAATTTAGGTCCTCTGCTAATCTGATTTTTTCCTGACCTCACTTAATCTCATGACATATAAACATTACAATGAATGTATGATTAATATATAATTGGTTTCCACAACTACTTTATCAATAATCAATCACATGTTTTAAAAATGTCAGGTAAAAAATCAGATCAGTAGAGGATCCAAATCCTAAATTGAAACACCATTTTTAGACAAACGATTTGAATCCGTGATTAGGTGAATATGAGGAGAAAAAAAAAGGAGGAGAAAAAGGCTAGCAAAGCTAGAGAGATAGAGAGGACGAATATGAGAATATATTTGCCTAACAAAGAAAATATAATGGTGACTTTCCAACCTCTTAAAGTGCTTGGTCGTTAGAGCATCCACAATGGTTGCAAAATGAGACCCACTTTGGAACCCATCAAATTCTTCCACAATGGTGCAAAATGAGACCCAAAAAAAGAGAGCCAAATGTGGGGTCCATCCAAGTAGACTCAAATTGGGTTCCAAATTTGGAACTCAATTTGGGTCTTGCCCAATGATTGGGTTGGGTTCTCAACACTTCCTAATCATTGGGTTGGGCTTATATATATATATATATATATATATATATTTATTTATATAATTTAAATTAAAATATATAACTATTAATTTTAATAATTATATAATGAAAAAATATAAATAAATTTAATATATATATATTTAAATTATTTAAATTTAAATATATTATTATTAACTTCAATAATTATATATATTAGGGGTGGGCACCAAAACCGGAACCGACTCGAACCGAATCGAAATTGGGTGTTTGGTTCGGTTTTGATGGTGAGTTCGGTTCAATTCGGTTCAAACCGAATGAACCGAATTGAATACGGTTCCGTTTCGGTTTTGAAGATTCAAAACCGAACCGACCCGAATGAACCGAAATATAAATAAAAAAAAACCTAGATTTTTTTCTCTCAGACCTAACATCTCTCACAAAACTGCAGCCACATCTCTCTTTCTCTCTTTCTCTCTTTCTCTCAGTCTCTCGGTCTCACGGTCCCTCTCTCACTTCCGCCGCTTCATCAACCGGTCAGCCCACCGGAAATCTCTCTTCCGCGGTTCCGCCTGCACTCGTCAAGGTATTTCTCCTCTTCTTGCCGTATTTTGATCTTCTTTTTTTCTCTAACTCATCAAGGTTTTCTTGTTTTGTGATTTGTCTTGTGTATTTTGTTTTTCTTCTTTAGATCTTATTGTTATGTTTAGATGTTTTTGAGTTTATATTCATTCGTTTGTTATTTTTTGGATTATTGGTGTCTTCTGTTAAGTGTTTGGTTGCTGAAAAAATAGGCAAAAATTGATGATCTGGGGTTGGTGTTGGCGATCTGGTGTTGGTGTGAATGTGTGATGATGATGATATTGGTGGTGGATCGGTAGTTGTGGTGTAGATGTTGATGTTGATGTTGATGTTGATGATATTGGTGGTGGATCGGTGGTTGTGGTGTTGATGTTGGTGGTGGACCGGTGGCTGTGGTGTTGATGTTGGTGGTTGATTCTGGAATTCATTAATTGTAAATTTGTAATTAGTTTTATTTTTTTAATTCATTAATTTCTGTTTTAATAAATCATTTATGTTTATTTTTTATTTCTCTCTTTTTACCCTTGCAAATTAATTCCATTATGTGGAGAGATATGAAGCCCAATAGGCCCAATTACAGTTGCAGTTGTTAAAAGGTTAAAAAGAAATGAAGAAATATAAAAATAAAAATAAAAATAACTGGAGGCCCAATAGGCCTAAAACCGAATTGAACCGAATCGAACCGAACCAAGAAAAGGGTGTTCGGTTCAATTCGGTTTTAGCCTTCAATATGGTCCGAACCGAACAAGAGAAAACGGTGTTCGGTTCAATACGGTTTTGGCCAAAACCAAACCGAACCGAACCGCGCCCACCCCTAATATATATAATGAAAAAAATATAAATAAATTTAATTTCAATTATAAAATTTTAGTTCAATGAAATTAAAATAATTTAAATGAAAACATTAATTTTTTGAAGGTTTGGAATCGGAACCAAACCGGAATCGAAACCGAACCTTCAAAACCGGAACCAAAACCGGTTTTAAAGGTTCGGAATCAAAACCGGTTTTAAAGGTTCGGAATCAAAACCGGTCTGGAACTAAAATCGAAACCGAAATCGAACAGTCAAAACCGAAACCGAACAGTTAAAACATCCAGAACCGAACCGGAACCGGAACCGGAACCAAGGAATCGGAATCGGAATCCGAACCGAAATCTCTCCGAGTTTCGGTTTCGGTTTCGGTTTCGGTTTCGGTTTCGGAACTGTCACTTTCGAAACGAAGCCGGAAACTGAAACTGAAACCGGAACCGGAACCGAAACCGGAACCGAAACCGGAACCGAAACCGAAACCGAAACCGAAACCGAAATCGAAACCGAAACCGAAATCGAAACCGAAACCGAAATCGAAACCGAAACCGAACCATCGGAAACGAAACCGGACCGGAACCCAACCGAACTGAAACCGACGCCATGTCTAATCTTATACAATATTTTGTTTTAAATATTTATTTTTATTGTTGATGTAATTCGGTTGTGAAAAAATTATTTTAAATTAATAATAATTTGTTAAATAATTATTGAACATATATATATAATATTTTAAAGAAGAGTAATGATTGTTTGGAAAAAAGTTAAAAAAGTAGATCCACTTTTACTTTTTCAATTGAACACCATTATGGAAAAATGAGACCCAAATAAATAGGACCCAAATGGGAAAACCCATTTTTTACTATTCAAGACCCATTTTTGATGCCGATGTGGCAATAATCAAAAATGGGTCTTGAATAGTTGTGCTCCCATTGTGGATGCTCTTAGAGCATCCACAATGGTGCCACAACTATTTAAGACCCATTTATTGTCACATCACCATTTATTGTCACAATGGTGGAGCGAGTTGGGTGTACAAGGCACATGATTCCATGGGGCTCTCCTTTTTGTCAAAAGCAGGTACATTTTGAATAAAGTAGAACCACAAAAGCATTACCTTTATTTATCTTGTTTGTGCTTCTTATTCTTCTATCTCTTCCATGTTTTATCTTGTCAAAACACCAAATCCTTACCTTTTATACTATATATATATACAATTGTATTCTCCTACCTTGCTTTATCTTTCTTTCCTCTAAATTATCTTTATGCCTTGGATTTTTGTCAATATGAAGCTTTATTAGTTTTACCCTTGAAATAATCCATGTATTAAAGGTAAAAAAAAAAAAAAACACATATATAATAGTGATTTTTAAGGTCACATGAAGCTGCAGACTAATCCACACATTAATTATGTGGATACATACATATATATATATATATATATGTAATGGCATTTTTAGAATTCCAAAATTATATATATATATATGGGGTAAAACTAGGTAGAAGACTCTAGTGATAGTAAACATTTTTCTGAATGGAAGCTTCTCCAGTGGCCATCCTCATCTTGAATGCGTCATATTTAGGTTGGTTATCGAATCTGATCCTAGAGGATAAAGTAATTTTTCATTAGATGCTTTGTTTGTTTATGGCATATTTTTTTTTTTTTTTTGTTTGGTGGAGTCGAGTATGCAGTAAGTAAATTACGGTGCGAGATTCCATTATAATAAATCCATGTTGGCGGCCAGTAAGTAAATTAATCTAAGCTGATATTGATCGTTTGTGAAATTGGTTCGATTCTTAGTTTGACGTTTGTTCTATGGGATATTTTCACTTGATTACTTATGTTTTTTTTTGAAATATTTATCTTTTACTTACTTATATATTTTTGGAGTATTGGACCCTATATTTTCAAAAACCACTCAATTTTGTCACTCTGATCAGAATTTTGACGGTCAACAGTCACAGAAAATGCTAAATGACTAATTTACCCATGGCTTCAGTTTTACTACCTAAAAGTACCATTCTACCCTTTAAAAAATCAACAATTATAAATAATTTATATATTAAAAATTATTGGTAGATGGATCTTCACCATCCATCTCAAATATGGATGGTGATGATCAAATCACCAAAAAAAGGAAAAAAAAAAAAAAATAACTTTATAAGAAAATAATCTGATATTTAAAAAAAAAAAATGAAAATGAAAAGAAAAAACGAAAAAAAATGATATTTTAATATTTATGTTAAAAAAAAATTATTAAAAAAAAAAAAAAAGATCTGGATTTTTTTTAATATGGAATTGAAACCCTAAATTCATCTCTTCAACAATATCATCATCAACACACCACCAGACAAATCACCCATTCTTCACCACACAAATCACCCAAACATCCAAACCATTCAATCAAGCCACCCTCTCCAAACACCCAACAACCAAAACCACCCAAAATCCCTTCCACGAAATCAATCCCAGTCACCCTTCCCACCACCAATTGGCGTTCGAACTCGAACAAGTTCAAAACAGAAGCAGCGACGACGATGACCAGAAGCCGACCAATTCGATCTGGGTTCTTTGTTAAGTTTTTCTTGCAATTCTGAAGATTATTATTCTTTATTCTTCATAAATTAGCTTGCTTTTAAGTTTTTGTGATCTGGGTACTAAATCATTGATACAGATTTTTGTGTTTTGACTGGATTATTTGTTTTTCAATTTTGAAAACCGATCAAGTTGTCGCTACTACTTGTATGTTGTTTGTAGATTTTGGTTTATCAGACAATGATGTAATTAAATTGTTTCAACTAAGCTGATTTGTTGTTTTAGGCTTTGTATTGTTAGTTTAAACTTCAATCAAACATATAGAATAGAACACACATGTATAATCAACTTTGTTGGGTTCTGGGTTCCTGCTCTGTTTGGGGCTGTTTCCCCTCTGTTTTTTTGGGTTCAGTTTTGTTTTCTGTTTTGGTGGCTGCTTTGTGTTGTTTCTGGTAGCTGCTTATGTGGTTGTTGTTGTGCTTCGTGTTTGGTTGTTTCCCGTTAATAAAAGTTGCCATTTTCACCCAAAAAAAAAAAAAAAAAACCTCGGTGGTGTTGTCTAGAATTCAATGAGATTCTTGATTACCGTTATTGTGTTTATTTTCAGGTAAATAGTTTCCGATGATGAAGGTTGCCAAAGGCAAAGGCTTAGGGGTCGTTTGTTTTTTTGTCTGAAGACTGAATCGTCCTGAATTTTACTAAAGACTGAATAGTGATTGAAACCTGAATCTGAATGACATGTTTGTTTTATTTTTTTCTCACATCTGAATGTACTGTCAACATGTTTGTTTTTTAAAAATAAAATTGTCTGAAAAGAAGTAATTTTACATATACCCATGTTAAACAATTATACATAAAATATAGAATAAAAACAATCCAAAAATAATAATTATATATGAACACATATGATCATGATCTTCTTCTTCGATTACAAACAAACTTTATTTTTACTGAGAAAAGAAAAGGTTTTTTTTTTTTTAAAAAAATAAAATAAAAGGGGCAGCAGGAAAACTCACACAAATCACTCTAAAAAAAATAATATATAAATACATTACTAGGGATGGCAACGGGTCGGGTTCAGGCGGGTTTTGCAAAATCCAAACCCGCACCCGTGAAATTTTTCATCACCCACACCTGCCCGCGAACCCACGAAAATAAACGGGTTCGGGTTCAGGTTTCACCCACGGGTTTTATCCGGGTTCGCGGGTTCGCGGGTCACACCCACCAACCTGCAAAATATATTAATTTATAAATATTTAATATTTAATTATAATATATCATAGAGAATTACAAATACAAGTGTGTTTCTTAGTTGAGACAAGAGGCAAAACACATTATATATATAAATGAAAGTTGAGAATTGTAATTCTCAAACTTAGAATGAGTGGAGTTTTTATATTTTATTTTTTATATGGTTAAAAAGTTTCCATTGTAGTTTAAATTTATAATATTTTAAATACTAAATATTATATAATTTTTATTTATGCGGGTTCACGGGTTCACCCACGGGTTCGTTTTCCAAATCCACACCCACACCCACACCCAAACCCACCGGGTTTTTCTTTATACGGGTTCACGGGTTCACAGATCGTAAATTCACCACCCAAACCCAACCCAATAGGGTCGGGTTCTGGCGGGTGCCCGCGGGTGCGGGTCAAATTGCCATCCCTATACATTACCCTAATATCATAATAAAATATTGATATTAAACACCAATATGAGAAGTGATTATGGTTCTTTTTTATTTTTAAAGCTATTTAAAATAAGCAATATATGAAAACAAAGATTTCTATACAATATATAATTACGATGAAATTGGATATATATTATATATGGAGGATAGTATCGAAAGAAAAGATTTTGGATTGCATTTAATGCAATTCAGTGATTTATAATTAAGTTAAAAGTCAGGATTTTTTACTTTTTATTTTAAGTTGTTTTTTGGTATTTTTAAGTTGTTTGACCACTTAAAAAAATAAACAAAACAACTTAATAATTATGATTCAGACCCACTAAGTTATAAGTGAAAAAAACAAACGACCCCTTAGTTAGGAAGGTTGCTTTTGTTTTTTTTTTTTTAAATGAATTTTTTTTATATATTATTAAATGTCTGCATTTATATTAAAAATACTAAATTTAAGGAATAAAAATTAATTTTAAAGCATTTCAAAAAAATTATATAGACAAAAATACATTCTTTTGATTAATTTAACTTGCTAATCTGTTTTTCTTTTTTAATTTTTGTTTTTATTTATAATTTTTTAATTTGTATTTATAATATTAATTTTATTAGTATTACATAAATATATTTTTTTCCATTGATTTTTGTGTTGAATGTGGCATGCCTTTAATTAAAGACAAAAATACCCTTGAAATCGTTAAAGTTGACTAACATTTGACCAACAGAAGGACAAAATTAAATGGTTTTTTAAAATATAGGGCTCAATCCTCTAAAAATATATAAGTAAATAAAAGATAGATATTTCAAAAAAAAATATATAGGGACTAAATGAATAATATCCCTTGTTCTATTATTTTGAGTGATGGTGAAGTTCATAGACGAGACTATGTTTTTTAATTTGTTTTAGAATAATAACAAAAGATTTATTCAATCCATTCAATTAAGTCAAGTTTTTTAATACGTTTTCAATCAAATTCATTAATTTAAACCCATTAAACTATAAAGTTTGCAATCAAAATCAATGATCAATGGGGTTTTATCTATATCCGAACAATTCTATTTAAAGTTCAAAAGATTTAAAATTATTGAAGAAACTTTCTTAATGAAACATAATATATGAGTGGGTTCAAAAAAATTTTGTCACTATTTGGGGCGCTTTTTGTAAGACATGCAACACATTACTTATTTAAGTTTAAAAGACACCTATTTAGGTGACCAACCTAACCACCCAATCTCCAATCCTCTCTCTCTCTCCTTGGACGTCAATGACGCCTCTGAAAAAACAACGTTTTAGAGAGAGAGAGAGAGAGACCAAACGAGAACCGGAAGGAACCATGCAATCTCGCTTAACCGTTACCCTAACTCATGCCCTCAGACGAAACACGAGAGCCTTCTCCTCATCCGTCGAGACCTCGACTCAGCCCTCTCAATTCCCACAAACCCTCGTCCGACTCCGCGCTCGATTGGTCGCCGAGTCTCGAGCCTCACCGATTTCGTCGATCTCCAAACCAGCGATTCATACTCAGTGGAAGTCGGGACGAAGAAGAAGCCTCTGCCCAAGCCCAAATGGATGAGCGAATCAATTCCTGGAGGAGATAAGTATGTCCAGATCAAGAAGAAGCTGCGAGAGTTGAAACTCCACACTGTTTGTGAGGAGGCAAAGTGTCCCAATCTCGGCGAGTGCTGGTCTGGTGGCGAGACGGGGACCGCCACCGCTACCATCATGATATTGGGCGACACTTGTACTCGCGGTTGCAGGTGATTTCAGTTCCTTTTGTTTTACGTTGTGAATGAAAATTGATTGTCATGATAATGAGGTAGAGCCATGAAATGAATAACTGCATTGTCTCTTGAGGTCATTAAACAATCTATGGAGTAAAATGTATAAATTTTCATTTTATTTGAGCTTGTGTATTGCTTTAGCCTTTAGGCATTGTTTTTTTTTACTTCTTTTGAAAAACTTATAACACTATTTGTCATGTGCTTGATGCTGGAGTTTTTATGCTTATTAGTTAGTTCGAAATTTCCAGGTTCTGCAATGTGAAGACATCGTGAACTCCTCCCCCACCTGACCCGAATGAACCCACCAATGTTGCTGAGGCTATTGCGTCGTGGGGTTTGGATTATGTAGTGATAACCAGTGTGGATTGAGACGACTTACCTGATCAAGGAAGTGGTTATTTTGCTGAGACCGTGCAGAAACTAAAGGCACTTAAGCCAAATATGCTACTTAAAAAATTGTCCAATCTCAACTTGTTAATGAATTAAAACCTACAGCAAATTATATATATTAAAAGGGTTAATATTAAAAACCTCCCCTCACCTTTGAACTATTATTGGATGTATAGTAACAAATGCTTTTATTTTAGAAACCTACCCTATCGACTTACACCGTTAACATTCCGTTTGTGTTGACTTAGTTTGACCGTTAAAGAGTTGAAAATGTCTCTCTTTAAGCTTTAATTGTATGAATTGATCATTATACTCTCATTCATTTACCAAATAAAAATTAATAAAATGATACAAAATGCGGGAAAGTTAACTTGCAAATGAGAAGTTATTTTGTAGACAATTTTATCCATAAAAATAACAAAATTACAAATGAATCAAAAGCATTGAAAATAAACCAAAATATATATTTATTTATGTAGTTATTTGTCTTTTTTATAATCCAAGCAAATACTAATTTTTAATACTTTTGGTTCATTTGTAATTTTGTTATTTTTAGGGATAAAATTGTTCACAAAATAACTTCTTTTTTTCAACATTCACACATTTTGTATCATTTTATTAATTTATTTTGTAAAGTATGAAGGTATAATTGTTGATTCATATAATTGAAGCTTAAATAGGGATATTTTAGACCTTTTAATAGTCAAACTTAGTCAACACAAACGGAATGGTAACGATGTTAGTTCATAGAGGGGGTTTCTAAAATAAAAGCATTTATAACTATACATCCAATAATAGTTCAAAGGTGAGGGGAGATTTTTAATATTAATCCTATATTAAAATTGTATGACAGACTAAAAGGGAAAATATAGTTGCCTTTCTCCGTTTGATTGGTTGGTTGGGCCAAAGACCCGTTGTCCCAGGGTTCCTCTCTGTTGGCTCTATGTGCACCTACTTGATGACACCTCCTTTCTTCTGCAACATTTCGACATAAATAGCAAAACTACCGATTATGGATGGCAATGGGTTGGGTTCGGGTTGGGTTATATTGGATCCAGACCCAGACCTGTCAAAAATATTTGGACCAGAACCCATAAAAATTTTTGGATTCGGGTTCGGGTCTGGACCTGTGGGTCTTAAGCAGACCCAGACCTGCCCTGAGGACCCACGAATTTTCTCGGGTCTGAATCTGGACATGCAAAACCTTTAAAATACTAAAGGCATATTCAACTAAGAGTTGGTTGGATTTGATTGGATTCTGTTGGATTTTAGAAATCCGGGTGTATTCAACTCAGATTTCATTGGATTTGTTTGAAATCCAACAAAGTCTGGAGGTATTCGATCCATATTTCATTGGATTCCAAACAAATCCAACGAAATCCAGGTGTATTCATCTCAGACTTTGAAGGATTTCAAACAAATCCAACGAAATCTGGGTGTATTGGAAATCCAATGGATTTGGATGGATTTATATAAGTGATGGATTTGGTTGAATTTGGAAAGGAAAAATATAAATAGAGAGGTGACTCTCAAATCTTGCCATTTGGATGGATTTGCTCTCTCCTCTCTGATCAAATCCACTCTGCTCAAGCCACCACCACCCCCACCCCCAAAATCCAGCCACCACCCACCAAACCAGAAACACCCACCACCAATCCAGCCACCACCCTCAATCCAAAACCATAATCGAAATCAACCACCCACCAACACCCACAAGCACACGACGATAACCGCACACCCACACAAATCGGTCTTCTGGAATTCGTCCAAAAGCGCAACTCAAGAGCAAGAAGAAGAAGAAGAAGAAGACAATGCATGGTCGACCTCGCAAACCCTCCAAGCCAAAAGACGAAGCAGCTGAAGCTGCCAAAGCCTAGAAGCTACACGCCCTCCAATCTCAGTTTCTCCACAAAATCACCGAAACAACATATTTTTGTGTTAGTCCATTAGAGAAAAATCACAAAATTAGATTTCTTTAATTTTAATTTTAATTGATGATGTTGGGTTCTTTTAATTGGCGTTGGTTTCTTGTTGGAGGAGGTCGATGAAGGATTTTCTGATGTTGGTTTCTTTAATTGGTGTTGGGTTCCTGTTGGAGGAGGACAGTGAAGGATGAGGAAGAAGAAGAAGAAGAAGTGGCCATCAAAGGGTGTGCAGAGAAAGTGAAGAAGAAGAAGTGGGTTTTGAGATTCTTTTTTAGAGAGAGAGAGATTGTGAAATGAAGATGAAGATGAAGATGAAGAGAAGAGAAAAAGAAGAAGACGAAGAAGGAAGAGAGAAAAGCATGGGATTGTAATCCAAATCCATCCAAATTTTT
Organism: Acer saccharum; assembly: GCA_030490815.1. Classification (NCBI taxonomy): domain Eukaryota; kingdom Viridiplantae; phylum Streptophyta; class Magnoliopsida; order Sapindales; family Sapindaceae; genus Acer; species Acer saccharum. The sequence goes on along the minus strand of CM059874.1, from coordinate 36,291,993 downwards.
TATTTTTCATTTTAATCCAAATCCATCCAAATCTACATAACTAACTCCAATGAATTCCAATGAACTCTTTACACAATTCCTACAAAATCTAATGAAATCCGTAGGATTTATGAATTCCACCGAAATCTATCACTTAAAACAAATCCATCAAACTCCAACGAAATCTGGGTTGAATACACAAGGTTCACTCTTTAGCTTTCTCTGTTTCAATCTCCTCCCTCTTTTCTTCTTCCTTAAGCTTTCGCTTCTTCATATCCATATATCCCCAATAAAAATATGGATTAAATAAAAATTCTACTAAGAGGAAATTTGTATATGCTCCATTTATAAATCCAAATTTCATCAAAACCACTCAAAGTGTGAGATATCATTCTCTTCTTCTATTATATTTGAGAATACCCCTGCAACTTTTCATAAACATTTCAATATATATGCATGAAATCTTGAAGAAATTTGTGTGACAACAAGAAATTAAACATTTTATCATGCTCACTTCTTTGACAGTAACTAATAGCAAATTGGTTTCATATGAACTATATACAAAAGCTTATGGTTTGTCAAGCTCTGCATTACCACAAGATCTAAAGAGAATCCTGTATGTCAGGTTGTCAGCAGATCTAGGCAACAAACCGAGTCACATACTGACATTATCAACAATAAAATAAAACCCAGATAAAATAAAATAAAATATCGACAACTTCCTAGTGACATACTTACACTATCAACAATTTCATTTAACAATAAAACAAAGAGGAAATAGGGGGTTTTAGTCAAAAATTAAGAGCATTCACTATTTTTGTCCAACATTATCATTTTTACTATTTTTGTCAACAATGTGGCTGTGAAGACAAAATTGCCCCTAATTTTTTTTTTCTTAATCTCTTCTCTCTCATTTTCACCATAATTTTTTTTTTTGGTTGAAAATTTTCCAGATTTCGATAGGTTTTTCACACGATGGGTTTTCCAATTTGACCATGATTTGGTCCAGATCGGGCGACCCAAACCCAGATTTAAAAAAATATATAGTTTTTTTTTTGTTAAAAAATTTCCAGATTTAAAAAAAAAAAATTCAGTTTTTTTTTTTTGTTGAAAAATTTTTAGATTTTAAAAAGGTTTGGATTTGAGTGTTAGTTGTTTTTTAAGGGTGGTTGTGGTTGTGGTTAAGTTTGAGTATTGTTTGTTTAAAAAAATTTCAGATTTTGTTTTGTTCAAAAAAATTTCAGATTTTGTTTTGTTAAAAAAAAATTTCAAAAATTTCAAGTTAAAAAAATGTCATGTTTTGTTTAAATGAAATCTGGAAATTTTTCAAGTGTGGTTGTTTTTCAGATTTTATTTTTTTCAAACAAAATTTCCAGATTTCATTTTGTTTAAACACACCAGGCCACCAATTAAACACATCAGGCCACCAATTAAACACACTAGGCAAAACTTATTAAACACACCAGGGCAAAAACAATTAAACACACCAGAGCAAAACGAATTAAAAACACCAGACAAAATGAATTAAACACACCAGGGTAAAACGAATTAAACAAACCAGGCCACCAATTAAACTCACCAGGCAAAAATAATTAAACACCCCAGGATAAAACGAATTAAACACACCAGGCAAAAACGAATTAAACACACTAGGGCAAATCGAATTAAACACACCAGGCCACCAATTAAACACACCAGGTGTGTTTAATTTCGTTTTGCCTGATGTGTTTAATTGTTTTGGCTTGATGTGTTTAATGAGTTTTGCCTGGTGTGGCATGGTGTGTTTAATTCATTTTACCCTGGTGTGTTTAATTGTTTTTGCCCTGGTGTGTTTAATTCATTTTGGGTATGTTTAATTGTTTTGCCTGGTGTGTTTAATTCGTTTTGCTCTGGTGTGTTTAATTCATTTTGACCTAGTGTGTTTAATTCGTTTTGCATGGTGTGTTTAATTGATGGTCTGGTGTGTTTAATTCGTTTTACCCTGATGTGTTTAATTGTTTTTGCCCTGGTGTGTTTAAACAAAATGAAATATGGAAAATTTGTTTGAAAAAGATCAAATCCGAAAAAATCTGATTTTTATTTTTCAACAAAACCCAAACCCAAACACAACTTCCACCATTCATAAAAACAACCACAACCCAAACTTAAATACAACCACAAATCTGAATTTTTTTTAAGCACAACCCAATCTCAAATCCAATTAAACACATCCACAACCCAAACTTAAACACAACCACAAAAAAAAAAAAATTAAAAAAATAAAAATTAAAAAAAAAAAACTGAATTTTTAAAAAAAAAATCTGGAAAAAAGAAGAAAGAGAAAGAGAAGAATAATAAGAAGAAGAAAGTGAGAAGACGGAGGAGAGAAAGAGAGAAGAATGAGAGAAAGAAGAAGAAGAAGGCGTGAGATCAGAGAAAAGGAGAGAGAGAGAGAGAGAGAGAGAGAGAGAGAGAGAGAGAGAGAGAGAGAGAGAGAGAGAGGAAAAAAATTATAAAGAAGGGCAATCTTGTCCAAAAAGTGGAAATTTTGACAAAAACAGTAAAAATAATAATCTTGGACAAAAATAGTAAAACCACTAATATTTTGGCTAGTTATAAAGTTCTCTCATAAAACAAATCTTATAAAAATCCAGATAATAATTACAGACACATAATGACAGAATAAAGCAAACGAAACAAATGAGATTGAGAGAGAGAGAGAGAGCTACGTGGATTCAGATTTCGGAGAGAGAAACGTGTGCAATGACCAATGAGATTGAGAAGAGAGTGTTGAAGAGGTGAGCCGGTGACAGAGAGTGGAGCTGTCGGAGGGCGAAAGGTGGAGTTGAGAATCTGAGAGTTGCAGTCTGTGGAAGGGTTTGAGAACTTGAGTGTTGTGGTAGTGAAGAAGGAATTAGGTTTAGGAATTAGGGACAATTCATTATATACCATGACAAGTCGGATTGACAAGTCCGGCCCACGGGTCGTCCCACTGGTACTGGCATCTGGGTGGTTCGCATGGTCCACATGGTTCGCGTGGTCCGCATGGTTTGCATGGTCTGGGTGGTTCGCATGGTCTGGGTGGTCCGCATCGTCCGGGTGATCCTTTGGGTCCGGGTGGTCCGGGTGATCCTTTGGGTCCAGGTGGTCCGGGTGATCCTTTGGGTCCAGGTGGTCCAGGTGGTCCGAGTGATCCTTTGGGTCCAGGTGGTCCAGGTGGTCCGGGTGATCCTTTGGGTCCGGGTGATCCTTTGGGTCCGGGTTCGGGTTTGAGTAACAAGATCCGGACACTGGGTCCAATTGCCCTCCCTACTACCAATGCCAAAATAACAAATAACACTCCTCCTGCAATTGATATCGAAACCCCTTCCGTAGTTTTTAAGAATTTTTTTATTCCACAAGTTGATTCCTTACAAGTAGATGGCCCTTTTTGTTTTGGTGGTGGAGCTCCGGGAACCAGAATTGATGGTGGTAGCGTTACTGGAGATACTGGAGCAGTAGTATTACATGGGTTTCCATCTTTTCTGAAAAGGATATATGGAATGTCAGCAAACAAAAGCAAAAACCATAAAAATAAAAAAAAATAAAAAAAAATCAAATATTTTCAAACCGTAAAAAGCTTCCCTCCTTTTTCATAGATAACAAGATATGACTAAATAAATTTTATACCCTATAAAAACTCATTTGCTGCCTAGGACACCAAGATAGGGTGCATCTAAGGTAAATGTTGCTGCATTAGAAACTCATTCACTATGCCAACCAGCAAAATGATTTTTAATATCAATATCATTGATTTGCATATGTACTGTAGTCTAACAAGGCTAGACAGTTTCTAGTTTACATATCGCTACAGGTTTTTTACCACGGGTTGCAAAAAAAGTTTTAATTACAAACAAACTGAACATCTATACAATTGGCAGAATTGAACGTACATAAAAAAAAAAAAAAAAAAAAAATTATCCATTGGATGTCATCACATTTAACATAAGCTGCTCCCTTTCATACATAAATAAAAAAGTTGTGGCTCTCACCTGAAATTTGTGATGCCCTGTAGCATCTTATCAGGTATGGTCCCAGAGAACAGGTTATTCTCTATATTCCTGTTCAAGAGGAGGGAAAGATAAGCCAAAAAAAAAAATCCAAAGTCTCCAACTGCAAACATAACATAGTTCACCAAGTTGTAAACTGTATAAATTAGCATTTCATCATAGAAGATAGATAAGAAACGGTTGAGGATCGTACAAATCTTTCAGGGGAAGATCTTGTAAAACATCAAGGGTCCCAGAAAGCTGATTGTCCTGTATATGTCTGCCAATTAAGAAGTTACCTACATTTATGCCGATGTAATAGGAGAGACAAAAATGGCTTTTTGAAAAGACAAATAGACTCACAGGGTTGTCAATAGTGACAAATTTTCCAAAGTGGGAGGGAGTTGCCCGCTCAAATTGTTAGTAGATAAATCTCTACACAAACACACGTAGCTCCATTAACCATTACAAACTTACAACCTACGAATGTGGAAGTGAAAATGAGAAGTATCATTCATGAACATACAGATTGATTAACCCAGTAAGGGATTCAAAGGCGTTCGGTATTTCTCCACTTAAAAGATTGTTGTTCAGAGACCTGAAAGGCATAAGAGATAATGCTAAGAAGAATTTATGAAACTGTCATTAGGCATCAGAACATTGCAGAGAAAGAGAAATTACATGTCTGTCAATAGGGTCAAAGTTGCTAGAGAACTCGGGATGCTTCCAGAAAACTGATTAGCTGAAAGAAAACTGACAGGAAGGTAACAACTATTATAACTTTGGCATAAAAAGCATAGAGTGTGTACAAATTAAGGCTAAAAGCATTAAACGTACATGGTACTCTTAGTTTTATTTTCAAGGAGGGAAAAACATACAGAATTTTCAAGGTAACAGGCAAATTGGGCGGAATACTCCCCCCGATGTGGTTGTTGCTTAAATCTCTGAATCGAAACCAAAGAACATGAATTAGGGACACTGTCCATAAATATAATAACAGAAACTTTATCAGTCATTTCACTTGCAATATACAGTGATCTAGTGGGAAAAAAAAAATACCCAAATCAAGCCATCAGAAAGTTCTGAAAATTTAATGAGGAAAACTAATGTTCTGTCTGGTAGTTTGTGCATCTTGAGATTGTTCAACATCAGTTAATTTTCAGGACATCCAATTAAAGAGACTTATCAACCTCCCTAAAAAGGCCTTATGTATCTAAAGTAATATGTATCATCTTTGTTGCTTGTTGATAGGGATAACTACAAGTTACATGCCTGGCATGTAATTTTGGCTTGAAACCCCTAAATTAAACAAATGTGAGGGGACTAAAAGGCATCAATCCTTCTAATTTTTTTGTAATGGTGGTAAGAACACATAAAACACAGACACACACGCAGAATCTCCGCTTACAATACTGTGATAGAAGCAAAATCACCCAAGCTATCACCCAGTTCTCCTCCCAAATTAGCACCATTAAGAATTCTACAAAAGATCAAAAGAGAAAATACATAAGAAGGCTAAATATTTATATTGCCAATAAAAATCATCAAGGCTTGGAGTTAAAATGATGGGTTGCCATACATAGTGATTATATCTGATGCATCATTGCATTGAACACCTTGCCACGCTTCAAGACATGGGTCTCCTCCACTTTGAACCCACCCAGGAATTTGAGGGAAACCCAAAGCAGCAAATAATTTGTTAATCGCTGCGACTAATTGAATCAAAACCAATGCAGCAAATTAGATTCCATACTCCATATAATTTTACAAATCGTTGCCACAACCGTAAATAGCATAAACACATTAGCACACACACTATATATATATACATATGTGGGCCACTGATTATGGAGAAACTTTAACAAATACATAATACATTTTGAGTCAAAGCATGTAGATTCCAAACTCCATATAATTTTACAAATCGTTGCCACAACCGTAAATAGCATAAACACATTAACACACAATATATATATCAATAATGTTAGAGGACCCAAAAAAGTGATCCAAATTTTGGACCAAAACCTATGTGGCAACATCACATTCCTATGTGATGTTGCCACATAGGTTTTGGTCCAAAATTTGGATCACTTTTTTGGGTCTTCTAGCATTACTCTCTCTCTCTATATATATATATATATATATTCAGAGCTCCAAATTATCAGAAAAACATAGAAACAAAAGGGGAAAAAAAAAAAAAATACAAGCTACAGTCTACTTCAATTTCTCACTGTTTCTAAGCAACCAAACAGAGTAAAGAGAATTAGAAAAAGCAGAAAACCATGCTTACCATCAACAGGATTAGTGTCAGCAAACGAATTTGTCGCTGCCCAGATCAGAATAATCCCCACAAAGACCTCTGCACAGATCTTCCAATCATTGCATGCTCTACTAGATCTCTTCACACCCATTGATCACCAAATCAACTCCAACCCACGATTGTTCCTTGTTCTACAACATTAATCCACTACACACTCTCCAATTTGAAAACTAAAGCTACAAATAAATAAATAAATAAATAATCAGTGATCTTATCATAACTCCACTAGGGGTGTGCGGCGGATCGGATCCAATGGATTTGCCATAATCCAAGATCCGATCCAATCCGACTGGATTGAAGAAATTGCAATCCGATTCGATCCGATTACTATTTGATCCGATCCAATCCAATCCAATATGATCTGATGGTTCGAATTAATATAAAATCATTCGTAATATATAAAAGTTATAATTTGAAATAAATAAAATCAAATAAATTATTCAAACATTACTAATTAATACAAATAAAATTAACATTAAAAAAATACATGACATAACTTGTAAACTTTATATAATTCAAAAAGTTTATAAATATTATATATCAACTTCAAATGTAAACTTAATAAGCCGCGTGATGTTGATGAAGAAGAATAGAAAAGAAGAAGATGGTGGATTGTTGACCGTAGAGAAATTGAGAAAGAAAACCCAAAATAGTAACATTAAAAATTGTTTTTTGGTTGGGCATTTACATTAGAAAGTAATGTATAAAATAAATTGTCTAATATAAAAATAAGGCCTAATATCATAACTCCACATTTCAACAGTAGTCTCTTCAAAAGCAAAACCACAGTACTAAAAAAGTAACAAAAAAAATACTTTATTAAAAACAAAAACAAAAACAAACCAAGAAATCCTTGACATTCTGCAAGAAAGTGTTGAGATCAGGACAGAAATGGAACTTACAAGGAAGTAGTAAAAAAAATGTTGATAAGCAAATGACAAACAGAATTGACAAAATAGAAGAAGCTAAGCTAAGCTCAGCTCTCACCTGTGGAAAGTACTGGAAAAAAAAGGAGGAGAAAAGGCTAGCAAATGTGGGAAAAGGTACACAGAGATAGAGAGATATAGAGAAGAGAACTTCTCTGAAACTATCAAACTCTTTTTTTCTTTTTTTCTTTTATGTGTTTCCACTGACTTTTCCATCTCGCTTCGCTAGCTCCTTATAATTCAAGTTATTATTCATTTCAAAACACATTAATTATTTTATTATTGTTTTTGACTCAATAATAATTATTGGTTTGATGCGTATGAGTGAATAATTGACTCAAATCGTCTGTCCAAAAATGGTATCTCAATTTGTGTCTAACTAACAAAATTGGAACATGTGTCTACATTTATGTAAGAAGTTGAAAAAAATAAAAATAAACGTAAACACATGTCCCAATTTGGTTGGTTAGATATAAATTGAGGAATTTAGGTCCTCTGCTAATCTGATTTTTTCCTGACCTCACTTAATCTCATGACATATAAACATTACAATGAATGTATGATTAATATATAATTGGTTTCCACAACTACTTTATCAATAATCAATCACATGTTTTAAAAATGTCAGGTAAAAAATCAGATCAGTAGAGGATCCAAATCCTAAATTGAAACACCATTTTTAGACAAACGATTTGAATCCGTGATTAGGTGAATATGAGGAGAAAAAAAAAGGAGGAGAAAAAGGCTAGCAAAGCTAGAGAGATAGAGAGGACGAATATGAGAATATATTTGCCTAACAAAGAAAATATAATGGTGACTTTCCAACCTCTTAAAGTGCTTGGTCGTTAGAGCATCCACAATGGTTGCAAAATGAGACCCACTTTGGAACCCATCAAATTCTTCCACAATGGTGCAAAATGAGACCCAAAAAAAGAGAGCCAAATGTGGGGTCCATCCAAGTAGACTCAAATTGGGTTCCAAATTTGGAACTCAATTTGGGTCTTGCCCAATGATTGGGTTGGGTTCTCAACACTTCCTAATCATTGGGTTGGGCTTATATATATATATATATATATATATATTTATATATATATTTATATAATTTAAATTAAAATATATAACTATTAATTTTAATAATTATATAATGAAAAAATATAAATAAATTTAATATATATATTTAAATTATTTAAATTTAAATATATTATTATTAACTTCAATAATTATATATATTAGGGGTGGGCACCAAAACCGGAACCGACTCGAACCGAACCGAAATTGGGTGTTTGGTTCGGTTTTGATGGTGAGTTCAGTTCAATTCGGTTCAAACCGAATGAACCGAATTGAATACGGTTCCGTTTCGGTTTTGAAGATTCAAAACCGAACCGACCCGAATGAACCGAAATATAAATAAAAAAAACCTAGATTTTTTTCTCTCAGACCTAACATCTCTCACAAAACTGCAGCCACATCTCTCTTTCTCTCTTTCTCTCTTTCTCTCAGTCTCTCGGTCTCACGGTCCCTCTCTCACTTCCGCCGCTTCATCAACCGGTCAGCCCACCGGAAATCTCTCTTCCGCGGTTCCGCCTGCACTCGTCAAGGTATTTCTCCTCTTCTTGCCGTATTTTGATCTTCTTTTTTTCTCTAACTCATCAAGGTTTTCTTGTTTTGTGATTTGTCTTGTGTATTTTGTTTTTCTTCTTTAGATCTTATTGTTATGTTTAGATGTTTTTGAGTTTATATTCATTCGTTTGTTATTTTTTGGATTATTGGTGTCTTCTGTTAAGTGTTTGGTTGCTGAAAAAATAGGCAAAAATTGATGATCTGGGGTTGGTGTTGGCGATCTGGTGTTGGTGTGAATGTGTGATGATGATGATATTGGTGGTGGATCGGTAGTTGTGGTGTAGATGTTGATGTTGATGTTGATGTTGATGATATTGGTGGTGGATCGGTGGTTGTGGTGTTGATGTTGGTGGTGTTGGTGGTGGACCGGTGGCTGTGGTGTTGATGTTGGTGGTTGATTCTGGAATTCATTAATTGTAAATTTGTAATTAGTTTTATTTTTTTAATTCATTAATTTCTGTTTTAATAAATCATTTATGTTTATTTTTTATTTCTCTCTTTTTACCCTTGCAAATTAATTCCATTATGTGGAGAGATATGAAGCCCAATAGGCCCAATTACAGTTGCAGTTGTTAAAAGGTTAAAAAGAAATGAAGAAATATAAAAATAAAAAAAAAAATAACTGGAGGCCCAATAGGCCTAAAACCGAATTGAACCGAATCGAACCGAACCAAGAAAAGGGTGTTCGGTTCAATTCGGTTTTAGCCTTCAATATGGTTCGAACCGAACAAGAGAAAACGGTGTTCGGTTCAATACGGTTTTGGCCAAAACCAAACCGAACCGAACCGCACCCACCCCTAATATATATAATGAAAAAAATATAATAAATTTAATTTCAATTATAAAATTTTAGTTCAATGAAATTAAAATAATTTAAATGAAAACATTAATTTTTTGAAGGTTTGGAATCGGAACCAAACCGGAATCGAAACCGAACCTTCAAAACCGGAACCAAAACCGGTTTTGAAGGTTCGGAATCAAAACCGGTCTGGAACTGAAACCGAAACCGAAATCGAACAGTCAAAACCGAAACCGAACAGTTAAAACATCCAGAACTGAACCGGAACCGGAACCAAGGAATCGAAATCCGAACCGAAATCTCTCCGAGTTTCTGTTTCGGTTTCGGATTTGGTTTCGGATTCGAAACTGTCACTTTCGAAACGGAGCCGAAAACCGGAACCGGAATCGGAACCGGAACCGGAACCGGAACCGGAACCGAAACCGAAACCGAAACCGAAACCGAAATCGAAACCGAACCATCGGAAACGAAACCGGACCGGAACCCAACCGAACTGAAACCGACGCCATGTCTAATCTTATACAATATTTTGTTTTAAATATTTATTTTTATTGTTGATGTAATTCGGTTGTGAAAAAATTATTTTAAATTAATAATAATTTGTTAAATAATTATTGAACATATATATATAATATTTTAAAGAAGAGTAATGATTGTTTGGAAAAAAGTTAAAAAAGTGGATCCACTTTTACTTTTTCAATTGAACACCATTGTGGAAAAATGAGACCCAAATAAATAGGACCCAAATGGGAAGACCCATTTTTTACTATTCAAGACCCATTTTTGATGCCGATGTGGCAATAATCAAAAATGGGTCTTGAATAGTTGTGCTAAAAGCATCCACAATGGTGCCACAACTATTCAAGACCCATTTATTGTCACATCACCATTTATTGTCACAATGGTGGAGCGAGTTGGGTGTACAAGGCACATGATTCCATGGGGCTCTCCTTTTTGTCAAAAGCAGGTACATTTTGAATAAAGTAGAACCACAAAAGCATTACCTTTATTTATCTTGTTTGTGCTTCTTATTCTTCTATCTCTTCCATGTTTTATCTTGTCAAAACACCAAATCCTTACCTTTTATACTATATATATACAATTGTATTCTCCTACCTTGCTTTATCTTTCTTTCCTCTAAATTATCTTTATGCCTTGGATTTTTGTCAATATGAAGCTTTATTAGTTTTACCCTTGAAATAATCCATGTATTAAAGGTAAAAAAAAAAAACACATATATAATAGTGATTTTTAAGGTCACATGAAGCTGCAGACTAATCCACACATTAATTATGTGGATACATATATATATATATATATATATGTAATGGCATTTTTAGAATTCCAAAATTATATATATATATATGGGGTAAAACTAGGTAGAAGACTCTAGTGATAGTAAACATTTTTCTGAATGGAAGCTTCTCCAGTGGCCATCCTCATCTTGAATGCGTCATATTTAGGTTGGTTATCGAATCTGATCCTAGAGGATAAAGTAATTTTTCATTAGATGCTTTGTTTGTTTATGGCATATATTTTTTTTTTTTTTGTTTGGTGGAGTCGAGTATGCAGTAAGTAAATTACGGTGCGAGATTCCATTATAATAAATCCATGTTGGCGGCCAGTAAGTAAATTAATCTAAGCTGATATTGATCGTTTGTGAAATTGGTTCGATTCTTAGTTTGACGTTTGTTCTATGGGATATTTTTACTTGATTACTTATGTTTTTTTTGAAATATTTATCTTTTACTTACTTATATATTTTTGGAGTATTGGACCCTATATTTTCAAAAACCACTCAATTTTGTGACTCTGATCAGAATTTTGACGGTCAACGGTCACAGAAAATGCTAAATGACTAATTTACCCATGGCTTCAGTTTTACTACCTAAAAGTACCATTCTACCCTTTAAAAAATCAACAATTATAAATAATTTATATATTAAAAATTATTGGTAGATGGATCTTCACCATCCATCTCAAATATGGATGGTGATGATCAAATCACCAAAAAAAAGGAAAAAAAAAAATAACTTTATAAGAAAATAATCTGATATTTAAAAAAAAAAAATGAAAATGAAAAGAAAAAACGAAAAAAAATGATATTTTAATATTTATGTTAAAAAAAAATTATTAAAAAAAAAAAAAAAAGATCTGGATTTTTTTTAATATGGAATTGAAACCCTAAATTCATCTCTTCAACAATATCATCATCAACACACCACCAGACAAATCACCCATTCTTCACCACACAAATCACCCAAACATCCAAACCATTCAATCAAGCCACCCTCTCCAAACACCCAACAACCAAAACCACCCAAAATCCCTTCCACGAAATCAATCCCAGTCACCCTTCCCACCACCAATTGGCGTTCGAACTCGAACAAGTTCAAAACAGAAGCAGCGACGACGATGACCAGAAGCCGACCAATTCGATCTGGGTTCTTTGTTAAGTTTTTCTTGCAATTCTGAAGATTATTATTCTTTATTCTTCATAAATTAGCTTGCTTTTAAGTTTTTGTGATCTGGGTACTAAATCATTGATACAGATTTTGTGTTTTGACTGGATTATTTGTTTTTCAATTTTGAAAACCGATCAAGTTGTCGCTACTACTTGTATGTTGTTTGTAGATTTTGGTTTATCAGACAATGATGTAATTAAGTTGTTTCAACTAAGCTGATTTGTTGTTTTAGGCTTTGTATTGTTATTTTAAACTTCAATCAAACATATAGAATAGAACACACATGTATAATCAACTTTGTTGGGTTCTGGGTTCCTGCTCTGTTTGGGGCTGTTTTCCCTCTGTTTTTTTGGGTTCAGTTTTGTTTTCTGTTTTGGTGGCTGCTTTGTGTTGTTTCTGGTAGCTGCTTATGTGGTTGTTGTTGTGCTTCGTGTTTGGTTGTTTCCCGTTAATAAAAGGTGCCATTTTCACCAAAAAAAAAAAAAAAAAAAAAAAAAAAAAACCTCGATGGTGTTGTCTAGAATTCAATGAGATTCTTGATTACCGTTATTGTGTTTATTTTCAGGTAAATAGTTTCCGATGATGAAGGTTGCCAAAGGCAAAGGCTTAGTTAGGAAGGTTGTTGTTGTTGATGTTGTTTTTTTTTTTTTTTTTTTTTTTAATGAATTTTTTATATATATTATTAAATGTCTACATTTATATTAAAAATACTAAATTTAACTAATAAAAATTAATTTTAAAGCATTTCAAAAAAATTATATAGACAAAAATACATTCTTTTGATTAATTTAACTTGCTAATCTGTTTTTCTTTTTTAATTTTTGTTTTTATTTATAATTTTTTAATTTGTATTTATAATATTAATTTTATTAGTATTACATAAATATATTTTTTTCCATTGATTTTTGTGTTGAATGTGGCATGCCTTTAGTTAAAGACAAAAATACCCTTGAAATCGTTAAAGTTGACTAACATTTGACCAACAGAAAGACAAAATTAAGTGGTTTTTTAAAATATAGGGCTGAATCCTCTAAATATATATAAGTAAATAAAAGATAGATATTTCAAAAAAAATATAGGGACTAAATGAATAATATCCCTTGTTCTATTATTTTGAGTGATGGTGAAGTTCATAGACGAGACTATAAAGATTTGTTTTTTTTAATTTGTTTTAGAATAATAACAAAAGATTTATTCAATCCATTCAATTAAGTCAAGTTTTTTAATACGTTTTCAATCAAATTCATTAATTTAAACCCATTAAACTATAAAGTTTGCAATCAAAATCAATGATCAATGGGGTTTTATCTATATCCGAACAATTCTATTTAAAGTTCAAAAGATTTAAAATTATTGAAGAAACTTTCTTAATGAACATAATATATGAGTGGGTTTAAAAAAATTTTGTCACTATTTGGGGCGTTTTTTGTAAGATATGCACCACATTACTAATTTAAGTTTAAAAGGCAGACCAGACAAAAATACCCCTTTTTGTCACTTTGTGTCTTTTTCAAATGTTGAGAGAAAACCTTTTTAAACCTTTTTGTGCATTTTCGAACCTTTTTGAACTGTGATCGAGCCTTTTGATACACTGCTCGAGCCTTTTTGATTCTTTATGTCGAGCTTTTTAGAACTTTTGTCGAGCCTTTTTGAACCTTTTTCAACTTTTGTCGAGCCTTTTTGTATTGTAATCGAGCCCTTTTTATTTGTTATCGAGCTTTTTTGAACTGTGATCGAGCTTTTTTGTATAGTAATCGAGTATTTTTGTACTGTAATTGAGCATTTTTGAACTATGATCGAGTCTTTTTGAACTATAATCGAGCCTTTTTGAACTGTTATCAAGCTTTTTTGATACACAGTTCGAGCCTTTTTGATTCTTTATGTCGAGTCTTTTAGAACTTTTGTCGAGCCTTTTCATACACTACCCGAGCCTTTTAATGAAGTGTTCGAGCCTTTTCATACACTGCCTGAGCCTTTTCATAAACCAAAACCAAAAAAATCTGATTAATTAAATTTACCCTAATATTAGACCAACAAATTGTATGAGAATCCATTGGACCAATCGACCGTTACAATCTATTGTATAAATTAAGAAAGAGAGAAATTCCAATTCCAAATTCTAGTCAGAAAAGCCACTTTTCAAAAAGCAACACAATTTCTTTTCTTCCTTTTTCTTGTAATCCCTTTCGAGTTCAAACAGGCCAAACAGAAAAAAGAAAAAAATTATTAAAATAATAAAGGAAAAAAATGGTGGGTGTCTTTTTTTTTTTTTTTTTTAAGTATTATAAATTTACAATTAATATAATTGTCAACATCCATATAATAACATCATTTGTGCATTAGATTTAAACACTAAAATTTGGGTAAAGTAACATTATTGAAAAAAATATGAAATTTTTGCTCAAATGATATGGCATCGTTATAATTTATTTATTTATTTAAAATGAATTGATCAGAGTGATATCACATCATTTAAATATCAGATTTAAACAAAGTAGAATTATTAAAAATTAATAACAAATATCATGGATATTTTAAAAATATTAATAATAGTTACTATATATTTTTCAAAAATTCAAAGAAATTTTAACAAATATCATGGTTATTTTGTAATTAATGAATATTACAAAATCCAAATATTAAAACATCATTAACGTCTCCTTTTCCTTTTTGGATTTAGCGTTCTATGCTTTTCATTTCATATTTGGAATTACATTTCAAACCGTATTTATAGAAGGTGATTTCTTTAGATCTCGGTAGATCCTAGGTTACGATGAATAATCGAATGGAGATAAAAAGTGTATGTATCCCTCCCAATGAAGCAGAAACCACATCCCACAAAAAAAGGGTTGGGAGTGAAAACATTGACGAAAATGAAAAACCATAAATGCATTGGAACATGTAATATTTGTATTAGTCACCACTAATTGTCCATGTTTCGTGTTTACTTCAATCAAACCATCATTGACCACCATTAACTACAGTCTTCAAATATAAGAGCATCCACAATGGTGGTGGCACTATTCAAGACCCATTTATTGCCACATCACCAAAAATGGCTCTTGAATAGTAAAAAATGGGTCTTCTCATTTGGGTCTCATTTTCCCACAATGGTGTTCAATTGAAAAAGTAAAAGTGGATCCACTTTTTTAACTTTTTTCCAAACAATCATTACTCTTCTTTAAAATATTATATATATATATATATTCAATAATTATTTAACAAATTATGATTAATTTAAAATAATTTTTTCACAACCGAATTACATAAACAATAAAAATAACTATTTAAAACAAAATATTGTATAAGATTAGACATGGCACCAGTTTCAGTTCGGTTGGGTTCCGGTCCGGTTTCGGTTCCGATGGTTCGGTTTCGGTTTCGGTTTCGGTTTCGGTTTCGGTTTCGGTTTCGGTTTGGATTTTGATTCCGATTCCGATTCCGGTTTCGATTCTGCTTCGGCTTCGGTTTCGGTTTCGGTTTCGGTTTCGGTTTCGGTTTCGGTTTCGGCTTTAGCTTCGGCTTTGGCTTCGGTTTCGATGGTTCGGTTTCGGTTTCGGTTTCGGTTTTGGTTTCGATGGTGGTTTTGGTTTCGGTTTCGATTTCAGTTTCGGTTTCGGTTTCAAAGGTTCGGTTTCGGTTCTAGACCTTCAAAAAATTAATGTTTTTATTCAAATTATATAATTTATTTAAAATATCAACACTATCAATAATTATTTAACAAATTATAATTAATTTAAAATAAAACAATTTATTCATTTAAAATTAGCACAACCGAATTACATCAACAAAAATAAATATTTAAAACAATTTATTCATTTAAAATTAGCACAACCTTCAAAAAATTAATGTTTTCATTTAAATATTTTTAATTTCATTGAACTAAAATTTTATAATTGAAATTAAATTTATTTATAATTTTTTCATTATATATATAATTATTGAAGTTAATAATAATATATTTAAATTTAATTAATTGAAATATATATATATATTAAATTTATTTATATTTTTTCATTATATATAATTATTAAAATTAATAGTTATATATTTTAATTTAAATTATATAACTATATATATATATATATATATATATTTAGGGGCCCAACCCAATGATTGGGAAGTGTTGGGAACCCAACCCAATCATTGGGCAAGACCCAAATTGAGTTCCAAATGTGGAACCCAATTTGGGTCTTGCCCAATGATTGGGTTGGGTTCCCAACACTTCCCAATCATTGGGTTGGGCCCCTAAATATATATATATATATATATACAGTGGTTCTCTCATAAGGGATCCCTTATTTTAATTTCGGTAAGGACCACCATGAAATCATATCGATTTGAATGAATTTTAATCTGAATTTTTTTGTGGATGATAAGTTCGTTGAAATCTACCTATGAATAAAATTTGAGAATTTTTCAAGCACGAAAAATATTTTTACCGATTTTTTTAAAATATGAAGGCATTAGAAAAATAGGCGAAATATAGGAAATTCAAGAAAAATAGTTTTCGTGCTTGAAAAATTCTCAAATTTTATTCATAGGTAGATTTCAATGAACTTATCATCCACAAAAAAATTCAGATTAAAATTCATTCAAATCGATATGATTTCATGGTGGTCCTTACCGAAATTAAAATAAGGGATCCCTTATGAGAGAACCACTGTATATATATATATATATATATATATTGGGTCTACTTGGGTGGGCCTCACATTTGGGTCTCATGTTTTGGGTCTTATTTTACACCATTGTGGAAGAATGATTGGATCCAAAATGGGTTTTCAAAAAGTGGGTCTTAAATAGTGCCACCATTGTGGATGCTCTAAGCCCAACAAAAGGCCCGACCACCAAAACGGCGACACAATTGGGACCGCACGTGGGGGACTTTGATTTCATAACTCATAACTCTCCCTTGCCTTCCTCTCACTGTGTCTTCCTTTTTTGGGATTGTAAATAAACAGAGTCTCTTGTGTGTTGTGTCTATAAAAACCTGAATGAATTAACACCACCAGACCAGACCCAGATTGGCCTCATACTTCACTACATTTTACAATTCGAAGAATCCAAAAGCAAACGTTTGACAGGATTTCTAGGCTGATGACCGAAGAAAGAGATATCAAGCTATAATCCATCAATGGGAGACCCGCAGAAAATATAGAGCGGTTTTTTAATTTTTTTTTTTGAAATATTACAATAATTCGGGATTTGGAGAGAGGGACGGACTCGAACCCACAACCTCATAGTATATAGGTCAACCTGTCTAGAAAATACTAAAGCCAAAGAGCTCATTTTACGTAAAATATAGAAGAGAAGCATGATAATTGTTGGAAGATTAGTATATAAGCCTAGAAATCCTGTCAAACATATCTGGCTTATTTCATTCATCTCTTTTGTAAAATTTCGAAGAATCCAATATTTGGATTTTATAATATGTTCGACTTATGTAACATATTTTATTTGGATCCTGTAATATGTTACATTATTATGACTTATGTAGTTATGTGACAATGTGATATGTTTTATTTGAATTCTGAATATGTTTTTATTTTGAATGAATTATCAAATATGTTTTTATATATTATTATTATTATTTAAATATAAATATATATTATTTTAATTGACGTATCCTGCCGTATCCGTATCCTAGTTTTTAAAGATTTACCGTATCCCCGTATCATGCTGTATCCGTATCCTATACATGTATCTGTATCTGTGCTACATAGCTTTTGAGGTAAGTAAATTGCAGATTAAAAATGTATATTTCAGAGATGAAAAATATAAATGCGGTTCAGGATGTGGAGATATGTTTGAGCAAATCTGTATCTTTTTTTTTTTTTTTTTGATATAGAGCAAATCTGTATCTGTTGGAAAGATAAACACACAGCAGCAGCCTCAGAAAATCCAAAAAGAAAAAAATAAAATTGCTGCACACATTGCTGCTACAAGACCACACATGGTGTGCATTACCCTTTTTGGAGTCCGTTGGTGGGGTGGGGGGCTAGATTAGATGCACCATCATGCAGTCACCTGTCACAGCTAACCCCTGTGGATGAGTCACTTTCACTCCATTAATTTATAATACCATCAAAATTAGATTAGATACATCATTCTGACACGGCCGGCAAGACTACAGCATCCCGCTGCACTCAAGATCATATAATTGTTCAAAAGTATGGTATTTTTTTATAGGACTCAAATGGGGTGAGTATATGAATTCTTTAGGCCTAATGTGAAAGCCAATGGTAGAAAGTGTAAAGGATAAGTGATAATATTTTTAATATTCCTATTTGGTAATCCTTGCCGTGTACAGTATATACTTCCTTCTCCTTTTTAGTCTTCCAGTTTTACTTGTATTTCCTAAAACATAGTTTCCTAGTTTAGTTCTAATTGTCTTCTAGCTTTCCTGCTGTGCAAGTCCAACGTGACTCCTCTCTTGTATATATATTGTAATAGCTGTGACTTAGTTCTTTAATATACAAAATTATATTCAATCTCTATATGGTATCAGAGCTCCAATAAACTCAAACGAGTCTTCAATCGATCCAACAACAATGACCAACGACTCTTCTTCTTCTTCCCCCTCACTGCCGGTAACAGTCATCTCATCAACTTCCTTAGGCCATGACGTAAACACGTCCAGAAACACCATCATCTCCATTAATGTCGATGCTCAGGCACCTCTGAAACTCACTGCAACAAACTATCGCTCCTGGAAACTCCAATTCCACACACTCCTCATTGGTTTTGATCTTATGGGTTTTGTTGACGGGAAAAGCACATGTCCACTTGCGACCATCACTACTGGTGACACCACCGCCCCAAATCCTGCTCACCATATATGGGTTCGGCAAGATCAGTTGTTGCTTAATGCAATTCTTGGGTCCATAACATCGTCTATTATTCCATTCATCGCTTCCGCCAAAACTGCTCATAACGCTTGGACTTCCCTTGCCAATACCTATGCGAAACCTTCCAGAGGACACATAATGCATCTAAAAGGAGTTCTCACCAACATTAACAAAGGAACCCAATCAATCACTGAATATATGCAACATGCCAAAAGCATCGCTGATGAGCTAGCAATGCTCGACGCCCTAGAAAACTCTGAAGACCTGATAGCAATCACATTTGAAGAGTTGCATGAGAAACTTCTCAACTCTGAGGCTCTCTTGAAACAAGACTCCGGAAGGACCCAGAAACTCCCCATTATAGCAAACTTTGCTGCTAAGCCTTCTCCACATGGCTACCACGCCAACAACAACCGGAACTCCTCCAACTACAGGCAGCCTACGCAGTCTTCTCAGCCGAACAGACCAGCAACCGGAAATCCTCGGAATCGTAACTCCTCCTTTCCGACGAAGAGGTCCGGCGGTCCTAGGCCTTACCTAGGTTTCTGTCAGTTGTGCGGTAATCAAGTGCACACAGCCAAGCATTGTTCAACCTATAGCTTCTCTCTGGTCAATCCGAATCACCGCTCACAGGTAACTGACTCTCGTACTCAATGGCAGCCGCGAGCAAATTTTGCAACACCAAACTCCACCACACCGAATTGGCTTCTTGACTCAGGTGCCTCACACCATGTCACTTCAGACCTGAACAACCTGTCCTTGCACTCTCCGTATGATGGCTTAGATGACATTATGATTGGCGATGGCTTAGGTTTATCTATCACACACTCTGGCTCTCTCCATCTCCCCACTAAACACTCATTATTCTTATTGTGCAATGTTTTATGTGTACCCAATATGAAGCAAAATTTGATTTCGGTCTCTAAATTTTGCACAACTAACAAAGTTTCTGTTGAATTTTCTCCTCTTTCTTTCACTGTGAAGGACCTTTGCACGGGAGCGCAGCTTTTGCAAGGACAGACTAGGAACGGAGTCTACGAGTGGCCGTCTCATGCCAAGCCGCAATCATCCCCTATCATTGCGTTTTCATGTGTTAAGACCTCTCTTCCTGACTGGCACCATCGTCTAGGTCACCCGTCTCCAAAAATAATTTCGAGTCTAGTAAGTTCTCAAGCATTGTCAATATTTCGCATAGTAGTCCTAGTAATCCATGTAGTGCTTGTCTTTGCAATAAAACGCATAAATTGCTTTTTTCAATTTCGAATGTTCTTAGTTCTAAACCTCTCGAGATTATTTACTCTGACGTCCAGAGTTCTCCAATTTTATCCAAGGACGGTTTTAAATACTATGTGTTATTCGTTGATCATTTTACAAAATATATATGGTTGTATCCATTAAAACAAAAATCTGAAGTTCATGCAATTTTTGTTCGCTTCAAAACCTTGGTGGAGAAATTTTTTAAAACCCCCATCATATCACTTTACAGTGACAATGGTGGTGAATACATAGCGTTAAGGCAAACACTAGCACAACATGGCATATCACACTTCACCACACCACCTCACACACCGGAGCACAATGGTGTCTCTGAGCGTCGTCATCGTCACATTGTTGAGACGGGCTTGTCTCTTCTCACTCATGCATCTCTACCTCTCACTTTTTGGTCTTATGCATTCACTACAACTGTGTATCTGATCAATCGGATGCCCACACCTATTTTAGACATGTTATCGCCTTTTGAAAAAAAATTTGGCTCACGCCTATCCTATGCAAAACTGCGTGTTTTTGGGTGTCTTTGTTATTTATGGATTAGGCCATATAATAGTCACAAACTTGAGTCTAGATCTAAAGCTTGCATATTTATAGGTTATTCTCTGACGCAAAGTGCGTATCACTGTCTAGATCCAATTACTGACCGCATATTCGTTTCCAGACACGTAAACTTTGTTAAGTCTGTCTTCCCATACACCACTATCCAAACCTCTCACCTTAAGTCTAGTTCCACAACATGCACGTCCTGGCTACCGTCTGCATACCCACACATTCTGGTTCCAGTCACACATGCTCACTCTTCTACAGGTTTGGCTTCGCATGAGACTCCTCGACAGAACTCGCTCTATAGCTCTCTAGCTCTTGCTACGGACCTACAGTTCTCACCACCTCCATAAGCCCTTCCACCAACTGATTCGGTTGACCATACCAGCACCACAGTCGATCCCATCGCCCCAAACAGCAGTCGATCAACATTTGATCTGGGCATCCAGCTTGTAGCACCTACACCCTACTCGTCACCTGCTCTGGGCGTCCCGACAGCACCCCAATCAGACCTACCATAGCCAGCCGAACCAGCTTCCCCATCGGTGGATTCCGAGCCACTCTGTCTGCCAGCCCAGTCAACCGCTTCATCAGCTTCAACACCCTCCACCATGGGTCATCACATGCTCACACGTTCCAAAAACAACATACATAAGCCCATCAATAAACTATCTCTCTCGTCAGTGTTGTATCACCTCCTCAGACAGAGCCTATATGTGTCTCTCAGGCGATGAAAACTCTGGAATAGAGGCGTGCGATGTCAGATGAATTTGATGCCCTCATTAAAAATGGAACTTGGTCTCTAGTCCCTCCTAGTCTATCGCACAACATTGTTGGCTGTAAGTGGGTGTTCCGCATTAAACGTTCTCCCGATGGGTCTATTACTCGCTACAAAGCTCGCCACAAAGCTCGCCTAGTGGCCAAGGGATTTCATCAAAGGCAGGGTTTGGATTACAACGAAACATTCAGTCCAGTTGTCAAAACTACAACGATTAGAGTCCTGCTCAATATTGCGGTTACGAGAGGGTGGTCTCTTCGCCAACTGGATGTAAACAATGCGTTTCTTCAGGGTCATCTCACTGAGGATGTAGTTATGGCTCAACCGCCAAGATCTGTGGATCCGTCCTCTCCATTGCATGTTTGTCAACTTAAAAAGGCCATTTATGGCCTGAAGCAAGCACCAAAGGCATGGTACAATGAGCTCCGACAATTTCTTGTTCAAAATGGGTTTGTCAACTCTCACTCAGACACTTCCTTATTTATTTTTAATGCTGACCGTTTTTTGATGTTTTTACTAGTATATGTTGATGACATTATTGTCACCGGTAGCAATGGTGATCTTGTTGACAAATTTGTTAAATTGCTTGCCCAACGATTCTCAATCAAAGATCTTGGTGCTCTATCGTACTTTCTTGGAGTTGAGGTTCTACAGTGATCAACCGGTCTGTTTTTCTCTCAGTAAAAATATGTGTCTGAACTTCTTACTCGAACAAAGATGCTTGACTCCAAACCGGTCTCCATCCCACTTCCTACAGATCATGATCTCAAACTCCTTGACGGCACCTCCCTCACAGATACCACTGAATTTCGATAGGTTATTGGTGCCTTGCAGTACTTATCATTCACTCGTCTTGACATCGCTTTTGCCGTAAACAAGCTTGCTCAATTCATGCATCGGCCAACAACTGGACACTGGTCCCTTACGAAGCGTCTGCTGCGCTATCTCCGGGGCACAGCCAGCCATTGTCTCCTAGTGTGCCGTAATTCTCCTCTGTCTCTACATGCCTTCTCAGATGCTGACTGGGCGGGTAACCATGACGACCGCACATCCACTAGTGCTTTTGTGGTCTTCCTTGGGTCAAATGCAATCTCCTAGTGCTCTCGCAAACAACGTTCTGTCGCCAGATCCTCCACTGAAGCTGAATACAGGGCAGTTGCAACTGCTGCCGCAGAGGTACTCTGGCTTAAGTCTCTCTTACAGGAAATGCACATCTCCATCTCCACTCCGCCAACCACCTTCTGTGACAACATTGATGCCACATATCTGTGCTCTAATTCTGTCTTCCATTCACGAATGAAACATATTGCCATTGACTTCCATTTTGTTCATGAAAAGGTTCAAAGTCAGCAGCTTCGAATTTCTCATGTGTCTTCTCTGGACCAGTTAGCTGATTCTCTTACCAAACCGCTCTCCAGGACAAGGTTCTGCCTATTACGGTCCAAAATCAGTGTCTCTGAAATGCCCACTGTCTTGCGAGGGCGTGTAAAGGATAAGTGATAATATTTTTAATATTCCTATTTGGTAATCCTTGCCGTGTACAGTATATACTTCCTTCTCCTTTTTAGTGTTCCAGTTTTACTTGTATTTCCTAAAACATAGTTTCCTAGTTTAGTTCTAATTGTCTTCTAGCTTTCCTGCTGTGCAAGTCCAACGTGACTCCTCTCTTGTATATATATTAGTAATAGCTGTGACTTAGTTCTTTAATATACAAAATTATACAATCTCTACAGAAAGTAGACCTTTCTTGCTGGAAGCAATAAGCATGACATTTTTTTTATTTGTTTTGTTGCTTTTTGACACCAATTACTCATCAAAAGGAAATAATAAGACTTTTTTTTTCTTAGGCCTCCCCCAGTCTCTAATAGTCATTTATCATCATTGCCCATCTATCAGAATTCGGAACCTATTGAGATTAAACATTACATCTACGTACGACTATACAACTAAACAAGGTGGATATATACTCTCGTAATTTCAGGGAGAACATATGCTCATAAACCGTGTAAAGTTGGGCTTATAAAAGCAGCTATAACACACAAGAGGCCCAAAAGGCACAAAGCACGAAATAATATTGAAGATGGATCCAAAATCAGGCCTAATTAACAGTCACCAACCAACCTAACCACCTAATCTCCAATCCTCTCTCTCTCTCTCCCTCTTTCCCTGGACGTCAACGACGCCTCTGAAAAAACAACGTTTCACAGAGAGAGAGAGAGAGAGAGAGAGAGAGAGAGAGACCAAATGAGAACCGGAAGGAACCATGCAATCTCGCTACACCGTAACCCTAGCTCACGCCCTCAGACGAAACACGAGAGCCTTCTCCTCATCCGTCGAGACCTCGACTCAACCCTCCTAATTCCCATAAACCCTCGCCAGACTCCTTGCTCGATTGGCCGCCGAGTCTTCGAGCCTCACCGATTTCGTCGATCTCCAAACCAACGATTCATACTCCGTGGAAGTCGGAACGAAGAAGAAGCCTCTGCCCAAGCCTAAATGGATGAGCGAATCAATTCCTGGAGGAGATAAGTATGTCCAGATCAAGAAGAAGCTGCGAGAGTTGAAACTCCACACTGTTTGTGAGGAGGCAAAGTGTCCCAATCTCGGCGAGTGCTGGTCTGGTGGCGAGACGGGGACCGTCACCGCTACCATCATGATATTGGGTGACACTTGTACTCGTGGTTGCAGGTGATTTCAGTTCCTTTTGTTTTACGTTGTGAATGAAAATTGATTGTCATGATAATGAGGTAGAGCCATGAAATGAATAACTGCATTGTCTCTTGAGGTCATTAAACAATCTATGGAGTAAAATGTATAAATTTTCATTTTCTTTGAGCTTGTGTATTGCTTTAGCCTTTAGGCATTGTTTTTTTTTACTTCTTTTGAAAAACTTATAACACTATTTGTCATGTGCTTGATGCTGGAGTTTTTATGCTTATTAGTTAGTTCGAAATTTCCAGGTTCTACAATGTGAAGACATCGTGAACTCCTCCCCCACCTAACCCGAATGAACCCACCAATGTTGCTGAGGCTATTGCATCGTGGGGTTTGGATTATGTAGTGATAACCAGTGTGGATTGAGACGACTTACCTGATCAAGGAAGTGGTCATTTTGCTGAGGCCGTGCAGAAACTAAAGGCACTTAAGCCAAATATGCTACTTAAAAAATTGTCCAATCTCAACTTGTTAATGAATAAAACCTACAGCAAATTATATATATTAAAAGGGTTAATATTAAAAACCTCCCCTTACCTTTGAACTATTATTGGATGTATAGTAACAAATGCTTTTATTTTAGAAACCTACCCTATCGACTTACACTGTTAACATTCCGTTTGTGTTGACTTAGTTTGACCGTTAAAAAGTCGAAAATGTCTCTCTTTAAGCTTTAATTGTATGAATTGATCATTATACCCTCATACATTTACCAAATAAAAATTAATAAAATGATACAAAATGCGGGAAAGTTAACTTGCAAATTAGAAGTTATTTTGTAGACAATTTTATCCATAAAAATAACAAAATTACAAATTGATCAAAAGCATTGAAAATAAACCAAAATATATATTTATTTATGTAGTTATTTGTCTTTTTTATAATCCAAGCAAATACTAATTTTTAATACTTTTGGTTCATTTGTAATTTTGTTATTTTTAGGGATAAAATTGTTCAGAAAATAACTTCTCTTTTGCAACATTCACACATTTTGTATCATTTTATTAATTTATTTTGTAAAGTATGAAGGTATAATTGTCGATTAATATAATTGAAGCTAAATAGGGATATTTTAGACTTTTTAATAGTCAAACTCGGTCAACACAAATGGAATGGTAACGGTGTTAGTTTATAAAGGGGGTTTCTAAAATAAAAGCATTTATAACTATACATCCAATAATAGTTCAAAGGTGAGGGGAGATTTTTAATATTAATCATATATTAAAATTGTATGACAGACTAAAAGGGAAGATATAGTTTTCTCCGTTTGATTGGTTGGTTAGGCCAAAGACCCGTTGTCCCAGGGTTCCTCTCTATTGCCTCTATGTGCACCTACTTGATGACACCTCCTTTCTTCTGCAACATTTCAACATAAATAGCAAAACTACCGATTATGGATGGCAATGGGTTGGGTTCGGGTTGGGTTATATTGGATCCAGACCCAGACCTGTCAAAAATATTTGGACCAGAACTCATAAAATTTTTTGGACGGGTTCGGGTCTGGACTTGCGGGTCTTAAGCAGACCCAGACCTGCCCCGAGGACCCACGAATTTTCTCGGGTCTGAATCTGGACATGCAAAACCTTTAAAATACTAAAGGCGTATTCAACTAAGAGTTGGTTGGATTTGATTTGATTCTGTTGGATTTTAGAAATCCGAGTGTATTCAACTCAGATTTCATTGGATTTGTTTGAAATCCAACAAAGTCTGGGGGTATTCGATCCATATTTCATTGGATTCCAAACAAATCCAATGAAATCCAGGTGTATTCATCTCAGACTTTGAAGGATTTTAAACAAATCCAATGAAATCTGGGTGTATTGGAAATCCAATGGATTTGGATGGATTTATATAAGTGATGGATTTGGTTGAATTTGGAAAGGAAAAATATAAATAGAGAGGTGACTCTCAAATCTTGCCATTTGGATGGATTTGCTCTCTCCTCTTTGATCAAATCCTCTTTGCTCAAGCCACCACCACCCCCACCCCCAAAATCCAGCCACCACTCACCAAACCAGAAACACCCACCACCAATCCAGCCACCACCCTCAATCCAAAACCATAATCGAAATCAACCACCCACCAACACCGACACCCACAACCACAAGCACATGACGATAACCACACACCCACACGAATCGGTCTTCTGGAATTTGTCCAAAAGCCGCAACTCAAGAGTAAGAAGAAGAAGAAGAAGACAATGCACGGTCGACCTCGCAAACCCTCCAAGCCAGAAGACGAAGCAGCTGAAGCTACACGCCCTCCAGTCTCAGTTTCTCCACAAAATCACCAAAACAACATATTTTTGTGTTAGTCCATTAGAGAAAAATCACAAAATTAGATTTCTTTAATTTTAATTTTAATTGATGATGTTGGGTTCTTTTAATTGGCATTGGTTTCTTGTTGGAGGAGGTCGGTGAAGGATTTTCTTATTTTAATTTTTTTAAAATCACAAATCAGATTTTTTGATGTTGGTTTCTTTAATTGGTGTTGGGTTCCTGTTGGAGGAGGACAGTGAAGGATGAGGAAGAAGAAGAAGAAGAAGTGGCCATCAAAGGGTGTGCAGAGAAAGTGAAGAAGAAGAAATGGGTTTTGAGATTTTTTTTAGAGGGAGAGAGATTGTGAAATGAAGATGAAGAGAAGAGAAAAAGAAGAAGACGAAGAAGGAAGAGAGAAAAGCGTGGGATTGTAATCCAAATCCATCCAAATTTTTTATTTTTCATTTTAATCCAAATCCATCCAAATCTACGTAACTAACTCCAACGAATTCCAACGAACTCTTTACACAATTCCTACAAAATCTAATGAAATCCGTAGGATTTATGAATTCCACCGAAATCTATCACTTAAAACAAATCCATCAAACTCCAACGAAATCTGGGTTGAATACACAAGGTTCACTCTTTAGCTTTCTCTGTTTCAATCTCCTCCCTCTTTTCTTCTTCCTTAAGCTTTCGCTTCTTCATATGCATATATCCCCAATAAAAATATGGATTAAATAAAAATTCTACTAAGAGGAAATTTGTATATGCTCCATTTATAAATCCAAATTTCATCAAAACCACTCAAAGTGTGTGTAAGGTTGATAATTAGTGTTGGCATTAATTTCATATCAAAACGTGTTTAACTTGTAATGTTTAGTGGTTAGTAATTGAAGAATTTCGAAGATGAAAGACGTCTCAACCACAATTCGTTCAAGTAGCCGGCTTTTAAGAGATTCGGGCATTATTGGTCGACAAAGGTATTCAAGGACCTCTTATCTCTTACAAGGCTAGGCACACACTCACACATATCATACTTGTGTGTTCCTTCATGATTTAATTTCATTTACATATCACTTTCACACACTTGGCAAAATATGCTCATGCATTCATATTTAGTTAATAAACTTTGTGTTTTGCAATTTCTAGGACTATGTCCGGAAACTAGCATATGTGTGTGTCTTTGTGTTTGTATATTTCCGTATTTTGTGTTTAGGACTTGAACATATTCTTATTTAATGCCTTATTGAGTTCCGGTCGTTTCGGTTACTCATTCATAAGGTTTCGAGTCCAAACATGTTGACTATGCTACTTTTCGTTCTCTTTCGTTGAGTTGACTTCATCGATGATTTCTGAGATGATTTCTCAACCGTTTTTTAAAGTTGTATATTCATCATCGTGCGTGAGAGAGTTATGGTTTGTAATCCAAAAACGGATTCAAAATCAGAGTTTGGACGCCCAAGATACGGGCCAAAGAACCGAGGGAGCGCGCGAGAGGACAGCCTAGGCCGTGGGCCACATGGGCTGGCCGTTGATGAGGCCGTGAGCCCCACGGCCTGGAGCACTCTCTGCTCCCATGTGGGCCACGCGCCCCCCATGGCCAGGAGGTGATGTGGCACCACGTGATTGGCTGAAATGCTCTCTCTCTCTCTCCTCCTATTTCTTCCCTCTCTCTCTCCATTTTGAAAACTAAGAAGAAAAATTCAGAAATCCCGTAAGAACTTCTCTCCAGTTTTTCAAAACTTCAAAACACCATATCTTCCTCATCCGGAGTCGGATTTGAGTGATTCAAGTTGGAGAGTGTTCATATTTGAGTCCTCTAACATCTCCAAGTGGTTTGGTGGCTGTTTGATTGTGATTTCCAGTGGTTGAACACTGATTTCCGAACCAGCTGCAAAATCCGAGGTATGAGTCTCAACTTTGGGATTTCTTGTTTTTTGACCTTCCATTTGCTTGGGGTTTCTTCTTCTATATCTATGTTTATGTTTGGTAAAAGCTATTAGGAAAGATAGCTTGATTATCATTCTAATTGAAACTCAATTTGTGGACTATTGTTGACTAGATTCTATGATTCTAGGTTTTACATTTGTTTGTGAGTTGTATTGTGATTAGAATGACATCTTAGGTTGTTTGGAACTTAATTCAATTAATTTTGTGATAAATGACCTTGAGATTTGATTTGATCCTTTGATTGATAAAATCTAGGATTTGTGTATTTGTTTGTGATTTAGAGAATATAGGTTTTTGATTGATGTAAATCTCAAAAACCTTGCTCTATATTTTTGTCTAGTATATTGATTGATTTTAATCTCATATATCTAGCATTTAATTGTAAATTGATAGCATCTTGAATTTGTACTTCATGAACATATTATGATTCAAGTGTTATGTGTGTGAATAAGACTTTGAGTGTATGTGTTAGGTGTTTCACATGCTTAGGTTTTTATTCATATATTTTTGCATCTAGACTTGATTATTTGTGATATCACATGTTTAGGTTTATTTGTGCCATAGAATGTATTGACCACATATTCTATGTTGTATTGATTGTTTGCATCATTTGCATTCACATGATCACACTAAGAAGTCCTTGTAAAAGGCATGAAGTCTTGGTTAGAGTCGGGGTGACTCGGATAGCCAAGCAAGAAGTCTTGCCTAGAGTCGGGATGACTCGGATAGGTAAGCAAGGAGTCATGGCTAGAGTCGAGAGGACTCAGATAGTCATGCATGGGAGGCTCCCTAGAGGCAAGAGTGCCTTGGATAGGGAGTTGGCTATTGTATTGGTAGGCCTAGGCGTATGGTTAGACATTGACTCCAATAGAGCGAGGTACACGGGAGGTATATGCACTCTTGAGGAATTTCTAATCTACCATCGATGTTGGTTGTGTGTGGTGTCCAATATATGGTGGTTTCGCATCATTGAGGGATTTCACACTTTCCAATAGGGTTGGGTAGGCTTAGACTTCACTAGGTTGGGTGAGCTAAAGATTGGTCACTTTGTGAATGTTCTATGTTTACTTTCCAATAATATAGTACCCAATGGTTGTAGTTCAACCCGTGGATGTTTCCTCCTTGGAGGTTTTACCACGTTAAAAAATCCCTTGTGTTAATTCTTCCTATCTCTTTCTCTTATATTTTAATTGTATATTTTATTGTCTTGATTCATAATATCCACATGTGATGTATTGTGAAGCAAGTCTTTGTATAGTGTGATTAGTGAATTCATTCTATAGAATCTTTGATTCTTTTGTATATTGTAATTTTTGTTTAGTGACATTTTGTTCACTCTTGTAACACATTGAACATCTTATGAAATACAAGCTTATTTTGTTATTATGTTTATTTGTTCTTATACCTAAAATAACTTGTTGATATGCTTAGACTTTGCTCTTATGATTGTATTATAGTATTGTCTATGTATGTCTACCTTGGCTTATTGTGTTGTGTGTAAGGCTACCTTGAGGGACAAACGAAAGTTTGTTCAAGGGTTTGAAAAAGGTGTAAAAACCTATTCACCCCCCCTCTAGGTATGCTTTAAGCAATTTAACTTCGTTTGTGTACTTTCAGTGTGAGATATCATTCTCTTCTTCTATTATATTTGAGAATACCCCTGTAACTTTTCATAAACATTTCAATATATATGCATGAAATCTTGAAGAAATTTGTGTGACAACAAGAAATTAAACTTTTTATCATGCTCACTTCTTTGACGGTAACTAATAGCAAATTGGTTTCATATGAACTATATACAAAAGCTTATGGTTTGTCAAGCTCTGCATTACCACAAGATCTAAAGAGAATCATGTATGTCAGGCTGTTAGTAGATCTAGGCAACAAACCGAGTCACATACTGACATTATCAACAATAAAATAAAATAAAATAAAATATCGACAACTTCCTGGTGACATACTTACACTATCAACAATTTCATTTAACAATAAAACAAAGAGGAAATAGGGGTTTTTAGTCAAAAATTAAGAGCATTCACTATTTTTATCCAACATTATCATTTTCACTATTTTTGTCAATAATGTGGCTGTGAAGACAAAATTGCCCCTAATTTTTTTTTTTTCTTAATCTCTTCTCTCTCATTTTCACCAGAATTTTTTTTTTTTTTTGTTGAAAAATTTCCAGATTTCCGATGGGTTTTTCGCCGATGGGTTTTCCAATTTGACCATGATTTGGTCCAAATTGGGCGACCCAAACCCAAATTTTAAAAATATATATATAGTTTTTCTTTTGTTAAAAAATTTCCAGATTTAAAAAAAAAAAATTAAGTTTTTTTTTTTTTTTTTTTTTTTTTTTTTTTGGTTGAAAATTTTTTAGATTTTAAAAAGGTTTGGATTTGAGTGATAGTTGTTGATTTTAAGAGTGGTTGTGGTTAAGTTTGAGTATTGTTTGTTTAAAAAAATTTCAGATTTTGTTTTGTTCAAAAAAAATTTCAAAAATTTCAGGTTAAAAAAATTTCATGTTTTGTTTAAATGAAATCTAGAAATTTTTCAATTGTGGTTGTTTTTCAGATTTTATTTTTTTCAAACAAAATTTCCAGATTTCATTTTGTTTAAACACACCAGGCCACCAATTAAACACATTAGGCCACCAATTAAACACATTGGGCCATCAATTAAACACACCAGATCATTAATTAAACACACCAGGCCACCAATTAAACACACTAGGCAAAACTTATTAAACACACCAGGGCAAAAACAATTAAACACACCAGGGCAAAAACAATTAAACACACCAGAGCAAAACGAATTAAACACACCAGGGTAAAACGAATTAAACACACCAGGCAAAAATAATTAAACACCCCAGGATAAAACGAATTAAACACACCAGGCAAAAACGAATTAAACACATTAGGGCAAATCGAATTAAACACACCAGGCCACCAATTAAACACACCAGGTGTGTTTAATTTCGTTTTGCCTGATGTGTTTAATTCATTTTGGCCTGGTGTATTTAATTGTTTTTGCCTGGAGTGTTTAATGAGTTTTGCCTGGTGTGGCATGGTGTGTTTAATTCGTTTTACCCTGGTGTGTTTAATTGTTTTTACCCTGGTGTGTTTAATTGTTTTTGCCCTGGTGTGTTTAATTCATTTTTGGTATGTTTAATTCGTTTTGCCCTGGTGTGTTTAATTCGTTTTGGCCTAGTGTGTTTAATTCGTTTTGCATGGTGTGTTTAATTGATGGTCTGGTGTGTTTAATTCGTTTTACCCTGATGTGTTTAATTGTTTTTGCCCTGGTGTGTTTAAACAAAATGAAATATGGAAAATTTGTTCGAAAAAGATCAAATCTGAAAAAATCTGATTTTTTTTTTCAACAAAACCCAAACCCAAACACAACTCCCACCATTCATAAAAACAACCACAACCCAAACTTAAATACAACCACAAATCTGAATTTTTTTTTTAAGCACAACCCAAACTCAAATCCAATTAAACACATCCACAACCACAAAAAAAAAGATAATAATAATAATAATAATAATAATAATAATAAAATAAAATAAAACAAAATGAAATCTTGAAATTTCAAAGAAAAAAACTGAATTTTAAAAAAAAAATCTGGAAAAAAGAAGAAAGAGAGAGAGAAGAATAAGAAGAAGAAGAAAGTGAGAAGACGGAGGAGAGAAAGAAGAAGAAGAAGGCGTGAGATCAAAGAAAAGGAGAGAGAGAGAGAGAGAGAGAGAGAGAGAGAGAGAGAGAGAGAGAGAGAGAGAGAGAGAGAGGAAAAAATTATAAAGAAGGGCAATCTTGTCCAAAAAGTGGAAATTTTAATAAAAACAGTAAAATTAATAATCTTGGACAAAAATAGTAAAACCACTAATATTTTGGCTAGTTATAAAGTTCTCCCATAAAACAAATCTTATAAAAACCCAGATAATAATTACAGACACATAATGACAGAATAAAGCAAACGAAACAAATGAGATTGAGAGAGAGAGAGAGAGCTACGTGGATTCAGATTTCAGAGAGAGAAACGTGTGCAATGACCAATGAGATTGAGAAGATAGTGTTGAAGAGGTGAGCCGGTGACAAAGAGTGGAGCTGTCGGTAGGCAAAAGGTGGAGCTGAGAATCTGAGAGTTGCGGTCTGTGGAAGGGTTTGAGAACCTGAGAATCTGAGTGTTGCGGCAACGAAGAAGGAATTAGGTTTAGGAATTAGAAATTCCTTATAGACCATGTCCTGTCGAGGTGACAAGGCGGGAGAAAAGTCGGGTGACAAGGCGGGAGAAGACAAGGTGGGAGAAAAGTTGGGGATTCGGATCCAGATCCGGTGTCGGATATGATTTCGGGTAGGGGGTCGGATATGATATCGGGTAGGGGGTCGGATATGATTCCGGTTTCGGTTTTGGTTTTGGTTTTGGTTTCGGTTCCGGTTCCGGTTCCGGTTCCGGGTTCCGGGTCGGGTTCTAACATGATCCTGACCCGATACGAGTATTTTGTTTCAGGCCCAGGCCCAGGCCCGACCGTAGGCCCAGGCCCAGGCCCAACCGTCGGCCCCAATATGCTGGGCCAGACTCGACCAATTGCCATCCCTACTACCGATGCCAAAATAACAAATGACACTCCTCCTGCAATTGATATCTGACCCAGTTCCTTAGTTGTTAAGAATTTTTTTCTTCCAGATTTTGATTCGTCACAAGCAGATGGCCCATCTTGTTTTCCAGGTCTGTGTTGAGATTGAGAAGGCGGTGGTGGTGGCGTTACTAAGGATGTGGGTGGAGTATTACATGGGTTTCCATCTTTTCTGAAAAGGATAAATGGAGTGTTAGCAAACAGAAGCAAAAACCATTAAAAAAAAAAAAATCAAATATTTTCAAACCGTAAAAAGCTTCCCTCCTTTTTCATAGATTACAAGATATGACGGAATAAATTTTATACCCTATAAAAACTTATTTGCTGCTTAGGACACCAAGATAGGGTGCATGCATCTAAGGAAAATGTTACTGCATTAGAAACCCATTCACTATGCCAACCAGCAAAATGATTTTTAATATCAATATCATTTATTTGCATCTGTACTGTAGTCTAACAAGGTTAGACAGTTTCTAGTTTACGTATCACTACAGGTTTTTACCACGAGTTGCAAGTATCTTTATATAATTATGTGACCTTTACTATATCTTAGATTGAATGGAATAACAAATGTACAAGAACATAGTTTTCAGAAAACCATACATTCAAGTAATCAAGTGCCAAACCATCACAAACATCTTTACCCATTGCATTTTGTTAGTAACTCCGTTAGTGACTGGATGGCCTCTAAGGCAGTTCTCGACAGTAATTAAATAAAATTAGTTTTAATCACAAACAAACTGAACATCTATACAATTGGCAGAATTGAACGTACATAAAAAATAAATAAATAAATAAAAAATCATCCATTGGATGCCATTACATTTATCATAAGCTGCTCCCTTTCATACATAAATAAAAAAGTTGTGGCTCTCACCTGAAATTTGTGATGCCCTGTAGCATCTTATCAGGTATGGTCCCAGAGAACAGGTTATTCTCTATATTCCTGTTCAAAAGGAGGGAAAGATAAGCCCAACAAAAAAAAAAAAAAATCCAAAGTCTCCAACTACAAACATAACATAGTTCACCAAGTTGTAAACAACCGTATAAATTAGCATTTCATCATAGAAGATAGATAAGAAATGGTTGAGGATCGTACAAATCTTTCAGGGGAAGATCTTGTAAAACATCAAGGGTCCCAAAAAGCTGATTGTCCTGCAAATGTCTGCCAATTAAGAAGTTAGCTACATTGATGTGCATGTAATAGGAGAGACAAAAATGGCTTCTTGAAAAGACAAAAAAGACTCACAGGGTTGTCAATGGTGACAAATTTTCCAAGGTGGGAGGGAGTTGCCCGCTCAAATTGTTACTAGATAAATCTCTGCACAAACACACGTAGCTCCATTAACCATTACAAACTTACAACCTACGAATGTGGAAGTGAAAATGAGAAGTATCATTCATGAACATACAGATTGATTAACCCAGTAAGGGATTCAAAGGCGTCCGGTATTTCTCCACTTAAAAGATTGTTGTTCAGAGACCTGAAAGGCATAAGAGATAATGCTAAGAAGAATTTATGAAACTGTCATTAGGCATCAGAACATTGTAGAGAAAGAGAAATTACATGTCTGTCAATAGGGTCAAAGTTGCTACAGAACTCGGGATGCTTCCAGAAAACTGATTAGCTGAAAGAAAACTGACAAGGAAGGTAAAAACTATTATAACTTTGGCATAAAAAGCATAAAGTAAATAAAAATTAAGGCTAAAAGCATTAAACGTACATGGTACTCTTAGTTTTATTTTCAAGGAGGGAAAAACATACAGATTTTTCAAGGTAACAGGCAAATTGGGCGGAATACTCCCCCCGATGTGGTTGTTGCTTAAATCTCTGAATCAAAACAAAAGAACATGAATTAGGGACACTGTCCATAAAATATAATAACAGAAACTTTATCAGTAATTTCACTTGCAATATACAGTGATCTAGTGGAAAAAAAAAAACCCAAATCAAGCCATCAGAAAGTTCTGATAATTTAATGAAGAAAACTAATGTTCTGTCTGGTAGTTTGTGCATCTTGAGATTGTTCAACATCAGTTAATTTTCAGGACATCCAATTAAAGAGACTTCTCAACCTCCCTAAAAAGGCCTTATTTATCTAAAGTAATATGTATCATCTTTGTTGCTTGTTGATAACTACAAGTTGCATGCCTGGCATGTAATTTTGGCTTGAAACCCCTAAATTAAACAAATGTGAGGGGACTAAAAGGCATCGATCCTTCTAATTTTTTTGTAATGGTGGTCAGAACACATAAACACAGACACAAACGCAGAATCTCCGCTTACAATACTGTGATAGAAGCAAAATCACCCAGGCTATCACCCAGTTCTCCTCCCAAATTAGCACCATTAAGAATTCTACAAAAGATCAAAAGAGAAAATACATGAGAAAAGCTAAATATTTATATTGCCAATAAATATCATCAATGCTTGGAGAGATAAAGATGGGTTGCCATACATAGTGATTATATCTGATGCACTGCATTGAACACCTTGCCACGCTTCAAGACATGGGTCTCCTCCACTTTGAACCCATCCAGGAAGTTGAGGGAAACCCAAAGCAGCAAATAATCTGTTAATCGCTGCGACTAGTTGAATCAAAACCAATGCAGCAAATTAGATTCCATACTCCATATAATTTTACAAATCGTTGCCACAACCGTAAATAGCATAAACACATTAGCACACTATATATATATACACATGTGGGTCACTGATTATGGAGAAACTTTAACAAATACATAATACACTTTGAGTCAAAGTATGTAGATTCCAAGCTCCGTATAATTTTACAAATCGTTGCCACAACCGTAAATAGCATAAACACATTAACACACAATATATATATATCAATAATGTTAGAGGACCCAAAAAAGTGACCTAAATTTTGGACCCAAAACTATGTGGCAACATCACACACAACATGTGCCCACGTCACTCTTCCCAAAGATCCCATGTGATGTTGCCACATAGGTTTTGGTCCAAAATTTGGATCACTTTTTTGGGTCCTCTAGCATTACTATATATATATATATATATATATATATATATATATATATATTCAGAGCTCCAAATTATCAGAAAAACATAGAAACAAAAGGGTAAAAAAAAAAAATAAATACAAGCTACAATCTACTTCAATTTCTCACTGTTTCTAAGCAACCAAACAGAGTAAAGAGAATTAGAAAAAGCAGAAAACCATGCTTACCATCAACAGGATTAGTGGCAGCAAACGAATTTGTCGCTGCCCAGATCAGAATAATCCCCACAAAGACCTCTGCACAGATCTTCCAATCATTGCACGCTCTACTAGATCTCTTCACACCCATTGATCACCAAATCAACTCCAACCCACGATTGTTCCTTGTTCTACAACATTAATCCACTACACACTCTCCAATTTGAAAACTAAAGCTACAAATAAATAAATAATCAGTGATCTTATCATAACTCCACTAGGGGTGCGCGGCGGATTGGATCTAATGGATTTGCCATGATCCAAGATCCGATCCGATCCGATCCGGCTGGATTGAAGAAATTGCAATCCGATCCGATCTAATTACTATTTGATCCAATCCGATATGATTTGATGGTTCGAATCAATATAAAGTCATTCGTAATATATAAAGGTTATAATTTGAAATAAATAAAATCAAATAAATTATTCAAACATTACTAATTAATTCAAATACAATTAACATTAAAAAAATACATGACATAACTTGTAAACTTTTTGTATTAACTTGTAAACTTTATATAATTCAAAAAGTTTTTAAACATTATACATCAATTCCAAATGTAAACTTAATAAGCCATGATGTTGATGAAGAAGAATAGAAGAAAAGAAGATGGTGGATTGTTGACTGTAGAGAAATTGAGAAAGAAAACCAAAATTAGTAACATTAAAAATTGTATTTTGGTTGGGCATTTACATTACACAGTAGTGGATAAAATAAAGGACTCAAATCAGCTGTCCAAAAATGATATCTCAATTTGTGTCTAACCAATCAAATTGGGACATATGTCTATATTTAATTATTATCTTTCAACTTCTTCTATAAATATAGACACATGTCCCAGTTTGGTTGGTTAGATATAAATTGGGACACCATTTTTGGACAGCTGATTTGAGTCCTAAAATAAATTGCATAATATAAAAATGAGGCCTAATATCATAACTCCACATTTCAACAGTAGTCTCTTCAAAAGCAAAACCACAGTACTAAAAAAAAGTAACAAAAAAATACTTTATTAAATACAAAAACAAAAACAAACCAAGAAATCCTTGACATTCTGCAAGAAAGTGTTGAGATCAGGACAGAAATGGAACTTACAAGGAAGTAGTAAAAAAAAATGTTGATAAGCAAATGCCAAACAGAATTGACACAAATGAAGCCAATAACAACAGGAGGATAAATAAATAAATGAAAATAAAAATAAAAATAACAAAAAGTAAAAAAGGAGTGTAGAACTTTTGATAAAGTAATTTAGAAATAATAAAACTAGAACCAAAACAAATAACTTAAAAGCTAAGATTCAGTGAGTTACAGTACTGAAAATAAACGTAAGCAAATTAAAATAGAAGAAGCTAAGCTCAGCTCAGCTCTCACCTGTAGAAAGTACTGGAAAAAAAAGGAGGAGAAAAGGCTAGCAAATGTGGGAAAAGGTACACAAAGATAGAGAGATAGAGAGAAGAGAAATTCTCTGAAACTATCAAACTCTTTGATTTTATAATGAATACTATTAATTAATTAATACGACCACTAAAGTCTTTTTTTAAGGAAAACAATAAAACAATAAAGTTAGTAGTTGAATCCTGAGGCCCCATTTGGTGCAGGATTGGATTGGACTGGACTATTTCATGGGATTTGATTGGATTGAGATGAGACTGAGATTAGATGAGATTGGACTAAATTAATACTATACTGTATTTGGGGAAATATAGGACTGGACTAAATTAATACTATGTTTTGTTTGGTGAAACATAGGATTGGACTAAATATAATAATGTTTTTAATTTGATAATTATTTAAAATTGAATAATAAAATATTGAATTTCCTAAAGCTTCAGTGCTACAATGCTTCAGTCTCAAACCTTTGAAAGATGAGACATTTCAGATCTCATCAACTGGTACCGAATCAACTGATTATTGAAACACCCAGATCCTAAACAGTCTTTGGATTTCAAAAAAGAGAAGATTGCAGATCCAGAGATTGAGACAAGGAGATCGAATAATCTTTTCTATTTCGTTAAGCGATAGTTGTTGCAAACTTTCTAGAAATTAATTCGAGCAATTAAGTTAACATTGCTTCTATTGAATTTTGTATATCAATTATAATTTAACCACCTCTTTTCAAGCACGTCAGTGACAATATAAAAATTCATTAACCATCTATTTGACTACATCGGACAAACGTAGTTAATATACTTTGAAGTATTGAAGTATTGCAGATCCAGAGATTTCAATAATCTTTTCTATTTCGTTAAGCGCATCGAGCCAGGAGTGGACATTATTATCATCTGCGGATTTGGAAACCCCACCTTGAGAAGGAGATCGAATAGAAGTGGTAGGTGAAGAGAGCCAATTTGATAAACTCTTCTGCTCTCCAATCAAAGTACAAAAGAAGCCCCAGCTCGGTATTAGAATCCAGATTTTTTTTTTGGAGTTTTAGATCTTTTTTCATCTCTTTCTTTTGAAGATCTTCTTTGATTTTCAATTTTTTTTTCCTAGATTGTGGTGAATCCCACCAAACAAGAGAGACAAAAGGTTGAAGTGAAGAAATCTCAGTTTGGTTTCAGAGGGGTTGTTACGGTTGGAGAGAGAGAGAGAGGAAATGAGGAAAAGAAAGTGATGAGAATGTTTCTTTAAAAAAAAATGATGAGAATGAATTAAATAGGTGGGGTCCACGTATAAAATATGTCCTAGGACTAATAGAGGTGGGGTGGGAGTGCGGGTTGGTATATTTAGTACAGAGTTGGTGGGATTATTTTACACTGTTGGGAGAATGTATCCTAGTCCGTTTGTTGAGCAAAACATGGGTTTTGGACTATTTTAGTCCAATCCCACTGAGGGTGATATTATTCATTCGCTCTGGGGGGCGCGTGAGATCGTCGTTAATATGTAAAAAAATAAAAAATAAATCCAAGTTGTAAAAAGTTACAAAGCGTAATCGACAATAATAGCCGCCACTCGCCAGTGTCTCTAAAGCAGAGACTTCACATGCTTGCTCGAATGATTGGCTTGGCCTTTTCCATCTCTCTTCGCTAGCTCCTTAAGAATTCAAGTTAACTTATTATTCATTTTAAAACTCATTAATTATTTTATTATTGTTTTTTTATTGGTTTGATGTGTAGGCAAGGGCGGATATAGGGCTGGCTTGGGTGGGCTACAGCCCACCCTAGCTTTTTGAAAAAAAAAAATGGAAAGTTTTTTCACCCTAATTAATTCTAAGTTCAACCTAGTCCAATTCCGATTCTGACTTAACTTTACCATATTTTTCTTTATCTTTATAACAGCTCAATAATATAAAAATATATATCAAGCTCGTTAAAGCCCAATGTATTTCCTTAACCAAGTGAAATATCAAATTGAGAAATTTTAACATTTTACTAACTCAAAAATCAAATTGGAAATTTTAACCCCTAAAAAACAACCGAAAGCAGTTGATTTACCATATAAATTAATCACCAAGTCTTCAAGAATTTTAATTTTATGAGTTTTCATAGCTTTTGGATTTGTAAAGGTATACAAGCGTCGTCAGGAGAAAACCGTAAGTTTTATTTTTATTGTTATTTTTAAGTTTATGTAGTAAAATTAATTGTAAAATTAAGTTTTATTTTCGGCTATGAAACTTGTATAAATGTCTTTGCGCAACAAGATGGATGATGTGTTTCTTGAGAATTATATGGTTGTTTAAATTGAAAGAGAACTTGCTTATACAATTGATTCAGATTCTGTAATAGATGCTTTTGCATCTTTGAAGTTTGGAAGCAAAAATTTAAGTAGGATCTTATTGTATTTATATTACATGCGTATTTCCCTTTTATTTTCTTGGTTAGAATATGTATTTTAGGGTAAAGCCCATTTTGTCTGTTGACTAGATATACTTTTTTATTTTAATTAATGAAATTTCTCCCGTATTATCAAGATTTGTCATCAAAATGATTTTTTTCTATTATATAATATAATTTTTTTATCTATATGAAATTGTTCACAGCCCACCTAAAAATAAATTCCTGGTTTCGCCCCTGTGTGTAGGAGTGAATAATGGACTCAGATCGTCTGCGTTATCTCAATTTGTGTCTAACTGATAAAATTGGGACATGTGTCTACATTTATATAAGAAATTGGAAAAAAAATAAATTAAATATAAACACATGTCCCAATTTGGTTGGTTATATGTAAATTAAGGAATCTAAATCCTCTACTGATCTAATCTTTTTCCTGACCTCACTTAATCTGATGACACATAAGCATTGCAATAAATGTATGATTAAGATATAATTTGTTTCCACAACCACTTTATCAACAACTAATCACATACTTTAAAAAGGTCAGGAAAAAAATCAGATTAATAGGGGATCCAAATCCTAAATTGAAACACTATTTTTAAACAAACGACTTGAATATGTGATGAAGTGAATAATGTAATATAGGCATATAGCATTTTATTTTATTTTTAAATGATATTTCGTAATAGACAAGACAAGAGTCGCAGGACAAATACAATTGTCAATTTTTTAAGGCAAAATGTGCTAATAAACCTTATCTGTATTTATTATTATCATGGAATCTCGCACCATATTGGGTAGGGTATGGTATTGTTCATATAAATCAATGTTGGCGGCCAGTAAGTAAATTAATCTAAGCTGATATTGTTTGTTTGTGAAATTGGTTCGATTCTTAGGTGGCGTTTGTTTTTTGGTCTGAAAACTTAAAGTCCTTAATTGGGTCTAAAGTCTGAAGTCTGAAGTCTGAGCAATATGTTTGTTTTTTATTTTCTGAAGTCTGAATTAAATGTTAAGCTGTTTGTTTTTTAAAAATAGAAACATCTAAAAACCTCTAATTTGACATTTATACCCTTACATCATTGATTGTTATATATCATTATATTTATTTATTATTTACTTATATCTTGTTAATCCAAAAATAATATATCATTATTTAAATAAAATTATAGTTCCTTTTAATTTGTATTCTAAAAAAATATATTATTTTTATGTTAAATAAAATGATATATATATATATATTACTATTGGATACTATTAGTTTTTCACTCCTCTCACATTTGAGGTATTGATCATTTTACACCTCTTATGTTGGTATTGACCATAGTATATTTAATAATTATTAAAAGATATTAAAAAATAATATTAAAGAATGTTATCTTCTTTCACCTCAGCCAACCACTCTCCATCTCTATCCTCTCGCCAATCACTCTCTCCTTAATTAATCTTCTTTCTCCTCCACGGATTATCTTCTTCTCTTCCTCTCTCTCACTCTCACCGGTAACTAAATCTCTCTCTCTCGCCCTCTTTCATCACCGTCTCTCTCTCGCTCCCTCTCTCTCTTCACCGTCAAGTGAAGATCGGCGAAGTCGCTGCATACTCACCATGAACGAAGCAACAAGATCTGTGAGTGAGTTTGTTGGATCTGGTTTTGGAAGATGGAGGAAGAGGAACTTGAGTAACGGTCTAGAAAAAGATCGGATCTTTAATGGGTTGGAATGAATGAAGCCACCGGATCAGTTGAGGGCAGTTTGGGTAGAAAAAAGTGAATGAATTGAAGTCTGATTTCAGACTTCAGATAAAAGTCCAAATTTTCAACTTATTTTTCTCACAAATTTAGGCCATTCTCAGACTTCAGATGTCCAAAAAAACAAACAAAAATGTCTGAAGATGTGACTTTAAGTTTTCAGAGGCAAAAACAAACAGGCCTCTAGTTTGACGTTTGTTCTATTGGATATTTTCACTTGGGTACTTATGTTTTTTTGAAATATCTATCTTTTACTCACTTATATATTTTTGGAGTATTGGACCCTATATTTTCAAAAACCACTCAATTTCGTCCCTCTGATCAGAATTTTGACGGTCAACGGTCACAAAAAATGCTAAATGACTACTTTACCCATGGCTTCAGTTTTACTACCTAAAAGTACCATTCTACCCTTTAAAAAATCAACAATTATAAATAATTTATATATTAAAAAATATTGGTAGATGGATCTTCACCATCCATCTCAAATATGGATGGTGATGATCAAATCACAAAAAAAAGGAAAAAAAAAATTAACTTTATAAGAAAATAATCTGATATTTAAAAAAAAAATGAAAATGAAAAGAAAAAACGAAAAAAAAATGATATTTTAATGAGAGCTTCTCCTTACAATCCACAAATTATCTATTCACACTCCAATTTAATTTTTTTTATTAATGAAAATTTTAACCTAAATTAAAATTACTAAACAAGACAAAAAAAAAAAAAAAAAAAATTAAAGACACTCCAAACTAATTAAATTATTAAAAAAAAAAATCTCTCTCCTAAATCTATTATTACCATATTTCACACTCTCTCCTAATTAATCTCTCTCAATTTTTCAAAAATAAATAAATAAATCATATTTCCTTATTTTCTCAATCAATCTTTGATTAATAGTTAAAAAAAAAAAAAAAAAAAAACTTATGAATATTTTAATTTTTTACTAACAGTAATATATATATATATATATATATATATATATATATATATTAAATATACAGTGGTTCTCTCATAAGGGATCCCTTATTTTAATTTCGGTAAGGACCACCATGAAATCATATCGATTTGAATGAATTTTAATCTGAATTTTTTTGTGAATGATAAATTCGTTAAAATCTACCTATGAATAAAATTTGAGAATTTTTCAAGCAC
The DNA here is from genome assembly GCA_030490815.1 of Acer saccharum. Classification (NCBI taxonomy): domain Eukaryota; kingdom Viridiplantae; phylum Streptophyta; class Magnoliopsida; order Sapindales; family Sapindaceae; genus Acer; species Acer saccharum. Next base: position 36,248,959 of record CM059874.1, on the reverse strand, counting down.
AAAAACTATTTTTATCGATTTTTTTTAAATATGAAGGCATTAGAAAAATAGGCGAAATATAGGAAATTCAAGAAAAATAGTTTTCGTGCTTGAAAAATTCTCAAATTTTATTCATAGGTAGATTTTAACGAACTTATCATCCACAAAAAAAATTCAGATTAAAATTCATTCAAATTGATATGATTTCATGGTGGTCCTTATCGAAATTAAAATAAGGGATCCCTTATGAGAAAACCACTGATTAAATATATATATATATATATATATATATATATATGAAAGATTGAATTGTTTTAACTAGATGCAATTAAACTTAGAATTTTTAAGACTAATGAAAGGATTAAAGTTCTCTAGATAATCATATACTTACAAGAGTAACAAAACACATTTTCATATTTTGATTTTTTTATAAAAACAAAAAAACAAGGTACTTGTTTTTTGAGTTTTTTTATTTTTTTATTATTATTATTATTTTAGTATATACATACATATGGTTCCTAAAAATCAAGTTTATTAATAAGTTTTTTTTTTTTTTTTTAAACTGTTAGTCTTACTTGAGAAAAAATAGAGATAGAAAATTAAAGATATGTATTGGAGAAGAGAGAGTTTAATATAGTAATTAAAAATTTAGGAGAGAGTATTTAATATTCAATAATTAATCTAATGATTTAGGAGATATTATTTCTTTTTTTAATAATTTAATTAAAAAAATAAAAAGGATAATCTTGTAACAAAATGAAGTGTCTTTAGAATTTTTTTAAATTTAAATTTAGAGAATGGAGTGTTTTTAGAAAATAAGTGTAAAAAGAAAAAATTGGATTGTCAAAAGAAGCTCTCTATTTTAATATTTATGTTTAAAAAAATTATTAAAATATATATATATATATATATATATATATATATATATATATCTGGATTTTTTTTTAATATGGAATTGAAACCCTAAATTCATCTCTTCAACAATATCATCATCAACACACCACCAGACAAATCACCCATTCTTCACCACACAAATCACCCAAACATCCAAACCATTCAATCAAGCCACCCTCTCCAAACACCCAACAACCAAAACCACCCAAAACCCCTTCCACGAAATCAATCCCAGTCACCCTTCCCACCACCAATTGGCGTTCGAACTCGAACAAGTTCAAAACAGAAGCAGCGACGACGATGACTAGAAGCCGACCAGTTCGATCTGGGTTCTTTGTTAAGTTTTTCTTGCAATTCTGAAGATTATTATTCTTTATTCTTCATAAATTAGCTTGCTTTTAAGTTTTTGTGATCTGGGTACTAAATCATTGATACAGATTTTGTGTTTTGACTGGATTATTTGTTTTTCAATTTTGAAAACCGATCAAGTTGTCGCTACTACTTGTATGTTATTTGTAGATTTTGGTTTATCAGACAATGATGTAATTAAGTTGTTTCAACTAAGCTGATTTGTTGTTTTAGGCATTGTATTGTTAGTTTAAACTTCAATCAAACATATAGAATAGAACACACATGTATAATCAACTTTGTTGGGTTCTGGGTTCCTGCTCTGTTTGGGGCTGTTTTCCCTCTGTTTTTTTGGGTTCAGTTTTGTTTTCTGTTTTGGTGGTTGCTTTGTGTTGTTTCTGGTAGCTGCTTATGTGGTTGTTGTTGTCCTTCGTGTTTGGTTGTTTCCCGTTAATAAAAGGTGCCATTTTCACAACAAAAAAAAAACAAAAAAAAAAAAAAAAAAACCTCGGTGGTGTTGTCTAGAATTCAATGAGATTCTTGATTACCGTTATTGTGTTTATTTACAGGTAAATAGTTTCCGATGATGAAGGTTGCCAAAGGCAAAGGCTTAGTTAGGAAGGTTGCTGTTGTTGATGTTGTTTTTTTTTTTTAAATGAATTTTTTTATATATATTATTAAATGTCTACATTTATATTAAAAATACTAAATTTAAGGAATAAAAATTTATTTTAAAGCATTTCAAAAAAATTATATAGACAAAAATACATTCTTTTGATTAATTTAACTTGCTAATCCGTTTTTCTTTTTTAATTTTTGTTTTTATTTATAATTTTTTAATTTGTATTTATAATATTAATTTTATTAGTATTACATAAATATATTTTTTTCCATTGATTTTTGTGTTGAATGTGGCATGCCTTTAATTAAAGACAAAAATACCCTTGAAATCGTTAAAGTTGACTAACATTTGACCAACAGAAGGACAAAATTAAGTGGTTTTTTTAAAATATAGGGCTCAATCCTCTAAAAATATATAAATAAATAAAAGATAGATATTTAAAAAAAATATAGGGACTAAATGAATAATATCCCTTGTTCTATTATTTTGAGTGATGGTGAAGTTCATAGACGAGACTATGTTTTTTAATTTGTTTTAGAATAATAACAAAAGATTTATTCAATCCATTCAATTAAGTCAAGTTTTTTAATACGTTTTCAATCAAATTCATTAATTTAAACCCATTAAACTATAAAGTTTGCAATCAAAATCAATGATCAATGGGGTTTTATCTATATCCGAACAATTCTATTTAAAGTTCAAAAGATTTAAAATTATTGAAGAAGCTTTCTTAACGAAACATAATATATGAGTGGGTTCAAAAAAAATTTGTCACTATTTGGGGCGCTTTTTGTAAGACATGCACCACATTACTAATTTAAGTTTAAAAGGCACCTATTTAGGTGACCAACTTAACCACCCAATCTCCAATCCTCTCTCTCTCTCCCTGGACGTCAATGACGCGTCTGAAAAAACAACGTTTTAGAGAGAGAGAGAGAGAGAGAGAGAGACCAAACGAGAACCGGAAGGAACCATGCAATCTCGCTTAACCGTTACCCTAGCTCACGCCCTCAGATGAAACACGAGAGCCTTCTCCTCATCCGTCGAGACCTCGACTCAGCCCTCTTAATTCCCACAAACCCTCGTCGGACTTCGCGCTCGATTAGTCGCCGAGCCTTCGAGCCTCACCGATTTCGTCGATCTCCAAACCAGCGATTCATACTCCGTGGAAGTCGGGACGAAGAAGAAGCCTCTGCCCAAGCCCAAATGGATGAGCGAATCAATTCCTGGAGGAGATAAGTATGTCCAGATCAAGAAAAAGCTGCGAGAGTTGAAACTCCACACTTTTTGTGAGGAGGCAAAGTGTCCCAATCTCGGCGAGTGCTGGTCTGGTGGCGAGACGGGGACCGCCACCACTACCATCATGATATTGGGCAACACTTGTACTCGCGGTTGCAGGTGATTTCAGTTCCTTTTGTTTTACGTTGTGAATGAAAATTGATTGTCATGATAATGAGGTAGAGCCATGAAATGAATAACTGCATTGTCTCTTGAGGTCATTAAACAATCTATGGAGTAAAATGTATAAATTTTCATTTTCTTTGAGCTTGTGTATTGCTTTAGCCTTTAGGCATTGTTTTTTTTTACTTCTTTTGAAAAACTTATAACACTATTTGTCATGTGCTTGATGCTGGAGTTTTTATGCTTATTAGTTAGTTCGAAATTTCCAGGTTCTGCAATGTGAAGACATCGTGAACTCCTCCCCCACCTGACCCGAATGAACCCACCAATGTTGCTGAGGCTATTGCATCGTGGGGTTTGGATTATGTAGTGATAACCAGTGTGGATTGAGACGACTTACCTGATCAAGGAAGTGGTTATTTTGCTGAGACCGTGCAGAAACTAAAGGCACTTAAGCCAAATATGCTACTTAAAAAATTGTCCAATCTCAAGTTGTTAATGAATTAAAACCTACAGCAAATTATATATATTAAAAGGGTTAATATTAAAAACCTCCCCTCACCTTTGAACTATTATTAGATGTATAGTAACAAATGCTTTTATTTTAGAAACCTACCCTATTGACTTACACTGTTAACATTCCGTTTGTGTTGACTTAGTTTGACCGTTAAAAAGTCGAAAATGTCTCTTTTTAAGCTTTAATTGTATGAATTGATCATTATACCCTCATACATTTACCAAATAAAAATTAATAAAATGATACAAAATGCGGGAAAGTTAACTTGCAAATGAGAAGTTATTTTGTAGACAATTTTATCTATAAAAATAACAAAATTACAAATGAATCAAAAGCATTGAAAATAAACCAAAATATATATTTATTTATGTAGTCATTTGTCTTTTTTATAATCCAAGCAAATACTAATTTTTAATACTTTTGGTTCATTTGTAATTTTGTTATTTTTAGGGATAAAATTGTTCACAAAATAACTTCTTTTTTACAACATTCACACATTTTGTATCATTTTATTAATTTATTTTGTAAAGTAAGAAGGTATAATTGTCGATTCATATAATTGAAGCTTAAATAGAGATATTTTAGACTTTTTAATAGTCAAACTTAGTCAACACAAACGGAATGGTAACGATGTTAGTTCATAGAGGGGGTTTCTAAAATAAAAGCATTTATAACTATACATCCAATAATAGTTCAAAGGTGAGGGGAGATTTTTAATATTAATCCTATATTAAAATTGTATGACAGACTAAAAGGGAAAATATAGTTGCCTTTCTCCGTTTGATTGGTTGGTTGGGCCAAAGACCCGTTGTCCCAGGGTTCCTCTCTGTTGCCTCTATGTGCACCTACTTGATGACACCTCCTTTCTTCTGCAACATTTCGACATAAATAGCAAAACTACCGATTATGGATGGCAATGGGTTGGGTTCGGGTTGGGTTAAATTGGATCCAGACCCAGACCTGTCAAAAATATTTGGACCAGAACCCATAAAAATTTTTGGATTCGGGTTCGGGTCTGGACCTGCGGGTCTTAAGCAGACCCAAACCTGCCCCGAGGACCCACGAATTTTCTCGGGTCTGAATCTGGACATGCAAAACCTTTAAAATACTAAAGGCGTATTCAACTAAGAGTTGGTTGGATTTGATTGGATTCTGTTGGATTTTAGAAATCCGAGTGTATTCAACTCAAATTTCATTGGATTTGTTTGAAATCCAACAAAGTCTGGGGGTATTCGATCCATATTTCATTGGATTCCAAACAAATCCAACGAAATCCAGGTGTATTCATCTCAGATTTTGAAGGATTTCAAACAAATCCAACGAAATCTGGGTGTATTGGAAATCTAATGGATTTGGATGGATTTATATAAGTGATGGATTTGGTTGAATTTGGAAAGGAAAAATATAAATAGAGAGGTGACTCTCAAATCTTGCCATTTGGATGGATTTGCTCTCTCCTCTCTGATCAAATCCTCTCTGCTCAAGCCACCACCACCCCCACCCCCACCCCCAAAATCCAGCCACCACCCACCAAACCAGAAACACCCACCACCAATCCAGCCACCACCCTTAATCCAAAACCATAATCGAAATCAACCACCCACCAACACCCACACCTACAACCACAAGCACACGACGATAACCACACACCCACACAAATCGGTCTTCTAGAATTTGTCCAAAAGCGCAACTCAAGAGTAAGAAGAAGAAGAAGAAGACAATGCATGGTCAACCTCGCAAACCCTCCAAGCCAAAAGACGAAGCAGCTAAAGCTGCCAAAGCCTAGAAGCAACACGCCCTCCAATCTCAGTTTCTCCACAAAATCACCGAAACAACATATTTTTGTGTTAGTCCATTGGAGAAAAATCACAAAATTAGATTTCTTTAATTTTAATTTTAATTGATGATGTTGGGTTCTTTTAATTGGCGTTGGTTTCTTGTTGGAGGAGGTCGGTGAAGGATTTTCTGATGTTGGTTTCTTTAATTGGTGTTGGGTTCCTGTTGGAGGAGGACAATGAAGGATGAGGAAGAAGAAGAAGAAGAAGTGGCCATCAAAGGGTGTGTAGAGAAAGTGAAGAAGAAGAAGTGGGTTTTGAGATTCTTTTTTAGAGAGAGAGAGATTGTGAAATGAAGATGAAGATGAAGAGAAGAGAAAAAGAAGAAGACGAAGAAGGAAGAGAGAAAAGCATGGGATTGTAATCCAAATCCATCCAAAATTTTTATTTTTCATTTTAATCCAAATCCATCCAAATCTACATAACTAACTCCAACGAATTCCAACGAACTCTTTACACAATTCCTACAAAATCTAATGAAATCCGTAGGATTTATGAATTCCACTAAAATCTATCACTTAAAACAAATCCATCAAACTCCAACGAAATCTGGGTTGAATACTCAAGGTTCACTCTTTAGCTTTCTCTGTTTCAATCTCCTCCCTCTTTTCTTCTTCCTTAAGCTTTCGCTTCTTCATATGCATATATCCCCAATAAAAATATGGATTAAATAAAAATTCTACTAAGAGGAAATTTGTATATGCTCCATTTATAAATCCAAATTTCATCAAAACCACTCAAAGTGTGAGATATCATTCTCTTCTTCTATTATATTTGAGAATGCCCCTGCAACTTTTCATAAACATTTCAATATATATGCATGAAATCTTGAAGAAATTTGTGTGACAACAAAAAATTAAACTTTTTATCATGCTCACTTCTTTGACAGTAACTAATAGCAAATTGGTTTCATATGAACTATATACAAAAGCTTATGGTTTGTCAAGCTCTGCATTACCACAAGATCTAAAGAGAATCCTGTATGTCAGGCTGTCAGCAGATCTAGGCAACAAACCGAGTCACATACTGACATTATCAACAATAAAATAAAACCCAGATAAAATAAAATAAAATATCGACAACTTCCTAGTCACATACTTACACTATCAACAATTTCATTTAACAATAAAACAAAGAGGAAATAGGGGTTTTTAGTCAAAAATTAAGAGCATTCACTATTTTTGTCCAACATTATCATTTTTACTATTTTTGTCAACAATGTGGCTGTGAAGACAAAATTGCCCCTAATTTTTTTTCTTAATCTCTTCTCTCTCATTTTCACCATTTTTTTTTTTTGGTTGAAAAATTTCCAGATTTCGATGGGTTTTTCACATGATGGGTTTTCCAATTTGACCATGATTTGGTCCAGATCGGGTGACCCAAACCCAGATTTAAAAAATATATAGTTATTTTTTTGTTAAAAAATTTCCAGATTTTAAAAAAAAAAAAATTCAGTTTTTTTTTTTTTTTTTGTTGAAAAATTTTCAGATTTTAAAAAGGTTTGGATTTGAGTGTTAGTTGTTGATTTTAAGGGTGGTTGTGGTTGTGGTTGTGGTTAACTTTGAGTATTGTTTGTTTAAAAAAATTTCAGATTTTGTTTTGTTAAAAAAAAATTTCAAAAATTTCAGGTTAAAAAAAGTCATGTTTTGTTTAAATGAAATCTGGAAATTTTTCAAGTGTGGTTGTTTTTCAGATTTTATTTTTTTCAAACAAAATTTCCAGATTTCATTTTATTTAAACACACCAGGCCACCAATTAAACACATCAGGCCACCAATTAAACACACTAGACAATTAATTAAACACATCAAGCCACCAATTAAACACACTAGGCAAAACTTATTAAACACACCAGGGCAAAAACAATTAAACACACCAGAGCAAAACGAATTAAACACACCAGACAAAATGAATTAAACACACCAAGGTAAAACGAATTAAACACACCAGGCCACCAATTAAACACACCAGGCAAAAATAATTAAACACCCCAGGATAAAACGAATTAAACACACCAGGCAAAAACGAATTAAACACACTAGGGCACATCGAATTAAACACACCAGGCCACCAATTAAACACACCAGGTGTGTTTAATTTCGTTTTGCCTGATGTGTTTAATTGTTTTGGCCTGATATGTTTAATGAGTTTTGCCTGGTGTGGCATGGTGTGTTTAATTGTTTTTGCCCTGGTGTGTTTAATTCATTTTGGGTATGTTTAATTGTTTTGCTTGGTGTGTTTAATTCGTTTTGCCCTGGTGTGTTTAACTCGTTTTGACCTAGTGTGTTTAATTCGTTTTGCATGGTGTGTTTAATTGATGGTCTGGTGTGTTTAATTCGTTTTACCCTGATGTGTTTAATTGTTTTTGCCCTGGTGTGTTTAAACAAAATGAAATATGAAAAATTTGTTTGAAAAAGATCAAATCCGAAAAAATTTGATTTTTTTTTTCAACAAAACCCAAACCCAAACACAACTCCCACCATTCATAAAAATAACCACAACCCAAACTTAAATACAACCACAAATCTGAATTTTTTTTTAAGCACAACCCAAACTCAAATCCAATTAAACACATCCACAACCCAAACTTAAACACAACCATAAAAAAAAATAAATAAATAAATAAATAAATAAATAAATAAATAAATAAATTAAACAAAATTAAATCTTGAAATTTCAAAAAAAAAAACTGAATTTTTTAAAAAAAATCTGGAAAAAAGAAGAAAGAGAAAGAGAAGAATAAGAAGAAGAAGAAAGTGAGAAGACGAAGGAGAGAAAGAGAGAAGAATGAGAGAAAGAAGAAGAAGAAGGCGTGAGATCAGAGAAAAGGAGAGAAAGAGAGAGAGAGAGAGAGAGAGAGGAAAAAAATTATAAAGAAGGGCAATCTTGTCCAAAAAGTGGAAATTTTGACAAAAACAGTAAAAATAATAATCTTGGACAAAAATAGTAAAACCACTAATTTTTGGCTAGTTATAAAGTTCTCCCATAAAACAAATCTTATAAAAACCCAGATAATAATTACAGACACATAATGACAGAATAAAGCAAACGAAACAAATGAGATTGAGAGAGAGAGAGCTACGTGGATTCAGATTGAGAGAGAGAGAAACGTGTGCAATGACTAATGAGATTGAGAAGAGAGTGTTGAAGAGGTGAGCCGGTGACAGAGAGTGGAGCTGTCGGAGGGCGAAAGGTGGAGTTGAGAATCTGAGAGTTGCGGTCTGTGGAAGGGTTTGAGAACCTGAGTGTTGCGGTAGCGAAGAAGGAATTAGGGATAATTCATTATATAACATGAACAGTCGGGGTGACAAGTCAGGTAGAGATAAGTCGGGAGACAAGGCGGGTGACAAGTCGGGCCCACGGGTCCGGGTGGTCCACATGGTCCGGGTGATCCGGGTGGTCCAGGTGATCCGGGTGGTCCGCGTGGTCCGGTGATCCATCTTTGGGTTCAGGTAACAAGATCTGGACATTGTAGTTTATTTCAGACCCAGACCCGACCATCGACTTGAATATGCGGACCCAGACCTGACGCATGAACTTCAGGTTCGAATTGGTACTCCCGGGTCTGGGTCCAATTGCCCTCCCTACTACCAATGCCAAAATAACAAATAACACTCCTCCTGCAATTGATATCCAAACCCCTTTCATTGTTGTTAAGAATTTTTTTCTTCCAGAAGTTAATTCCTCACAAGTAGATGGCCCATCTTGTTTTTCAGGTCTGTGTTGAGATTGAGAAGGCGGTGGTGGTGGAGCTCCGGGAACCAGAATTGATGGTGGTGGCATTACTGAGGATGGGGGTGGAGATACTAGAGCAGTAGTATTAAATGGGTTTCCATCTTTTCTGCAAAGGACATATGGAGTGTCAGCAAACAGAAGCAAAAACCATAAAAAAATCAAATATTTTCTAACTGTAAAAAGCTTCCCTCCTTTTCATAGATAACAAGATATGACGGAATAAATTTTATGTAGAATTTCACATAAGTCCTACCTTTTTTGGTGATTTGTCACATTTATAAATGTTTTTTCAAATTTATCATTTCAGTCCTTACTTTTTTCAAAACTCATCACTTTAGTCTATTTGACCAAATATGTGAAAGTCAACTATTTTAAAACCTATGTGAAAGTACATTTTTACTCCTATTACTATTTAATTTAGCTAAAATGATTATCTTAGCTTTAAATTAAAATGAAAAATAATAAAATTCTCAATAATAAAATCTTATTAAATATATTACAAAAAAAAAAAAAAAAAAAAAAAAAGCTTAAATAATTAATTAAAAAATCCAATAATTTTTTTCTTATTTTGTATTTTTTTTCATAATGAATTTTTATTTAGATAAAATGATTATCTTGGCTTAAAATTAAATGAAAAATAATAAAATTCTCAATAATAAAATCTTAAATAAATAGATTACAAAAAAATTTTATGAAAAAAAATCATTTAAAGCTAAGATAATCATTTTAGCTAAATTAATATCCATTATGACAAAAATACAAAAAAGAAAAAATTAATGGATTTTATTATTCTTATTATTATTTATTTAAGATTTTTTTGTAATATATTTATTTAAGATTTTATTATTGAGAATTTTAATTTAAAGCTAATATAATCATTTTAGCTAAATTAAATAGTAATATGGGCAAAAGTGTACTTTCACAGGTTTTAAAATAGTTGACTTTCACATATTTGGTCAAATGAACTAAAGTGATGAGTTTTGGAAAAAGTAAGGACTTAAGTGATGAATTTGGAAAGACATTTATAAATGTGACAAATCACCAAAAAGGCAGGACTTATGTGAAATTCTGCCTAAATTTTATACCCTATAAAAACTTATTTGCTGCTTATGACACCAAGATAGGGTGCATCTAAGGTAAATGTTGCTGCATTAGAAACTCATTCACTATGCCAACCAGCAAAATGATTTTTAATATCAATATCATTGATTTGCATCTGTACTGTAGTCTAACAAGGCTAGACAGTTTCTAGTTTACATATCTCTACAGGTTTTTTACCACGAGTTGTAAGTATCTTTATATAATTATGTGACCTTTACTATATCTTGGATTGAATGGAATAACAAATGTACAAGGACATAGTTTTCAGAAAACCATACATTCAAGTAATCAAGTGCCAAACCATCAAAAACATCTCTACCCATTGCATTTTGTTAGTAACTCCGTTAGTGACTGGATGGCCTCTAAGGCAGTTCTCGACAGTAATTAAATCAAATAAGATTTAATTACAAACAACCTGAACATCTATACAATTGGCAGAATTGAAAGTACATAAAAAAAACTATCCATCGGATGTCATCACATTCAACATAAGCTGCTCCCTTTCATACATAAATAAAAAAGTTGTGGCTCTCACCTGAAATTTGTGATGCTCTGTAGCATCTTATCAGGTATGGTCCCAGAGAACAGGTTATTCTCTATATTCCTGTTCAAAAGGAGGGAAAGATAAGCCAAAAAAAAAAAATCCAAAGTCTCCCACTACAAACATAACATAGTTCACCAAGTTGTAAACAACTGTATAAATTAGCATTTCATCATAGAAGATAGATAAGAAACGGTTGAGGATCGTACAAATCTTTCAGGGGAAGATCTTGTAAAACATCAACGGTCCCAGAAAGCTGATTGTCCTGCAAATGTCTGCCAATTAAGAAGTTACCTACATTGATGTCGATGTAATAGGAGAGACAAAAATGGCTTTTTGAAAAGACAAAAAAGACTCACAGGGTTGTCAATAGTGACAAATTTTCCAAAGTGGGAGGGAGTTGCCCGCTCAAATTGTTAGTAGATAAATCTCTGCACAAACACACGTAGCTCCATTAACCATTACAAACATACAACCTATTAATGTGGAAGTGAAAATGAGAAGTATCATTCATGAACATACAGATTGATTAACCCAGTAAGGGATTCAAAGGCGTCCGGTATTTCTCCACTTAAAAGATTGTTGTTCAGAGACCTGAAAGGCATAAGAGATAATGCTAAGAAGAATTTATGAAACTGTCATTAGGCATCAGAACATTGCAGAGAAAGAGAAATTACATGTCTGTCAATAGGGTCAAAGTTGCTAGAGAACTCGGGATGCTTCCAGAAAACTGATTAGCTGAAAGAAAACTGATAGGAAGGTAAAAACTATTATAACTTTGGCATAAAAAGCATAAAGTAAATAAAAATTAAGGCTAAAAGCATTAAACGTATATGTTACTCTTAGTTTTATTTTCAAGGAGGGAAAAACATACAGATTTTTCAAGGTAACAGGCAAATTGGGCGGAATACTCCCCCCGATGTGGTTGTTGCTTAAATCTCTGAATCGAAACAAAAGAACATGAATTAGGGACACTGTCCATAAAATATAATAACATAAACTTTATCAGTAATTTCACTTGCAATATACAGTGATCTAGTGGAAAAAAAAAAACCAAATCAAGCCATCAAAAAGTTCTGAAAATTTAATGAAGAAAACTAATGTTCTGTCTGGTAGTTTGTGCATCTTGAGATTGTTCAACATCAGTTAATTTTCAGGACATCCAATTAAGAAAATTAATTTATTTACTTCAGAGTCTAAAGTCAAGAGACTTCTCAACCACCCTAAAAGGCCTTATGTATCTAAAGTAATAAATATCATCTTTGTTGCTTGTTGATAGGGACAACTACCAGTTACATGCCAGGCATGTCATTTTGGCTTGAAACCCCAAAATTAAACAAATGTGAGGGGACTAAAAAGCATCGATCCTTTTAATTTTTTTGTAATGGTGGTAAGAACACATAAACACACACACGCAGAATCTCCACTTACAATACTGTGATAGAAGCAAAATCACCCAAGCTATCACCCAGTTCTCCTCCCAAATTAGCACCATTAAGAATTCTACAAAAGATCAAAAGAGAAAACACATGAGAAAAGCTAAATATTTATATTGCCAATAAATATCATCAATGCTTGGAGTTAAAAAGATGGGTTGCCATACATAGTGATTATATCTGATGCATTGCATTGAACACCTTGCCACGCTTCAAGACATGGGTCTCCTCCACTTTGAACCCACCCAGGAAGTTGAGGGAAACCCAAAGCAGCAAATAATCTGTTAATCGCTGCGACTAATTGAATCAAAACCAATGCAGCAAATTAGATTCCATACTTCTTATAATTTTACAAATTGTTGCCACAACCGTAAATAGAATAAACACATTAACACACTGTATATATATATACATACACATGTGAGCCACTGATTATGGAGAAGTTTTGACAAATGCATACACTTTGAGTCAAAGTATATAAATCTAATAGTCTATATCCAACGCACTGATGAAGTTATATCAGTGCGTACTGTCTTGAACATTTCTATACATATATATATTTAGAGCTCAAAATTATCAGACAAACATAGAAACAAAAGGGAAAAAAAATACAAGGTACAATCTACTTCAATTTCTCACAGTTTCTAAGCAACCAAACAGAGTAAAGAGAATTAGAAAAAGCAGAAAACCATGCTTACCATCAACAGGATTAGTGACAGCAAACGAATTTGTCGCCGCCCAGATCAGAATAATCCCCACAAAGACCTCTGCACAGATCTTCCAATCATTGCACGCTCTGCTAGAACTCTTCACACCCATTGATCACCAAATCAACTCCAACCCACGATTGTTCCAGTACACACTCTCCAATCTGAATCCGTGAATAATGTAAGATAGCATTTTTTTAAAATGATTTTTCCAAATACAATTGTCAATTTTTTAAGGCAAAATGTGCTAATAAACCTTATCAGTATTTATTTATTTACTTTTATCATGGAATCTCACACCATTTTTCAATGATTTCAATCCATTCAATTAAGTCAGGTTTTTTATGCGTTTTCAATCAAATTCATTAAATCCAAAGTTTGCAATCAAAGTCAATGATCAATGGGGTTTTTATCTATATCCGAACAAGTTCAAAAGATTTGAAATTATTGAAGAAACTTTCTTTGAGATTATATTAAACTATTAAAGTATGAATGCATTTAATTGGTTTATTTTTCTCATTTAATCGATGGAATAAATTTTTTTAAGAAAATTTTAATGAAACATAATATATATAGAGTCATGGTTTCAAATATATTTTTTTTCACAGCATATCTATCTATCCATCAATCTAGATCAATTTTTTTTTTTTTTTTAAAGCTTTTGTCATTGGTTTCAAACCAATTTTAAAATCAATTGAATTTGACTTATAAACCGAATATGATTAATTAAATTTACCCTAATATTAGACTGAGAATCCATTGGAACAATAGACCGTTACAATCTATTGTATAAATTAAGAAAGAGAGAAATTCCAATTCCAAATGAGTGACAATATTTACACTCCTTAAAAACGGTATGTACACCCCAATTTAGTATAGTTTTAAAAATCCAATATTTTCCTTGAATAAAATTACTTAAAAGACTAAATAATTTATAAGTACACACCAATAATTATTAATTGGTTTTATATCAATCATTTGTAAAAAAAGAAAAGGGAAATTTCCTATTAATTGTTTGATATGATAGTAAAAACCTTTCTATTTTATCAAACCCTAACTTATATTCTAAATACTAATTTCAAATTCTTTTATGAAATACAAATTGATTGAGTTGACAAACAATTTACTACTATAATTGAGTGAAACAAAAATCAATACCAACAATAAACTTTCTTATGACCAATTGTTTTTTTTTTTTTTCAAAAAAAAAAAAAAAAAAAAAAAAAAATTTCTTAAGAACAAAGAAATTGAGATTCACTGTTGTGTATTGAGAGCCTCTTTTTACATAAAGAATTAAAAAAAAAAAAAAGTTTTAATGCAATGAAAAGATTTTTTTTTCATACAATTTTTTAGTGATATCAAATGTTTTTGCAGTAGTTAGAAATTATTTTTTAAAGAGAAATTATTTATTTGAATAAAAAGATATAAAATAATAAAATTTTAAATAAATCTAATTAGATAACAAATTAATGGGGTGTGCTAACAAAAATATAATACAATAATTTTTTTTATAAAGGGTATTTTTGGTATTAAGTGGGGTTTATTTACAAACCAAAGTAATTTAAAATATTTTAGGGGTGTACTTACGAAAGGGGTGTACATACAGTTTTTGAGGAGTGTCAATATTGCCACTCATTCCAAATTCTAGTCAGAAAAGCCACTTTTCAAAAAGCAACACAATTTCTTTTCTTCTTTTTTCTTATAATCCCTTTCGAGTTCAAACTTGCCAAAAAAAAAAAAAGTTCAAATATCAAAGGAAAAAATTGGTGGGTGCCTTTTTCTTTTTAAAGTATTATAAATTTATAATTAATACAATTGTCAAGATTAGTTGTATGGTCCAGATATCTACTTTCATAGCTTGGGAAATGTTCTACCATATATATTAAGACGAAGAGGATTTGCATCCTCTCCTAAACTTCTAAGGATCCAATGACACGTGGCAATTAACAACATGTGTGGTTAAGATTTATTTGGTTTATTTTATTTTGTTAACCCACCCATAAACGACCTTGTTTCCTCAATTATCATCGGTTCATCACCCAATTTCATATCGACCACCACCAGTGTACTGCATCTTCTATCTATTTTAACTGCTCATCTAAAATCTGAATACAGTGGCCATCTATTCAAATATGGAAACTCCATTGAACTCAATGTTTAATCTCTATTTTCCAAAAAAAAATTCATGAATCGTAAGATCAATCACTTTTGTGGCAAGTGGAAGACGATTTCGCCGTCTCTTTAGCAAACAACTGAACAAGGTGCTATTAGACATGGAAACAACTTGATTCTTAAGAAAAAATAAAAATGATAATTCAACTCTCTATCTATCAATTTTTTTTTTTTTTTTGAAAGTGACTCTCTGTCTATCAATTGATTATGGACTGAAAAAACATCCAAGTGTGAAACTTGAAAACTCAAATCCCTGTTTTCACTTGGAAAAAAAAAATAGTAATAATGGTGGAAAGAAATGGGGATTTGAAACTCGGAGACCCAATTTTCTTCACAAATAGATAGGTCATAGAGATAAGAGAATTTGAGAGAGAAGGAAACGTTAGAAGAAAGAAAGAAGGTAGAACAGAAGTTAAAACAATGTCGTTTCAAACTATTTAACAAAATAGACTTGAAAAAATGAATCCTGCCCATTGATTTTTTCACTTGCCACGTGTCAACGAATCTTTAAAACCTTAGGAAAAGCTTAGATTAGGAGAGGATCCAAATCCTAAGAGGAGATATGTAAATGGTGGATTTCTTTGTGATTGAAAAGTACATTTTAATAATTTGACTGAAACATCTTCTATATTATAACACCATATTAGGACACTGAATTTGGACAAAGTAAAATTATTGTTATTTTTTCAATAATGCTACTTTGTCCAAATAATGTGGCATCATCGTAATTTATTCTTTTAAAATGAATGGATCAAAGTGATGCAACATCAATTGAACACCAGATTTAAACACTAAATTTGGATAATGTAGAATTATTCAAAAAATAATAACAAATATCATGGATATTTAAAAAAATATTAATAATATTTACTACATATTTATCGAAATTTCTAAGAAATTTAAAACACCAATATTTTTCACACGTAAAGGGTGCGTTTGGTATGCGGGACGGGACGGGACGACATGGGACAGTTTCTTCTTATCCCACGTTTGGCGCGACTTTAGCATGGGACAAAACGGGATAAGGTGGGACAAAAATCACCAAATTCTGTCCCACCCATGACCCTAGGCCAGACTTGTCCATGCATGTGACAAGTCTCAAAAAGACTTTTTTACCTTTAAATCTTTAAAAAATCACAAACTTGTGTAATATTATATATATGCATATTATAATAATATTTATATAATTATAATATATGTTATAATAATATATATTAATATATATATATATTATTATGTTATGATAATATATATTAATATATATATTATTATAATATGTATATATTATTAATATATATAATATATAATATATGTTATTATATATATTATATATATATATGTAATAATACTTAATATATTATATTGTTATTATATATAATAATATTTAATATATTATATATATCTTATATAAATATTATATATAATAATATTTAATATATCATATATATATATTAATATATTAATAATATATAAATATATTTAATATTATAATATATTATATATAATATTATATATACATATGAGGGACACTCTAATCATTTAAACCTCTTGTCCTGTCCTGTACCATCCATATCAAATGTATAACAATACAGTTAACAATTCTGTTCCAGGTATTCCAAAATACAATATGGAATAACTGTCCCGTCCCGTTCCATCCTATCCCGTCCCACCCTATCTTGTCTCATCTTTGTACCAAACGCACCCAAACAGACGTTTATTTAATTTGAAAGATAAGGTCGCTATGTCTCTTTATCCTCTCTCTCTCTCTCTCTCTAGCTGTCATTTGTCACGGAATCTATCTGCTTGTCCCTCCAATCTCCAAAGTCCCACCGACCAATTTTGCACAAAATCCCTTCTCTCTCATTGGTGATTGGACTGTCATTGTTCATCACTAATCACAGTCAAAAATCACTTGTTTTATTTTTATTAATTTATTTTAAATTATCATATTCCATTTATTCAATACTGTTACAAGAATAAAGTATAAAAAAAAGGAGTGTTAAATTCACCGTCTCAACTCACGGTGGACAACAATAAATGTTTTACATTAAAAATCTAACATTTACACCTTTTCATTTTATTTACAATACAAACCAATAACTAATTTTCTAGATTGTCCTTCCTCATTTAATATCAATTTTTTAAAAATATATATTAGGTTTGTGGTTTGTCTTGTTACTTAACGACTCTACAACCTCTTTTTTTCTTTTTCTTTTTCTTTTTTCTACAGTTCCATCAGGTTTGAGTGAACTCTAAATCTCAACATTTACAAACAAAATTGCTTTCTCACCATTGTTACAGTTATATCCAGGTAATTTTTTTATATTGTTTTTTATTAAATAATTTTATTTTATTGGATTAAATTTTTATATTTAACTTATAACAAAATAAAGAAGTTCAGTTAAAAAAATTAATACAATACAATAAAATTATTTAATAAAAAAACTATTAAAAAATTACCTGAATATAGCTGTAACAATGGTGAGAAGACAACTTATGTTTGAAAATTGTGAGAATTGAAGTTTACTGCACATACAAGTTATGAAAAACAAATTAAGAAAAAAAATTCAATATAAAATTTAACCTGATGCAATAAAATTATTTAATATGAAAATCAATTAAAAAATTACCTAGATACAATTGTGACAATGGTAAGAAGACAAATTATGTTTGAAAATGGTGAGAACTACACAAACAAGTTTTGAAAAAGAAGTTCAATATAAAAATGCAATCCTATACAATTAAATTATTTTATATAAAAAAAAACAATTAAAAAAAATTACATGGATAGAACTGTAACAATATTGGTGAGAAGACAACTTGTGTTTGAAAATGGTGAAAATTGATGTTTACAACACATACAAGTTATGAAAAAGAAATTAAGTAAAAAAAATTAAATATAAAAAATTATCCCAATACGATAAAATTATTTAATATTAAAATCAATTAAAAAAATTACTTAGATACAGTTGTAACAATGGTGAGAAGACAACTTATGTTTGAAAATGGTGAGAACCACATAAACAAGTATTGAAAAAGAAATTCAAACAAAATAAGTTAAATATAAAAATTTAATCCAATACAATAAAATTATTTAATAAAAAACAATAAAAAAAATAAAAAATAAAAAAACTACCTGGATAGAGTTGTAACAATTGTGAGAAAGCAATTTTTGTTTGTAAATGTTGAGAGTTAGAGTTAACTCAGACCTGATGGAACGGTAGAAAAAAATAAAAAGTTTAATTAAATATTTGAATCCTTGCCTTTAGTTTAGTTGATTTCAGTTTCGAAGCTTTCCGTCCTACAACCGCAATTTTACTTTTCTTGCATGTAATTAGTGTAAATATACTGTATATATATTCTAAGACCTAGAATTGACTTAAGGTACCATACCTCCTCGTGGGAACGATTCCCTTACTTGTGTCTGCTATACTCGACAACGACTCGTACACTTGCGAAGGGTGATTTTACACTCGCACGATTCATTTATACATATTCATTTCATAGTATCATCTAGAGCGTTTCAATATGCCAGGGATAGAGTCCGTAAAAAGCGTGTCACGGGGTATTAACCTCCGCTTTACATCAGTAGCCCATCCTTAGACCAATGGATATGTGGAAGCTACTAACAAGACCATCAAGAAGCTCTTGAAAAAGAAGCTCCAACAAAAACAGGGAAAGTGGGTTGGAGAGCTCCCAAATGTGTTGTGGGCATACAGGACTACCAAAAGGACAGCTACTGGGCAGAGCCGGCTGAAGCACTAGGCAAGTTAGGCGGTTGTCTAGGGCCTCTAAAATTTCTCCAAAATTTAAGGGCCTCATTTTTTTTTTCTTTTCAATTTTTACTTAAAGATAATATTAAATTAAAAGGTCTCCTAATATATAACCATGAAAACATAAATATCTCCTAAAGTTAAGGATTAAATTTCAACTTATTATACGTATCTTTTTTTTTTTTTCTCTTAGAAAAGATTATTCTTTATTTAGAACTTTAATTGTTTTCTAATCCCAAAACAACTCTTTATTTTTTTATTTATGGAAAACTGTTTATTTAGAATTTAATTATTTCATGGTTCCAAAAGAACTCTTAATACTTTTTTGCTTTTAAACGGTCATGTATAACATAGTAACAAAGAAAAAAATTAATCATTTAATTATCCTAATACTTCCTTAGAACACATGCTTCTAAACGTTTTTTTTTTTAAAGGCGCGCCATTAGGTTAAAACTTTTGTCTTACATCTATTTTATTCATTTATTTTATTTTATACTAATTTTGTATTCACTTTCTATAACTATGTTTTCTCCCTAACTTAGCTCCAAGTTGTTTCAATAACTTTCTTCAAAATCAAATATTAATATTTTGAGTTCTTAGAAAGCAACTTGTTTAGGAGGATCATTCTTTCTACTTTCGTATTTTTCGGATTCTATAACTAATATTTTTGTATCACATAAAGAAAGAAAAATAATTCTTTAGTAATTTTTTTACTGAAAAAAATGATTTTATGATAAATATAAAATAAGGCTTCATTCAAAGTTTTCGTCTAGGGTCTCCAAGATTGTTGAGCCGGCACTACTACTGGGGAAACCCCCTACTCACTGGCTTTTGGAACAGAAGCGGTCCTACCCATCGAGCACAGGTTGACATATTTCAGGATCTAGCACTTTGAACCAGAAAGCAATGTAGAGTCGTAGAGTCATAGAGTAACAACACAAACCACATATCTGATATTATTATTATATATATATATATATATATTAAAAAAATTGCTATGAAATGAAGAAGGGCAATCTAGAAAATTAGTTTTCGGTTTGTATCATAAATAAAATGAAAAAGTAGGTTATTTATAAAGGTTAAATTTTTAATATAAAACATCTATTGTTGTCCACATGTCAACACATGAACAACGAGTTTGTTGAGACTTGAGAAAGTGAATTTAAAACTCCTCATGATGAAAAAAAAAAAAAAAAAAAAAAAAAAAAAAAAAAACCTGTGACCTTTGTTGTGTTGGGACAACTTTTTTCATATTTATTATATCGTTAATTTGTCTTAGTTAAGAATCTTTTCAAAGTCACTTTTGCGGTTTTATTTAAATTTGAAATGTGGATGCTTACAGATTTCTATTTTTTTTTTTAAATATTACATAAATTTTGGATTTTTTTTTTAGAGGGAGGACTCGAACCCATAATTTCGTGGTATAGGTGTGAGAGATATATCACCGAACCAATATCATCTCATCCGATGCTTACAGATTACTAAAATTGTAATCACATTTTGTTTGCATATTTTGATTGGAGGCCCTTGCTAATCTCTATGTATTTATACATATCTTGGCTTAAACTTTCCATATCATCGTTTTCATTTGCATATATTGTTTAATTTGTGGCACTTAACAAAAATATAGATATCTTTATTATAAAAAATATATCTTTTGAAAAGTATCTTTTTAATAACTCTATGGATAGTCTATTTAAACAAAGAGTAATGCTATTTTGTCCAAATTTGATGCCCAAATCTGGTGCTCAATTGACGTGGCTGCACTTTCGTCCATTCATTTAGATTGTATTAGATTTGCTTGTTTTAAATGAATGGATGAGAGTATTGCCACGTCAATTGGGCACCAGATTTGAGCACCAAATTTGGACAAAGTAGCATTACTCTTAAACAAAATAATAATAATAATAAGTTGATAATCATTTAACTTGGTGGTTGAAGTCTTTAAAATGAAGCTCCACCGCTGAAGTTCAAACCCTTTATTGTATATATATTGTCTCACTTTTATCCATAAAACCACAAAATGTGTGGAGAATCCTTCCGTATTGACCCTTTTTTCTTTTTTCTTTTGGTAAAAACATCCTCTCTTTTTTCTTTTTTTGAAAACGGGGTAAAAACATTCTCATACACGCCTTGAATTAATAAGTAATAAATAATGACAAGATAAGTATATAATAGTCATGTGTAAAAAAATTGGATATTCTTAAATGCAAGAGATGTCTTGTTGACATTGACATAATCTGGGTCACAAAATTCACATACAACACAATTGACCAATGAAACAACATGAAGCAAATCAAAGAAAATAGATAGTGCAAATAAATTGATGAAAAGGGCATTTGTGGTAACCAAATACAAAGACACATTAGACATATCCCATCCTAACTAAGTTTAGACATTAATAAATAACAAAGTTAAGTCACTCTAATTCAAAACACATCTTTTCTTTTTCTTTTTCTTTTTTAATGCTTCTACTCTACAAATATTTTATATTAAAAAAAAAAAAAAAACATCGGCACAAAACAATAGAAACAGTAAAGCGTCAGCACAAAGCGATAGAAACAGTAAAGTGTCGGCATAAAGCAACAAAAACAGTAAAATGAGGAGTGTGTCGGTAATAAGATTAAGTTTTACTTTAGTTAGAGTTTATTCTATGTGTCGGCCATTTTTTTTGGCCATTTGTAAGAAGTTTTAAAGATAATAATATTATTCTTTCTAAAAAGAAAATAGAGTTGTTTAAAAATAAGATAGATTTCTTAGGACTTAAAATAGACAGGGGAAAAATAGAACTTCAGCCTCACATAACCACAAAAATATTAAGTTTCCTTGCCTAGTAAAGGGAAGCACAAGAGTATTCTCAAGTAGATATTTTTACGGCAGATCTTTTAGAAGTAGATCTTTTAGAGGTAGAGATTTTAAATGAAAGTCGTTGGTTGTTTGATTATCAATTAAAAGAGAGCTTTTTTTAATGATAAAATTGCCAAAATACTTTAACAAATATTAAGTTATAGGGTTATATTGGAGATTTTAGTGTTATTAAAAAAACTCCAAAAGATCTACTTGGAAAATGTTTAAATTTGGGCTTCTTCAAGTAGATGTAAAATAGTTTTTTTAATCATCTAAAAACTCTGCTGAGTGACAACCAAACGATATTAAAAAAATTGAAAAAAGCTTTTTTAATTAAAAAAGCTCTTTTAACCAGTAGACAACCTCTTCCAAACGGACACTAAATTTACAGAACCAGAAAGTAGAAAGTATATTTAGAGAACCTTTGATCCCAGAAAAGCTAAGACTAGCAAAAAGAAAGTTCTTAAGTTTATTAGATGGAAGAATAGAAGAATTCAAAAGGATTTTACTGTACGTATGAATTTCAAAAGATTAGAATATCTAGATCTAGAAATAGCAGGATTAAGAAAAACAAAGGTTAATTTACAAAACAGTATAAAGATTAGAAATAGAAGGTTATTTAGCAGATCTAGTAGAAGTTTACCTAGAAGATATAGAAGAAATCTTTAACTTAGAAGATTTGTCAGATGAAGATGTTATATTCATACTAGATGAAGATAGTGTATTAATACTAAACGAAGAAAGTAATGAATCTAACTATCAGAAAGTTTTTGTTGTTTTGTGTGGACGCTTTTTTTTTTTTTTTTTTTTTTTTAAATCTTGTGTCCATGAAAACGAAATCTCTGCTAAGTATTTTATAGAAATATAAATAGTTTTGAAGCAACTAAACCTTTCACATAAATACTAGAACATGGTTACTCTAGAAATTTAATATTCTTCTTATACTTTTGTTAACCTAGCAAGACTTTCTAGTGGTTAGCCTTCTTGACAAAACATAAATAGAAAACGTTTGAGTAAACTTACTTGGCTTTGAAATATTCACAACTTTATTGATTGCTAGAACAATACATGAACATATTACAAGATGAGATGAGTGTTTTTGAAAGCTCTGGATTTGCACATGTTTTGCAAATGAGAGTATGACTCAATTTATACAAAAACTTCTTACAAATGGCCAAAAACAAATGGCCAACACATAGAATAAACTTTAACTAAAGTAAAACTTAATCTTATTACCGACACACTCCTCCTTTTACTGTTTTTGTTGCTTTATGCCGACGCTTTACTGTTTCTGTCGCTTTGTGCCGACGCTTTACTGTTTCTGTTGTTTTGTGCCGACGATTTTTTTAAAAAACATACTAGAACAGAGTTACTCTAGAAATTTAATGTTCTTCTTATACTTTCGTTAACTTGGCAAGACTTCCTAGTGGTTAGCCTTCTTGATAAAACTTAAATAGAAAACGTTTGAGTAAACTTACTTGGCTTTGAAATATTCACAACTTTATTGATTGCTAGAACAGTACATGAACATATTACAAGATAAGATGAGTGTTTTTGAAAGCTCTGGATTTACATGTGTTTTGCAAATGAGAGCTGTTAGGTTTTGACTTGTATTCCTAAGCAAACCAAATGTGAACCAAACAAGACTCAATTGATGTGGAGCTTTCTAGAGATGTAGGATACGTTTGGAAGATGGAATGGTGTAGTTTGAAAATCATGAAGAACTGAAGAAGTGGTTCGTTTCATCGTATGTATCACGGTTTTCTAAGTAATGTAATTTAAGGTGACTTGTAACTGTTTAGGAAGCGGGTGTGCAACCGTGACCCAAATCGTAGTCAATCATAGATATACGTGAAACGGGAAATCTTCAATGGAAAAGGAAAGTGTCCTTTTGGGAAGTTCTTGTGCTTGAAGGAAAATGAATACTCTTTACAATAAGACTTGTCATAAAAGGAAATTGTATTTATGTGAAACAAGGAAATCTTGTACGTTTGGGAGTAGGATTTCCTTTTATCTTAAACTCCCTATAACTAGTATAAATAGTCATAATATTTATGTTTAAAGGCTGTGGAGCAAAAAGAACACCATGTAACATCAGAGAGAGTGTGGTGAGATCCGGGGAGACCCATTGGAATATCCGGGGAGGTATCCAAGGGAATATCATTGGATCAAGTTAGAGATCCATTGGTGATATTCAAAAGAGACCTAGGGGATATTGTGGGGGTACTCAGTGAGGATCTTGTGAGTGGGGTTTGGGGTTGAGATGAGAGAATTAATCCTAGAGTATATGGTTGTAACAGTTTATTATATAGTGGAACTTTCTCTGTCGTCCTGACGGCCCGTGGTTTTTTATCCGATTTGGATTTTCCACGTATATCTTGTGTTGTGATTGTTTATTCTCTCTCATCTATTTTTCTGCTTATTGACGTTAATAATTGCTATGAGTTATGGGCGTATATTAGGCACAACGTTTCTGCGTTCATCGGTTCGGAATTACCCCCAACAATTGGTATCAGAGCCATATGGTTTGGCGATGGCAGTGACAAGTCTTTATGGGAGATCGTATGGAGGACTTGGTGGCATTGGGATAATGATGATCATGGTTGCCTAGTATGATTTAGCAAAGGAGATACGTCTTGAAGGCGATTTCGAACTCGGTAGGGTTTGATGAAAAAAAGAATATTGATAGAGGAGAAGTTTGGCTTGTGGTGGCAGGTACGAGTCATGGAGATTCAATCTGGGTTACACAAGGCATTGATTGTATATCAAAAAAAAAAAAAAAAAAAAAAAGGAATGCTCGAAGTCTCTGGTTTGGTGTGGGGCTTATCCGGCAAAGCACTCCCGGTTTCTAGTAGCAAGTTTTTCACCGGGTATGTGATGTAAGGACAAAAGGTTTTTCACAGGGTTGGGTGATGTAAGGACATGTTTATCCTTTTGGCAGTTTTCCCCACTAGCCATGGAAGATGATATGTTGCTACTAGCGGTCCATAATTGTACACAAGGCATTGGTCAGAAAGTGATGCAAGGTGTATGGTGGACAAGGATGTCGATGGCTGATGAACTCCCTGGTAATCTAACGTGAGGAGTTGCACCACAATTTTAGCAGGTTATTTCGACATGGTGCCAGAACAAGGAACCAAAAAAAAAAAAAAAAAAAAAAATTGTGTGTAAGAAAATCTTAGGATGGTTCGTTTCTAAGTGGTTATACCTTGTGGTAGGGTATTGTGATTCTTGGTGATGAGAATTATGGTTGTGGGCAAAGGTCTTGAAAATTCAAGTCAAATGGGAGAATTGTTAGGTTTTGGCTTGTATTCCTAAGCGAACCAAATATGAACCAAACAAGACTCAACTAATGTGAAGCTTCCTGGAGACGTAGGATACGTTTGGAAGATGGAATGGTGTAGTTTGAGGGAGGTTGAAGATCATGAAGAACTGAAGAAGTGGTTCGTTTCATTGTATGGATCGCAATTTTCTGAGTGATGTAAGTTAAGGTGATTTGTAACGATTTAGGAAGCGAGTGCACAGCCGTGACCCGAATCGTAGTCAATCATAGGCATACGTGAAACGGGAAATCTTCAATGGAAAAGGAAAGTGTTCTTTTGGGAAGTTCTTGTGCTTGAAGGAAAAGGAATACTCTTTACAAGAAGACTTGTCATAAAAGGAAATTGTATTTATGTGAAACAAGGAAATCTTGTACGTTTGGGAGTATGATTTCTTTTTATCTTAAACTCCCTATAACTAGTATAAATGGTCATAATATTTATGTTTAAAGGTTGTAGAGCAAAAAGAACACCATGTAACATCAGAGAGAGTGTGGTGAGATCTGGGGAGACCCAATGGAATATCCGATGAGGGATCCAAAGGAATATCAGTAGATCAAGTTAGAGATCTGTGGGTGATATTCAGGGGAGACCTAGGGGATATTGTGGGGGTACTTGGTGAAGATCTTTTGAATGGGGTTTGGGGTTGAGGTGAGAGAATTAATCCTAGAGTATATGGTTGTAACAGTTTATTATATAGTGGAACTTTCTCTGTTGTCCTAACGGCCCGTGGTTTTTTACCCGATTTAGGTTTTCCACGTATATCTTATGTTGTGATTGTTTATTCTCTCTCATCTATTTTTCTGCTTATTGACATTATTAATTGCTATGAGTTATGGGTGTATATTAGGCACAACGTTTCTGCGTTCATCGGTTCGGAATTATCCCCAACAAGAGCATGACTCAATTTATACAAAACTTCTTACAAATGGCCAAAAACAAATGGCCGACACATAGAATAAACTTTAACTAAAGTAAAACTCAATCTTATTACCGACACACTCCTCTTTTTATTGTTTTTGTTGCTTTATGCCGACGCTTTACTGTTTCTGTCGTTTTGTGCCGACACTTTTAAAAAATAAAATACTAGAACAGAGATACCCTAGAAATTTAATGTTCTTCTTATACTTTCGTTAACATGGCAAGACTTCCTAGTGGTTAGCCTTCTTGATAAAACTTAAATAGAAAACGTTTGAGTAAACTTACTTGGCTTTGAAATATTCACAGCTTTATTGATTACTCGAACAGGACATGAACATATTACAAGATGAGATGAGTGTTTTTGAAAGCTCTGGATTTACACGTGTTTTGCAAATGAGAGCATAACTCAATTTATACAAAAACTTCTTACAAATGGCCAAAAACAAATGGCCGACACATAGAATAAACTTTAACTAAAGTAAAACTTAATCTTATAACTGACACACTCCTCCTTTTACTGTTTTTGTTGCTTTATGCCGACGCTTTACTGTTTCTGTTGTTTTGTGCCGACGTTGTTTTTTTTTTTTTTTTTTTTTAATTTTTAATTTAGGTCTTTCGAAATCCCCTGGCTTTCATGTATCCAAGACGATTTTTCAAATTCTCCTAAGGCCAACCGCTTTTATCAACAGGACTTACAAGGGCCACCAAGGAGTTTTTCGAGAAAATATAAATTCTTGTGTCCATGAAAACGAAATCTCTACCAAGTATTTTGTAGAAATAGAAACAGTTTTGAAGCAACTAAACCTTTCACATAAATACTAGAACAAAGTTACTCTAGAAATTTAATGTTCTTCTTATACTTTCGTTAGCCTGGCAAGACTTCCTAGTGGTTAGCCTTCTTGATAAAACTTAAATAGAAAACGTTTGAGTAAACTTACTTGGCTTTGAAATATTCACAGCTTTATTGATTGCTAGTACAGTACATGAACATATTACAAGATGAGATGAGTGTTTTTGAAAGCTTTGGATTTGTGCATGTTTTGCAAATGAAAGCATGATTCAATTTATACAAAAACTTCTTACAAATGGCAGACACATAGAATAAACTTCAACTAAAATAAAACTTAATCTTATTAACGATACACTCCTTTTACTGTTTTTGTTGCTTTATGCAATTATGCCGATGTTTTACTGTTTCTATCGCTTTGTGCCGACGCTTTTATTTAGTTGGTAATTTATCTCAAATAGTCCAATCAAACGGTGATTTAGGTCTTAATGATGGATTATATGTTTTTTTTTTGGTCCCACCAGTCTTTGATAGTTGGCTGTGAATATGTGATGCCAAAATCTCAGTACTAGGGGGAAATCTATAATGGGACGGTTTTACAAAGTGACGATCGTCCCATTAAAGATTTTCTCCTGTGAAAGATCAAAGAAAAAGGCAAACATAGTTTCCAATAATTGGCTGCAACGTTTGTAAACATTGTCAAATAATGGTTCAATAAAGATTAAAGAGTTCAACTTTATAAAAAAAAATTGTTCTTTAATCGGGTTTTAACTTTTAAGTATATATGTATATAAATGGCTAATTTCTTCTTCATAAATTTATACTCTTCTTAGCTTTTGAGGTAAGTAAATTTCAGATCAAACATGTATATTTCAGAGATGAAAAATATAAATGCGTGTCAGGATGTGGAGATATGTTTGAGCAAATCTGTATCTGTTGGAATAATAAACGCAGCAGCAGCAGCAGCAGCCTCAGAAAATCCAAAAAGAAAAAATAAAATTGCTGCACACATTGCTGCTACAAGACCACACATGGTGCCTAACCCTATTTGGGGTCCGTTGGTGGGGCTAGATTAGATGCACCATCAAGCAGTCACCTGTCAGTCTGTCACAGCTAGCCCCTCAGGACGAGTCACTTTCACTCCTTTCTCCATTAATTTATAATACCATCAAATTAGATTTTTTTTTTTTTTTTTTTGAAGATTGGAATATATTCCAAAGGCACCTGAAAATCCGGAAAACCAGATCCAGGGCAAGGTTACAACCATTACTGGGACTCCACAAATAAAACCACTCAGGCACCAGCCCAGAACAGAGTCCCACTACAGGGAGAAAAAACACCCACACACAGGTGGGATTACAGCCAAACCATAAAACAAACAAACAGAAAATTAAACAAACGAGCCGAAACCGGTCCGAAGGAGAGACCATGTCGCCGGAGAAGACCCACCAGGACGCCGCCGACCAAGCAACGACGTCGGAGATGCCTGATCGAAACCCCAAACCACCATGCCTATCAAACCCCCACCAGTATCGACCGCGTCACCGCAAAGCATAAACCGACCAAGCTTAACACCAAGACCAGGGAAGGAGGACACCGAAGCTGCCGGCGGTGTCCCGACGGAGAGGACGGGGTCGGAAGACCGCAGGACCACCGATCGACTGCTCACGCCGAATCACACCAGATCTGGCCAGATCCAGGAGGATCGGCCGATCTAACAGCTGCCGTCTTCAACCGGACAAAACGTCTTGCACGGAGGCGCGAGAAAGACTTCCAGGCGAAGGACAGGGCCGTCGTAGCAGCCGCCGGTGACCCCCTGTTGGACGGGAAAGCCGAGCATGGGAAAGAAGCAGATCGCCCGTCGGGGCGACATCGCCGCCAGCTCCCGCAGCCACAACGAGAAACCGGCGACGGGAAGCAAAGGCGGTAGGGTCTTGAGTTGAGAGAAAAGAGGAGAGATATTTTTTAGAGAGAGGTTCAATCTAACCACTTTGATTCGGTATATTCATCAAATTAGATTAGATACACCATACATCTACGTATTCATTCACGTTATCACATTCTTCCTTACAGCATCCCGCTGCACTCAAGATCATATAATTGTTCAAAAGTATGGTATTATTTATACGAGTCAAATGTGAAAATATGAAATCTTTAGGCCTAATCTGAAAGCCAATCGTAGAAAGTAGACCTTTCTTGCTGGAAGCAATAAGCATGACACTTTTTTTTTTAACTGATTGATCTTTGATTCTTGAGCCTCCCCCAGTCACCAACAGTCGTTATCATTATTATCCGGAACTTATTGAGATCAAACACCAGCACACTGCATCTACATATAAGGTGGGCAAAAAATATCACATATGCTTATAAGATGCTTAAAGTTGGGCTTATAAAAGCAGCTGACACACAAGAGGCCCAAAAGGCCCAAAGAACGAAATAAAATTGACGATGGATCCAAAATGAGGCCCAATTAACAGTCACCAACCAACCAACCTAACCACCCAATCTCCAATCCTTTCTCTCTCTCTCTCTCTCTGTGGACGTGAACGACGATTTCACTCCTCTGAAAAAACAACGTTTTAGAGAGAGAGGGACCAAACGAGAACCTGAAGGAACCATGCAATCTCGCTTAACCGTAACCCTAGCTCACGCACTCAGAAGAAGCACGAGAGCCTTCTCGTCATCCGCCGAGACCTCGACTCAGCCCTCTCAATTCCCGCAAACCCTCGCCGGACTCCGCGCCCGATTGGCCGCCGAGTCTTCGAGCCTCACCGATTTCGTCGATCTCCAATCCAGCGATTCATACTCCGTGGAAGTCGGGACGAAGAAGAAGCCTCTGCCCAAGCCCAAATGGATGAGAGAATCGATTCCTGGAGGAGATAAGTATGTCCAGATCAAGAAGAAGCTGCGAGAGTTGAAACTCCACACTGTTTGTGAGGAGGCAAAGTGTCCCAATCTCGGCGAGTGCTGGTCTGGTGGCGAGACGGGGACCGCCACCGCGACCATCATGATATTGGGCGACACTTGTACTCGCGGTTGCAGGTGATTGCAGTTCCTTTTGTTTTAGTTTTACGTTGTGAATGAAAATTGATTGTCATGATAATGAGGTAGAACCATGAAATAAATAACTGTATTGTATCTTGAGGTCATTAAACAATTTATGGAGTAAAATGTATAAATTTTCATTTTCTTTGAGCGTGTGTATTGCTTTAGGCATTGTTTTTTTTTTTTTTTTTTACTTCTTTTGAAAAACTTATAACACTATTTGTCATGTGCTTGAGGCTGGAGTTTTTATGCTTATTAATTAGTTCGAGATTTCCAGGTTCTGCAATGTGAAGACATCGCGAACTCCTCCCCCACCTGACCCGAATGAACCCACCAATGTTGCTGAGGCTATTGCATCATGGGGTTTGGATTATGTGGTGATAACTAGTGTGGATCGAGACGACTTACCTGATCAAGGAAGTGGTCATTTTGCTGAGACCGTGCAGAAACTAAAGGCACTGAAGCCAGATATGCTTATAGAGGCCTTAGGTATGAACTCTTGTATCTTATAGCATGCGAGATTCTCTATGTGTCTATTGATATTGTGAGTTAAGAGGTCAGCTATCAGATTTAGTCGCTTTAAGTAGGGCAGCTTGTCGATATGTGTTGGTGTTGAATAACAAAGGCACTTTATGCACTTTTGTATCTTTAGAATTTCTCAATGTTGGTTGGTTCCTTGTGTTGCGATTAATGTTGCCTGCACTTTATAAATGGTGTAGTTCCTGATTTTCGTGGAGACTCTGGCTGTGTGGAGCAAGTTGCAAAGTCGGGGTTAGATGTCTTTGCTCACAATATTGAGACAGTTGAAGAGCTTCAAAGTGCTGTTCGGGATCACCGGGCTAATTTTAAGCAATCTTTGGACGTGCTAATGATGGCCAAAGACTGTGCTCCTGCTGGAACACTTACCAAGACCTCAGTAATGTTAGGCTGTGGGGAAACACCTGATCAAGTTGTGAGCACAATGAAGAAGGTCAGAGAAGCAGGTGTTGATGTGATGACATTTGGTCAATACATGAGACCATCAAAGCGCCATATGCCAGTATCTGAATACATTACGCCTGAGGCTTTTGAGAAGTATCGAGCACTTGGCATGGAAATGGTATATACATAAACTTTTCATTTCGAACAGCATTTATTGTGTGGTTGATTAGTTTGTTTTATGCATGGCTCGCCCGGTAAATTCGCAAACTGGAATCATTAAAAAATCTAAATATAATATCTAACAAGCATAAGCCGATTCTGGCAAACTTGTTCTTTTTATGTTGCTCTTTCTGGGTCAAAATACTTATTTCTAACATATTCTTCATTGTTGTGCCACTCTTTAGTTCCATGGATTTACTTAATTCAATTTACTGGAACGCCTTTAAGTTGTGTGGTGCATTCAATGTTGTGATGTATCATGTATGGATAGCAATTGTCATGGAATTTATCAATTATAGGCTGGACACTAATTCAAAAAAGATTAAAATTTAATTAAACATCTCTTTTTAACCTCAGCCTTGAAGTAACTATTTCCAGAATAAGAAGGGAAAAAAATTGAAATTTGAGATGCTGTTTAATTTTGTAAAATATCTTGTTTCTTCACTTGTTTTGCTGATGTCACTCTCTAGTAAGAAATAGCTAGCTAATGTGTGTTAACTATTGGTGAAAGATCCATTTTTTTACATCATCTTCATTATGTTGACTGTGCTGTCTCTATTGTTCTGTCACTGGAAATGAGCTTGACCAGTCTGTTCAACCTTTCTCTTGATTATTTGGGACTTATTCCTGTGTATTGAGTTTTCTGGTGACTCATTCAATTCTTGCCGACATTTTCTTGTTTGTACTCTGATTTATTAGCATGCATACTTTCGAGCTTTACATGATCGTTCCAAATCGATAGGATGTAACACATCTGATTTATTAATTTCATGCTAACAAAAAACTCCATCAGTATGATATGGTGTTGTTAACTTTGAGTTTTCTTGTCTGCCGTGTGCCCTTCTTATAATGAAAAAGGGTTAGCAATTTATGACTGTCAACATCATGATGCCTCCAGCACTAATTGTTCTTAACATAATTTTCTAACCACAGGTATGTGTGATACTGACCTACTGTATAAAATTACAGTGAATATAACTTTATTATTTCATGATTTGTGATGCGTTCACATCATAATTAGATTCTTATTTGATTGAAGTGTCATAAATCATATCAGCTGAATTTTTTGTACAGTTCTTATAAAAATGATTATTTTGTGGGGCAGGGATTTCGGTATGTGGCATCTGGTCCCATGGTCAGATCTTCATACAAGGCAGGTGAATTCTACATCAAGTCCATGATAGAATCTGATCGTGCTGCATCTTCTTCATAACCTCTTTGTAACCCACATTCTTTTCATCTATGTAAAATTACGAATCAATCTATTTTTGTATTTTGTGAGTGATAATTGCTCTGGTATAAGATCAATAAGCTTTAGCAACATCTACGGCAAATTGGTTAAGATAGAAGAGAATGAAAAGGTTGCGTCAATAAATAAACCGATTGTGGCGTGTCCTTTAGGTTGCATGACCTTGAGTTTGATGGGGCACCAACCTTACTGTTAACTTCTAATTTGTTCCAGTTGTATATGCAATTTGTTGTAATTATAAGATTAATTGTGCTGCTTATTCATTGTGGTTTACCTTCTTGTCGAGCTTTCACCGTGTAGTATTGTTTCATAGATATCGTACACTCCACTGTTTGCTTATCTTCTGATAACCCTCTATTGAGTTGTCAAATTATCATTGGGTGGTGGCCATCCCTCAACCACCCATTAACACTGCGGTGGCTGGATGCCGCTGTCTTGGGACTACATTCTTGGACCAGTGTGGTCCATATTTTGATTTCTTGACTTGTGAAATTGGTCTGGTTTGCAGTGAATAGAGTTCCGTTCGAAGGTATACAGGAAAAAGGAATAGAAAGAGAGGTGGTTTGTTGGATGAATTCCCAATGACAGAGACAGGCTGGGTGATATTTTCTCCTCTTTCGTTGATTTGATTTTGTTTGGCTCTAGTATGGACATGCTATTATGATGCATCGGCTCTCAACACTCAATTCAACTCAACTTTGGGTAGTCAAAAAGGTTTAAAGTGCGATCTTTTACTTCTCACTGCTAGTAAAGTTTGAGGACTGGACCCTAGTTTTACCTCAAAAGAAGAGGAATGCCCACCATTTTTGAATCTTCTATTATGATTAAAATGAGCATCTGTTGCATGAAAGCATTGGCAATTGATTTATTTTACGGGTCATGAATGTTCCCACCCAACCTGGAAAGCTAAAAATGTAAATCATAGCTTCCAGTTTCTCCCGTACAGTTTTATCTCAAATTAATCATCATCAACATCCACGGATCCACCTTGTTATCTTAAAGATCCCCTTTTTTAAAATTAAAAGTTTTTTGATGCGTCCCCCCTTAATATAATTACATCTTATCTGTCCCCATCTTAGCCCCTCAAACTCTAATTATTTCCCTCCCAAAAGCTCCCCTAAGGCCCTAAAGACTACCCGTCCCGTTGTATTATAAATATATACTTAGGCACTTAGCATAAATATTTTAATATAGTCCTCCTTTATCTTTTGTCCCAAAAATATAAGTTAAAAAGATTAGTTTTTATTACATTAATCAATGTAAATAATTATTTGATACATTTTCACCTAATACTTTTTTTTTTAAGAAGAGAAATCCATTTCTTTCTCACACGCACAAACAAACACGAAGTAAAGAAATTGGCCCCCTTTAAATAAACAAAAATCATCAAATTCTCCGCCCAACTCAAGCCCTCCTCTCTTCCCTCTTCTCATCATTTTCCAAATTTGTGTCACAAATCAAGCCAAAACACTCTTCACCTCGGCTTTAAATTGTCAACGCTGGTGATTTTGTAGCCGTTACAATCTAAGAAAAATCCAGACCCCTCTAAAACGCAGTTTTTCCTACAACTTTCTCACACCACCGTCAAGTCTCTCAAATGGGTTGCTGTTTCAGCTCCAACAACAAAAGCCCACATCAACCGGATGCTCCAAAACCTCCTCCATTGCCAGAATCCCACGTCGACAGCAGAGCTCCGCCACCTGTTTTTGAAGAAGAGACTGTAAAAGAAGTAGTGCTCTCTGAGACTCCCTTACCAAAACCTCAAATTCCAAAAGAGAACAGAACCCAGATGCCGGTAATCGAAGAAGACCTCGTCGAAGCCAAAGATTACGTGAACAAACACGAAGAAGAAGGAGAAGAAGTCGTCTCTCAAGTGTCTCAGTTGTCGGAGATATACAGCATCAGCGAGAGCTTCTCAACCACTACAACAACGACGACTATAACAGACAAAAGAGACGACGAAGCAATCAGCAAACCCACCACCAGAGAAGTGAGTCACAGGACTCCGGCTAAAGTACCCAGAAAGCGTCCCTACACCGGAGAAATCTCGCGAGGAGCTAAATCTCCGGCGAAGAGGCCGGAGACATCGCATCACGGTCCTAGAAGAACAATGCCACGCAATGTGGGGTCCAATGGAGTCAGGAGAGAGACCGGAGAGGGCCCATCTAGTCGGAGGTCGAGGTCGCCGGCTACGAGGACCGTCGGTGGAGTGGGGCGGAGTCCGGGTAAAGTAGCAGCAAGAAGACCCGGTGGGTTGTCACGGGTCGAGAATACGGATCAAAAGGAGATAGACCTAAACGACGGCGTTTTGCAGCAGGAGAAGAAGAGTGAGTTTATTAACGAGTCTATTGACAACCCCCATGTGTCCTTGGAGTGCTTCATTTTTCTGTGAATTTTTAATTATATTCTGTTAAAGTGTTTTTCTTGCTTTTGAGAGCAAAAATAGCAGTCGACAGTCGACAGTCGACAGTCGACAGTCAACAGTCAACTGTCAGTCTCTGGCTCTCTGCTTCTTGTGGATTTTGCTTTTCGTAGCAAAAAAAGTTACATCTCTGTAATTTGGTTGTGGTTTCTGTAAATTGCAATGTAATTATTGATAATTCATCAATCTTTTTTCCGGCTTTTGAAAGTGGAGAGTATTCTTCACTTGTTTATCAACACTTTTTCGTATAGAATTTCAATTGGGATCCCGCACGAAAAAAAAATTAATTTGAATAGTTTTAAGTTGGGGTTGTGTGGGGATATGGAAGTGAAATGGTCCTTGGAGCGTCTTCTCTACAACTTTTGTTGAAACTAAAAGAAAGAACAAGCAAAGGTTCTGATTTTTGAATTACTCAAGAATATTTACATTCCATACACAGAAAGTAGTAACTTGTGTAATCTTTCACAAGCAAAAAAATAATAATAATGCGTTTGATCGTGTCAATGGAATGGCATATAGATTCTATTCGCGCGAATTCAATCATAGAACAAGGTAGAGAAATTAATAGAGCTGACAGAAAATATACAAATATGATGGAAATGCATCTAACCTCAGTAATTATATATCTCATCAAAAATATAATGTGAAAAACTATTTCAATTACTTGCAACTCTTGCCGCACTAGAGATGGGGCTTGAGTTTAAGCTGAGGCTTGGGTTATGCTGATGCGGAGGCTTTAAGTTGCGCTCTGGAGGACATGGTGGCGGAGCTGGATGTGCAATGAAAGTAGGAATCTCCTCACCGGGCATCAAGACTGATACTCCTTTAGCATACACTGTCATCTGCAACACACAAATTAAAGACCATTGAATAATAATAAACACACAGAGGCAAATATGCAAAAGATGAGAGAATCGATTATCTCGTTTTCATGACCGAGCACATTTCTGATCTCGTAAATAAGAAAGTTACAACATTATTTAACAGCAGAATGTGTCATACTACTAATCCACCAAAACATTAGTCAAAATACCCTTTTAGATAATCTCTATATCATATTCTACAAACAGAAACCACTAGAACGATCAACAGTTTTATATTCATTAACAGAAATGGAAGCGTGAAATCACAGTGAAAGCTGTAACTGTAGTTGGCATCACTAAATTTTCCAACCAGCAATCATATATATAAACAATGTATGGAGGTGAGCATGGTCGAATGAGTTCAACAACTAAGTGAGAAACAACGAAAGATGTGATTTTTATTATTTTAAGCAGAACCATACAAGCTAACAGACAAAAAAAGGATTAACCTTATCAAGCATTAATGCCACCAATGCAATAGAATAATATCACTGTCTGCAGATTTCCAAACTCTCTCCATAAATCACGGGCATCTTACGACCGGATTTCATTGTAAAAAAACATGGCAGTCAACCAGCAAGCAGCCATGACAAGAAGATAATAACCTTAGCTTGAAAACAGAAACAGCTTAGGTGAAGATGTTGGACACCACCATTCTGTCTATACATGCTTGTATGCATTTAATTGCGTGGGACAAACCTTGGAAGAGCACGAAAAGGGGATCGTCAACTCCACATATTTGTTTTAAGTCTTTTAAGATAATTTTTTTCACATGGATGTCGACTTGACTCACTATTCTATCATTGATGGCTTTGGCTTCACACTAGTAATAGTATTTAAGTTTTCTCCTGATATAAATTTATCTAAACTTTGACATAGATTTATTACAATTCGATAAGTGTTCAAAGGATCTCCACCTGAGATTGAGCTGAACTAGTAGGTTCATCTCAGACTAAATGTGTGATGCACGTTATTACACCCAACCTAATAGATAGGTTGGAGCAATTTCCATACAATTGCAAACAAATATTGACACAACTTCTAGTTTGGAATGATATGACACTTGCGAGACAAGAATCACATGCTGCTAATGTATGGTAGGTCCAATTATCTTGAAAATCTGCACGTCGCACATTAATAACCATAAAAATCAACCAGATATATGCATTTATGACCAAAAAAACATATAGACAAGTACATCTACAATAATCGTTTGTGTATAAACATGTTGAAACAGGATGGAACTAAATTTCAAGCTCAAGCAAGCACTGATATACCAGTAAACAGAAAATTCTTGTCAGTCACCTCCTTCCTGATCATTTTGTATTAACAAAACCGAAAAAATGAAAAATAGTAAGAGAGATATCAAGCAAGGTTGAGATAAGTTTCAAAATATTTTGAGGGTTTTGATAAATCACATTCACAGAGCTAGTGGAGTCTCCCTATATTGACTCAAAACACCATTATTCACATGTATGCAGAATAAGACAAAGGTATTCTAGGATTTCAGGAAGAAAGTTGAGGAGATATTAATATTATAACTTGCAATTCTATATATATATTCATATGCTTTGGGACGATAAAGATTGTTATTCCAAGATCTTAATAATCAAATAAGATTGCGTTAAAGCGCCGTTGCAATATTATATAAAAGTCTCTAACCATTATTAACAACTATCTGTGTCATCTTCCATGAATCCACCACAATGATCATCATAATCCACTGATTATATTGGTTTCTTGCAGTCATGCTTATAAAAAATGCCACAACCACTAGCACAATGAGAGTGAATTTGAACTAACTGGTAGGCAGACAAAAACATATAACTTAAAAAAATTAAAAAGAAGTTAAAACAAAAAAAAAAAACAAAAAAAAAAAAAAACAGATTGATTAATCTACAGTTTGATGAAATTTAAATGAGTAGTAGTTGAAGATATCTGAAATGGAGACATGGCAACATGGGCATTTCAATAGAGGGTTATCTATGGATTGGATGCTGTGAATAATACATTTAGAATATATGGGTCCCTGATATCAACCTTTCTGTCTAATGGTAGCTTTTATCTTTTCAGACAAAAAACAAAGGAAAAAAAAAAGAACACAAATCTGTGGCTAGAAAATAACAAAAAAAACGAAAAGAGAGAATGGGATGAGAGGTGGAAAATGAAGAAAACAAAATTTCAAAGCTTAAAAATAAATAAAAATCTCTACTTTTACATGATCTGTGCAAACTGCAAAGTCAGTGCTTTTATTTTGCAAATGCAATTTGCATAAATGAGTAAATGACTAGTCAAAACTGCATGAATTAGGTGTCATAATTACACAGAAAAGGAAAGTAAAGGAGCAGTCACGATCACGTTAGCAGGTGTACTCATCGCCTCAACAGATAACAGAGAAAAAAAAAATGGTACATCAAAAAGGAAACGGTGAAAGAGACTGTGAAAATGAGAGCAAAACATACCCAGAAAGAAAAAAATATATATGAAAAAAGAGCTTACCTTTGGAGAAGGGAAATTGAGTTTGGCATTGAAACCCATCTGAGATTCAGGATCATAATTATGAGTTGTTGTGGGACCGGAGGAGGAGGAGGGGATTGATCTTGGCCGTAGAAATCTCTCGAAGATGGCCATGATTAGAAACATTGATATGAGAATGGCGGTGGCTACGAACCCAAACGAGACAGCGTTCATCGAGTTGTCGAAATTTCTCCAGTGCTCTTCTCTCTCTAAATTCAACGGAGTAAAAGCCACTGTTGGTGGTGGTACCATACCCCAACTCTGATCTCCTCCACCACCCATTTATCTTCCTAAATTTTTAACACGACACGATGACTCTGCTCTGTAACTGTATCTCTTCACCCTCTGTTTCTATGTATTTTTCTCTCATCAGTCATCACCAACTAATAAAAAAAGTAATGTGGAGGAAGCAATTGAAAGATTGAAGAGCAAAACATGAACAAGTCTTTAGCTTTCTTCGTGGGAAAGTCTGGTTCTTGAAATTCTGATGATGACTCGGTTGAGCATGTTTGCAGATGAAAAATCAACAAAAGAAACAGAAAAGAAAAAGAAAAAAAAAAAAGAAAAAAAAAACTTTTATGCTTCAAAACCCATGTTTGGTGCTGTTCACGGAGAAGAAAGGTGAAAATATGAGAAAGAGAGAGAGTGGGTGAGTGAGTAAAAGAGAGAGAGAGAGAGATGGTTGGAGGTTGAAAACAGAGCCTTGGATCGTGAGTTTTGAGAAGGTTGAAAACAGAGTGTTCTATATAATGACTTCTTATATAATTGCTCTGTTTTGTGATAGTAAATTTCTCTTGCTGTTTTAACTTTATTATTTTTTGTTTTTTCAATTTTTTACCACTTTGTTTGGACTTTATAAAGGTACTTAAAAGTTTTTTTTTTTTTTTTTTTTTTTCTTTTATGAAATAAATGTCAACTATTTTCTGATTTTTAAATAATTTCATAAATTAAGATATATTTTCATTTTTTATCAAGAAAAAAAATAATTCCCTAAAAAATATTACATATTTCATATATAACTAGGTTTTGGAGCACATGCAAGGCATGTGTATAAATCAGTATTTGAGTTTCATATTTGCAAATATACATATACTTGAAAAATAAGAAATGTTAATATAACACATACAGTTTTAGTTCATGTAAATGTTATTACATTGATATAACACCTTGAGGAAGTCTTAAACTCATGTAAATGATTTAATTATTTTTCTATTTAACCAGAAACCAACGCTTGGATTTTTTCTAAAAAAATTTTTTAATGCATTTCACTTTACACACATCCATTGTATAATCCACAAGTCATAAAGTTTCACACAAATTACATTTCCACCCCTATATAATTCCCTTTTCTTTTTCAACACATTAAATACATAGAAAATTATATTTGCATCCACAGTCCCATTTTACAATTTAAAATAATAATATAAATCCTTACTATATAGTCCTTATTGTATTACTATTACTAAGATCTGTCTATTAAGTAATTATACAAACTTGAAGGGTTGTATTTGTCAATCGATGTTCAATGCAAATCTAAGGGATGCTATAATTGAAATCTTACTAAACTCTGTCTATTAAATAGTTATATAAACTTTAAGGGATGTAATTGTAATTTTACATGCAAAGAAATTAAAAGAAAAAAAAAAGGGAATTAAAAAGCTGCTTCAAAGAAATTAAAAATGAAAAAAAAGGGATGCTATAAATAAAGAGCCACTCCGCTCTTTTATATATAGTATAGGATATATAATATATTATACTATATATTTTTTTTTTACGGTACTATTATTTCTTTTTTGATAAGTTTCACAAATAAAAATTCTTTTTGATAAATATGACTTTATTTCATATTTTATTTATTATGATAAATATTTTTTTTGAAATACAGTATTATTATTATTATAAATATAAATCTATCCTTTTAAACTCAATGAAATATTGCTTTATTTATATGTCATTTATTACCATACATTTTAACTAACTAATAATATCGGTTTGCTCCAAATTTATATCATATTAATTTTGTAAATCATTAAACAATTAAAAAAAATTAAAAATTAAAAGTAGTAGGGCAATTCATATTAATCTCATGCATTTTTTGCCAACTGAGGCGTAGTTCAGTTGATAGATGGACGAGCTTGGGGCTTTGACAAATAACTCACAGGTCAATAGCTCAAATCCTACCGATGGTTAAAGATTTTAAAAAAAAAAATACCTGGTCCCGGATTAATAAAACTATTAAAACTATTAAAACTATTAAAAATTAAGTTATTAAGTTAATGCTAGTCTTAAAAGTAAGAGTAAAAGTGTTAAAAAAAAAAAAAAAAAAAATTTGAAATTTTTTTTTTTAAAAAAAAATCTCATGCAATTTATAGGTTATCATTCATGTGTTGTAGAGCAACATGCATTAGCAACAGAAGTTTAAAGGGAAATAGTGCTAAGTGTTACAACTTTTTCAGACTCCTTTGTAAAAACAAAAGTTATAATCACATAACGA
The DNA here is from genome assembly GCA_030490815.1 of Acer saccharum. Taxonomy (NCBI): domain Eukaryota; kingdom Viridiplantae; phylum Streptophyta; class Magnoliopsida; order Sapindales; family Sapindaceae; genus Acer; species Acer saccharum. The sequence goes on along the minus strand of CM059874.1, from coordinate 36,208,294 downwards.
CATTGTGGGCACATGATTTAATGGACCCAATATACTAATATACAATATTTAGGCGCGTAAAATATATATATTATAATTTAAGTTTGATTCAAATCACGTCATCTATATGTAATATTCTTATCGTTTTTTTCAAATTAATTTATAAATTACGACTTCCCCATGTCTCGACAAATGTAGATATTTTTACTACCATTCATCATACATGGTGATTGGTGGTGACCTATCATAATATAAATTGAAAATAAAATCCAAAATTTTTAGAGAGATTTGTGATTACTGATTACACATGCTAGTTCTAGTTTTATGGTAATCTCCATAGTATCACACAACTATCATGGAAAGAAAAAGAGAAAATGTTAAGGTAATCAAATGGTCCCCTCCACTAGTCCACTCCACCTCCCTTCACAGCATCACGTGCCTCCCGTGCGCCAGACTTTGGTGGTCCACGGGACCACTTTCTGCCACGTGTGAGTGTAATGAACGAAACGACTTTAATCTCGTGCCACGTAGTGAAATTGGATTGGGCGGTTATATAATTGCCACAACAACAGAAGTCTGTAATACCCTCCTGAATGATGACCGTCGATTACCATTTTACAGTAATCAGTATGCGTCCAGGATTTGACGTCGATCAGATATAGGTAGGGCCCGGTTTGTCACAGAGGGCCCGTGCTGGGCTTTATGGACTCACGTGACTGACTCTGTGGCATCGATGATAGTCTCTGACTCTCTATCTATCTTTCTCTTCTTTTCATGCTAACACGAGTTTGTAGGCTGGGCTCTCTCTAATGGGCCCACTTTCTATTTCAAAATATGGGCCCGGTTTATGAGGTCATGTTATATAATTCGACAACCAACTACAGGGTTTTTTTTTTATATATATATTATTTTTATTTATAGCCACTCCCAAACTTTATATTAATTTACATTTTACTTCCTAAACTTTTTTTTAGGCGTTAAACCCCTTGAACTATTATTTATTGGCAAAACGTACCTGTAGATGCTCCCATAAATAGTAGACCTGGCACGGTTCCGGTTCGAACCGCCGGAACCGGCCGGAACCGGAACCGGAAAAACCGGAACCGGAACCGGATTTCCGGTTCCGGTTCAAGAACCGGAACCTGAACCGGTTGGACCGGTTCCGGTTCCGGTTCGTTAGTTGGTTCGAACCGGCGGTTCGAACCGGATTGGAACCGGCGGTTCCGGTTCCGGTTCGAACCGCCGGTTCACACAATTTTTTTTTTTTTTTTTTTTTTTTTTCTATAATATAATACCACCCCCCCCTTTCATTTTTCCTCACACCAATTTTTTCTCAATTCTCTAATTCTAATTTCTCTCCAACACTCTCAAAAAAAAATTTGCCTCAAAAAAAAAAAAATTGCGGTAAAAAAATTTGTATATATGCCTTAAACTTTGAAAGGCCATAACTTTGTGCTCGGATGTCCGAATTGGGTGATTTTTTTTTTGAAATCGCATAGAATGATGCAAGGAATCCAATGGGAGCAAGTCCAGAGGGCTTGTGCCCACTTTTCGAGCCCCAAAAACCCCTTTTTCATCAAAAAAAAGTGTTTTTAAGTGTCGTGTTTATTTCGAACCTTGTTTAAACCTAGTAAGAAACTTTTCCCTCTCGATCCGACACCACACCCGTGCCCGTCTTGGTCCGGAGAATTACTTTAAAGTCAGGCCTCGTGTAAATGGACACGTTTTAAAATAAATCTTTATACTACTTATAGTTTTTGTTTCAATTATTATACTAGAATTGAATGTGGCTTCATTGGTTAGGGTGTTATCATGGTTGTTTTGCAACCATGGTTCAACAACCCATAAGAACCTATTTTTCTTTTTCTTTTTCTTTTGTCATTTGTAATTTTATTTTATAATTTAATTTTGTAATTTTTCATTTATATATTTATTTTATTAGAGAAGTCTTTTTTTGTTTGTAAAAAAAAAAAAAAAAAAAAAAAAAAAAAATCCGGTTCAAAACCGGCGGTTCCTGTGGAACCGGAACCGGAACCGGCGGTTCTGGAACCGGAACCGGAACCGGTTAGAACCGGTTCCGGTTCCGGTTCCACTAAACCGTGGAACCGGAACCGCCGGTTCGGAACCGGAACCGGAACCGAACCGGAACCGTGTCACCTCTAATAAATAGGCGTTCAGGGGGCAATAAATCAAACTGTTTACCAATTGATGAGAGTTCAGGGGGTTTTACGCCTAAAAAAAAAATATTAAGGGGGAAAAATATAAACTCACGTAGAGTTCAGGGGACTAGTGCCAATAACCCTTTTTTGGGTATAATTTTCCATTATCCTCCACTTAATAGTTTAAAAGATTCAAATAAAAATAAATAAAAACAAAAAGCTGTTGGGCTGATGTAAAATATTTGTAATTAATTAATTATGTTTATAATATTCATGTTGGATAGGTGTTGTTGGAATAGATATTTAAACCGGGTATTACCATGGTGAAATTAGGACTCCCAAGTCCCAACCCCTGTTTGGGCAGATTGAATCAGTTTTGCAATCGAATTTCAATTTTATAACAAATGAGGGAAATTGAAAAACCAAGTCAATACAACGAATTAATTATTGATTCAAAACTTTGAAAGCTGATTACAATTATAGACTCTTTTTTTTTTTTTTAATATTACATTTTTACATAAATCGGGATTTTTGTGGGGAAAGGGAGTACTCGAATCCACAATCTTATGATACAAGTGTGATGAGTTACCACAGTACCAACCTCATCTTGTCAGTCGTCACCATTATAGATTTTTAATTCATGAATCCATATTCTCTCTCCAAATCTTTATTTTTTTAGAATATATTTTTTATGTTGTAATACATGTGACTTTCCCACCACCACTCAATTTATTTGTTATATATATATATATATGTTCTCTCTTGTAAAACGAGTTGTTGCTCATCCAATATCAATAAAAAAGGCTTAACATGTTCTCTCTCTAGTATCATCTCTCGTCTCTCACATCTGATCTCTCTCTTCTTTGATCTTTCTCTCATCTCATTTTATTTCTTTATTATTTATTATTTATTGATTCACAACATTTTAACTATTATGATAAATTTTGGATTGAGAGGACGGGAACACACAACTTGGATCCATGATATAGGTGTAAGGTTCATATTACTAAATCAATCTCATTCCAATCCATATAACTCATGAAGTGTGTCTAACAACGCAGCAGTGACCGCAAAGCTCTTTCTCTTCTTCCTCTTCCGTGGGCTCCAAACTAGTCCAACCATCCCCAACTGCAGACGTGTCAAACACGTGGACATTACACGTCACCCTCGATATCTCACCTGGCAGTCTATAACCCGCCAAGAAGTAGAGATGGGTCCCAATTGGTGCCATGGTGATGTACAGCCGTTTGATCGGAGGCCAATCTTCATTTGATGTGGAAATCGGAGAAGAGAGGGTTTCCAGGTGGGACCCATCAACCTCTTTCCAAATATTGACTTTCCCATCATACTCTTCGATGTGTCCTTTCCACAATTTAAAGCAATCACCGGAGCTGAAGAGTTTTTCATCAACGGCCACGATTTGATTGGGTGGGACATCAAGCCGCCACATCCCTATGATGAGATCCCACCTGGCATCATCGCAGCTGTACACCTCCGCAGAGCTTCGCTCCATCGTACCCCATTGTGGAGTGACTCTATCGGAGCCACCAGAGTCACCTCTCTCAGCAAAACCGCCAACCACGTGGAACCTTTCTTGCCACGTCACCCCGATACACTTGTACCTGAACATACTCATGTCTGGCAACGCTCTCCACTGATTAAGCGTCGGGTCGTAAACCTCGGCAGATCGAAGACCACGCGCGCAGGGGTGCGTCGACTGCCCCCCAGCCACGTAGATCCTACCGTCGCATACGGCGCATGCAAAGTCGAACCTTGGCACGCGCATCGGCGTGCACTCCGACCAACCGCCGTCGCGCACGTTGTAACGCATCACGGACTGCCGGACCTCGATGTTTTCTTCAACGAACTCGTCGGATTCGCGTCCTGGTATCTTGTGACAGAGTCGACCGCCGACGACGTAAACAAAGTCGCCGACGGCGGCCATGGAGAAACCCTTTAATACGTGGTTGTCGGTCAAGCCAGGGAGGGTGGTGACACGGTGCCATGCATTGGTGGAAGGGTCGTAGCAGTCAATCCAGTTGGATCTGTTTGCATGGGACGATAGGTTGGTGGAGCAAAACGACGCGTAGATGCGATAAGTGGGTGATGAAGAAGGAGTAAGTTGGGGAGGGAGAGAACCCATTAGCGAGGTTAGTTGGTGAAGTCGCGGAATTGGATAGTGTGGAGGAGAGAAGAAGATAAAGAGAGGACGACGGAGATCGCAAGAGAAAGGCGGCAGATATCAATATATCATCATCATCGACTAGGAAAAAGAAAGCGGTGTTTTTATTTGGGGGGGAGGGAGAAGAGTTCTATGATTTTCTTGTTGAAATCATATGATATGATATGATACCTAACTTTTCTATTTTTTACGACAGAGGGTGGTTTTGTTTGGCAAATTCTAGGAACAATGTCAATTCAATCGAACTTTAAACTTCAAACTATATACTAGTATTTTCTTACATTTTTCATATTCTTACCCTAAGCTGATATTTTTCCTGATCTAAATCACTTGAAGATAACACTTTGCATTTAAAGATAATAAAACTAAAATAAATAAAAGAAATAAATCTAAACTATTGTCCAAGATTTGTAGTGATCGAAGTCCAATTCAATAATTCTTAAATCCAATTGGATCCATCCAATGAATCTCATCATATGAAAATATTTTTAACGTAGAAAAATTCAAACCTTCATAAAATTAACTAAAACAAATAATGCCCACGGGGTATGTGTAACTCAGCTAGTAGATGAGCGAGCTAACTCCTACATCAGCAGGCAAAAAAGCTTCAAAAAAATATCTGTGTAAATAGGTGGATAGATAGTAAAAATAAAAATAAATAAATAAATAAATAAATAAATAATTATAGTAAAATTAACAAAAATATTATTAAGATATCATAAAACAATCAAATATCAACACAGATTTTTAACATAAACAACTAAACATTATTAAAATAGTACAACGAGTCAAATATTATTTGAGTTCAACCTTAAAAGTCAAAAAATTTAAATGAACAAAGACATCCAATTTGATTACAACCAAAAAGTTTGAATAAAATCAACAACCAAGTCTTAGGAGTCTTTTATTTATTCCACTTAAAATTTAATGGGTTTGATGAGAGGAGGGTTAATCTTGTTCGCAGCGGCCAAATGAGAGGTGGGTCACGATGGCGCGATTGCTGTGGGGCGTGTGGGTCATGGCGACCAGATGAGGGTTAATTTTTTGTTTGTTTGAAAGAAACATACGGTGTCGTTTGATCAATCAAGAGAAAGAGAGGAAAAAAAATAATAAGGAAAAGGAAAAGAAATCATGAGAAAGAGAGAAAAAATAAAGTAAACTTGTCTCAACCATTCTTTTGCTTGTTTGCCACATGTCAGCGGATTGTCATGTTACGTTCGATTTCGGTTCGATTTCCAACCAAGGTGCACTACAAAGCCAACAATTATGCACAAGCCCTTGGAAGATTCTAGAGACTTCTCCACATTTCTAACGGAGCATCTTCTGGAAGTCTCTAGATTGGAACCATTTTAGATCTCTCTTGTAAATACCTAAGAGACATGTAAATACTTGTAGAAAATTCTAGATACATGTAGATCATTCTAGAGGATGAATCTCCACCATTAGATTAGATTGATCTAGACCGTCCATTGAGGAGGTGGACATTTATAAATAGGTAGCTCCTCTTATTTTGTAAGGCATTGAAGCCATATTCACTCAAAGCATTGTAAAGCTCTCTACAAAGCAATACAAGCTTCCTTTATTTCCCACAAGCTCTTATAATCCCTTTTTCTAGTCTATCTTGTGTGTGTGTGAGTGACAAGCAAGGCTTACTAAACAACATTGCCCTAAAGTTGTCTAAGTGTCGCATGGGTTGGCTGCGCAAACTTTAAGCCTGTGATAGGATGCTTGAAAGATGAGTAAAATAAGATAGGTAGGAGATCTCAATCCCTAAATTAAACTCAATATGATGTTTTGTTTTTGTTTTTTTTTTTTTTTTTTTAAGTGGTCAAACAACTTAAAAATATCAACAACAAAAAAAACCTAAAAAAAGCGTAAGAAATCCTAACTTTTAACTTGATTTCAAATCACTGAATTACAACCAAAATATTCTCTTCCAAGTATATCCTCCCAAAGAATATATATTTCAAATTTATTTTGATTTGATATGGTGTAGAATTCTTTCTTTTAACATATTTATTATTTTAAACGGCTTTTAGAGAGAGAGAGAAAAAAAAAACCATAATCACCTCTCTTAAAGACTGTGCATATAATTCAGGAATCTATTTAAAAATAAAATAAAAAATCAATTACCGTTTTTTATTTGGTTTCCGAAGCATATGATCTAGGAACCAAAAAAACCAAAAAATAGTCTCAATTATATACACAAACGTGGACAACATGTAAAATAACTTGAACGTTTATTTTTATTTAATATATTAAACTTGAACTTTGTTTGCCAAACATGCAAAATTATATTCTTTAATAATTTTTTGTTTTGTTAAATTGAACTTTGTTTGTAGAAAAACATGCAAAATCTTATAAAGAATGGTACATGTTTAATTACTTCTTTTAATTAGCATGGGCAAAAATGTAAAATTACTTATTTTCAGATAATTTTATTTATAAAAAAAAAAAAAAAAAACATTTTGACGGTACATTTAGATGTAAGGGAAAAAAAAAACATGTAATTCAGGTTTAGATTTCAATCCCTATTCAATATTCAAAAAAAATTCTGAACTGTTCAGTCTTCAGATAAAAAAAACAAACGATCCCTTAGAGTACATTTTCAATAATAATAATAGTAAATTCTACAATAATTGGATTGGTGACCGGAAGTGAAAGGCTTGATAAAAGGAAATCCGAAGGAAAAAAAAAGAAAGAAAGAAAGAAAGAAAGGTAATAAAATAAAAACCTAATATGTTGTGCTTGAACCAATAATTGTACTAAATCCATGATTTAGAATTCAAGATAGTGGGATTTACATAAAAAAAAATTATATGACCCTTGAATATGGCGAAGACTCAAAGAGTGGATTCCAGCGATTTTTATATGGAAATCTGATATCCGATCTAATCTAATGGTTTTTAGAAAGTTGGATACAATTGCACCGTAAAATTCAATCCAATCCAATTCAATAGACAAGATTAAATCATGCACACCCCAACTTATGAAGTTATGATTAATGATTTGGGCCACCTCCAAGCCCAAATGTCCCAACTTCAAAATCTCCAACAACTTTTGTACCATCCAAATGATAAAAAGAACTAATTGGGCTTCACTAGAAATTGCAAAATGATTATTTTTGGGAAATCAAAACGTTTGATTTCTGAATTGTGACTTCAGTTGCAAAATGATTATTTTTGGGAAATTAAAACGTTTGATTTCTGATTTGTGACTTCAGCCCATCCATCACATATCAAGAAAGAGTAACGACAATGACACCCTTTAAAAACTATATGTACAACCCTTTCATATTTACACCTATTAAAATTTTTAAAAATTTTATAGTTTGTAAATAAACCTCACTTAATGCCAAAAATATTATTTCTTTAATTATAATGTAATTGTATTTTTGTAAGTACACACCATCGACATATATTATTATGTTATTTAATCAACTTTATTATTATTTAAAATTGAAAATTTTATTATTATCTTTAATTCTATCACTTTTGTTTCAAAAAAAAAAAAAAAAAAAAAAAAAAAAAAAAAGAAAAAAGAAAACTTTCTATCACTTTTCTTACAAAAAAAAAATCTATCATTGTTCTTTCCCTTCCCTTATTTTTATCTTCCATGATTTCCTTTCACAAAAATCAAATTCCATTTTTTTTTTTCTTTTTCTCTCTCAGCGTGTCAAACTGCTCTGTCCATTTCTTCTTAACAATTTTCTATCAACAAAATCACTTCGTTTTGAGGTTTTTTCAATTGGAGATCTATTTTCTGTTTGTGAAAGTTGCAAGGAAGCAATGTTTATGTCATGTACCAATTGATTTGGAAGTAGAAAAGTGTTTAATGAAAATGAAGAACAATTAATATTGAAGGGAAAAAAAAAAAAAAAAAAAAAAAACAAAGTCTAAAGCGTGTTTACAAGAGAAAAAAAAATACAAATATTATAAAGAAAACAATTTATAATGATTTTGTTCTTCTAATAAAAATATTTAATACTTGCCTTTTTACAACCAACTTGGGAAAAATTTAATTCATTCTCTAGTAGTCAATTTGTATTTCCTTAAAAGAAAAAGGAAATATATTTAAAATTAAATTTTAAGAGAGAATCTAGAGTTTAAGAAAATGGAAAGAATTTTTAACGATATATATTAATATCAAATCATTAAAAGGAAGCATTTTCTTTTCACAAGATATTAAAATAAGAAACTAATTAATAATTATTGTGGGTGTACTTACAAACTATTTAGTCTTATTGGTAATTTTACTCAAGGGTATTATTGGATTTTCAAAAACATATAAGTTGGGGTGTAAATGAGAGCTTATTTTGACAATCCAATTTTTTCTTTTTACACTCCTTTTCTAAACATACTTCATTCTCAAAATTTAAATTTTAAGAAGTTCTAAAAACAATTCATTTTGTTATAAGATTATCTTTTTTATCTTTTTTGAATTAAATTATTATAAAAAAAATTATCTCTCCTAAATCATTAAATTAATTATTGCATATTAAATACTCTCTCTTAAATTTTTAATTACCATATTATACTCTCTCTCCTCCAATACATATCTCTAATTTTCTACCTTAATTCTTTCTCAAGCAAGACTAACAGTTAAGAAAAAAAAAAAAACTTACTAATAAACTTGATTTTTAGAAACCATATGTATGTATATATTAAAAAAAAAATTCCCTTTTTTTTTTTTTTTTAAATCGAAATATGAAATTGTTTTTTGTTACTCTTGTAGGTATTTGATTGCCTAGAAAACTTTAATAATTTCATTAGTTTTAGAAATTCTGAAAACAATTCAAGCTTTCATATATATATATATATATATATATATATATATATATATATTTATTTATTTATTTTTGAAAATTGACTTTTTAATATATATATATATATATATATATATATATATAAACAGAAATTTTATTATCGGTTTGAACTAATAAAAGTTATATCAGTTCCTTACATGTGAGTCACTGGTCACTGGATTTAAATACTTTGACTTGGCTGTATACACTTGTCAGTCAAAGTATTTAAATCCAATAGCCCACATACAATGAACTGATATAACTTTTGTCAGTTCGAACTGATAATAGAAAGACTATATATATATATATATATATATATATATATATTACTGTTAGTAAAAAACTAAAATATTTGTTTTTTTTTTCCTTTAACAATTAATCAAAGATTGATCGAGAAAGTATGGAAATATGATTTATTTTTTTTTAAATGGAGAGAGAATAATTAGGAGATAGTGTTTAATATGGTAATATTTAATCTAATGATTTAGGAAAGAGATTTTTTTTTTTTTAATAATTTAATTAGTTTAGACTGTCTTTAATTTTTTTGGTCTTGTTTAGTAATTTTAATTTAGGTTAAAATTGTCATTAATTAAAAAAAAAATCAAATTGGAGTGTGAATAGATAATTTGTGGATTGTAAAGAGAAGCTCTCGGTGTTAATACTGTTTTTGAGATATGTAAATATCGTCACTTATCAAGAAAATAGCTTAGCTCGCTCATAATAAGATCATGAGCTATATTTTTTTGGTACAACAAGTTTGAATATAAAAGGCCTACATAAAAATTCCAGAATCAAAACTGTAAACATATATGAGATGATAATTGACTATATGTATACCGATTTTGTCAATTTAATCTTAAAAAAAAATTAAAAAAAAAAAAAAAAAAGTAGAACTCATGACCTCAAGATTTTGTGGATCTCTGCCTTCACATTTGTTGGTGCCATCAATTTTCAACTAAATTATTGTTGTTCACTAGGTCCCGATCCATTGATGTGAAGATTGTATACTAGCATGTTACAGGTCATCTATTTATAGTAAATTTGGATAGCTACGTTTCTTTCTTTTTTTATTTTTTATTTTATTTTCATTACAGTAATTGTATCTTTTTAATAAGGGTGAAATTCATTTTAGTCCCTCTAGTTTGACCTAATTAACGAACTGGTCCCCCGGTTTTCAGAATTGTCTCGTTAGGTCCTTCTGTCACGATTTCCGTTGAAAAAGTGTAATCTGACAGGGACAGAGGGCCAAATGACCCTGCTGCCCCTTAAAGTTGGTCAGATTGTTTAAAGGTCATTTTTACCCTCAATTTTCATAAATAAATATAAATATATTTTAACAAATAAAAAAAATCATTTTCAGTAATATATATATACTGAAATTATATACACACACTTCCAGGAATCCAGAATAGAAATCCATTCATCATCAATCTGATTTTTTTTTTCTTAAATCAGTAAACAATTTTATTCTTTTAATCTCTTCAATCAAACTGCATAGAAAAAAAAAAACCTCAAAAACATATATCTCTTCCTGCAGTTCCTGTCATCAAAGGAAAGCATGAACAATATATTATACAAAATTATTGAATGTGAAAGACTGTCATCAGTTCCTGCAGTTCCAATTTGATGTAGGTACACAGCTTAGGTAATGGCACCAGCTACAACGATCATTTCCATTCTCTCCTCTAAATAGCATCACCAAGCCCACTGTGAATCTACAGTGATTGAAAGATGTACATGTTCATCAATACCATTAAAAAACCAAACATATTCAACAATAATAAAACCTAACCCTCAAATCCAACCACCACTATCTTCTTACAATAACAGAAAAAAAAAAATGAAATTTCTCTGTAAACATACATATGAAATTAAAAATCTCAGATGTGGTTTCCACCATTAGTTCTTCTATTCATCTTCAACATCAAAACCAAACCCTAACCACTGCACAAACCAACCAAATCTATCTCTCTCACTCTTTTCATCTCTGAAACACGATCAAACACCCAATTCCTTCTCTCTTTCTTCACCAAACCTTAACCTAACAAAAAAATTCCCCAATTCTTCAAATCCAAATCTCTAACTTCTTCTTCTTTCACTAAATCTTCGATTACCCAAACCCAAACTCAATCTCAAACACAATAAAACCCAATCGGCACAGGTGGAGAGAGATCGAGAACGATGAGAGAGAGAGAAAGAAGAAAGTCGGTCGTCAATGGTGCCGGATCTGGACACCGGACATTTGGGGTTTGGTCTCCGGCACCTCCTGAAGATTTTGGTCGGGGTGGTGACAACCCACTCTCCCGACGATCGGCGGCTCGTTGTGGTGGCGGCGACCGATGCTCCGGTAACTTCTGATTATATATTTTTTTAGATTGAACTAACTTCGTTTGGAGGCAGCTTCAAAGATTTTGGCCGATGGTGGTTTGAATATGGAATTGGTTTGATGTTGAATGGTGGGGTGGTGGCTGTTGATGGGGTTGATTTGGGAGATTTTGGCTGATGGTGGTGGAGACCACATCAAAGATTTTTAATTTTGAATATGTAACTGGTTTGATGTTGAATGGTGGGGTGGTGGCTGTTGATGGGTTTGAGTTGGGAGATTTTGGCCGATGGTGGTGGAGACCACATCAAAGAATTTTAATTTTGAATCTGGAACTGGTTTGAATAAATGTTAATTTTAAATATTAATTTCTATAAATATTTATTATTTAATTTAATATTATTAAATAATATATACTATTTATTAAACTAAGTAATAAATATTGTTTTTTTTTAAATTAATTTGTAAAATACCTTTATACCCTTTATTATATAAGATTCTAGAACCTTTGATGTTGTTTTACCCTTTTACCCTCGTTGACCTGACGGAATTCTAAGAAACCCTAACGGAATTGGACGGCAGGGACTGAAATACGTATTTTTATAAACTAGCGGGACCTGTCAAGATAAAGCTGAAAACCGGGGGACCAGTTCGTTAATTAGGTCAAACTAGAGGGACTAAAATGAATTTCACCCTTTTAATAACTCTTCACCATCAAACCACGGTTTGAAGCCATATTGGATGGTAGTCAACCACCTTTTAGTTTTTATGACTTAGAGTATCTCCGATGTATAACACCAAATTTTACATCAATTTAGTGTTGAAAGAGTATATTTGAAGAATATGTTTACGTCAAAAAAAAAATCCACTTGCACACTAAAAAAGTATTTTAAAGAATATTCTCCAATAAATTTTTAAATTATTATTAAATTTTAAATTGGTTAAATGTATAATTAATAAGTAAAATAATTAAATTAAATATGTATATCAATATTGATGTCATTTTAAAGATCTCAACGAGATCTTTCAAACGGTATATTTTTTTGGAATACATATTGTTATAATTAAACATGAAATGATTAGATTAGTAATCGTAAAAAATAAAAATAGACAGGTGTGACATTTACAATAAATAATATAATAATAAAAAAAGATAGCTACACCCATTTTTTTGTTTTTTTTTTTTGTTTATCGTGTGTCGGTTGAAATTGCACTTAGTATTTAGAGTAATTGACATAAATCCACCCCAGACTATATCAGCTTTTGCATGTTACCCTCTAAACTATTTTATTAGGCACTAAACCCCCTGAACTATCACTTATTGGCAGACCAAGCTACGTTTGGTAGGGAGGAAAGAAAATAGGAAGGATGGAAAGATTTGAAGGGATAGAAAACATGAGGGAAGGAAAAAGAAGGAAAGGAAAAATGATTTTCCCTCGTGTTGTTTGGTAAACAGAAAGGAAAGAAAAGATCATTTTATCAATTTTACTATTTTACCCTTGTATTATATTTTATATATTAAATTTTTTTGGTTAAAATTGTAATTTCCCAAATGGTGGCCCCCATTTCTTTTTTTCCCTTTTCTTTCCCTCCCATTTCCTCCCACTTTTGGAAGGAAAGAAAATGGTGGGCCCCACACCCATTTTTCTCTCCACTTTTCCTTCCACTTTTCTTTTCCCTCCATTTTTCCCTCCATACCAAACACACACTTTTCCCTTTTCCCTCCACTTTTCCCTCCACCCCTTTCTTTCCTCTCCCTTTTCCTCCCTACCAAACATAGCATTATGATGCCCCCTCAGGAGGGAAAAAACCCAAAGGATTGCCAATAAGTGATAGTTCAGGGGGTTTAGTGCCTAATAAAATAGTTTATGGGGCAACATACAAAAGTTGGTATAGTCTGGGGGGGATTTGTGCCAATTACTCTAGTATTTATTAATGAGTAATGTTGGACGTCCCAATTTTTTTTTCCCAATTCTGTCCCAAATGAGATTATGTGGTGACAGATGTGACTTTGACACCTCACGTACCACATCATTTGTGATAGAATTATGGAAAAAAAAATTAGAACGTAAGCTCAAATGACATGGCATTCCTAAAATTCAAACGCAATTCTACCTGCAGTTTACATTTTACAAGTAAAATATATATTTTAAAATTTCTAGGTATGTCACTATATTTTAGTGTCTAAATTTGGGACCATGTAGTGCGAGAAGGGTCACAAATTTCAAACCATTTGGCTTCATTAAATTTCGTTTGAACAATAGATTTAATTGATTTTGTTTTCTGTCTGAAATGCCAGGTTGTAAAGTTACTGTATTTTTTAAATCATTGAAAGATTGGGAAGGAAAATACAAGTATACAACAAAAGAACATAAAAAGAGCTTCTCAAAAGTGTTGTACCATCGACCAAGAAGTCATCGACATTACTTGTAAAATGGGTCCTCTTCGTGTGTGGGGTTAATTTTTGTAATTAATTAAGATTTAAGACTAATCAAGTAGGGTCAATGATTAATATACACAAGTACAGAGAAGAAGGCAAAGGGGCATTGGAGCCATGCCGCCATGCCCCCCAATGAGAATTCAACAGAATTTATTGTTTGATGAGTATGATAATTGCAACCTGATCCCTCCATTTTATTAATAATATAAATTTCTTCTATATTTGTTGTTGCCACAGCAATATCAATCACTTTTAATGTTTTTATTTCTTAAGATTCCATACATTATTATCTAATTTTGTCTATATATGGGTTCAACTACTACACAGTTGATGTATAATTACATGGTTAATTTTCAATCACTGGATTGTAATCCAAAGGTCTATAAAAATCAAAGATTTTAAAATTTATAAGAAATTTAAACCGACAGGAAATAACCTCTTCTCGTAATTACCCTCGCAACTATACATGCATAAACGGTATGTATTTTTATTTTTATTAGGTACTCACTAGAACAATTAAATATATTAATGATACAATGATATTTTAAATATTTTATATGAATTATATATTTATTAATTGAGAACTATTGAAAGAGATATTTTATCTAACGAACGAGATGACAGATCATTTTTTCACAAATTCTTTAATTATTTATATTGAAATGGAAATCGTAAAGAAATTTAGATAAATTTTGTTATAGATGATTTTTGAGATATAAAATAAAGTCAAGTTCCATTTTGATTCTCAAAGTTAGTGTCAATATTAATATCAGTTTCTGTCTTGGTCCTCCAAAACCGAAATCCTGGTTTCGCCCCGGCATAATAATCATCTTTAGTGTAATCAAACCTGTGTTCTTTCTTTTTCAGACTCGCATGCAATATCTATAATTGTCCTTACTTGATCAATCTATAATAATTGTACTGATATATATTTAAATAATTGAAATCTGCAGTAAACAGTAAACGTGAAAAATGAAATGAATTTAAACCAATGAATAACGATTTCACATATATAGTATTTATAGGTCGTCAGTAATGACATTTGTTGTACGATGAAACTTTTATCAGAATTCATATATATATATACAATACTTGATTGGTGTGGTTTGATTGTACCAAAAGTTACCGCAATATTTCGTTACCTGTCTCACAACTGATGTTTGCGAGACGGATCCAATAAAAAAGTGACATGTGTTACTGATTTACCGTTATCAAAATTAATGACATGCAGTAAAAAGTTTAAAATAATAAATTTACTCTTCTTTCCTCTCTCTCTCTACCTCTTCAGTCGGTATGTCTTCTCCTCTTTAGCTCATTCTCAAGAAATTGCAGTATTCCATTATTGATTGTAATTTTCTCAATTTTTAATTTTAAATTTAATAGCTGGGACACATGTCACTCTTTTATTGAGTCTATCTCACCGATATGGCGATGTCAACTATGAGATGGACCCATGGAAGATTTTTTATACAATAATCAATAATGCAACAACAGAAAATTCAAGGAGCAGCAAAAGCTTTAAATTAATGCATGTGACTTGAAGCCTTTGAATTGTGACATATCACATATACAATGCATTTTCAAACTTGACTGAGATTTTTTCAATATAAATATATGTACAAGTACAGTATCCGATTTGCTTTTATTTATTTTATTTTCAGGCATATCCTTTTTCTTTTTATTTTCCTACCATATATTCATTAATATTTTATTATGGACAAAAGAGATGATTCTTCTTCTTCCCCATTCAAAGCAAGAAAAATGTGAAAATATTAGATAAGACAAACTTTTAAATGAATAAATCGAAAAAGAAACAGCGAGAATATTTATTATGAATTTATGATATTGAGTGGTGAACATGACTGAGGAGAGACAATGATAATTACAAATATTTGAATGTCCATTCATCTATAACAGGACCACCCTATTTTCTCATTTACTTGCTGCCACCGCCTCTCAGCTCACCCATATCCGGCATTAAAATCACCCCCTCTAAGCCATAAAGAGGGAGGACTCGAACCCGCAACCTCGTGTTTCAGTCGGTAAGGGTGAACACCTAGACCGTCAAATCGAACAACCCGCCCAAACCAAACCAATATAAGTAGGTTGGATTGGTTTTGTTAAATAAAATCGATTGATTGATTGACTGACAAGTGCATACAGCCAAGTCAAAGTATTTAAATCCAATGGCCCACATGTAATGAACTGATATAACTTTTGTCAGTTCGAACTGATAATAGAATTTCTGTATATATATATATATATATATATATATATGTAGTATATACATTACAATTACATTATATATATATTTATATATAGTGGTTCTCTAGTAAGGACGTCCTGAAATTATAAGTTAAGGACGTCCAATCACAGCCACGCATTCATATTGAGTGTGGGTATTTGTTAATATTGGGTTGTGGATCCACTGTGAATATGTGACTGTGGTTGGATGTCCTGAAATTATAAAATCATGACGGTCCTGATTAGAAAAGTATTACAATTATATTATATATATATATATGGTGGTTCTCTAGTAAGGACGTCCTGAAATTATAAGTTAAGGACATCCAACCACAGCCACACATTCATATTGGGTGTGGGTATTTTTATTTTGACTCCAATATGTATTAGGCAATGGTAACGGTTGAGTTTTTCTCTGGTAGGCACACATTGTGATGCTCACAGTTGTGGTGGATAATGGCACACAGTTATGTGCTATAAGTATGCACACAGTTATGTGCTTACCAGAGAAAAACTCAATAACTGTAACTTTTTTTTTTTTTTTTTTTAATTTTTAAATTTTAATTTTTAAATTTTTTATTATTTTTTTAACAATTGATGTTCCACACTTGAGTTAAATCTATTATTATTGTAATTATTTTCTATAAAACGTCAAACTGAACCGAACCGATTTTTATGGTTTGGTTTGTGTTGTAAAAAAAATAGAGTAATGATATTTGTACACCTTAAAAACTGTATGTACACCCAAAATTAGTATGTTTTTAAAAATGTAATAATAATCTTGAGTAAAATTACTAAGAGGACTAACTGTTTGTTAGTACACCCATCAATAATTATTAATTAGTTTTCTATTTTAATCTTTTGTAATTGTTTTTCCTGTTAATGGTTTAATATTAATATATATCATAAAAACTCTTTCCATTTTAATAAACCCTAGATTTTCTTTTAAATATATTTTCAATCTCTTTTAAGAAAATACAAATTGATTGCTAAGTATGGAAATGAATCAAAATCACAAGACAAATTTGGTTGTGAACAAGTAAAGTTTTAAATTAATTTGTTATATAAACAAACTTTTAAATTAACTATATTACCTATATATTTTTATTTCTTTCAAACACACTTTAGCTTTTTTTTTTATTTATATATCAATATTATATGTTTTTTCTTGAAAAAATAATTAGATGTTCTTCAATTTCATCGAACACCTATCTTTAAAAAAAATATATCATTTAACAACTATCTACTTCTACATCACTTGGGACATGACACAAATCTTGCATCCCTACAACTTTCTCAAACAAAAAGTGGTTCTCCAATAAAATAAAATAAAAATCTTTAAATGGATTTTTAACGAAAAATGGAGTTTGATTTTGAAAAACCAAGAAGAGAAAAGAAGTATGGAAGAGAAAAGATAGTAAGTGAATTAAAGGTAACAATAAAATTTGAAATAATAACAAAGTTGATTAAATAAATAATAATAGTCATAGGTGGTGTGTACTTATAATACAATACAATATAACTAAGAAAGGGTATTTTTGGCATTAAGTGGGATTTATTTACAAATTAGAGATTTTTTAATGATGGGTGTGATTATGAAAGGGGTGTAAATACAGGTTTTGAGGGTGCCATTATCGCTACTAAAAAAAATAACCCGATTAAATAATGAGTTGGTTCGGGTATAGTCAAACCTAATCCAAAATTAAACCTAATCCATTTGGCTTCATCTCGTCTATTTTTTGTTGAAAGAATAGAATATACCATTTCGATATTGTTTCTATATGGACAATCTTATATATATATATCAATCCAAAATTAAAAAAATAAAATAAAAAGTTCCCATTTTCCAAAGTTTCTCAAAATTTCGTAAGAAGAAAAACAAATCAACACATTAGTATTTCAGTGTACATTTAATTAGGAATCTCAGTCTCTATCGATGAGGAAAAGAGCTAGAACTTAACTCTTGATTTATGATTCATGTGTTTACTACAATCAATTGAGAATCACACGTAAATCAGGAATTAAGTTCACCCTCACACCTAATGAATCAAGTTCCGTCTCCATATTTCTTTGATTCCGTTTTATTTCATTCCCAATCGGTAAATGCACCCAAGATCTCCATGGTAAAAAAATAGCAAAATTTGGAAAAACTTTCTACCAGTACTTTTTTAAAAGAAATAAGAAAGTCCTTTTTAGCTGAGTCATTGTACATAAAATACTATTGAAAAGTGAAAACGTTAATTGGGTTACAAGATGCTTTGAAAGGTAAGGAACCACCAAAGATATATATTTAAACTGTTTTATTTGTTTTCAAGAAAGGTTAACTTGATCAACAATAAGCTGTGCTTTGAACCCTTTTAACAGTCCAATCATTGAGAATTCTCAAGATGACTTGGTTGCTGGTGCACCTAGGAGTCTTGAATTGGCTCAATGCAGCTCCATTTCCTATAAAATGTTCCAAAATCTTCTTGAATGTCCCTTTCTTCACGATGCATAGCTCTAATGGTCCGATCGAATTAGTCCTCCTTGACACAACGTACCCGTGATCAACGAAAGATGCATCCATTTCGCGGCAACATTCCCGTAGAACCTTCTCTTCCGCATCTCCTTTGATCTCCCAGTAAATTATGTAGTGTCCCGGTTGATTTACACTATCGGCATGGCTAGTAAAATCCACCAACTCGGCTCTTGCACTCTTGCTCAGTAGCTGAGACCCTCTCTCTACTACTATTTGAAGGTCCTTTTCAGTGTTCTTGTCAATATTTATAGTCAATATGAGCTTTCTCCTGCATAAGAAGTTCAATTTTGGTGTCCCTTTATGAAAACCAGCCACTTCAACTACATCACCTAATCTGTACCTATAAAGCCCTGAAAAGAAACCAATATATTTACTGTTTCGAGTTGAAGAGAATCTAAATTGACAGTCTTTCTCTGGTCAGGAAAGAAAAAAATAAGCAATTATTTGTGACTTGTTAGTCTTATGACCACAGAAATATTACTAGTAATTGCAACGGACAATTTTGAGAGGATTATCATGTTGTTGGAATTTTTTGATCCACAAATTCTTATGTCTCTCCAGCTAACTTTCTACAATTGAACTAGCAATGATCAATCATGACAAAGGATCCGACTACATTTAATACGATTTATTTGTATGCCAATCCTCGACAGTCCACATCTCTGTGTCAAATCGATGCTTGGCTTATTCAATCAACTGTTAATTTATGTCAACACATGCAAATCATTATCAAAAGTATAATGATCAAGTGGCTACAAATTAAGTACTGTTCAATAGTTTGATCATATATAATAATATATTTGACTGTAATCTAGTTAGAAGTAAAATTAAATTAAAATGAATTAATTTACCTGTGAAAGTGGTGAGGACAATCTCATATTCTTGTCCAAGCTTGACTTGAGAGAGTGGAACTGGTTCATCCTCAATGAAGTCATCAATAACTGGACTGAAATCTTGCTTTCTTCTATGAATTGGTATAAACTCAAAGTAAGAAAAAGTAGGCACAACTGCAAATGTGACATCTTCAGGAGGCAAACAAGGATCAAGATTGGCTCCAATCCAACTCTCAGTGGATCCATAATCAGCACTCACTAAAGGCAAATCCCCAGCATAGTGTCTCAGTCTCTTCGAATACGGTTGCATAGAGCCTGTCATTATAGAGTACACGTACTTAGCATGTGGCCACAGCGTTGGAACCAGACCGAACCAGTCCAAATTGCTCTCCAGTTTCTTGCAAGTGACTTCAATTTGAGAAGCCAAATGTGGGTTTGGTGAAATAATTTGCAAAACAGCTTGTCTCATTCTGGGCAAAGTGATTCTTGAACTGAGATTCCCTAGTTTGATGTCTTGACAAATATCTTTCCATATCTCTTCAAGTTCTGTGAAGGCCTGTACTATACTGTAAGCAAAAGTTGAGGTAATGAATTCAACTTGGTCAAAGAAGTAGAGACCTAGCAAAAGATGACAATAAGTTGACTGCTTGTAATCACCACCAGAAATGACTTCCTCAGGACTACAAGTGAAGGACTTAGTTTTTTCTTGTTTGATTTTAAACTCTTCACTTGCATAGTAATGTGTTGTTGCTGTTCCTGCTGTTAAACCTCCCTTTGTTTTGAATTGATTGCTACTGTATATGAATTCAAGAATCCTCCTTCCTTCTTTAATTGGATAAACTTTTGATCTATAAGCAGCTGCCAACCTGAAAATCTGAAGAGTTGTTTGTGCGCTGTGGCGTGTAAAAGGAACGTACTTTTGTCTTCCTTCAGTTGTTCCAGAGCTATATATATATTAAAAATAAAATAAAAAAATTAAATTAGTGGGGGTTTGGTTTCAAAAAGTTTAAGATATCCATTAATTTCATGAAATTTCCATGAAGTTAACGGGTATAATGTAACGGAAGCTATACAATGATAAACGATAAGTTATAGCATCCGCTACATTAACGTCAAAAGAGCTAAAAAAAACCATTATTAAAAGAGAGATAGAGAGGGGGTTAGCAGGTTAATTCAGTTTAAAAAATTTGAAGATTGGATTAAAGGGTAGGCAAGACTTTTTTTTTCTTTTTCTTTTTTGGGAGGGGGTACCTTAGAGAGAGAGTGGTGATGGGTTGGTGTGTGAGTAGAGGATTGGTGTCCCCATCTGCAATTCTCTGGATATAAGGCTCCAAATCTGCATGGGAAACAAGAGGTACTAAAGACTTGTAAAGAGATTCCAATGCACATGCATCCATTTCTTTGATTTTGTATCCTCCAAGCCATTTCTTCAGATATTCAACTTCACAATTCATTTCAAGAATCCGGCGAAGAGTCTCTCTCTGTACCAATCCGGCGTTCTCTGATACCTCATCGAACCACTCCACAATGTCATACTCGTAGCTTCTTCCATTGATGCTGCTGTGATTCTTCTTCTTCTTATTATTATTACAAACACCCTCTACTCCTCCTGCTGCTGTTGCTGTTGCTGCTTCCATGAAGTCTCCAGTACCACACAGTGGTTTTGGTTTAGTGGACAAAATAAGTGGGGGTGTGTGTGTGTCCCGATTCTCTCTCTAACAGTCTAACTTCTTTGAGTATAAGAAACTATATATAGAGAGAGGGAGAGCCCACGTATTGAAAATTTGAAATATCCCAGAATTGGTCATACTCATATGGAGTTATTTATTTATTTATGTTTTGGTCTTATCTTCTTATTGAAAAGCTCAACAAAACTCCTAATATTGCAGAAGCAGCTCCCATCTTAGATTTTGTACGATTGTTTCTGCACCACACGACATGAAATGTTATCATATGGTTTTTTTTTTTTTTTTTTTTTAACATTTAATATAGAGAACGATAGAGAGGGTGAGAGATTCGTTGAAAAGATAATATATGGAGAAGAATGTGCCAGGACTCCCAACCAAAACACCCACCACCTCTGACAGCTTGGCATTCGCGTAGGTACCCCCGTACTGTATATATTGTATGGAAAACGTTTTGTTTTTGTTTTTTTTTTTTTTGATGATCACACTCAACCCACTTATATTGTATTATATGATTTGTACTTCTCATATGTTTCGTTATTCATATCGTTTTATTTCTCATTTTCATGAATGACTGTTTTGATGTCATCATTCATAGTAGTTAGGACATTCTATGCTCGGTTTTTAGTCTAGCTAGCTACATTTCAATCCAAAAATAATTGAGCAAATTAAACAAACACTATTGGGCCTGATTGTATGCATAGATAATTTTTATTCAAAATTACACTAACATCTCATGCTGTTAATTGGTGTAGAATTAGACCATCTTTTTGGTTATTAATAGGTTAAAATCCTCATTAATTATTTATAAAATATTTAATTAGTTAAAGAAATAATTGATGGAGGAGATGATCATTCATCAAACAATCTCCACCATTGAAAAAAAAAAAAACAAAATAACTTTCTATAAAAATAAAAATAAAAAAGGGTAATAAGCTTGAAAATTTTCTAGATCTCCTCCAAACTCCATCTAAAATAGAGAAAACTCTCATCGTATATCTGCAATTGAGAATAACAGATATAGCCATCTACTATAAAGATCGTCATGGACTCCAACGCAGATGAAGCAAGCTCCATCAAAGATGTTTATTTTAGTCATGCCATGTCAAAACTATGTGGTAAATTGTTGCCGTTGATCGAAGTCAACTGACGGTAGAGGATGTTAGTGCAACTTTAAACAATTACTTATTTTGCTTGCAATTAGACCTAATATAAGAGGATGTTTATGCAATTTACCCCTAAAAAAATCAACTACTTTCCAATGGTGTTTTGCTAATGTAATCACTTTACTGTACCATTGCTGTCTTCGTTTCCTTGGTAGTTTCAAACTTCCAAGTATTGATCGAACCACAAAATGTTTGAATTTTAAATTAATAGATAGAATTTAATACTATCTCTAAATTTATAAATTTAGAAAATTACGGAAAATTAATAGCTATAATTGTAATCTTAATTATCTTCTTTCAAGGAAAATTATGATAATTTCCCTTTTTTTTTAAATAAATAAAATAACATACATAAAAGGAAACAAATAATTAAAGCAACTAGGGAGCTTAGTAAAATAAGGAATCTGGATAAAGGAATACAATTTTATTTCCTGATTTGTAATTAAAATGTTTACTAAATTCGATTGATAATTAAGTACTGTGTTGTGTCGGATACCTTACACATAAATTAGAAATTAAATTCTCACTAAAAAGAGAAATTAATTCTCCTCCTGCCTGATGAATTAAATTACTTTCCTTGATTTCCTTTCAATGAAAATTGATTTTATTTAAATTTTTTTATATTGATCAGTAAAGATACCCAAATAAAGCATCAAATGGTATGTATAAAGATTGAGCTATATATATATAAGTATAAATATAGCAATATAAGGGAAGAAGCAAGCCGATTATTCTTCTAAATATTCAAGGCAGAATTATTGGAATATATGGAAATTCATCAAAATTGGTTAAAGAGATTTTTAAAATTACAATAGCAACAATCAAGCATGATCTGTTTAATATATACCACACACCTGGAAATTTGGAATTCGAGGAGAGATTTTATGATTCTCTTATTATATGAATTTCTATTCAGGATTAAGATACCTTTTGACCTCGCACGTTTTTATTTTAACAAATAAAAAAAAATAAAAAAAAAAAAAAGAGAGAGATTTTATTTTAACACATTTTATAATTTTGATTGATTGCTAATTGGAATAAATAAAAACGAAAGTTAAATTCTAATCACTTTATAATCAACCGTGGTTGATGTATTATAAGATTTGTAAAAGCTAATTAAGAACTCAAATCCATAGAGAATCTTTGTCTATATTTATTTCAATAACATTTACCTAAATATGATATATAAAACATTTAACTTAAAAAAAAACAATGTAATTCATTAGCTCCGAGTGTATTTGGCTAGACGACATTAGGTTGTGGCCTGTGGGCTCGAGCTCTTTTCCTAAAAAGTCCCTAAATTTATATAATATTAAAAATAAAAAATAAAGTGAATTTGGCTGGAATTTGGTGACAGGGTAACTAATAAATAATTGAATATTGTAGTTTTTTTTTTTTTTTTTTTTTTTACATTACAAAAAATAATATTTTATTTATATATATAAAAAAAAAATGTTAGAAAGAACATCATAGAGTATTTATAAAAAGGACATTAGAAAGGACATTTTATTTTTAATATATAATTGGAATTAAAGATAAACTTGGAAATAGAATAATTTTAGAAGAATTATAGATATTTTACATATGATTTAGTTATTTAGTATTAACTGATATGTGATAAGTCAAAAAAATTTATTTTTAATTATCTTTTTTTTTTTTAGCATTTTTGAATTATTACAAATTAGATATAAATATAATTCCAACCTACAATCCCAATGATCGCGGTGTGCAATAGTTTATCGTTGAATATTTTTTTTTAAAAAAAATTATCGTTGAATCACCTCAATTTCAATTCCTCAGTAGATTTGTTAACATATGTAATCGATGATTAATATTTACACCATATTCTTTAACTAATTTAGGTCAACACAAAAATCAGCATAGCGTAGCAGAGTATCTATATCCGAGGCTGAGAGTCTGAGACCATACCATCCAAATTTTTCTTTTCAATATCAGAGAGTCCAAGAACTGATTTTTCAAAACATGTGATGTCTGTTTATGGAAGGCAATCTTGAAAACATACTGTAAATTATGGATGTCAAAATTACCCATTGGTTCAGGGACTTATGGGGACCTGCCCTGTTAGGGGCGGTTTTAATTGTATCATTTAAGTTGTGGTATGGTGTTGGTATTTTTTTCAATCCCCGATTTAATTTCGGTACGGTTACGGGATTTTAAGTCTCAGCCCCACCTCATCCCTGTATCTGCTATCAATATATATATATATATATAAACATAATTTTCCTTCATATTTTTCCCTCCCATTAACATAATTTTCCCTTCCTTTTTTTTTTTTTCCATTTTTTTCGCTCCATCTACTCCATTCCAGAGCGTTATTTATAATATACCACTCACCTATTATTTTCATATTATTCAATAATATTTATATGATCTTTATCAAAAAGTCATAAAAAAAATTACATTAATGGGATGATGATGGTATGGGACAAAAAACCGATCCCCTAATGAGGAATCCCCATACTCGTACCGTTTGTTTTAAGGTGGGTGTGGGTATTCATCAAGATGGTATACAAATTGGTATTGGGGATGGTAATTGAAAACCCGTCCCCGACCCGTACCACTGACATCCCTACTGTAAATGGCAGATACCAAAATTTATTGATTAAAAGAAAAAAGATCCATCAATCATCTTAAGCTTGAAGGCCCCTGTCTCTTTCATTTTGTCTTCCCTGATTATATAATGCAAAATTCAAGTTTTACATCAGGAAAAACAATCATGTGCACACTGTACTTCAATTTTGAAACTGCTTGGATCGCTTTACAACACATTGTCCCACATCCACTGTTGTAATTTCAGTATTTTTCCAAGAATCCAGAATGATCAGGTTCAATGAATTCAAATGATATTTATGCATAGCTGAAAATATTACTCCCAAAGAATAACCGGATCATATCACTCTGTACCGTTACAGGACCCGAATTGAATTTCTTTACGGTTGACCAAAAAAAAAAAACACAAGTTGGTTGGTGTTGTGATTGCCGTTCACATTAGGTTGAAACATCTAGATATTGCTAAGAGGCACCGAAAAATATTCTGCAACATGCAACGTCAATTATTTTTGTGGGTTGTGAGATTTATTCTGAGAGATTAATTAGCTACCAGAGAAAAAAAAGACAAAATATATATGTATTCGAAACATCTAAATCAATATGTCACTCCCACAATTCTAATATTTGAAAGAGATGAAACCACTAACCATTGTGTGGTTTATGTTGAGGACACTCTTTAAAGTGAGTCGAAAAAGAAAATTAAAGACGTACGGTGGAGATTCAAAGAAAAAAAAAAGAAAATTAAAGACGTACGGTGGAGATTCAAAGAAAAAAAAAAGAAAACAATGGATAAATCACATTTAGGATGAATAACAGCATCAAATCGTCTACCAAAGAAATAAATATAGTTTTGGAAAAAATATAGGGGGTCCAAATTTTGTAGCGAGTTAATTAAATGGTCCATCTGACAACCTTAGGCAAAATGGTCCAGTGGCGGCCATCTTGACGGATGGACTGCTCTCGTTAAGTAACGACAATTACATCAAGAGGAAAATCACCCTTCGGTTGACGGTAGCAACAAGAAAGATAAGGTTAAAAGCAAATAAAATCTTGTCTTGCTAGCCGTCAACCAAAAAAATAAGAGCAGTTTGACATTGCTTTTAAAAAGTTAAAATTATATTATTTTATAATTTTATCATAAAATGATGTTCGGTAAACTTTAAAAGTGATTAACTGATAATTCGACAAGTTTTGACTGTTATTTTGAGAAGTAGGTGGGAAGTTACTTTTTGAGAGTGATTATGAATAATCTATTTCAGCATTTAATGAATCTTTTAAAATATCATTATTCCTTACGAATCAAGTTAAAATCATTTATATACCTTTTTTTCATCTCAAAATTAAATATTCTATTTAAATATTGATTTGATTTAAAATCTTTTAAAATATTTTTGTTGTTCTTATGAATTTTTTTCTTTTGCAATAAAATTACCAAGCATATCTATAATGCTTTTGATTTATACAGTAGTTTTAAAAATACAATTAACTAAACATCTGCTGATTAACTTCACAGCTGATTATTCATTCAGCACAGTTAACATTAATTATTATAAAAGTTACAGCAATATCAAACTAGCCTAAATATCGATAAAGGTAAAAATATCGGGATTTATGATCCATCAACTGGTTTTTTTTTTTTTCGATATAATGATCCATCAACTTACAAGTTAGTTAAAATTCATGACCCGTCAACTTCGGAGTAAATTAAATGGTCCCCAACTAACAAGTTGGGTATACCTTTAGCTTATTATATAGCCAACATAAATGCCTGGGAGGCACAGTACGTGTGAAACGTTGGTCCAAATGCTTGGTGAATACTTTGAACAAGTCTGTGAATAAATACGGTCGAATCAGAATGCTCTGTTTTTATCTTGTATAAACGATAAATTTCAATAAATTTTCAAAGGAGGTTTTTTGTTTTCTATCAAGATTCAGGAATAGCAAAAGGACACAGATTTAATCTTGTGTGGACCCAAAACATGAACAGTTTTGAAAAAGAAAATACAAACCCAATTGGCAAGAAAAGTGGAACACTCAAAACGGATAGCAGAATTTATTGCACCAGGGGACCATAAAAAAATAATATCAATCTATCAACAAAACACCAATAATTCACCCATCTTCTGCATATGGGGTTGAGTTGAATTTGTTTTTTTTTAATATTACAGGGACATCACAACCAATCTTTTATATCATCTAAAAAAAAAGGAGGCTGATGCGGCTTCTGGGCATAGAAAATTGAATATTCAACAGTGAATCTATATCTTCAGAAAAACAAGATAAGAAGAAATTAATGATTGATGATGACACCTTCAAAAGACCAGTATATGCCAAAAGCAACTCAACAAAAGAAAATTTTGATCCAATGCATAAGATGAATTAAGAGAGAGCTAAGAACTAATTAACATAGCTTTTTCATGGCAGGTTTTAAACATGGTTGACAACAGCAAAAAAAACAAACAAATCAAGACAGAGGTGTCTGGTTCGATTAGCTTATATGATTGTAATGGGACTGGTTGATCCTTAAGTGTAGGGGTAGCGCTAGAATAGCTAATAATTTGTTGACTTTTACATGGACGATGGGAAAAAACAGAGAGAGAGATTCCCAGGATTTCTTGTCAGACACAGGAAACGATATATCACGCCTACTTAAGAAAATTAAAGGACAATGCATACAATTATATCATGTGCTTTTGATTTAAGAGATAGACTCTCTACTCTAGTAAGTGATGAATATTACAGCACAGAAGTGACTGGTACTGTATCAATCTTGTGGGGCAACAAAACAACAACTAGTTAAGTTCATTCAATCTTTTTTTTTTTTTTTTTCCATTGGTGAAGGGGGACCATAGGTCTATCATACACCTTTGGAACTTACACAGGCATCAACTAATTGCTTCTATCGCTATCTACAGTAACAAAAAATACAGAGGAATCTAGTAGAGTGGTTTGAGGTTGAGCAATTACCTTTATGAGAATTTGCAACTTGAAGTCCATGCCTTTGAAACAAGAGGTAAGATAAAATATAACCTGTTTAATTTTACTGATCACCCCATTCCATCTTGTGTGGAAGAACAGCATCCAGGGCCTTCTAGCAAGAATACGTGATATGTCAGTTCTCATTTCATTGACATTCTTAGTCAGAAAGCTTATTCAACTCGTCCGTTTCTGTTCGCTCATTTTACAACAAGTGTAGGCATTTTTTCCACCATAGTCACCTTGCTCGAAATTACGTATAGAGCAGCACTGTTATTCATTTCTGTATCATGTTTATCTTCCATCAAGCTCCCTGCAGCAATAATAAAGTCAAACTCACAACCTTCTAAGGATGCTGCAACTGTTTACAATTACAATAGATGAATGCTCACCAATCATATAACTTAACATTTTAACTGCTTCGTGTTAAAATTTGGTTACCAAAAATTTGCTCGCCAGTCATCAAGAAAGGTCTCTGATGTTTTTTAGGGGAGATTTGTGACAATTTTCGGGACTGAGATAGGAGAAAAGTCATGTTACACATAAATGAGAATCAACTGCAGCAAGTATTTCTACTAATGCTATCCATGTATGTTGAGTTTTTCAGCCAATCATAAAAGTTGTTTCAGGCTTATATTTCCTCAGTAAACAGCAAGCCTACAATCCATGAATGTTGAGGATTGAGAACTTCTACTGACAAATAGCATATCAAAGAAAGTATACATTTGTCATCATCGCCAAGTTTCTGATTCACTTGCTTATTTGCTTTAGAAATGGTTGATCAGAATCGGATATGCTGGCAAGCTGATTCCAAGATTATGTTGATCTCCAACATGATAATGGGGGATTTTCAAGCAACTGAAACTGATTGATACGGTTCATCTGCCATCTAATTAAGCCAAGCTTATTACGATTTTGGGGCATGAAGAATTACTAAAAGCTTTGCAAATTTAAAGGGAACATGTGAGGCCATCTTGAATCGAAACTCCAAAAGCAAAGTTGGCCAAAACTTCACAGCAGAACTAGCTTAACACTCAACGAGATTCCGGAATTTCACTCGTCTTTTAATGCAACCCATCCTATCATATCCGATACCTATCTTACTATGCATCAACTTTGTGGCCAATTCTGCATTGCCTGCTTTTCTTAAAGCGTTGATGAAAACTGTACGGATTCTTCCTGGTATTTCTCTACCCCTATCAACAATTCCATCAGCCAACTTACAGGCCTCTTTGACACGACCTGCTTTGCACAATGCATTGATCATATCTTCAAAAGCTGTCTCAGGAATAATACCCATCGGTGCCAGCTCATCCAAAATCTTACAAGCCCTGGCTACCTTGCCTGACAGACAAAGCCCCGTGGAGAGAGCCCTGAAAGAAGCTGCAGTCGGCGTGATTCCCTTGTCGATCATAGTTTCCCACAGCTTTAGTGCCTCCTCATTTCTGTGTCCCTTGAACAATCCATCGATCAGTATTGTGTATGTGTAAACCGTCGGATCACATCCTTCATCTTCCATTCTTTCAAAAAGTGCTAACGCCTCATCAATCTTTTTAAACTTAGCAAGGGCATCAATAAGGGCATTATAGCAGTATGAATCCCGTGGGCATCCCTTCAAATCCATCTCTTCAAAAAGTTTCTCAGCTTCATCCACTCTGCCAGCCTTCCCTAAACCATCGATGAGACTAGAAAAACATGGCATTAACTGCTACCCCATTACCTCTACAGAACTCAAAATACTCCATGGCCTCATCCAATCTCCCACTCTTACACAAACCAGAAACAATAACTCCATAAGTAACTTCATCTGGTTTAATCCCCTTGTTTTTCATCCTCTCAAAGATATTAATTGCCTCTTCCACACTACCACATTTTGCATATGAATCTATTAAAGCAGTATAAATTGCCACATTCGCTTCACACCCGTTTCTAATCATACTCTGGAAAACAGCATATCCTTCCACACATTTCCCATCTTTACAAAGCCCTCCGATAACTAGACTATATGCATGGGGCGGAATTTCTATTCCCTTTTCTTCCATTTCATGATATAAACCCAAACAAGAATCAAAATCTCCCTCAGAATAACACGCTTGTATCAAAGTCATATAAGTTATCTTATCTGGCTCCACATTTCTCACTTCCATAATCCTAAACATCTCCATTGCTTTCTGTGTTTTTCCCACCTTACAGTACCCTTTAATCATTGTATTATAAGTCACAATATCAGGTCCAATTTTCCCATTCTCCATAACCTCAAAAACACGTTCTGCAGATTCAATTAACATCGAACTCACCAACCCGTTGACCAAAAAATTATAAGTATATAAACTTGGTTCAATCCCATTCTCTTTCATTTTTCTCCACACCCATAACAATTCCTCAATCATCCCTAGCCCCCCAAAGCTCTTGATCAAAGAATTTGCACCCGGACCAGTCATTAAATATCCGTTTTGTTTAAATTCTCTGAACACTAACTTGACTCTATCTAAATCATTGGATAAAGATAAACAATCAATCAAAGAAACATAACATTCAAGCTTATGAGAATACTTCTTCTGCTTACTAGCCCAATTAAAGAACTTCAAAGCAATATCAGGTTTGTCACGAATATCATTACTTCTCAAAACAAAAGATACAAAATTTGGTGACAACTTGACCAAGAAGTTGTGACAAAAAGAATCCAAATTTGCTTCCATATTAGAAGAGCCATCTAAAAGATTGAGAATTTGGCTTACCCATGGAGATGGTTTGAAAGTTTCAGGACTTGAGACCAAGCCGGAGACATCACTGAAGGGCTCTATCCATTCTGGAGGAGGAAGGGAGTTGGTGAAAACCCACCTGGGGTTTGATGTGAAACTTGGTCTGAGACCAATTTTGGGCGGTGAAAAGACATTGTTGAGTGAAGTGAGAGGCAGCACTCTCTGTGGAAATGAAGAAGGGCTGCAGAGAAAGGTCTCAGTAGGGTTCTTCTCATCAGGGCTTTTGAGTAACTACCACGAGCAGCACCAGTCTCAGTCCCAGCTCAGAGAAATGGAAAGAAATCGTGCTGTTTAAAGTTACTAACATATTGCTATATAATAAATTGTATAAGATAAACAACACGGTCCCATGGTCTAGTGGTCAGGACATTGGACTCTGAATCCAGTAACCCGAGTTCAAGTCTCGGTGGGACCTTTTTTTTTTTTTTTTTTGTTTTTTTCTATTTATTAAATATTTTCCCTCTTACCTTAAAATATTTAGCAAGTATGAACAAGAATTATATCAAAACATTTACCTCTTTTATAAGTATTAATGTAACGACTTTTCAAGATTATATAGTATATGTGCGACTCAGATATTTATCTATTTACTCCTACAATATTAGAGAGAAAACTCTCTGCACATACTTGTAAAATACGTATCGTTAGACTCGAATCCATCTCCATTAACGTAAAAGAGGTGTATTACCACTTATTCTAAAAGATGACATGCATGGATTCCATTTGAGATTTGAATGTTGTAAATAACATATTGACTCTTTAAAAATCGAATTTTTAGCTGAGTGTTATATACTTTGGAGTTCAAGTGACATCACGTGCATGATTTCTCCACTATTATCACTTATAGCCTTATACTCTTATAGATGTTAATATTCGATAAAGTTCCGATTTCTAAAAATCGATCTTTTGAGTGAGCCATACTGAACTTGGACCATGACCGTGAGAAATGTCCAGCCCAAGACTCGATGCTATTGGGCCGTTTGACACCCCCTTTATTGGCCTCCTCGATTGATAAAATTCAGAAAATTATAGCCAAGTATAAAACCAACGACCAACCGAAGTGACTGTTGCTTGAGATAAGAAAACAAAACAGGTTTTGTTGTTAACGTGGCAGATTTTCATTTACAAATCAACCTTAAACTAAACAAGCATTCATATTTCATCAGGTGATCATATTTATTAGTTCACGAATTTCTCTCTTTACAAAAAAACTCATGAAATGGCAACTCTTAATAGCATGACTATTCATGAACTACTACTCTCTCCATTCACCATAAAACCCTTCTCTGAATCCTCCAAATCCAGCTTCTCCATTAAACCCATCACGACATCATTCAAACTCAACCCTTTATTAAAGAATTCGACCACCGGGAGAAGGAGGAGGAGCTGGGTTGTTCGCTCAGTCACGGAGGACAAAGAATTGGTTCCAGTGAAGAACAAGCAATCCAGGGAACAAGAGAAGGCTATTTCGGTTAATGGGTCTGTAGAGAAAGGAGGAGATGATGTCGAGAGTGATGATGATAAGCCGATTAGTAGAGCAGTTAACGCTGCTATCGTTCTCGGTGCCGGTACGGTTGCTGTCACTAGGTTGCTGACTATTGATCATGATTATTGGCAAGTGAGTCTGTCTTATTTCTTGTCAATTTTGGCCCTTTTTTGTGTATGATTAGCGGAATTGGAGTTTGATAATTTCTGGTTTTTGGTTTTGAAATTGCTTGCTGTATTGATCATGTTTTTTTTATTGGTGTGAGTTAATTTGGCATTTTACTGCTCAATTTTGCTCTTTTTCTATGATAGGATCAGATAATATTGCACTTCTGTTAATTCTCATCATAAACAAAAAATATTTTTGCCATGACTCGAGCTGAATTCTTAATTATAGCTGATTAGGAGACTTTACTCGTTATAAAATATGGAAGAATTTCTGGCATTATTTGTTTATTTTCCCCAATACTAAAGTTTTGGGGAATTAAAAATTAGTAGAAGAATTTTGGAGTTGCGGTTTTCCCATTGAGAAAAGCAGATTTGATCACTTTAGCTATCGAATTCTGCTGCTCGGGATTCATCCCTTATTTCCATTTCTTTGAAATTTCCCAGGGATGGACTCTTTATGAAATTCTAAGATATGCACCCGAACACAATTGGATTGCTTACGAAGAAGCACTCAAAACAAACCCTGTTTTAGCAAAAATGGCGATAAGTGGGATCGTCTACTCTATAGGAGATTGGATTGCACAAGTAAGTCATTTTTTTTTTCTCCTTATTTTCCCTTTTTCCTCGCTGGTTTTTGGTCGGCAATGAATCTGTTTTTTGTTAATTCGTTAGTTTTATTCGACTTGATGTGCAGTGTTATGAAGGGAAGCCACTATTTGACTTTGACTCGAAACGCATGTTCAGATCAGGCCTTGTTGGGTTTACTCTTCATGGATCC
Organism: Acer saccharum; assembly: GCA_030490815.1. Lineage (NCBI taxonomy): Eukaryota > Viridiplantae > Streptophyta > Magnoliopsida > Sapindales > Sapindaceae > Acer > Acer saccharum. The sequence goes on along the minus strand of CM059874.1, from coordinate 36,175,221 downwards.
CTCATTATTACTACCAATTCTGTGAGGTGATAGTTGTGGTTCATATTTAGTTCATTTTGTCTTCTTTGTGCATTTTCTGTGGATGGCTGAAATCTATTACTTTGTTATTCAGGCTCTTTTTCCTTTCCAAGATTGGTGGGTGGTCCCTGCCAAAGTTGCATTTGACCAAACAGTTTGGTCGGCAATCTGGAATAGCATCTATTTTGTGGTTTTAGCGTTCTTACGATTCGAATCCCCAGCCAATACTTTTAGCGAACTGAAGGCGACATTTTGGCCCATGCTGACTGTAAGAAGCTTTTCCTTTGCACACGTTTTTCATGTCTTTAAATTGCCCTCAGTTACCAGCTAGTTAACATGTTCGTAATGTAGTTTGTGAAACTGCTAGTCATGTTTGAAAAAGCACCCCATGAATCTACCGGCTTAAAATTATTCTAAGACCTATTTATTGAAATAAGGTTCATTACTCTGCTATGTCTGCAATTGTGACTATTGAATTGTTAGTGGTCTAGAATAAGATTTTCATATTTGACTAGCTTTCTGGCCTATTTATATCTGGCTGCTTCCCCTTCAGAGGAAGTCACGGTATTTGGTTTTCTGTCTACAAATTAATGAAGGATAGAATAGAACAAATAAAGAAATCTCCCTCCAATTAGACCCAGATAAAACGAAGCAGTTGAAAGATTACAATTTAGACTAAACCCGTATATATTTTCTAAATACTTAGAGATGCATGAAAATATTCTGTGTTGGTTTTGTCCGAGTATTTAGAGCATAAGTGGCAACTGAGAGAAAAGTTACTATAACAGTGTATAATGTATACTGAAGTGCTCCTTTGAGGTCCATTTACTCTTTAAGATCAGCCTGGTAGTTAAATAAAAATTGTCGGTTATGTTTTTTTAGCCTTTATTGCTAAATGATTTTTTGAGTTTGTTTCTCAGAAAAGCTTGATTATTAAGTTGTTGGTTGGATATTCATTGAATCTGTAATTATTATTCTGATTTGCTTTGCTTGACAGGCAGGATGGAAGCTTTGGCCATTTGCTCACCTAGTTACCTATGGTGTAGTCCCTTTGGAGCAACGGCTTCTTTGGGTGGACTGCGTGGAACTCATCTGGGTTACTATACTCTCCACGTAAGTATCTAACATTTCTATCCCCATATGTCGAGAAATTTACTTCCGGGAAATTCTGCAGCATGCTACTTTATTAAAATTCTTATTAGTGCATCATCTAGGTAATGAATTGAGATAGTATTGTTCAATCTTGTATTTTCTTCACTTCCATTTGTCCTTTTTCTTCTGTGTTTTTATCAAACGGATTGATAGTTGAATAACGTGCTGGAATTACAGAAGGATTCTGTTTGGTCCTTTACTCTAATGTTCTTGTGTTATCTGCTTAATTTTATGTGGGGTTGGATATTGGTGTCGAATTTGTGTTTCGTCTACCACATCATATGAACATCATCAATCTTTACCGTTGGTTCTTGAATCTTGATGTTGTCTTGGTCAGTCTGTTTATTGCCTAGTTTATCTATGATGATGACAAGCATATCAAATATAGGTCATCTGCAATTATTTATATGCTCTCAGAAACTTTTTTTTTTAATCTGTTTTTCTGTTAAATGCTTGCTGATTTTGGGCAGTCTCAAAATTTACAAGAAAATTTTCTCTAACTGTGGATAATTTTTTGCTTTTTGAAGCTATTCAAACGAGAAATCAGAAGAGCGAATATCAGAAGCAAACTCAAATTCTTCATCAAGCAGTCATGAGGTATGTGTATGACCATTCTCTGGTGTTGGTTTGATAATTTTATCAAATATCCAATGTCTAGAAAACCACCTAAACTTAAACACAGGATTCTGGTAACATTTTCTACCATAGATTTTGTAAACCGTTGCAGAAGTTAATCTTTGGAACCAGACTCGTATACAAAGCTATATATTAAATTCCTGACAAATCCATCTCTCCCCACCAAAGACCATGTAATCAACTCCATAGTAACTGCTTCTAATTGCTTGGCATTTTCTCAGGAATAAATGAATATCAAATCATGCAATCTTGTACAAGGATGTTCCAGTTCCTGTCAAAAGAGTGATCAACCTTGTCATCCAAAAACATCAGTTGGGGTATCCACGTTTACAGTTCTGGACCATCATCAACTGGAACTAGTCTCTATTTTTTGTTGTATCATCATTCATCAAGTCATTCAAATCAATGTATTCCAAATATAGAAATCTCTGTATTATATAATTCTGAAGAAAATATTGCTTCACATATTACACACCCAGTAAAAGCACAATATATAAAATATTAAAATGTGTTTTTTTTTTTTACCTAATTATAACATGTGAAAAAAATTTTAAAAAAAAATTTAAAAAGTATAGCAAAAAAATCAAATGGGTCTGATATTTGATGGGCCATAATTTCAATATTATGGGCCTCGCAATTTGTACAAAACGCGCGGGACACGAAAACCGACCACAAAGAGACAATTAACGGTAATCGAAAATCGAAACAGAGAAGAAAAAAACACAGACCAGATCTCCAAAGCTTTTCTCCAGTTGGATCTCTAGATCCGAGATCACCCCAGCTACCTTTCTCTGATAGAAATGGCAACACTTGAACCACTTGACGAATCCAAGAGCAAACAGACCAAGAACCTCAAGAGAAATCATGGGTCCACCAAGTTCTTCGTTTTCGTTGATCTGTTTCTCTTGATTTTTTCGCTAATTCTATGTTACATTTTGTTCAAGTTTCTCGGCTTCTGAGGTAACTCCTTCAACCGTAATTCTTCTATCGTTGTTATTATGATATTTTATTTTACTGTTTTTTTTTTTAAAAAAATTTTAATTTATTGATTGATTGAATGAATGGTTGGTTATTGAATCACATTGGATCCACAAATTGCACTTGTCTTTCCTATATATGTGTGTTTGTGTCTCTGCGTTTTCGTTGATAAGAAAATCTTGATCTTGGCAAGAAAATTGATAGAGGTCAGAAACATTGGATTTTAATCCCTAACTACACTAAATTGAATCAATTAAAAACCCTTAAAGGACCAAAATGAAGAATTCTATTTATATAATTGGTTTTTGGGTTTTGGGTATCTATAACTTTGAAGATTTGTTGTTCAGTCTTGTTATGGTGATTTGGTTGTAGGGGTTTAATGAGGTTGTTGTACAACAAATGGTAGCTCAATTGATAACTCTGGTTGGGTAGGCATCGATAGAGATTGGTATCAGGAATTTAGGATCTAGATTGTTAAATGCTAATGAAGACATTGATTAACAGTTTTTCAATCGTGTCAAAGATTATGTGGTCCTTGACGGTATGGAAAAATAACCAAGAGAAAGCGATTCATTTTACTCAGTTAAAGGACATTGCCTTGGGATTTTGGTAAGCTTAAATGTGAGATATCTGTGGTTGGTTGTTATTTTATGAGGCTCATTAATGAGAAAGCCACTTCTCATCTTGTCAACCTTGTAGTTTTTTTTTTTTTTTTACTTGTGTACTTGTATTGACGGTACCATTTAACCTGTTTGAGAAAAGTTGCACCCAAATTTACTTTTTTTTTATTTTTTTTTAATTATCTTTTTCGTTCCAAAAAATACTCATGCTTTGTGGGAGGAGGACATGGAGTACATACACTTCATTCAGTTGTGTTGTTTCATCTATAGATACAAGAGATCTTGCTGTGTTTATTTCACTATGCTAATTTGAATGTTCTTGTGGAGCAAGAATGAATGGATTTTTTTTCTTTCTCTTTTTCTCTTTTTTCTGTTCTTTATTTTAATAAGAATCTGTTGATTTTGTAACTTTGCTTCTGACTTTCCTAGGAGAATTTAAATTTAAAATCCTGTCAAGAAGTCATTTTTGGAGAGGAGAGCTATATTTTAGAAAGCATATGATATCAACTTCTTCCGAGTCACCCTTTTTTTAGATTTTCTCTCTTTTTTGGGTTGTGACCTTATGAGTTAAGGTTTCTGTATATTTTGGACTCATAGGAGGCATACTGAGAATTGATCAACCCAATGCTGTGTATGGCAGTGATGGTTAACTTATGTCATTTCATTCGTGTTTGGTTTTTAAAATTTATTTCTTTTTATTTTTTTCCTCATTTGTTTTTGGGTAATGTATTGTTATTTTACTGGTGAATTCTTTTTTTTTTGCAGGATATGGTTTAGAGACATCTAGACTTGCATGTTGAGGATTTAAGTTCTAAGGCATCTCATGTGTTGACTTGATTGGATTCCATTGTTGTAATTATGGATTTAGGGTATCTTTCTTGGCATTTTAGAAACTTTGTTATAAAACAAAAATTTTGTTATGAATATTTCCAGATCTCTTTTGTATCAACCTTTCCTCATTATGTTGTGACCCCAAAGGTTGCGTTTCCGGATGAAATGTTATGAGATCGTGTTTTGTTACCAACTTCAATTCATAATTTTTTATCTGATCAGGGGATATCTATTATCAACTAGTATTGGAGAAAAATGAACCAAACCTAGAGAGGAAAAACATGTAAATTTATAGTTGCTCATATTTACGGATTTACCCTAGATCCAACACTTAATCCAACCGTTGTCAACAGAATTGACAACCAATGCCTTTCTGTGAGACCAAATGTGTGTCATTTTGTTTTAGTTAAGACAAAAGTGACATTAATCATAGATTGTTTGCACATGAAAGACTTTCATACGATGTAACCTTACTTGCGCATTATTAATATGATTGTGATGGGAAAATTCAAGGCAGATTAATGTGCTTTTGATCTGCTCCCAGTTTTGTAGCGTATCGGATTGTTGTTTTTTTTCTTTTTTGAAGTAAAGTCCTTTTCTTTTGTGCAATACTCACTTCCATTTAGGTTCTGATTTCTTCTTCTGATATTACTTGCTTTAAGAAATTCGAAGATTGCTCATACTGTTTGATGGCATTCCTGATTCATATTGGCAAATTTAGTGCATGTTTTGGTCTAAGTGGTGCCTCAGGTTTATAATCTAACGATTTATGCAGTATTTTTCATCTCTCTCTCTCTCTCATTTCATTGCTGGCTATGCTAATTTAGTGTAAATTGCCCATGTTTTGTTCATGAAAACACTACTCTGCAACTAGAGCATACCTGCAGGTTTTGAAAAAAGATCTAGAAACCCTTTTGAGTTGTAGATTTAAGAGATGTAGTACTGCAATTCTGATAAAAATACCAAATAAGGAAGACTGGAGTCATTACAATTGATTGCTAAAACACTGAAACCTAGCATTCTTATTTTTCCGAAGTATGATAAACTCAGACTTCGTTACCACGAAAGACTAGAACAAGTACACTGCCTTAATGAAAAGTTATAGAAACCTAGCATAGTTCTTTTATTGAAGAAACAACTTGACAAATTTAGGGATTTGCTGGAGCAGCACCGCCACTTCCGAAATTTGGGGTCTCAACACCAGGGTTTGGCACTGTATTATCATCGCCGCCTGGAACATTACTTCCCCCTGTCCCTGCTCCTCCAGTGCTGCCAGTGTAGGGAGCAGTGTCGGGAGTATGATATGGAGTCCTGAATACAGGTGGCAACATCACTCTTCCAATTCCTGGAAGGAGCACACTGTTGTCAGATATCAACCATTCAGGCTGCTTCATATCAGCATTCTTGGTGTCTTCAGCGATGCCACGTCCAGCCAATGCTTGCCTGGTAAATGCAAGCAGGATGGTCAGGATGAAAATTTGAGCAAGGAGAGATGAATTGGTTTTGTAAGCCATTGTTGTTAAAGGGGAGAAGTATTAGACAAGAGACAGGTTTCGAGATGGAGAAGGTGGTAAGGAAATAGCTCATCTTATAGTACAGGTTTTTCGGGTAGTTGGGTGAACTTGTGGCGGTGAGTTAAGAGCATGTGTTCCCTCTTGCAGAGGCCAATGTGCATGAAGTGTTCTTGTCATTAATGACTCTCAAGTTGCAGAGGCCAATATGCATGAATTACTCCTAGTAATTTCTCAAGCTGCAGTGTGATTAGATCAACATTTTCGGTGATTTATGAGATGTATTGCCTTTTAAAGGCCATAGATACATAATCAATTGAGAGAAGAAAAGAAAGTGTAATTACTAGTAATGTGGTGTATATTACTAGTGCAGTGACACACTGCAGAGTTCTTTTTGAGATAATTTACAGCTTCCTTTTCTTGTCCTTTTTAACCAACAGATGTGACGGCTAGTAAATTTTGATGATATTTTTTGGTGATTTATGTGCCTCCACGTTCAAGTGTTCTTGAAGAACAATTATATATATCTTTTTTGGGTTTAGTTGTCTTCAATTTGTTTCTCTTGCAAGGCCAGTAATTTATGATCTTAATGATTCTACAGTCTGGTAAAGGGAACGGGGATAGAATATTTTACAGGAAAAAGAGTTTTCTGTCAGAATAAATCAAGTCATAGTGACTTGTGTTCTTCAGGTTTCTGCCAAACTCAATTAGTTCTCTGTCAGAATCATCACAAATCACAAAATAGTATAGAAAACGTTATATTAATACAAAGAAAAGCCAAAAATATATGAACCCCCCATCCAGTTCCAGTATCCACGTAAATTACACCCATTACATTTTCCTCCTCTTATGGTGAAATCCTAACAAGTCATTTTCAACTCAGGAACAAAGTTGAGTCTTGACAGAGTGTAAACCGAGAATCCACCATCATTGCTGCGGCCAGATTTCTTCCATCACTATCATTCTCCACCCAAATCCAGACTGTTACATTTAACTTTTTTGCACACCTAATTTACAACATTTCTGCATTCTTTTTAATATATATCTACATAGCAGGTGTGGGATTCCAGATTTTTTTTTTTTTTGTCGTACAATTTGCTATAAAGTTTTGAGTGCAGAATTCCGCACCTGATAATGGCTTTCGGATTATTTGGTTTGTGGGACTTAATAAACTAGTATAATTATCGAAAAATAAGTCATGTAGTTATCTCAGTGCAACCAGAAAGAAAATCTTCATTGGGTGGAAGCATATTAATACAAGTATACTGATACAGATAAATTCGGTGACAAAAGCCAACCGCTGAATTTTCTTTTTAGTTTTTAATACAACAGAACAAAAGGCTGGAAGGCAACATCACAAACCCTTTTTGACACAGTGCAATATCAATACAAAAGATTTTTCCTTTGCTTCAGGTTGATGAGACTGAGATGCCGATATATTACATCCAGACCACAGTCCATCCCATTTCATTTCTACAACGATCTCAAAATCTATGGGTTTGGCCTTTCCTCGGAAAATCTTGGAAGTTGTACGAGTGAGTTCACTCGCGTGACACCTTCCAAACCTGACCAGTTCTGATCTTCAGCTGCAATGGTTTCACCATTCCCTTCATCGTCAGCTGATAGTACTCTACTATATGTATCATTTTCATCTGAGGATCGGACAGTGAAGTTTCTTTGCAAAGATGGCTCGGACTTCTGACCATCATCTGATTCGTTTGCATTACCAGAGTGATTGCTCTGAAGGGTTGCAGAAGAAAAGCCTTGTTCTTCGTAATCAGATTCTGAGTCCATTTTCCCGTCTAAAAATAAACAAACTACTGCACAGTCATCCATCTTTGAAGTTGGATATTTGAGTTTCCATTCACGAGCAGCTGAGTCCACCAGAATCCTAGCAGCAGATGACCGGGTTGGAGCTGAGGACACAATCTCAACCACCTCGTCATTGCTCAAGACATCCCAAACCTGTAACAAGAACAATTTAAATGTGAGATTGTGAAGAAAAATTAAATCATCTTTACTGTCAATGTCATTTGTTTTATAAGGGAAAAATTCATCCTTAAAATGATGCTTAGTCAACAAGACAAGAATCATTAATCACTGAAAGAGCTAATAAGTCTCCTCCTTAACAACATAGTTTAATCTTGCTAATTATGGATGCTTTATTGAATCATCCCTTGCATTTGAAATCGACTTTCGTTCCATACTAGTAGAGGGTACAATCTGTTCAATCTACAACGATATAAATTATGATAAACCTTCTTACCTTTTCCATTATCACAGTCACAAAATTTTGCTCAACTCTAGACCAATGAGTGAAAGAATTTTGTTAAATGATGAACCACATCTGAGCTGATCATCAAACATTTTCATGACAAATTACAAAAAACAGTAGAAGAAAAACTCGATATGTCAAACTATATTCACTTGTGTGCAACAATTCAGAAAATCATCAAACCATACCAAAAGAAGCTAGGGTTATTGCCAATTACTGACTGCTGCCGTGAATGGCAATCATATTATGTGCTTTTAGTGCAGGGCTAGCCAGTTGCTCCATGCACAAACCGTCATTCAAGCTCTTACCAGTAAAGCAAAAGACTTTTTAAAATACTATATACCATGAAGGTTTTCTTGTTTCAGGCCTGAGGGAGATTTTTAAAATATTTATTGCTGGTTTCTTATGTCCATTTGAACTTTGAAGCACTAAACAAAACCGTTAACTGTCACTTTAGAAAAGCCGATTATAAGTTTATAAGCTTTCTTGATAGCAATTTGAGAGGAAACAAAGAACTAGAATTTAAAAAATCCCAATAGTCACCTTGACTAAATGAGAGCAGGCCAAAAAGGAAGGTCCAAAAACCTGTTTTATATAGCCAATAGCTGCAGTGGTGTTCTCGGTTAATTTTTCTAGACAAAATTTTGATACTTTAGACATTTTCACCACTTATTTAATGGCCTTCTAGTATAGGAGAATTTTGTATATACCCACCAAATTAAAAATTACCTCAATTATGAGAATAAATTTGCAATTAGAAATGCACAGATCAATAAGCAAACAAATCAGAGGTGAAAAACTCACCCCATCCGAGGCAAGAACAATGAACTGATCTCTCTCTGTAAGTGTCCGGTGAAAAAATTCAGGTACTGAAATCACCCCATATTCCTTCAAACAGAAATCACCAAATGCTCGAGCCATTGCCAGCCCAGGAGCATCATCAAATGGCAACCAAACTCTGGGTACTTCAGGCTCATCTTGCAACGCGAAGACCCTACCTTTACACCGTTTAATCCTCTCAGATTCCCCTATAGCAATTCAAATTCACATCAGTTAAATTTAGGCAGGCAAAACGTTTAGCCATAGTTCCTAAAAATTCAAGACATACTTGGCAAATCAGGCTTTAGATCAACGGACAACTGAATTGCCACCAAGGAATCATTGTTGTCCTTAGATCCCATGATTGCCCGAGAATCCCCGATATATCCCATGAAAAGATTGGACCCCTTGAAATCACAAAAATGAACATTAAACTGAGAAGAAAGGTAAATAAAATTAAGCTTACGAGTAGATTTAGTGCTCCCTGCCATACCTGTTTCACCATCGTAACAGCAGTACTACCACTACAAAAGCAGTCCAAATTAGGATGGGACTTCAGCTCTTTGTCCATGGCCTTGTATGACTTCATATATGCTTCTCTCCATAAAGAAGTTAATTGATCCTCAGCCGATCCATCCTTCTCAGAATCTGTACCATCTGATTTCTTCATATTCCCTTTGAAACATGTTCTACCTGATCCATGTTGCTTTGACTGATTCGAAAGCAAAAAAGATAGTAATTTTATTGGCAAAGCATCCCTCACTTTGCGAGCAACGAGATGGCCATGTGGACCATGGCCATCGAAGACACCACAGAAAGTCACATCTTCTGACATGAAATCCTACAACGATTCAAAGTGCAACTAAGCAATTAATCTCCAAACACAACCAAATTCCAAATTCAATGAAAGAAGAAAAAAATTGAAAAATATAATAACAATAACAACTTACTTCCCATACAATCATGGCATCCTGGTTTATTCCCTTGCGACCCTGCTGAGTGAATATGCAAGAACTTCGGCTTTTTCCATTCATGAAAACCCTATTGGGTATTGAGGGCAAATTATGCATTGAAACAACATGGTCAGAAAATGTTCTCTTACTCCTCTTCTGCCCGCAAAATCCCCTTCCCAAACAAGCCGGTGAAACTGGCTCTCCATTGCTTCTGCTACTACAAGTGCTACGGCTACTAGTTGAAACACAACCCCCCATTTTCTCAGCTCTGGAAAGAAGACATCCGATGCAATAAAGAGACAAGGTTCCTCCTTACACCAGAACAGATCTCACATGAAATTCTGTAATAGAAAGATTGCAGGCATGAGAACACAATCCCCTTTACAACCTGAATATAGAAAAATTGGGGGTCTTATTAATTTCTGTCAAACATAATCCATTGGAAATTACGTTAGATCGATAAGGAAACCAGCCGTACAAAACAAGGATATTCCAACTACTTGAATTGTTTACCATAAATTGTCATAGAACCCAGAGAAGGCTGGATATACAGAAAACTCAACAAGTCCAACAAAGTGTATATAATAATCCACCATGTGACCTTGGAATAGAATATGCTTAAAAAGCTGTCCTACTTGTTTGTCCTGAGACAGGATTCACATTGACCCAAATCGATTCTCATTTAAATAAATTGGAACACATGAAGACAGGAAAACAGGAAAATCAAGAGCATATAAACCAAGGAAATCCAGAAACAAGAAATCTGTTATGTTTTACATACAATTAAAAAGGATAACCAAGTACACACAAAACATAGCTCCACCTTCAAAACATAGAAAGTAAAAATCATGCTTGCAAGATCTTAAATGACAAACGCATCACATAAAATAAATAAATAATGAAACAAGAGTTTTTACCTTCTCTGCTCAAAGTGAAATCAGAACACACTGTCAAAAACAAAGGGCATGATCTCACAGAATCCCAATCTAAAGTTACAGTTCTCCGTCTGTTTGTCCACAAAACATTAGCAGAATATATTAAATCACAGAATTATGGATCAGATATTCTCTGCTTGAAAAAATGAAAGAGTGAGCCCAGTTAAATTCAAAATGTAAATTGAAAAGGAGACCCGGGTAACTAAAAAAAAAAGTTTTAAACTTTCTCAGGAACCAAACAGAGAATAAGACTCGTAAATTCCCTGCTCACAGAAGAGAGAAAGAGAATGAAAGAAAGAAGACAAATGTGTTCAATTCAAAGCTTGATTTCCCACTGGAAAGACAACTACAAGAAGAGAAAAATGCAAAAACGGAAAGCAGAAAAAGGACGAAATGAAGGTCTGATTTTGTCAAGAACAGAATCAAATACAACACCAAAGTAGAGAGCAAGACATCAAGTAAACATTACGTAATTAATCATAAACAAATCCACAGAACAATAAAAAAATAATAATAATAATAATTAAAATATAAAATAAAATAAAAAAAACAAATGCTAGAAACCAGAAACCAGAACCCAGACCTTGAAAAACTTTAGCTTGTCGAGTCAACTAAGACCACCGCTAGTTGGAGTAGTTTTGATTTTAAAAATCTTCACTTTTAGTAAATGAAACAGCAAAAAGGCATGTAAAACAGAGCTTTGCTTTTGTTTTTGTTCTTAGTTTTACTTTTTTGTTCTACTTTTTACTTCAAAATCTCTCAGCACCCACCCAGATACAGAACAAAGACAAAGCAAGTTTCTACATGTATCATACACCAGCAAAAACTACACCCAGAAAAAATATATATATATATACAAGAAGATCGTAAAACAAAACAAAATGCAGTAAATGGTACCTTGCGAGCTTGTTGTTTGGGTAAATTTCAACGGTTTTGGGATCAGATGAGCGAAATCAGAGTGAAGGAGGAGATGGGTGCATTAATTGCAAAAGCAAAGGAGGAAGTATGACTATAGAGTAGAGACTATATACTTAAGAGTTAAGATAGATGGAATGAGGGAGAGAGGGAGAGAGGAGTCAGCAAAGCAGAAAGTAGAGAGAGTGAGAGAATAGAGTGTGAGTGAGATTTGTGCAGAACTGCAGAGTGCAGACCCGGCCGTAATGATGATAGAAATCAATTGACTCGCTTACAACAACAACTCTCCTGCTTATAGCGCGTCTACTTTTTTACATTTTCGCCTTTAAAAAAAAGATTAAGTTTTAAAATCAAATTCAAACTCACAATTTGATTAATTTGGGTGTGAGATATTATGCGGAAGAATTGCATTAATCACGATGTTGACAAAAACTCGGTATACGTAATTTCTTTGATAATCTATGATGCAGGTAATTGCTGGATTTATGGAATTTGATGATAAAAGTATATTTTTAAGATTTAAATTATGATTTTATTTGTTTTTTCTACTCTTATATAAGGGGGCTTTATAGCCATTTGATTGCAAACTAGAGTGGATGAATAAAACGTTATTTATTTTTTATTTTTTTGATAATATCTATTAATACGGGACCATCTACCAACTAAGCTATATCCCCTGTTGGTAAATAAAATGTAATTATATAAATAAAAAATTATTATTATTTCAATATTTTAGTAAATTAACGAATTAGCAATGTGTTCATAGTTCTAAGTATTTCTATAATCAACAAGGCTTGATCACCTATCACATTGCATCATATATCAAGACTAAATGTGTAAACAAGACTACCTCGATTGTGTATATGATTTTATTTTGTAGTTTTCATTTCGTTCATTATCATTTTTTTTATTTAATATGGTAAAATATTAAAACCTTGTTCTGGAATTGTGTAGATACATGAAAATAATTTTTCTAGATTGTGAATTATCTAGAACTTGTATACATTAAAGTCCAAAAATACATAGAGCAAAAATAATATCAGAGGCTCGTTATTTTGGTGGTCGGTGAGTTGCACTCATGATTCTCAATCAACCTACCCAAGTTTAAACATTGACGTCCGATTAGAGATACAGTCCCCACGTCCCCATCCTTATCTGGGGATTTATTTATTTATTTCATGAGCATGAGTTTCAAATTTGACTTTTGATTAAATTAATAATCAGCTTTCATTTTATCTTTTCTCCCACCTTCAGAAGAATAACATAAAAGAAAAGCATTTCTACTATTGTTATAATTTTCTGAAAGGTATCTATCTCGGTTTCGTCTAAAAATTTATATAGAATCTTTGAAAAAGTGTTTTCTTTTACTGTCTTTGGGATCTGATGCTACACCGCTACTCAATACCTTAAGGGATCCACTTTATTACATAAGTTGATTCCTAATTTTTATTTCATATCATGGACATAAATAAGCAATTCTTATTGTATCGGCATCGGCCCAAAACCTCACGAATTGGTCTTTACGGTGCTTCCTCTATCAATTAGATCCTTTATCCATAGAATAAAGTACATCTCTACGTCCTGTATATATTAACTCATAATTGTCTATAAAACCATAATAAATGTGGGAGACACCGTCGTGGTTATAGTGTAACAGACCGGGATCCATTGGATTTGACATGATCTAATATTCAATTTGATTATATCTAATTGTAAAATGTTTAAACCAGATCTAATACAATTCAATTGATCAGATTGTTAATTAAATTATCTAATCTAATATAATTATGTTCTTAAATACAATTATACAATCCAATAGATTTAATCGAATCCAACTAATCATATTGAATTAGAACTTCCCGATCCTTATAAAAAATAAGGTGAAATTAAATAAAAGTTGTATGTGTTTTTTTATGTTAACACGCACGCGCCGGTGAAAGAAGAAGGTATAGAAAAGCACACAAAAGTGGACAGAAAAAACACAGGGTCCACGTGACGTGGCGCTTGGTAGCCAATTTAATGTTAAATTAGACCGTGAACATATTTACAACTCTAGCTAGCCTTGCACTTGCTGTCTTCTTTTTCTCTCCCTCTCTCTCTCTTTCTCGGTTTCTCTCTTCTTTTTAACTTTTTTTTTTTTTTTTTTTTTTTTTTTTTTCTTTCTTTATTATTTGAAATTATTTATGTAAATATGTTGGAGTTGGAGAGGGAAAAGTTGATGGGCCATAAATGGGCTTTTACAAAAGATAGCAACTGCCTTACCTATCTATGATCTATCTATCTATGTATCCTGACCCCAGCCACCAGCATGACAGTATTGTCACAATCATTCTTCCCCATGCACATTCTTCTTTTTTCTATCCATTTCATCATATCTTTTTATTATTATTATTATTATTTTTATTTTTCAATGGACAAGTTTTTTTGTTTTCTCTTATTTATATCGAAAACCATCAAATCCAATCCGGTATCTGTTTTAAGCAAATCCATTGGAGGAATAAAATTGGATTAGATTGAATGAATTAATCATCATATTAATTTTTAGTGAGTAACGAAACAAATTATACTTTTAAAACTACTGTCTAGTTCAAAAACAGTATATATATATTTAGTAATTTTATTTTAAAAGTGTTGAAATTAATTATAATAACTAAAATATGCATGATTTTATAACCTTATTTTGTTTATTTATTTTTATTAATTATATATATTAAATCAATATTTAAGTAAAATATTTAAATTAGAAAAAATATTCTATAAAAAAAATAAAAAGATTTTTAAAATATTTTATAAATCAAATCAATATTTAATTTTAAAATGAAATAAGGTATATAAATTATTTTAATTTGATTTTATAAGGATAATAATGATATTTTAAAAGATTCATTAAATGTTGAAATATATTATTCATAATCACTTTCAAAAAGTAAACCCCACATACTTCTCAAAATCACTGTCGAAATTTGTCAGATTATTAATTAATCACTTTAGGAAGTTTTACCAAATATCATTTTATGTCAAAACTATAAAATAAGCTGATTTTAATCTTAAAAGCAATATCAATCTGGCCCCCGATCAAGCAGGACTTTGAACAGTCTTTCTATTGTCAGTTCGTCCTGACAATAAATATATCAGGACGAAGAATGTGGACCACATATTATGGAGAAGTTTTGACAAGTGCATACACTTTGAGTCAAAGTATGTAAATTTTATGGTCCACATTCTTCATCTTGATATATTTATTGTCAGGGCGAACTGATAATAAAAAATCTAGGACTTTGAATTGACAAATATTTTGTAACAATTTAATTCAACTTCACACTATTAGCTTTTACTTGAAAAAACTTTAGGGCCAGTTTGGTATTGTTGTGACTTTTGTAATAATCACTGTTAGTTGTGCTGAAAGAATAATCAGCTATAAAGTTAATAAGCAGATGTTTGGTTAATTGTATTTTTAAAACCATTGTATAATTCAAAAGCATTATACATATGTTTGATAATTTTATTACAAAAGTGCCGAAATTAGTTACAATGACTAAAATATACATGAGTTTATGACCCTATTTCATTTTTTTTCATTAATTATATATATTAAATCAATAAGTAAGTAGAATATTTAAATTGGAAAAAAAAATCATAAGAACAATAAAAATATTTTTAAAAGATTTTATAAATCAAATCAATATTTAAATATAATATTTAATTTTGAGATGAAATAAAGTATATAAATTTTTTTAACTTGATTTTATAAAGATAATAATTATATTTTAAAAGATGCATTAAATGTTGAAATATATTATTCCATAATCATTTTCAAAAAGTAACCCCTCACATACTTCTCAAAATCACTGTCAAAACTTGTCAGATTATCAATTAATCATTTTTGGAAGTTTTACCAAACATCATTTTATGACAAAATTATAAAATAATATAATTTTAACTTTTCCAAAGCAGTACCAAACTGACCCTTAATAATCGTTTTCAATAAATGGTCTACACATAACCCAACGACTCTCCCTCTAAATAAACTACACACGATTAATTAAAATCATATGGCATTAATTAAAATCTACACTCTGAAACTTCAATATCGCATTTTACTTCCATTTCACTTTCGTAATCTTACCCAAAATCATATGGGGACTAATTAAAATTATATATATAGAAAATAACACTTTTTAACCAAAAAATTAAGGGGTTTCTATTTTTACCTGGAATTAGTGTTTTCAGTGTTTTTACTAAACTTTCAACTAAAGAGATAAATTTACCTATGCACCAGATTAAACACATTGGAATTAAACACACTGAGAATTAAATACACATATTAAACACATTAAGAATTAAACTGGTGGTGTGTTTAATTGATAAAACTGATGTGTTTATCTGAAGAAAATCAATGTGTTTAATTAAATAAGACTGATGTGTTTAATTAAAAAGGACCGGTGTGTTTAATTGAGAAATCATTAAGGGTATTTTTGTCTCATTAGTGGAAAGTTTAGTAAAAACAATTAAAACACTAATACTGGGTAAAAATAAAAACTCCATTAATTATATGGTTAGTTTCAATTTTAACCCACATCTATTTTTATGAATTTTGATCTGATTTTTTTTTTTTTTTTTTTTTTTGTGGATGATAAGTTCATTGAAATCTATCTATAAATAAAATTTGTGAATTTTTCAAGTACTAGAACTAATTTTTTGAATTTTCCTATATTTATTTCAGTTTTCCGATACCTTTATATTTAACAAAATCGAAATAAATAGTTCTGGTGCTTGAAAAACTCTCAAATTTTGTTTATAGGTAGATTTCATTAAACTTATCATCCACAAAAAGAAATTCAAATCAAAATTCATAAAAATATATGTGATTTTATCAAGGTCCTCACTAAAATTAAAATAAGGTATACCTCATTTGATAACACTATTGAACTATAAATGTTGTTCAAGTAAAGAAAGGCAAAACTAAATGCAATCACCTCTTTATAGTAAAGGAAAGCATCACTAAATTGAATTAGAGAGAGAGAGCTGCAGCTTGGGGATTTATTGCATGACGCGCGCACACACATACATATATATATATATATATATATAGTCCCGTTCTCATGTAGACGTCTTGATATAACTTCACGAGGATATTGAATGTGAGCCACTAGTTTTGACAAGTGCATACATACTTAAGTCAAAGCATGTAAAACCAGTGGCTCACATTCAACATCCTCATGAAGTTATATCAGGACGTCCTAATTTGAAAATTTATATATATATATATATATATATATAAATTTTCTCTCATTATGATGAACTGATTTTATTTATATCAGTTCCACAACTATCAACTATTAGATTCACATAATACTTCTCTAATCAGAACCGTTTTGACTTTATAATTTCAGGACGTTCAACCATGGATATACATTCATAGTGGGCCCACAGCCCCACATTAACAAATACCCACACTCAAAATGAATGTGTGGTTGTAGTTGAATGTTCTAATTAACTTATAATTTCAGAACGTTCTTACTAGAGAACCATCCTAGATTCACATACTTCAGTTTAATCAAAGTCTTTTTAAACTTAATCAATGACTCACAAATCTCGTCCTAATCTTAAAAGTTCAGTTCAGTCATGAGGGGAGAAAAAAAAAAAAAACACACACACACACACACACATATATATATTTATATATAAATTTTCAAATCAATGCATCCTGATATAACTTTATGAGGATATTGAATGTGAGCCACTAGTTTTACATGTTTTGACTCAAGTGTGTATGTACTTGTCAAAGTTTCTTCATAACAAGTGACTCACATTCAATATCCCGATAAAGTTATATCAGGACGTCCTAACCAGATTGAAACTGTACATATATATATATATATATATAATATGACTGAATATGAGTTGCATACTTGTATGTGATCACACCATAACAAGAGTACAATACTAAATTTTAATATGAATGCATATAATCACATGAATTGATGTGATCATTTCAAAAAATCACGATCACAATAGTTGCACCAGTTTTTCGGTGCACTAAAAGTATAAAAGGGGACCTCTATATCTACATATATGTCTTTGCACACGTATGTGTATATGCTGTTCGATACATTTTTGTCACAAGGCATCCGTTCTTATCATTACAACTGTTGTTGGCGACTGAAAACCTACTATAAACCTAAACCTTTTAATTTATCAACTTGCATTGCATATTGCAGAGCTTCGTAGCCACACAGATTGGTCCTGATTTTTAATGTAATATCTCATCTTTCAAATCTGACTATATAATGTGTTGAAAATGGTAGGAAATGAGAGTGATATATTTGCCTTGTGTTTATCATATCCAGTCAACTCAAAAGACAAGAGCTTTTAAAGAACAGCTCAAAAGTTGGAAATTAGGTTTAAAAATCATTTGCAAACTGAATTTGATTCTTTACAATTAGTTTAAAAATAGGTTAATTGGCACCGATGGCCCCTAAACTCTTCTAAAATATCCACTATACCCCCTATACTTTTTTTTTCACCACTAAACCCATTAAACTCTCACAAATTGACAAATGCCGACTGTAGATGCCTCCTCACAAGGGGCAATAAACCCAAGTATTTGTCAAAAAATGAGAGTTCATGATGTTTAGTGGCGAAAAAAAAAGTACCGGGGGTGTAGTGCATATTTTGGAAGAGTTTAGGGTAAATCAGTGCCAATTAACCTTAAAAATAAACAAAATAGAAATTCAAATACTTGTCTTTATAATTTTAAGAAATAAGTTTAAAAAAATTATTAGAAATATATGTTGCTTAATTATCAAATTAAAAACCAAAATTTGGATTAAAATGGACCAAATTAATATGCATACACACACATTCTATATATTAAAACTTAAAATGAATTTTCTATTTTTTTTCATTGTTTATGTAAGCAGTCTTTTTATTATCAGTTCGTCCTGACAATAAATATATCAGGACGAAAAATGTTGACCATAGATTATGGAGAAGTTTTGACAAATGCATACACTTTGAGTCAAAGTATGTAAATCTAGTGGTCCACATTCTTCATCCTGATATATTTATTGTCAGGACGAACTGATAATAGAAAATCTGATTAGTAAGTTGTAACCCAAAAAATAAAAAATTGAGCAAATTGTAGCCAACCTTCATGAGATTTGGCATTTGACAACAAAAAACAACTTTATCATTAATTGACAAGGACCTACCATACCGTTAGTCAAAGCTAGTCAAGTTTAACCGTTGACCGGATTTGGCCGCTACAAATACTTAAATGCCCATGAATAAAAAAAAATATATGATTTTTATAAATATATGAAAACAAATTTGGATATCCACTTTAAAAAAAGTGTAAATTACAATTTTTTTTTTATAAAAAAAAAACCTGGAGATATAGGTTGTATCTCTATATTTTTCTTCAAATTCTAAATTCTAAAAAATTAATAATCTGGATCATCAAAATCCAATCCAACAACATTTTCTTCAGATAATTTTTTCTTCTTCCATATGGATTCCCGAATTTTTCTTCATATTCAAATTTTTTAGATTTTTCAAAACTAAAAAAAATAAAAAATAAAAAATAAAAAAAATGGCTCATCTAAATCTAATCTAACAAAATTTTCTTCTTCCAATTATGTATTTCCATATTTTTCTTTAAATTCAAGTTATTTTTTATTTTTTAAAAATAAAAAATAAAAAATGTGGCCAAGATAAATGGTGAAGATTTAAAGCTTTTGAATGTATATTTTTAATAAATAAAAAGGCTTGGAAAGATGAAAATATCCTTATCTCTGTTAAGTTTGACTAACTTTGACTAATGGCAGGGGAGGCTATTGTCAATTAAATATAAAATTGTTTCTGGTTGTTAAATACCAAACCCCAATGAGGTTAGCTGAAATTTGCTCTAAAAAATTTAAAAGAATTGAATTTTGAAAGATTGGTAATTAATTATTTCCACAACAATCGAGTAAAGTGGAAAAACAGTCATGTTGATATCCATCATTAACTTTTGATGGTGATCTTTTTCTTTTAGCTTTTTTAATATTTTATTTATTATAATTATGAAAATGAAGACAAGGAATTGTTATTCTCTCAATCTCTTTTTCTCAGGTTTGATTGGTGACCGGAAGAAAGAATTTAACACCTTTTCTACAACCTTTTTTAACACTAATGCTCTCTATCTTCATTACAAATAGTCTAAAATGTAGGCCCTTTCTTTCTTTACTATGTTGCTTTTTAGTTTTTATATTGATGGAACTAGCTATACACTTCTATCATATACTAGTAGTGCTTCTTTTTATTATGTTTATCATCATATATTTTAACTTTTATTTTTTCTAATAAAAGAAATGGGCAAAATTCTAAATGTAAAACTTGTAAGATAAAAATACATGTATATATGTAGACTCGCAGAGAATAGAGATTCTGAAGTCCAGATATACAAATTTATGTCCAGGTCATCCTAATCAAACCCCAATAAAAAAAGAAAGATATCAGAGCTTGCAGGGGTGAACCTAGGAAAAATTTACCGCCCGGGCTAAATTATATAATATTTTTTTCCTCGGTACGCACTAACATTATAAAGTTAGCTATTTAGCTATCAATAGTTGGATTTATTTACTTTTGTTTAGACAATATATTATAATGCTTAATTAATGGCTCATAAATTCTCACACTAAATTTATTAAATTCGGTGTGTACTGTAGAGAAAAACTTGTTATATTATTCCTCAGTGTAGTCAGATATAATGAAGTGCAAGATATGCTACCTATTGATTAAGAATAATTTATATATATATAATTCTTGATGAAAGTATTTCTTTATTTTTTTTAATAATAAGATGACACCAATTCAACAATGGACTACTTAGAGTATGAAATACGTTGTAAAATTTATGCATAAACAATTGTTTAAACTTGTAGTTAAAAAAATTATTTAAACTTGCAAATAACTTAATTCTATAATATTAGAAGTCATAATATTATGTGTATTTTTATAACTTACTTTGAAAAACCAAATAGTTACATTTCACTAAATAGACAAAATATCATATTGGTGTAATATTATTAAACCTTAGGGGTTTTATGTAATTATCTATTTATGTATTAAAAGTTTTTTTTTTTTTTTTCTTCTTCTGGAGGGCTCCCAGGCTACAGCCCGGGGCAACCCTCTCATATGCTCGCCCCTGGAGGCTTGTTGGTAAGCTTATCTATTTATCTCATATTTGTCCTGATATTGCATATGCAATGAGTGTGGTAAGTCAATTTATGCACGCTCCCACTGAGAATCACATGGATGTAGTTCTTTGGATTCTAAGATACCTAAAAGGAGCCCCTAGCAGAGGACTAATAAATGTTTCCTAAAAAAGGACATCTAGATATCGAGGGATACACGGATGTTGATTGGGCTGGGAATACTAGTAATCGGAGATCTACTTCTGATTACTTCACCTTTGTAAGAGGTAACCTAGTCACTTGGAAGAGTAAGAAACAGACCGTAGTGTCATGATCATGGAACTAGCTACATTTCTATCATATACTAGTAGTGCTTCTTTTTATTATGTTTATCATCATATATTTTAACTTTTATTTTTTCTAATGAAAGAAATGGGCAAAATTCTAAATGTAAAACTTATAAGATAAAAATACATGTATATATATATATATATATATATATATATGTAGCTAGACTCGTAGGAACAGAGATTCTTAAGTCCAGACATGCAATTTTATATTGATTAAAATTCGAAATAATTATATATTCGGTTGTTAATTTATAGATGGCATTTATACATTTACTTTTGTTCTACACAAAACAACTAACAAAGCAAAACGAATATTATGTATTAGATACATTATACAATTGAATTTTAACATTAAAATATTGTTAAATTTTGAAAATTGGTAATATATAATAAGTGTAAATAAATATAAATTAAAACGCTAATGATTTAATTTACAAATAAGTTTTATCCGAATACAATTGATATATACTATTTGCAAGTGATCATTGTATGTAATTGAAATTTATACACATCGATTTTAACAAAGACAACGATGAAAATTATTGGTTAACAAAATGACAATAACAAAAAACAAAAAAAAACACAAATTACTTATAGATTTTGGCCGGCTTAGCATAATATTTTCCTTTAAAAAATCTTTTAAAATATATAAAGAATGTGATGATGTGTTCTTTGGGTTGGATATTCTTTTAGTTTTACTGATATATCTCCTAGGAAGTGTAAAGAAGAGAATAATATTGACTGAAAAATAATTATAAAAATCGTACAATTCCCCCCTTTTTTTTTTTTTAATGAAAGAGTACAAAATAACATGATTAAATGGTATGGATTGATCAATAAACTATAAACTTAGCTTCTGTTTGAAGTTATGAACTGTTCTTTTGTCGTCCAATAATTTAATAAATGAATTAACAGCATATATTGGTATGGTGAATCGGTGATGGTGGGGTTATTTATGGAATGTTATAGAATATTTGAAAGTTGAAAATGTTTTTGATTGGGCCAATCCAATGGGTCCTGCTTCTAAATCTTGTCCATCTATTTTCAAAGAGAAGTTTGATTGAAACTTGCATGAATGATATAGGTAAGTAGGTAACACAGAATATATAGATTTATTAGCAGTCAGAGAGGAAAAATGCATGAAATAATGCAGCTTTTCAGGATGGTTTTGGTTTATTAGTGTTATTTATTTATTTTATTTTATCGTCATTGACTTCTAGAGATATCCATGTGTGAGATGTGACTGATTGTACATGGGCTTGAACTTACGTGTGAAAGTTGATTTTTTCCTAGTATTACAATAAATTATAACACTCAATGGTCGGGTTAGGGGTCTATTGAGATCAAACAATATATATATACGGCCTAGGAATCTACTCTCATAACACTAGAGAGAAAACTCTTCATATATGCTTGTAATCGTGTATTGTGAGACTCGAAAAAAAAAAAAAAAAACCTGAAGCCTTCAAAAATACTTCAAATACAATTTGAGAGAATGCCTAATGAAAAGGACATCAGAGCTTTGAAGAAAGCCCATCCTGTGAAGTTCAATAATTTGGCCCAAACAAGTGAAAAAAATTATTTGATTGCACCCATCAATGATCCTTTGGGCCCAAATTGAGCATAATACAATACAAATATGAGATGAGAATACTCTCATAATCTCATTAACATGCCACGCCAGAAATTTGAATTATATACATGGAACTAAAAATGCAATCCAATGTATTCTAATATCTATCGTTGTAATGATTTCGATAAAAATTACTATACATTCCATGATTGAAACATTGAGATATTGACGAGATGAGATTAACCCAACGGTATATTCTTATCGACCCTCCTCAAAATCCCGAATTAATCGTAAATTGTAATAGCTAAATGAAAAACATAAAGTGAGGAAGTGGGGGAGATCTGAATGTAAGATATGATTGGATGTTTTCTCATCCATACAACTAGATAAAAGATAAGGTGATAAGTACACGTGGCACAAACCCAGTTCATCTCTCCTTACTAAAATCACATTTTTGCCTCCTTGACACTCTTCTCTCAGTCTCTCTCCACCCAAAACCAAACCATGGCCTCACCTACACTCCTCACTCCAACCTCCAAGCCCACACCTCTCCCCTTCATCAAGCCCAGGCCCACCACCGTCGCCGCCGCCGCTTCCTCCACTCCTCCGCCACCATCACCCCCACAACAGCCCCTACGCCGCCGTTTCTTGACCACCAGCATTCTCTCTCCCCTGTTTTTGTCTCCTCTGGCTCTGCAGACCCCGGTAGCATTTGCTGAAGATGATCAGGAATACGTGAAAGACACCGAAGTGGTGATAAGCAAAGTCAGAACCACCATCACCATGGACAAGACTGACCCCAATGTGGCGTCTGCGGTGGCGGAATTGAGAGACGCGTCAAACACTTGGGTGGC
The DNA here is from genome assembly GCA_030490815.1 of Acer saccharum. Lineage (NCBI taxonomy): Eukaryota > Viridiplantae > Streptophyta > Magnoliopsida > Sapindales > Sapindaceae > Acer > Acer saccharum. The sequence goes on along the minus strand of CM059874.1, from coordinate 36,151,622 downwards.
TAAGTATAGAAGAGAGAAAGCGTTGCTTGGAAGAGCTTCGTTTCGAGATATGTACTCTGCATTGAATGCTGTTTCTGGGCATTATATCAGTTTTGGACCCACTGCTCCGATTCCGGCGAAGAGAAAGGCCAGGATTCTTGAAGAAATGGAAACTGCAGAGAAGGCTCTTTTGAGGGGTAGATAAATGCACGGATTTTTTTTTTTTATAGATATCTATAGTTTTTTGTGACTTTCGAATTTTAAATATTTGAATAGTATTTTTGTTAATTTGAGATTATTATAAATTGAGGTTCGGATTGTGAATGATGAACAATCACCATTTAATGGCGGTTTTTTTTTTTTTTTTTTCGCATTTCATTTATAATTATTTTGATTAACTTGTTGATTAAAGTGTAATGCTGATTGCTGAAGCCTGAAATCTGAAACTAATTAAGTTATTTTCTAAATAAAATATAATTTTGAAATTTGATTGTCGATGTAGTTCATGGTAAAAAAAAATGACAAATAGGAACTCAATTCGAATTGCAAAATGACCAATACTCTTAAGTCTTATCTATACTCATTTGTTCCATAGCAAGACAATTATGTTCATGTATTCAACAGTCCTTTGATGGTTTTTTTTTTTGGGTGGGATATGACCACGTAACATTATAACGTTGCCCAAAAACATTACAGATTCGAGAAAAAAAACAGTCGTGGGGAGCATGAAAAAACGTACACGAGTTCCGCACCTGATAATTGTTACGAGTATAACAATTAACAAGTCACAATGATACGATGAAATAAAATATAATGGGCTGAATTTAGGCTTAGTTTGGTATTGCTGTGCTATTGGGGGAAATGTTTTTGGTTCTACTGTGAGGAGAATTGCTTTGGATTTACTTTAAGAAGAATCAACTGAGTGTTTGGTAAATTGATTTTTAAAAGTGCGGTGAGAACCAAAAGCAATTTCAATGTGTTTGGTAAACTGCTAGTAAAAAGTGCTTGATTGTGTAAAATTACTAGAAAAGATATAAATGAATATTGAAGATGTTTTGAAAATAAATAATTTATTTTATTTTTGTGTGACCATAAACATATTATAAAATAAATAAATAAATTGTTTTCTTTTTGTGTGACCATAACACATTATTACTTTTTTTTTTTTTATCTATTGCCATATATATTTTTTATATATCAATAATCTATTGTCTTTTCATTACTGCTTCCTGTGAAGCAGATTTCTAAAGCTACAAAAAATAGCTTTTCAAAACTGCTATTAGGGAAGCCAAAAGTGACTAAAAGCACTTCCCTGGAATTTTACCAAATACCCTAGACCCAGTTCGGAATCACTTTTGGCTCCAAAAGCAGTTTAGGAAACATTTCCAAACTGTGCCTTAATAACAATCTAATGTGTACAACATAAATCAGATAGGCCTTTTTAAAGCCCAAATAGCTTTACAGTCTACTATAGTGCTTCATGGCCCAATTCTACGTGGACAAATATGAAATTTTTTTTATTTTTTTTTTATTTTTTTTTTTTTTACAGTAATATGAAATATGTATTGTCAATACTTTGAATTCGAAATGAGAAATCAGTATAGTAGGTATATTTTTGGTCATTTACGCAATTCAGATTGTCAAACTGAAGAGACAGAGTTGTGGTTTAGTGGTTTACACAAAATTCACTTCCTGCATTTGTTTTAATTCCTTGGTGTAGATAATGAAGATAGATAAAGTGATACGGATAACTATAAGAAAAGTAGAAACCCGTAGGATTCGTGGATATGTTCGTTTGTTATCGGATAAGAATTGAAGTACGTTGTTGTTTTCTTCCTAGTTCCAAATCTTCCTGACAGGAACTGTTGAAGGAAAATTTCAGAGGTTTCAGGCTTGGCTTATTCTCTTTTAACAGGTTAAAAGATATATGGGATAAGTAGATAACTCTCTGTTGACCAGCCAGCTTTGATCGAGCAGCAAGACTTGGATTCACTTGATCCATCCTGATCCACCCACCCTTCAATAGTCAATACGTGATCATCATGACTTCCTTCCCAAAATTGGATGTCATTTTAATTGGATGTTAGAGGTCGAAGCTAGCTCCGTCAAATTTGGAGGATCAGTTTGAAAATTTGATTAGAAAAAAATAAACAAATACGGAAAAGGGTAGGGATAAAATTTAAATAAACATTAAAAAAAAAAAATACTTTCCTTAAAGTATCACCTTCTAGTCTTCTACCCATTGGTTAGATTCACACGGTTTTAGAATTCGTAACAAAATTTCAAAAGATAAATAAATGAATAAATGCTTTTCTTTTTTCTTTTGCTTAAATTAAGCCAAAGACAAGACTCTAATTGTAATTAACCTCTTCCATGATTTCGTGTAGATATGTTAGTTATGTTGACTATTAACCTTAAAGCGCCAAAACCAAATGTCTTCCCTTTAATTGCGTAGAGAAAAGGACATTCTTCTGTAATTCACGGAATCAATTGACCGGAAGTCTACCATTGGATTTTTGAGGGACTTGAAGATAAGTTTATTGGTCATGAGTCATGATATGCTTGAAAAATTTTTATATATCCACATGCATTAACCGTTTCGTGAACAATATTTTTATTACTTTACACTAGAATTAAGCCACATATTATGGTTAATCTTTTTGGTGAAAGATTCTTTTTTATTTATTTATTTATTTATTTCAGGGTTTGGTGAAAGATTCTTGATGCAAATTTTTTAACAAAACCAAGGTTTTATTAAAAAGTCAAAGTAATTTTACCCTTTTTAAAAAAATATTATAAACAATTTGACCGTTTTATTTAAAGGTATTGAACAAATAATAAAATGATGTGATGTATAATCTAACTAGGGAGAAACCAGAATGGTTTTTTTTTTTTTTTAATAGCTAAAATTACAACTAAATTTTTATTTTTATTTTTAGGGTTAACAGCACCGGTGCCCATAAACTCTTAGTGAATTTGTAAGTTGCTCCCTCACCTTTTTTTCTGGACAATTTATCCCATGAACTCACTTTAATTGGCAAAACATGAATGTGGATGCCCCCTAAAACAAACGTTTCATGTTTTGTCAATTAAAGAGAGTTTATGGGTAAATTGTCTAGGAAAAAAGGTTAGGGGGCAACTTGAAAATTCATTAAGAGTTAAGGGGGAACTGATGCTGTTAACCTTTTTTTTTTTTTTTTTTTGAAGATTTTTTTTTTTGTTTAAATTTATGATGAGCTATGTAGTACTGCATATGTAATTGTTGGGGGATACAATTTGAATCCGCGATCTCATAATGTAGGTATAAGATATAAACATGTACAATCTTATCTCATCTATTTGGGAAAAAAGAAAAAAGAAAAACTTTGGTAATTATAACTATTTATAAAAGTTCTATTTAAATAAACGATGTTAACCTCTCACACATATACTATGAGATTGTTGATTCGAGTGATATATATCTCCTCTCTTAAATTTTGAATTATTGTAATATTTAAAAAAATAAAAAATACACTATGTTAAATATAACCTAACTCCCGCATCAATTCGCTTGTTTTGGTGGATATTTTTATTTTTGGTTTTTTTAGTCCAAAGCGTTTTGGTGGGTATTTTTGTTTTTGTTTTTTTTTTAAGTCCAAAGCGTTTTGGTAGGTATTTTTGTTTTTGTTTTTTTAGTCCAAAGCGTTTATCTTTCGACTAATTAAATAATCATCAACAAGGTAATGATTTTAACATGTTGCATTGAATCAGAATTGAGAAGACATATCCTATCAAGTATCAAGTGAACCCAAAACAACCAAATCTACCAGTATTGAAATTTAGTAGAGGCAAGTGGCAAACTGGCAACTTTTTCTACGGCAGACTGCTACTACTATCTATGTGCCACATACTGCCCATTAAATATTCTGACTTTTCCATAGAGAGTCAAAATCAAATCTGTAGGATCCCAGTATCCCACGATGAATCTGACCATTGAACAGGTTTTGATTTTGTTAAAATAATATCACAAATGACAAATGACGATTGGGATTTGGGAAGTCCACTCTACATATATATATATATATATTTGCTTTAATCGATGAAGAAATTTGAGTTCTAAAACTAATAGTTGGGGATGTAGGAAACTCCAATTATTATTTCATGTGTGTGTTGTGTCATGCATGCATGTGTAATTATATCTAGTCGGGAGCCAACCCCCAAACCTATTATATATGTGCTGCCACGCTATAATTTAAAGAAAATGTCAAATGCAACCGTGTATGTGCGTTCCAAAGATGTGAATCTGATTTTTATCGAATATTAAATCACATGAAAAACACTAATTTCGTTCGCAAAACATCGATCAAAACTTTATAAATTGGGTTCTTGGATTGGAGTAAAAGATTTGAGTGAAGTTGTCAGAGAAAAGTTTTGGAAAAAAAAAAAAAAAAAACTCTCGAATTGGTTCTCAAATGTGGTAACGTGTATAAACATCTTTCATTTATCATTATTTAAGTTCAAAACAATTAATTTAACCTGGGTTATGAATTATTACGTGACTCTTTTTGAGTTTTGGGAATATCTACTGAAATTTTTTAATTTGCGAAATTCCATAATGTTTCATGAAATGTGAAACCTTGTTCTTGGCAAAAACGTGAAAACTATGATCAATTGGTAAAAAAACGTGAAACCTTGAAAAAAGTGGAAATTAATTGGTTTTATTATAATCAGATTTTCTATTATCAGTTCGCCCTGATAATAAATATAGTAGGACGAAGAATGCGGACCGCTAGATTTATATACTTTGACTCAAAGTGTATGCACTTATCAAAACTTCGTCCTGATATATTTATTGTCAGGACGAACTGACAATAGAAAGACTGTTATTATAATTTTAGTGATATAAAATTATATCCAACAATTGAAAGTAGCTTTGTTGGTTAAGTTTTCAAAGCTCTTTTAATTGGTGAATTTGGATCTTCTACTGATATGATTGACTTTATATAGATCTGGTGACAGATGTAATAAATGACTGAGATTTATTTATTTATTTATTTTACTTCAATTATCTTTAAATGTATAATATTATCTTCAAGTGTTTTAGGTTAGGAAAAAGATCATGACATTAACAAAGTTTCACTTTTTTTTTTTTTTTTTTTTTTTCCACATATTCAAGCATGATTTCACGAAAAATGTAACAGAGGAAAATGTGAAACGTTGTTAAGTCAGGGTTTTAATTTTTTTTCTTTCTATCTCCAAATTGCAGCGCCGCTAGGATGGGTCAATCCGTGCTTGGGTAGCAGTGGTCTCAACAGCTCCTTCGGTTGTTGCACACCCAAGCAGCGGCGTCTATGTCGAAGGCGCCGCTAATGTGAGATGAGAGAGAGCCAAGAGAGAAGATAAGAGAGAGAAGAGAAGAGAAGAGAAAAAAAAAAGGGGAGTACTACACATTGATTGTTTTTTAAAAGCGATTTCTATTCATGTGATATTAAAGAACTTTCAAATCAATATCACTTAATAAGTAATCCAGTTAAACTCAATAAAGATCATTTTTTTATATAAATAAAAAAAAAAAGTGATCTCTATTTAAAACATTTTACTATTTTAGTAAATTATAATTTACTATTTTATAATTCAATTCCTATTCATTGCAAACAAGATGTACCATTGATTCCTTTCAACAATAAAATAAAATAAAAATTATCATTCATTTTTTTAAAAAAAATCATAACACAAAAGACATCATTTTCCAACAATTTTTTCATCCAAATTCAAAAAATATATATATAATACATCTCAAAACAAATATACAGAAAACATCTTATAATCAATAAACAACTTACAAAGCCGCTTTTACAAGATTCATCAAAGATCAAAGTTCAAGAATATAATGTTGGGCAATTACTAATTAGGTCCTGAACCTTTTTTCTACAATTTTAAGTTGTTTGCGACTTTTGTAAAAGTGACAAAATTGGTCCTTACATTTTTCCTAAGTGCCAAATTAGTCCTTCTAACTAAGTTCAATCAGTCAACTTTAACTGTGTAGGGGTACAATTGTATTTTACTCTTAAACAATATAATAAAGACACATGCACAATTTTTTTTTTTAATACATGTATATTTTATTTATATTATTTGTGGGTTTTGATTTTTGAATAATTTTGACAACAGTGCTTGTATAATATTAACAAAAAAAAAAAAAAAAAAATTATACAAAAATGGTAAAAAACTAAACTGGAAATGAATGGTGACTTTGTTTATAAAATAAGGATATAATTGACATTGTCTTATTAAAATATTTTTAGATTTTTGACAATTTTAATTAAAAAAGGTACAAATGGTGTCTCATTAATAATATTTTTGGATTTTGTTGTAATTATAATGGTGAATTTAATGCACAAAAAACAAAACAATTTTGCTATAATATGACAAATAAAGGGTATTTACACACTTTAACTAAATTTGTTAAAGTCAATTGTTATATTTAATACCATTAAACCGTTAGATGGACCAATTTGGTCACTTCTAAAAAGAGAGGGACTAATTTGGTATTGGGAAAAATGTGAGGACCAATTTGGTCACTTTTGTGACAAATAAAGGGTATTTACGCACTTTAACTAAATTTGTTAAAGTCAACTGTTATATTTAACACCATTAAATCGTTAGATGGACCAATTTGGTCACTTTTGTGACAAATAAAGGGCATTTACCGCACTTTAACTAAATTTGTTAAAGTCAACTGTTATATTTAACACCATTAAACCGTTAGATAGACCAATTTGGTCACTTTTAAAAAGAGAGGGACTAATTTGGCACTTGAGAAAAATGTGAGGACCAATTTGGTCACTTTTGTAAAAGTCGCAAACAACTTAAAAAATAATAAATAAAAAAAGTCCATGACCTAATCGATAATTTCCCTATAATGTTTATCAAAATTTAATATCTCAATTTCCATTTGCAGTTCCAAAAAGTCACCCAATCTTTTTTTTTTTTTTTTTTGCATAAAATCCATTCACTTTTTAAAATTCATATACAAGTATTTAAGTGTGTATGGATAAATTATAAGAGTAATGCTACATTGTCCAAATTTAGTGTCTAAATCCGGTGCCCAAATGATGTGGTAACATTGTAGACCATTCATTTAAATCATGCAAATCTAATACATTTTAAATGAATGATCTACAGTGTTGCCACATCATTTGGGCACAGGATTTGGGCAATGTAGCATTACTCAAATTATAAAACTCTTTGTTGGAAAAAAAAAAAAAAGCATATCAAAATTAAAATTAAAAGAAAAAGGGACTCACCTTGTCTGCATCATCTTAGATGTTCTAGTGATTGGTGGTTGAAGTTGAACCTGTTTATGATTTTCTTATTTTTTTCAAAGCCAATAAAACCGAATACAAAGTGGGACGTGGCAATTAAAAAACAAAAGTAAATGGGACTTCTTCGTTGACCGCTGATAATTGATAAATTAAAAGAAGAAAAAATTAAGGTGATCTTTGTGTTTTTCATTTGAAGACTGAATGAGTTCTGAAAAGTAACTGAAATCTAAAATCTGAATGATATGTTTGTTCTTTATTTACTATGTCCGGATGCCATTAATAAGACAATTATATCATTGTAACTATTAATAAATTTATGTATTTGTATTTAGTGAAAATTGTATTGTTCAATCGTTTATAATATTTTTAGTTTAAAATAATATTTGAAAGTTTCATCCAAATTGAAAGTATAAATTAATTATTTGTTGTGTAAGAAAATAAATAATTATTATTTTAACAATATAAAATAATTCTATTTTATTTTAAAAATCAAATGAATTCAGATTACTAGAGAAAATTTCCAAAAAAAAAAAAAAAAAAAAAAAAACCTGGAGAAGAACGTCTTCTTCATCTAGATAATAAATAATGATTATTTTAACAATATAAAATAATTCATTTTTATTTAAAAAAAAAAATGAATATTTAAATCAATTGAATTTAGAATACTAGAGAAACTGAGAAAGCTTCCAAAAGAAAGAAAAACATCTTCTTCGTCCAGAAGATTTATTAATAAAATAAGGTTGCAATTGTTATATTGTTAAATACTTTTTCAGTTTTGTATTCTTCATATAAAAGTAGAGTTTTGTGACTTGTTTTTTTCAGTTCTTTTTTGACTCATTTCAGTTCTTTTTTCAGTTCTTCATATATATAAAGTTTTAAAATGTGAGGGGGTTAGTCATTGCTTTGTGCCACTTTTTTTTTAATTTTTTTTATTTTTATATAATATATATTTTTATTTCAATTTTCTTTTATCATTTTTTTAAAAAACAATATCAATTTATTTTTTTAAACTAAATTTTATTTTTTGACATATTTTTCTTTATTTAAAAAAAAAACTTAATTATTTTATCAAACAATTTATTTTAAAGATTAAAAAAAATAATACATCTATCTGATCTTTAAACATTTGTTTCACCAAATAGATAAATTTAATCCACTATAATAATAATAATAACAACAATAAAGATGATTTTTATTTAATAAAAAGGATCATTTTAAGAAAAAATCAGTTTTTCAAAAAATATCTAGTTTAAATAATCATTTCTTGAAAAATATCACTTTCCATAAAAGGATATATTTTAGTGATCAATTCCTTAAAAATTAAAGATCATTTTTATCTTAAGTGATCTCTTTGGTTCTTTTTGTAGTAGTGGAGGGACTCTTATCGACCAGGGTTCTATCCTCGGTGTCGTCTCCAACGCGTGTGCCGTCTTCTCTCCCTTTCGCGGCGGTCTCTCCTCATTTATGTCGAATGCTGTAGTCTGCAAAATGCTTTTTTTTTTTTTTTTCTTTTACTTTTTCTATTTATATAGGTGTATTACAGCCTAAAACTAGGTTATAAATGGTTAAATTTTGAAATTTGATTAGAAAAAATTACATATCGTTTCTAATTGCTATAAATGAATTATTCTCATAATATTTTCTTACTTTTTCATCCCAACTAACATGACAATTTATTTAAAACTAACACATGATTAAAGACATAATATAATAAATGACATTATAGTATTAAACTAGTTATTTTATTAGCGTGAACATAAAAAAAAATAATAAAAATAAAAAAAAATTCTCACACACACGCGTATATATAAATATAAATATATAGAGTAATTTTCCAATGAAGATTTTTTACAATGCACACTTTAAGCACTTCTGATGAAATTACATGGAATATATTGAATCTTGATTTGATTTTTTGTATATATTGTAAAAATGTTGAAATACATTTATGGAAAAAATTTTAAAAAATTCGGGTACAAGAACTAATTTTTTTTCGATTTTTTTGAATATAAAACATTTAAAAATAGGGAAATAAAAGAAAAAATAGTTCTCAAATCCAATTTTTTACCAAATGTGTATTTTAATTTTCTTATGATGCATATAAAAAATCTCATCAAAAAACATTTGATTATATATAATTTCATCAAAGGTGTTTAAAGTGTGCATCGTAAAAGTCCTCATTGGAAAATTAATATATATATATATATATGTAAATGTTTAATTTTAATGAAACTGTAAGTCTTTCCAACTTATCAAGTAATTAAGAAATGTGCCCTTGAATTAAAAAAAAAAAAAACTCTCAACCTTCGTTGGGGGGCAAAATGTCCTCATATGGGGCTATTGACTTCCACATACTGTGTAATAAATAAATAAATTTAAAGTCATTCAGCATGACTCAACAAAGTCCAATATATTATAGCATTTACCACAATATATTATAGCATTTACCAGTCTATATTTACAGGACTAATAATTACAAATTATAACACGTTTAATTTTAATGAAACTGTAAGTCTTTCCAACTTATCAAGTAATTAAGAAATGTGCCCTTGAATTTTTTTTTTTAAAAACTCTCAACCTTCGTTGGGGGGCAAAATGTCCTCATATGGGGGCTATTGACTTCCACATACTGTGTAATAAATAAATAAATTTAAAGTCAATCAGCATGACTCAACAAAGTCCAATATATTATAGCATTTACCACTCTATATTTACAGGACTAATAATTACAAATTATAGCACGTTTAATTTTAATGAAACTGTAAGTCTTTCCAACTTATCAAGTAATTAAGAAATGTGCCCTTGAATTTTTTTAAAAAAAACTCTCAACCTTCGTTGGGGGGCAAAATGTCCTCATATGGGGCTATTGACTTCCACATACTATGTAATAAATAAATAAATTTAAAGTCTTTCAGCATGACTCAACAAAGTCCAATATATTATAGCATTTACCACTCTATATTTACAGGACTAATAATTACAAATTATGGCAAATCAATTATGATCATGATCATGACTACACCCCAGAGACGTAACTCAGCTGGTAAATAGACGAGTTTAAGACCTTGGATAAATGACTCATAAGTCGGCAAAAAAAAAAAAAAGAAGACCATGACTAGACTGTTTTGAAGTAACCTGCAATGCATTGCAAATGCCGTCTTTTATTGTTGTTGTTTCCTCCCCACTTGCATAAATCCAGGACCAATCACATATTGGTGGCACCATTGACTAGTTATTATGGACCAAGCCATACTTTCTTTATAGAAATCTCAAAGTTTTACAAGACTTCTGCTTCTTACCCTTTCTTGAAAACATATTGCATATTGTAAGAGAAAGTTTTGTAATATATATATATATTTGTTTAATTTGATGTTAAAATAAATAAATTTTCAATCTAGTTATTTTTAAACCTAATATTTTTTTATTCAAAGAAATATCTTCTAATATTATTTTAGTGATAAACTATACAAGTCATTATATTACGATAAGAATACATTTTTAGTTTATTTTTTTATTTTTGTTGGTAGTCCATTTCTTCCTATTATGAAAGTAGATATCTAGATCGCGTTGTAGTATTTGATTACGGTAGGTTTGACCACCTCTAATCAATTTTTGTCCTTTTTTTTTTTTTTTTTTCAAAATTAAAAACGAAAGTGAAATATTTAAGGTAAGGAAATTCTATAGTTTGGTTTCACCACCCCTTGGAGAGACCGTCCTATTTATATTTGATATGTTTAATACGCTATAATTTTATAAAACAGTCCCACCACCGTCCCACACAAGTTTAATGGTACATGCACTAGAGAAAAAGATGAAAGAGGACAACCTCCGACACATTTGTAACAAAATTCAAATAATTCGGCACGTATTTATATCAGTAACAATATAAAATTTAAGAGGTGGGACAGTATTCAGTATCCGGTACTACATAATTTATTGATTTTATTTTATATTTTAATTTTCGTAATTTTATTTTTGATTGATTGATTGATTAAAGACGAGATACCAATAAAAAAAAATATAGGACAGATGGCCCCTTTTGATTGGGACAGTTTTGTTAGGTTCATATGTATTCACTTTGTTGTGGGGGCATCGCACAATATGAAAAGAAATCTAAAACAGAAACAAAGCAATCGTTTTTTCAAATCATGGGAAAAAGCAAAAAAAAAAAAAAAAAATTATATGTGTATGTGAAAAATCGATTATGTCATTTTCATGACTACTCACCACAAAAATCCTTTTGTGGGTTCACTTGTATTTATTTATTTATTATTATTATTATTTTTTTTTGCGTTGAAATGAAGAGGAAATGGGAGCAGATAAATAGTCTTTATTGATTTGTCAGTGTTTACAAATTTTGGAAAAAAAGAAGAAGATTTAATGAGTTTTTATTTTACATGCGTGGGAAATGGAAGACCATAAAAAATCTCTTATTATATATATATATATATATTTTTAATAATAAAAATGAATCTCATTTTCATAAGCATGTCTCTCTTTCAAAAAAGAAAAAGAAAAAGAAAATAAAATGATAATGATGTTTGTTAAAAAAAAAGCACTATTTTACATTCCTACCCCATGTTTCAATATTGGCCAAACTTCCCTCTATAGTTTGATTTTTTTTTTTCTCCCAAAATATCAAAATACCAAAACACAACTAATATAAATACCCATCTCAAAACTTATCTCGCCACTATTTAAACACCTCAAAGAGAAGATGAATAGATATCCTTACGAGCATTAGTGAGGAGATCATCGTTAGAGGAGACTACTGGAGATAGTGCCTTTAAAGGAGACCGTTGGAGATGGTGTAGAAAGTAATACATGAGAGAAGAATGCAGATAAAGAAAAACGATATGATTTTTTTTTTTATAATATTTAATAATAATTTTTAATTTAAGTTTTTTATGAATCTACCTATCTACCATTATGTCTTTAACAGAATTCCTAAAGATCATGGTATTTTAACAGCTGGGGGGAGAATGGACAAAAAATCAAATAATAAAGGAAAGTTTGGCTAATATTGAAACATGAGGGTGAATAATGTTGAATAGTGCATTTTATAGGGGCATTTCAATAGTTTCCCTAAACAAATATACAAACAAAAGAGAAGTAAGTAAGGGTCAAAAAGAGGCGGGTCCACACTTATTCCCCGCATTAAAACCAAAACAATTTTCTCTACTTGCATTCCCACAACATCATGTGCCATGCCGTGCTGGAAATCCACGCGTTGCTTTCTCAACATATTTTTTAATGAAAAAAAAAAAAAAAAAACCCGACGGTGTATTATACTATGATATAGATTCGGAGTTTTTAAAGATGGAAAGAACTGAAACCCGCAACCTCGTAGAATCATAGTACATGTGTGGATTGTTTACCACCGGACCCATCATCATCTCATCAAATAAGAATATGTTAAGACATGATAAAATCGAACAATATCCAAACACTTTGAATATCTACCGTTCGATATATTTATAATGCACGTGTTGTGAGACATAAACTTGTTCAATAATTGTCTTTTATTACTTAAAACAATTTTACATTATTCATGTTTCTTGCGGTTTCCTAAAAGCCACCACCTTTCCCTTTCGCTTATCCTTACGACTAGTCACCTTTCAAAATTTTTAGTTTAATTTCTACTTACTAATTAAAATTTTCAATTTTTAATGTTATATATGTATATAGAAGGATGCTAAAATTCTAAGTTTATATGGATTTGACGAATTTGTCATAAACCTTTAAATTTTGTTTTAAATAAAAATGAAAATAACAATTCGAATTAGAGTTTTTGATGATTTACATTTAATTGTTTTCACTCTCATGCAAGAATGAAGAATGTTGTGTATCATTTCGAATGTGATGAATGTTTTGGGTGGACAATAATGGTGGCAGCACGTATATGCAATTAATAAGTTTAATATCATAATTACCATATTAATATAGATTAGTATATCTTTTTTAATATACCATCCGTGTGTGACCAACTTGATCATAAAATATTATCGAAATGAATAAACTTTTTTTTACTATCAAATCATGTTAGATGGTTGTTTAATCTATAAGGTTTTGTTGAAATCTTAACCTCAAGACTTGTATTTACACGGTACGGAATTTTGACTTTTTAGTATTAAGGCGTCTATATATATATATATATATATAATAAGAACTTAACATTTAATTATTGATTTAATTATTGATTTGGTTTAGTGGTATATATTTAATTATAATTATATGTGTAAATTAAACCAAGCAACGAATCCCTCAAATTTATTTTTGTTATTGTTTGACTTGATTAATTCCTCAGTCTCGTGGATTTGATTTATATCGTTAAATTATTACGACCGGCAAGATCCATTAATTTCAATTAAGTTGAGCAATTCAAACCGATTGAATTAATTTTTGAAAAAAATCTCTTCCTTTTAATAACCTGTTAACATTTAATACAACAACTTGTTGCTGCAATAACTCACAAACATGAAGGTTATTTAACAATTAAATTAATATTTTTTTTTCAAAAATAAAAAATAAAAAAATTAATGATTTGAAACCCCCATGTTCTCTCATAACACCCAATTTTTTTTTTCTTCAAAAAAAAAAAAACCATGCTCGTATCATTATTATAACACCATAACATGAGTTTCATTAATCTCTAATAATTATACTAAATATTAAAAAAATATCATTTATTAAAAAAATCAATATAATTATAATAAATATATCAATATATATATATATATATATATATAATTATATTAAAAAAAAATGGTCAAATCACTAATTATATAAGATATGCATGCGGAAATTCGATTTTCCATGAGTGTAAAAAAAAAAAAAAAAAAAAAAAAATTAGCCGTTTCTGATTAATTCAAAGATCATTATCTACTTGCCTTCAAAGCCATGGACCCAGTCCCACTAAATTCTTCGAAAAATATAAATAAAAAACAATTGTTTCATGTATCTATCCAAATTAGAAGAGACGAGTCTCATTTACTAATCTATAAAGCTGGTAAAATCTAAGGCCATAATTATAATTATCGATTTTATTTTTTTTTGTTCTAGAAACCAGAATCCTCTGTACCAACTGGATAATTCTGATATTTTTTTCTCTCTCTGTCTCTCACTCTCTTTCTTGCTTTCTCTTTTCATTTTCCAGTCGCTCTTTGTTCTGTTTTGCTCTGCTTTTCTCTTCCGGGAAAGTTGATTCCTTTTCGTTTTCTATTAGATAATCTTATTGCAGCAAAACTCTTTGATATACTAAAAAACACAAACTGTCCCAAGTCTTTTTTAACCGGAAAACTTGTATTTCTGTTGGAAGAATTTTTTTTTTTTTTTTTTTTCCTCTCATTTCTCTGGTTTTTCTTCACTTGCAAAGCTCGCTTGAATTTGGAGTTTTTCATTGTTTTTTGTATGTGGGTTTGTTGATTTGACTTGAAGAATTAATGTTCAATTGAGTTTTAGTGACTCCTTTTTTTTTGCCTGAGTAAAGTCGTGTTTGTTTCTTCAATATTGATCCAAACAGAGTAGGCTTGAGTTTTCTTCAAGTTTAGAGAAAAAAAAGAACCAAAACAGGTCACTTATTGCTTCAGTTTTCTTTATTTTCAAAGTAGATTTGTACTCTCTGAAATTCGATTTTTCCGGTGACCGTAAAGTACAGAAATAGATAACATTCTGGCAGAGAAAAAGACTTTGTCTTTTCAACAGAGAAAACAGGGTCAGAGACATTTATTTATTTTCCTTCGCTTTTTATCATAAATAAAGTCCCGTGAATTTAGCAACCCAAACGTCAAAAAATAGCATTTGTGAGTAGACGAAAATCGTTTCAATCCTCCATCTCTACAAACAGAGATCAAATCCCGACAATCTCTCCTTCTTTTCCTCCTCTCTCTTCTCTTCTCTGTTTTTCCTCTGTTTTTCATTCCTCTGTTTTCAAACGTTGGGCTGAGAGAATCTGAATTTCTCTCCGTCCCTCTCTCTCTCTCTCTCTCTCTCTCGTTGATTCAATCATGTTTCTCGAAAAAGGGTCAGGTCAACAATCCAACCTTGACTGCTTCCTCCATTGCACGACGCCGATGGTCCCCTCTCAATTCCTCCCTAAGGTCTGTCCATTTTCTGATCACATCAAAAAATTTGTTTTAATTTTTGTTCATGTGGGTTTATATCTAATTCGACGATGATTATGATCGTGTGTGTGTTTGCAGACAGAGATTAGAAACCTGAATCGTTTATGGCATCCATGGGAAAGAGAAAAGATTGAGTACTTCACATTGGGTGATCTCTGGAATTGTTATGACGAATGGAGTGCTTATGGTGCTGGTGTTCCCATTGTTCTTGGCAACGGTGAGACTTTAGTACAATACTTCGTGCCTTATCTATCCGGAATCGAAATCTACACCAGCAATTCCTCTGGAAATGGTTTGAGGTAATTAATCATCTAATACGGTGGTTTTTCTAAATTTAGTTAAATTAGATTAGATTAGATTAAGAAATGATTTTTTTTCCAGAGAAGAAGCAGATGATGGTGAGACCAGGGATTCGTTCAGCGATTCGTGTAGTGATGATAGCGAGAACGACAAGCTATGGAGATCGGATGGTTGTTCTTCTGAGGAAGGAGGGTTTGAGCAAGACAATCCTTTTCATCAAAATGGGAGACTTGGTAACCGTTATTTCCAGTACTTTGAGAGATCAACTCCATATGCAAGAGTTCCTCTCATGGATAAGGTTCTTGTTAAATTTCTTTACATTTTTTTTTTAAAGTTCCATTACTAGTCTTTTTTTTTTTTTTTTTTTTTTTTTTTGCCCTGTTGAAGATTTTGATCTGACAAGGACTAATATGAGAGTGATCAAAAATGTTTCTGGATTTGTTAGAATATAGGCATCTCATAAAGATGAGTTGAAACTTTTGACTTTTTGAACATGAAACTACATAGTTGTTGATTTACAGCTTAACATTAATTAGATTCATGTTGTCTTACTTGAGTTTTTATTATATTGTTTGTACTTATTGAGGCATTTGTTCTTGGCTTTGATATGATATTGTCTATTAACCTTTTTCCTGTTGTTGTTTGGAGGAAGAATATAAAGTTGTTCCTATCAAAATATGGAATTTTTAATTTTCATACTACAAGTTCTTTCTTTTATGTCACTTTACAGAATGAAAGTAAGTATGTTGATTGATTCCATTGATGCCTTATTGTGGTTTTTTTTTTTTTTTTTTTTTTTTTACACTTTCAGATCAATGGATTAGCACAAAG
This sequence comes from Acer saccharum, assembly GCA_030490815.1. Lineage (NCBI taxonomy): Eukaryota > Viridiplantae > Streptophyta > Magnoliopsida > Sapindales > Sapindaceae > Acer > Acer saccharum. The sequence continues at coordinate 36,135,085 of CM059874.1, read as the reverse complement.
ATACCCAGGTTTGATGTCATTGAGAAGTGTAGATCTTTCACCAGCTAGTTGGATGGCAGTTGCTTGGTATCTTTCTGTCCCTCTCTTCCTGTCTTTTTCGCTGAGTACTAACACACACACACACGCGCGTGGCAAGTAATTAATTATCAAGCAACTCAATGATAAAACAACACTCATAGGTTGACTGCAGGATTTTCCTTAGTGTTAATGACATTTTAACTATCCAACAAATGACCAATTTTGCACATGAGCCTGTCCATATGATCTCATACCAGTACAGAAAATCATGTCAATGGTGAATTATTTGATGTGCAGGTACCCAATATATCACATTCCCATGGGAAGGACAATAAAAGACTTGTCCACAAGCTTTCTCACTTATCACACTCTTTCATCTTCTTTTCAAGGTATTCATTTGCTCAATTTAATCACACCATTGTTATTATCTATGTATGTTTTCAGGAATATATATAAGCCATTTCTTTGTACAATATATATATATATATATATCTGTTTATGAATTTTTGTATGCGTAGATATGGATCCTGATGACGACATGGTGAATGCCGAAAGAAAACCAAAGGAAGGGGAAAGGATCTCTCTTCCTCCATTTGGTTTGGCCACTTACAAGATGCAAGGCAACGTGTGGGTCTCGGGCAACTGTGGTCAGGACCAAGAACGCCTTCTGTCACTTTTGAGCGTTGCAGATTCGTGGTTAAAGCAGCTTAGGGTCCAACACCATGACTTCAATCACTTCATGGGGATTAGGCGTGGCTAAGAATCGCTACACTTGGAAGATTTTGCATGAAAATGACTGATCACTAAAGTCCTTTTTGTGGGGTGGTCTCTTTTGGCTTTGTGATTGTGGTGATGGGGCCTTGGGTTGTGAGTGAGGATTGTAATTGATTCTTCTCAATTGTCAAGTTTCCATTGTAAGGCCAATCAATGCTTGTACGTATGAGATCTGATTAGAGGGCGCGTTTGAGATGAGTTGCTGCACTGCGTTTTCTGCTGTTATAAGCAGTTACAGTGATCAGCTTAATAGTGTATAGGTGGGTGAGGTTTGAGAGAGACATACATATATGAGGCTCTTTATATATATGAACTTTGTATGGATTTTGTAATACAATCTCTTCATCATAATATAGAGCCAATGAAGAAAGAAACAAAAACAAAAACAAAAAAAAAAGCTTTCAAGTTTCCCAAAATCCATCTACTAATCAAAATATTCTGTTCATACATTTCTGCAAATATTCGATTTATTCAATTGGCCTTCATTATTTTAATTGGTGGATTAGTTGTCTCCCATGAAAATGAAAGTTCAAGGAGATAATGTATTAAGTAATAAATTCCAGATAGGTCTAGAGTATTAGAGATTAAAAATAACAACTAGAACGAATATGACATCCATTATAAAAATTTGTAAACCCTTTTGAAGTTTACTCGAAATTTCTTATACAGAATATATTAATCGATAAATTAGCTATTTGACATGCATTGAAGTTTTGATAACTTCGCTTCCGGGTGAGGCTGATGATGAGAAAGAAGTGTATAGCAAGCTAGGTTTTGGTAAAGCTTGTTAAAGTGGTAAAGAAATGTGAACACACTCTGATGAATGTACAAAAATGATGGGTTTCGTTTTGATGAGGCTACGCTGTTTTGCTTAATTGGCTTTCCATTGCCAACTGAATTTAGTACAGCAGATTTTGACATGTTTGATTACTCTTTCTTTCCCTCTTTTTAGGCTTTAATTAATCCTTTAAGCAACTTAATTGCGAGATTTCGCACTCAATCAACTTATTTGCAACCCCTTTGACCTCATTAAAAAATTCTACAAGATAAATGTAGGTTGGAAGCTTGAGTGATTCCTTTAATATTAACTCATTTGGGAAAATAAAACTATTCTAAGGGTATTATAATATGGTTTAAATTCAATAATAAGATAAATTTTTGATGAATTTAAGTAGGTTTTTTTTTATATATATATATTTTTTATTATTAATGAATTTCAAGACTATTTATATTTGTTTCTTTTAATCATTCTTTTTCTTACAGGAATGGTTAGAAAATTTTGTCTTAATAAAGTTGAGTCGGTAATAAAAATGGATGATTTTTTTTTTCCTTTTACTGTTACAAATTTAAAAGTTGAAAGAGAGAAATATAATTCGAACTCATAATTTTACTAATACTAGAGTTAAAGGTTTATCATTGAACAACATTAAAAAACTCTTATAATTTCTTTTTTATTTAAAAAACAGGGTAATTTTTTTTTAAATGAAATTAATTTGGTAGAAATTTCTAGTAAATTATCAAATCATCCTGTATTTTATCCAAAAAAGTGAAAATTGTAGGTGAGAGAGTAGAGATTGACCGCAAATAATTTAAGCAGAAATGAGTAAAAAAAGAATATATGATTGGTCCACCCCAAAATCAAGCCAATACATGCTTAATGCTTATGTCTACCTAAAAGGCTAAAATAAAGGAAGTGGGGTTACTGCTATTAACTATGAAGTATGAACTCAGGCACAACCAAAATAACTATTCCATTAACTTTTTCTTTTTGTTTTTAAGCTTACACCATTCTAAGTTAGGGGTGTGTTGAAACCCGATAAGATTGATCTCTACAAGTATGACCTATAATGCAATTCCTGTTTAGGGATTATATTTACAATTAATGTCAGAATTTGAATCCTTATGGAGAAACTTCATTTTGAAGTCTCTAACGACCTTCATGCAACTCCCGTTAGATGATCAATGTCCGTGTCAAAAAAAAAAAAAAAAAGATCATGTCTATGCAGCTGTTTTTCCAACTCAATTCCATTTGATTTTGACTAAACAGACTAGGGGGCATGAGGTGTTTGAGTTGAGTGCAATCAACATGTTATCCACTTAAAAGAGAATTTTAGTCCAAAGTCCAAAACAACACAAAACCCTTTTCACACCTCTCTTACATCATTTTGATCTCAAAAGTGCAACTACTAACTAAAACCTTGCACCTACAAAATTAATTGAAAAGAAAACTATTGGAGTTTGGGAGTGATGTTGACACTATGGGTTTTTTTTTTTTTTTTTTTTTGTGTGCTTGTTTAAGTCAATGCAATGTGTGGGTGGTTGGTGTGGATAGACTGGTTGTATGCCACTAAAGATCTCACACACAACACCACTTCCATAAATTTCATAAACCAATTTGGTTCTTATGGGCAGCTTTCAGCTGCAGATGTCAAACTGGGAGAGGCTCTCTGTGTGCTGATTGGTGCATTACGGTTTATGAGTTAATATTATATTTTCTAGTGCTTGATGTTTGGATATGCTCAAACTTCATAAATTTGTGTACTTAAGAAAGCACTTGTAAATGGAATTAGTTGGTTTGGAGAATGGTTTAAAGGTACCATCCACGATCCATCAATAATACACGTTTCATGTTAATCAATTGAAAAGGATGAATTAGAAAACATCAAATAAAAAAATCAGTGTGCTCTCTAATGCAACTATACATGTATAGTAGTTATCAGATCCTTAGATAATGGATTATGTGAGTTTGAAATTGTTCTTTCTTACATATAATAACTGCAATTTGGATGGTGTTAAGTTGATCCTTAAATTTCCTGTAAAAGTGTTGGAAACGATTGATTGTGGATCGAAAACACAAGTTTAATCTAGTTATAAGCGATGAAAAACAATTGAATCAAACAATGCTTACTATGTTACAACGGTTAGCTTCGGTTAGAAAAGCATAAATTTTATGACTTGCAAGAAGAAGACATCTTCAGATTCATAGATGCAATAGTAAGCTGAAGCAACCGGCAAACATGACTTGTCAGATGTCAATGGAGGAGGAAGAAGAAAGTCGTTAGTTAGGTTAGGTAAGACGCATTTAAGTCGGGCTATTACGTGGGTGGCCGGGTGGGTGGCTATAAAACAGGTGGGCCGGGCCTTTATCATCTAAATGGTATTGTCAGAAGTTATCTAAACAGGTGGGTGTGTCGGTATTTCGGACATAGTTATACGATTTAATAGGTGGGTGTGTCGGCATTTCGGACATAGTTATACGATTTATGTATGAGTTAATATTCTCTAATGTTATAGAATCATATTTATTAAGTCGGGCTATTACGTGGGTGGCCGGGTGGGTGGCTATAAAACAAGTGGGCCGGGCCTTTATCATCTAAATGGTATTGTTATAAGTTATCTAAATAGGTGGGTGTGCCGGCATTTCGGACATAGTTATACGATTTATGTATGAGGTAATATTCTCTAACGTTATAGAATCATATTTATTATGTCCATGCGATTTATGTCTGAGATAATATTCTCTAACGTTATAGAATCACATTTATAACGTTATATATGGGATCCCCATTCTTAATGTAAAAAAAAAAAAACGTTTCTCTGATGTTAGAGAATTGTGATCAGGAACTATGTTTGGAATCCAAAGCTAACAAGTGGTGACTTGTAAATTTGTAATTAAGGGCCAGTTTTGTATTGTTTTGAAAAGTTAAAATAAGATTATTTTATAATCTTGACATAAAATAATGTTTGGTAAAACTTCCAAAAGTGATTAATTACTTTTTGAATGTAATTATGGAATAATCTATTTCAGCATTTAATGCATATTTTAAAATATCATTATTATCCTTATGAAATCAAGTTAAATCATTTATATACCTTATTTTATCTCAAAATTAAATATTTTATTTAAATATTGATTTGATTTCCAATTTAAATATTCTACTTAAATGTTAATTTAATATATATAATTAATGAAATAGGGTCCTAAAGAACCTAAACTCATGTATATTTTAGTCATTGTAACTAATCTTAGCACCTTTGTAATAAAATTACCAAACATATATATACTACTTTTGAGCTATACAGTAATTTTAAAAATACAATTAACTAAACATCTACGGATTAACTTCACAGCTGATTATTCCTTAAGTACAGATAACGGTGATTATTATAAAAGTTACAGAAATACCAAACTGGCCCTAAGCATAGAGTTGTATAATAGTAATACTTTTAATAAAGAGATATAAAACTCATTAATATATATATATATATATATATATATATATATATTCTCGTTTTAGTCAGTGCGCATTGATATAACTTCATCGCGTTGCATGTGAGCCACTGATTATGGAGAAGCACTGACAACTGCATACACACTTGAGTCAAATCATGTAAATCTAGTGATCCATATGCAACGCAATGATGTAAGTTATATAATTACGCACTAACTTGAAATTTTATATATATATATATATTCTAAAAAGTCTCTATTAAAATTCAAACAAAATTTTCTAATCCCTCTAACGATTTTATTGGGAGAATTGAAGTTATTCGGTGGAAGGCAGAAGTTCATATCAAATCATAAATGCAACAATTTGGTTTTTAAATGTTATATATTTGGGCAAACAGATAGCCCAAAGTAGACCTGGCACGGTTCCGGTTCGAACCGCCGGAACCGGCCGGAACCGGAACCGGAAAAACCGGAACCGGAACCGGATTTCCGGTTCCGGTTCAAGAACCGGAACCTGAACCGGTTGGACCGGTTCCGGTTCCGGTTCGTTAGTTGGTTCGAACCGCCGGTTCGAACCGGATTGGAACCGGCGGTTCCGGTTCCGGTTCGAACCGCCGGTTCACACAATTTTTTTTTTTTTTTTTTTTTTTTCTATAATACCACCCCCCTTTCATTTTTCCTCACACCAATTTTTTTTCAATTCTCTAATTCTAATTTCTCTCCAACACTCTCAAAAAAAAATTTGCCTCAAAAAAAAAAAATTGCGGTAAAAAAATTTGTATATATGCCTTAAACTTTGAAAGGCCATAACTTTGTGCTCGGATGTCCGAATTGGGTGATTTTTTTTTTGAAATCGCATAGAATGATGCAATGCAAGGAATCCAATGGGAGCAAGTCCAGAGGGCTTGTGCCCACTTTTCGAGCCCCAAAAACCCCTTTTTCATCAAAAAAAAGTGTTTTTAAGTGTCGTGTTTATTTCGAACCTTGTTTAAACCTAGTAAGAAACTTTTCCCTCTCGATCTGACACCACACCCGTGCCCGTCTTGGTCCGGAGAATTACTTTAAAGTCAGGCCTCGTGTAAATGGACACGTTTTAAAATAAATCTTTATACTACTTATAGTTTTTGTTTCAATTATTATACTAGAATTGAATGTGGCTTCATTGGTTAGGGTGTTATCATGGTTGTTTTGCAACCATGGTTCAACAACCCATAAGAACCCATTTTTCTTTTTCTTTTTCTTTTGTCATTTGTAATTTTATTTTATAATTTAATTTTGTAATTTTTCATTTATATATTTATTTTATTAGAGAAGTCTTTTTTTGTTTGTAAAAAAAAAAAAAAAAAAAAAAAAAAAAAAAAAAAAAAAAATCCGGTTCAAAACCGGCGGTTCCTGTGGAACCGGAACCGGAACCGGCGGTTCCGGAACCGGAACCGGAACCGGTTAGAACCGGTTCCGGTTCCGGTTCCACTAAACCGTGGAACCGGAACCGCCGGTTCGGAACCGGAACCGGAACCGAACCGGAACCGTGTCACCTCTAGCCCAAAGACAGGAATATTAATATATAACCTCCAAGCATATACAATATATAAATACTAAAGGCTCCAAAATTTTTGACAGCAAATTATAACAAACTTACATAATTAGAATGGATAGGCCTCAATAATGGATGGAAAAGCTGGAATGTTGATGATATTGTAGCGAGGGAAGCCTCCTTCCTCTAATAGTTTCTTCCATTCTTGTTCAGTCCTTTCCTTTCCATTCAGGAGTACAAACATTAGCAAATCATATACCAAGTCCATATCACCAAATGTTTTGTTACCATCTTCTTCTACAACGATTTCCACCAGAACAAGCTTTCCATCTTTTCCCGGTATCGCCTTTCGACAGTTTTTCAATATCTTTACACAGTCTTCGTCTCCCCAATCATGTAGCACCCACTGAATCATAAAAATATAAAATCATAGTTTAACTAACAAGTTAATAATTCTCTAGTCAGGTTCAGGACTGAAGTTCTTGAATTTTTTATTTTTTTTCCAGGACTAACCTGACCAGAGAGGATTCTAGGATGGAATAAACTGTAAAAATACCTTCATGAAAACTGCATCACTATTAGGTATGGCCTCAAACATGTTACCTCCAACGTGAGACACTCCATCATAGACAGGAGCTGTGGCGACAACATGTGGTAGATCAAAATGTATACCTTTTATATGTGGATAGGTTTTTACAATCTCAGCAACCGCTCCACCGTTCCCGCCGCCAACATCGACCAGAGATCGGATGTTGTGGAAGAACCCGCCGTCTTTACATTGAGACAGGAATGCCGTCACCACTATCTTGTTTGTACACGCCATGGCGTCGTTGAAGAGCTTGTCGATATTAGGGTTGTGAGATGTGAATTCCCACATGTCACAGGCGTAAGCTTTCTTGAAAGGAGTCCCTCCTTGTTTGATGGAGTGGCTGATGTATTGCCACGGTGCTAGTTGCCATGCATCGGTGTTCTGTAGAACCATAGGAGCAAGACTTGGGTCCGAGTCATGTAGAAGCCATTTCGATATGTGGGCCGACCCGTAAACTGTTTGATGATCTCCAGCTCCACCGTCTGATGGGGGATGAGCAGTGAAAATTCCTTTCCGGACAAGCATTCTCATGAGACGTGCAAGGTAGGGAATGTCTGGATTAGATGACTCAATTCCTAACCAAATGTGAAATTTGAACAGTACTGTATTTTTTATTTTTTTTTTCTTGATATTACAACTGCTGCCGGGACCTGTAAGAATTTGACTCTACTAGCACAGCCCAGATTACTACTCCCACAAATGGGGAGAGGGCACCCACACAAGAGGAGGGACAAAGAATGAATATATATATATATATATATATATATATACATGCATGCCGGGCATTGAACCGTGGTAGTGGAGTCTCCCATTGGAGAGTCACACCACATTGGCAAGAGGCCATTGGTTGATCAGTACTGTATTTGCTCAACAGGTTTTCTACTATTTTTATTTATTTTTAAATCTAACACTCAATTTGTGATTTGCTACGACAAGATCAAATAACATGTGTGGTTCGAATATCTACTCATATTTACAGACAAACTGAACATATTTTACTTTGAATAAAATTCATATATATATATATAATTAATCAGTCTTTCTATTATCAGTTCGAACTGACAATAAATATATCAGGACGAAGAATGTTGACCACAGATTATAGAGAAGTTTTGACAAGTGCATATACTTTGAGTCAAAGTATGTAAATTTAGTGGTCCACATTCTTCGTCCTGATATATTTATTGTCAGTTCGAACTGATCATAATAGAAAATCAGTATAATTAATAATGTGCTAAGTTCATATAATTATTAATTTTTTTATTTTGAATAAAACATATCTATTTCTTATTTATAGAGAGAGAGAGTAATTTTAATCCTAGATAAGTAATAGGAAGGTTAGCTTTCTTACATTTAAAGCATCCCGCCCAATCTTCCTCCTCACTCCTATAGTCTACTAGAACCAATCCTAACAACACAAGATTTATGGAAGTTTATCCGCAAACCTGAGGCTAACTCAAAACTTCTCAAAATTCTCCAAACCCAATGAGGACTTTTTACAAAGCACATTTGATGAAATTTAATAGAATATATTAAATCTTGATTTGATTTTTTATATGGATGATAAAAACATTGAAATACATTTATGAAAAAAAAAAAAAAAATTGGGTCCAAGAAATAATTTTTTCCAACTTTTTTGAAGATAAAACAATTAAAATAGGGAAATATAAGAAAAAATAGTTCTCAAATCCAAAAAATTTCCAAATTTTTACCAAATGTGTATTTTAATTTTCTTAGGATGCATACAAAAAATTTCATCGAAAAATATTCAATTACATATTTACATATATGTAATTTCATCAAAGGTGCTTAAAGTGTGCATTTTAAAAAGTCTTCATTAGAAAATTACTCTCTCTCTCTCTCTCTCTCTCTATATATATATATATATATATATATATCAGTTCCGTTCACATCAATTTGCACTGATGTAACTATATCAGTACCAATGCATGTGAACCACCGATTATGAAGAAGTTTTGACAACTGCATACATTTTGAGTTAAAGTATGTAAATCTAATGGTCCACATCCAACGCACTGATGAAGTTATATCAGTACGCACTGACGAAGTTATATCAGTTCTCTCTCTCTCTCTCTCTCTCTCTCTCTCTCTCTCTCTCTCTCTCTCTCTCTCTCTCTCTCTCTCTATATATATATATATATATATATATATATATAAGATAACAAATAAATGCTAAATGATTGAATTTATAATCTCGAATATTTGTAATTCATGTTGTATCTAATAAATTATTCATCATATAATCTCATTATCCACGTTAATAAGTAACAAATTAAGTGACAAATCATTTAGAATTTTAAATTTGAGACTTAATTTTAAGGTCATTTAGACCTATCATATTTTATCTTTAATTATCTTCAAAAAAAATAAATATTATCTTTAATTAATCAGTTGAATTTCAAGATCATTTAGATCATCATATTTTCAATCAAAACATTTACAGTATAGAAGATGTGTTCATAATATTAACAGAAATCAAAAAAGAAAAAGAAAAAGAAAAAAACCTGAGGCGATTTGGGACAAAGTGAGAGGGCCAGCATAGGAGTGTATAATGTCAGCTAAGCGAAGCTCCACAGCAGCCTTGAGAGCCATAGAGTCTGCAAAACCAAACATGAGCTGCCATACTTGCGCTTGTCCTCTTAGTAATAATCCCTCCTCATCAACTTCTTCTACCGATTCCATTCTGTGTCTGCTATTTCTTCTTCAATCTACCTAACTTAATATACATACTCAAATTACCAGAAGGAATCCTCTGTATCTCAAAGCGAGTATCTTTACATTTAGAAACAGACAAATTAAGCTTAAGCTTATATTATATGTTTATTTATTTTTATTTGTTCTTTCTCTTCTTCAAATGGTCCATGACCAAGACGTGTGTATCTGGGCCTCGGCCCTATGGTTATCAGATTTTAATGAGGTTGGGTTGCTACTGGATTGGGTGCTCATATACTATGTTGCATTACAAAGAAAAACACTTGTATGTTACTTCTGACAACCAGATTTATGGTCTAGAGGCCTGTTTTTAAAGACAAAGGACGGTTTGTGTACCCAAATTTTCCTCACCATGCATGTTTGATGCAGGGCCCCATTTATGATGGAGGAAGACATCATATGACATAATAAAATTTTAGCTTTCAACTTGTTTTTCGACAATATCTATTAATCTAGGACTATGTATTTTTTAAAAAGCTTTTATCATTGGTAGGATTCAAGCCGCTAACTTGAGAGTCATTTGCTCGAGTCCCAAGCTCGTCCATCTACCAGCTAAGCTACGCCCATGTTGGCAAATTATAGCTTAATTAACAAGTCTATCAATACTTTTGTAATCAGGTCGGTTCAAGTTGAAGTTACATAAAGTTGTGGAAATTCCATATAACATTATGTAACTTTGGTCGTGATTTTTTTTTAGGACTGTCCTGACTAGAAAAAGATCAAGTAAAGTGTAAACTATTGTATAAGATGTTGGAAGAAACAATAATAATACCTTCATGAAAACTGCATCACTATTAGGTATGGCCTCAAACGTGTCATCGTTAGCTCCAAACATTCCCAATTAATCAGTGAGTCATAGTGCTCACCTTTCACTCTCTCTCTTTATTTTTTTTTCCTTTTTTTATTTTGATTTCCTCTATAGTGGTTGCATGATTCAGACAGTGGATGTGATGATATGCAAGAATTCCTCTTTTGTGCATCACATAATTTTTGGTCGCGCACTTTTTTTCCTTTTCTTTTTATTGAACCAAATGTACCCTTTCATGGGCCACCAAGCAATCTATTAGTCTTATTTGACGTGTGTGGACTCAAATGGGCAAAATATCTCCATGTGACGATATAAATAATTCATGAGTATATACATTTTCCATTCAATTATATAATTAATCATTCACATCTATATCACGAGGTTTTGGGTTCAATTCCTCATTTTCTCAAAATCCTAAATTCATGTAATACTTATATATATATATATATATAACTTCTCACCTACAAACAGGGCCGGCCCTGAGATTTTCGAGGCTCGAGACGAACTATAGAATATGAGGCCCTCGATACTCTATGTATGTTTACTTGATTTTTTCTCTCTAGTAAATACTTGTAAAAATCAATATAATAATTCAAACTCAAGATTATAACACAACAAAATAGTAAAAAAAAAAAAAAAAAATTACTGAATTTTTTATTTTTTATTTTTTATAATTGCATTAAAGAATATATTATTTAAACCTTACTTGTTTCACATTTTTAGTAACAAAAGTACTAATTAAGCTTACATGTTTTCGAAACAGAAAAAAAAAAAAAAAAAAATTGTAGTGTATTGATTTAATTACCTTTGAAACAACGACTTCTGAATTTTCATATAAAGAGAGTATTGAATTTTTTTTTTAGAGAGATAAAAGATAATTATATATGACAAATACGAGTGTTGTTAGGATTCAACCCACCACCACCCTTGATCCAATGTTGTTGTTGTAAGAATAATAAATGAGTTTCTATTGGTGGGCCTTTAAAAAAAATTATATATGTATAGTGGTCCATTTTTAAATTTATTTATGGGTTGGGTTTCCATTAGTAGGCCCTTGAAAAAAAATTATATGTGTATGGTGGACCTTTTTAAAAGTCATTTATGGGCTTGTTTTATTTAAAATCTTAGATGGACTATATTATAAAAACATTTTTTTTTTTAAAATACAATTTCGGGGCCCTTTACAATCGGGGGCCCTAGGCGGTTGCCTCACTGGGCTCCCCCTAGGGCCGGGCCTGCCTACAAACCCTCTATCGTGTACAAACCAAGTTTTTATACCTTTGGATAAAACTCCAATGCTTGATATGTAAGTGATGGGCCAGGAGAAAGAATATATAACAACATTTGGATTTTGATACAAAAATACAAAAAATTGGTTTGTATGTACCCTTATGTCAGGGGGTTTGTAGGTGAGAAGGATCGTATTTTGAATTCATATATCACATAATAAGATTTAGTTCATCTCTTATATATGATGATCTTTGTACTGACCTCAAACGGTTAAAGATAATATACTTCATTAAGAATAATGAGAGTGAATAATTACAAATGTCACTAGATTTATTTAATTCAATACAAATATCAGTGTAGGAGGGGATCCTTATCCCACTTAATATGCATGAATATAAATAGAAGATGTACGGTGAATCCGACATCAGATGCATTCTAAACTTAGTTATGATCGATCAAATATCAATGCTTTAAAACATAGAAAACAAATTCCAGGAAAGAGATGATTTTATTTACTTTAATAAATATTAGCTTAAATAGCAATACATATGACAAGCCTTGCACAAAACAAGTAATTATCACATCACACAGAAACATCAACAACTAACATAGTGGAGCTCTTTGAGATGTGCTCCATTATTAACACTCTTAAAATCCCAAGACAAATAACAGATCCACATAGACCCACACATCATAACACATTCTCTCTTTCACTTTTACCACAAATTCTTATAGAATTCACAGTGGATATGCCTCAATAACAGATAGCACAGATGGGATTTTGATGATCTTATAGCGAGGGAATCCTCCTGCCTCTAATAATTTCTTCCATTCTTGTTCTGTCCTTTCCCTTCCACCCTTGTTGTGTGCAAGCATCACCAGATCGAATCGTACGTCTATATCGCCGAATATCTTGTTACCATCCTCTTGTATAATGAAATCAACCAGTAAAAGCTTTCCAGTTTTCTCTGGTATCGCCTTTCGACAATTTTTCAAGATCTTTATACCGTCCTCCTCACCCCAATCATGTAAAATCCACTGCATAAAAAAAATAGTTTGATTACATTTAATACACGGTAAAATATGCTTCATTCAGTCTGACAACAGCTGCGAAGTTCTGAAGTAGGGGCCTCTCGAAAAATTTCCTTTTAGTTCTCATTTTTTGTTTAACTTTCTATATTTGTTTCTTATAAAATGATAATTTTACCGGTTGATCACCCCGAACTTAATTAAATTTGAAATTCTTGTTTTTTTTTTTTTTTTTTTTTTTTTTTTTTTCTGGGGATGTCATGGATTCGAGTCATCAATAATTAAAAAGGTAAAATCGGAACAAATTAGGTTACCTTCATGAAAACTGCATCAGCCTTTGGAATGGTATCAAACATGTTACCACCAACATGAGTCACTCCATTGTAGGTAGGCGCGGTGGCGACTACGTGGGGCTGATCGAAATTGATACCCTTGATATGCGGATAGGCTTTGACAATCTCGGAGATGGCTCCGCCTATCCCACCAGCTACATCAACAAGTGATCCGATGTTTGCAAAAACATCTTTACACTCTGATACCACTGCCCTCATCACCACCTTGCTAGTACACGCCATGGCGGCGTAGAACAGCTTCTCAAATTTAGGCTTTTTGGGTATCAAGTACCAGAAGTCCTCGCCGTGAACCTTCTCGAACGGAACACCGCCTTCTTTGACGCAGTTGGCGATGTAGTGCCACGGGTCCGCTTGCACCGGATCGTTCTCCATCAGCAGCATTGGAGCCAGTGTTAAGTCCGCGTCTTGCAGTACCCATTTGGACACTTTGGTCTCCCCGTACAGCGGCTCTCCGCCGTCTGATGGTTGGTGTTCGGAGAAAACTCCTTTTCGGACCAGCAATCTCATCACCCGAGCAAGGTAGGAAATTTCTGGAGTAGACGAGTCAATTTCTGACAAAAAAATAAAATAAAATACATTTCACTATTATTTTAGAAACTAAATGAATGTTAATTATTTTTAGAAGATTAAAAACAATCCAAAAATATAACAATCATTCTATTATTTACATAAATTTACAACTTCTAATTCATATATTTTTACTTTGTCAAAAAAAAAAAAAAAAAATCATATATTTTTAGCCATTTTAGGCACATAATGAAGGTTCGTATATATCATTATCTTGCTTTATTTTTATAGTCAACCAAAACTTGCAATTTGCAGTATCGCCCTTGTCAACGTAAATATTTATAAATTCTTCATCAAGTTTCAAATAAATACAAAATTATGATATTTTTACCCAAATTAAGCATAGAAGACATGAATGAAATAGTTTTAGAAAAGAATAGAGAGAGTGAGAGAGTGTGTTAATACTTGAGGCCAATTGGGTCAAAGTGATAGGGCCACCATGGGAGTGCAAAATGTCTGGTATGCGAAGCTCGATAGCAGCCTTTAGAGCCATCGAGTCTGCAAAAGCAAACATGAGATCCCATACTTCTGCTTGCCCTTCCAAGTATCCAGCTTTCACTTCTTCTATCGATCCCATTCTCTAACTCTCTCTTTCTCTCTTAAAACTAGAGAATTTGTTTGTCTCCATAACGTGAGGAGGATACATATTTATAGAGTCGCCTCCAGTGGCGGAGCTAGAGATTAGGTTCAACGGGGGGTTTGGTTACTAGTATTTTAAAATGTAAAATAATAATATATGTAAAAAAGAAATAACAGTGATAATAGTAAAATCAATTTAATTATTTTTAACTTTGGGGATTGAGAGGAGATATGAACTTGGGATATCAACATTCGTTGAGTTGTGTGGATACTACCAGGTTATGTATTTGACAAGTCCGGACCCATAAATTTATATCATTAAGGGCTCGTTTAGCACATCATATTAAATTGTATTATTATTAATACAAACCTTGTTTGGTGATGCACTGTATTATATCTTATTAAATTATTCCTATATGACTTTATTGTATTTTATTATATTATAAAAATATAATATTTTTTTAAAAATAGTTAATAATTAATTTTAAATATCCTTACCATGAATAAATCAATAAATATTTTAATATAAAAAATCAATAAATATTTATTTTAATTGAAAAAAAAATTAAATAAATAATATTTTTATTTAAAAAAATATTTCCTATATAATTTTAAAATTATAAAAAATTTATTAACAACATAACACATATTTTATCAATATTCCATATTTGTTGAAAAAAAGTGTTTTTTATTATACAATACAACCTAATACCACCAAATATAATGTATTAGTTAATACAGTGTTTGCTATATTAGGTAATTAAAATGTACTAAGATAATATAATAGTGTTTATATTATTTTAGTTTTTAAGTGCTTAATATAATACAATACAGCAAAACAAATAAGGCCTAAAGATAATAACAATTATAGTTAATATGATTTTATTTTTTTTTATTTTGTGAATTTTATCACATAAAGAAGTTTATGCACAACAAAAACAATTCGCACATAATTGAATATGTTCAATTTTTAAAAACAATAATATTACTTTGTCCAAATTTGGTGCTCAAATGATATGGCATCCTTGATTTTTTTGTATTATAATTGTGTGCTTGAAATAATTAGGCTCCAAATTTGTGTATCAAATTTGGACAAAGTAGCATTAATCTTTTTCAAAACTTTCATAAAAAGCCTCTATCAATTGTATTGAAGATAATTTTCTCTAATCATTCATTCACTGATCTTCTATTTGATAATTTAGTCAATACTATTTTCATATTTTCATATCAGAAAATTGATTATTAAACTAAGACATACTACACAAATAAATAAATAAATAAATGCACAATATATTTCCTTGGAAAATGATGATTTAGTTGTGAAAGTCGCATATCATTAATAGTAAAAAATAATTCAACATGATAACGATGTTAAAATTGATTGATAAATTTGTCATTAAATATTACGGACTTTAAACTTCAATTGTAATTATTTTTTAGATAGATTTAGATCCAATTGATGATAAGGATAGTTATTTAAATGGACTTAAATTAAAATTATTAATCAATTTTAAAAAAATAAATCTAAAAAAAATTAAAAACTCATTTTGCTCTCCCATTGGGCATCAATTGCCCCTGCGGCCCTGCCCTTAGTTGCATCCCTAGCTTTAGTATTGTGTATAAGGTGTCTCAATTTATGATGTGACAATTTTTTATTTAAGTAAAAAAAAGGTTAATTTTTTGCCTCGTGTTAGTAAAGTGATGTTAGAATAATATTACTGTATCACAATTTTTGATGTGAGAATTTTATTTAACGAACATGTGTATAGAGTCTATTATCACACATATTGAATGAATACGATGACGCACTATTGTATGATTGTGACAGTATCCCTCCTCTCCTTGGCTGACACTTGTAAGGACAATAATAGAATAAGACTTGGATTTTTGCCACGTGTTATCATTTTCCCACTATTTCATACTTGGAAATTTCTAGAACGTCGAAAATGACGTGAATTTTTATGTAGGGCAATGAAATCAGTCAATCACGTGATAAATAAAATTGACAATACCAAAACAGCGGACCAAAGTTCTATGCAGGAGAAAAACTTATCTGGGACGGTTTATTGACCCAATAAAAGTGTGTCATGTAATGTTATAAAAATATATATTTATATTCCCAACATAAATGGTGTATTTTTATTGGACGATTTTGTTGGATATGGCTTGAATATTCCAATGGTACCAAACACGATCTACCAATGCGAAAACTTCCTGGAGGCGTGAGAGCGTTTGGGAGTATGAGGTTATGTTTGAGGGAGGCTTGAAAGACGAGATGAACTGAAGAAGCGGAGAACAGCCAAAACCGCTACCAAGCCGCTGTGGCTTTGGCAGCGGTAACGGCAGCGGTCCAATTCCAGTTTGTACCGCTGCGTGACCGCTGTGGTCATGGCAGCGGTACCGGCAGCGGTCGACGGGATGAGGCGCATAGTGATCACGGTCTTCTGTGTGGTCAAGTTTAACACGGTTTAGAAAGCGGGTGGCCAACTGCAACTTGAATCGTAGTTAATCACAAGCATGCGTTGAATCAGGAAATATTCATGGAAGAGGAAATATGTTGCTTCTTGAAGTTCGAATAGGAAAAGGATTTCTCCTTGAAAGAAGACTTGTCTTAAATAGGAAATAATATTTATGTGGAACAAGTATTCTTGTATGACTAGGAGATAAATTTCCTTGTTAGTTTAAACTCCCCGTAATACATATAAATAGACCATAATAACTAGGTTATTAGTGTGTGAAAAACACCTGAGAGTGGTGGAGCAAAATAGCAAATACTAGAGAGATCTCAAAGTGAGCATTGGGTGTAATTGGGTTTGGGGTATTATTTAGAGAGAGAACCTGAGTATGTGGTTGTAACAATTTACTACATATTGGAACTTTCTCTTGTCGTCCTGACAGCCGTGGTTTTTTCTCTGATTTGGGTTTCCACGTAAATTCTTGTGTTGTGCAATTGTTTGGATTTAAATTTCTCTTCATCTTATCTTTTCTTTGTGATTGTTTGTTTTGTGTTATATCCGGCAACGCTTCCGCACGTAATAGTGACGGTTTGTTCGCCAACAATTGGTATCAAAGCCCCGGTTGCTTGGTAGTGGTCTTAACAAACTTATCTCTGAGGAACGAAAGCTAAAGAGTGAAGGTAAATTTTCTGATAACTCTGTTCTTTTGGTTGACAGGAAAAAAGGGAACTCCAAAGGGAAATACACTTGTTGGGGATGTGGACAATCTGGACACCTAAGGAAGGATTGTAAAAATAAGAAGACAAGTGCGGCTAATGGCTCCAAAGAGGGTGATCTGGCAATCGCCTCTCTTGAGTTTGACGACTACAGCGATTGCCTCTAAAGGGGCATAAACATCCTCATGGCATGACCGCTAATTGCCATGAAAAGGGTGTAGCTGATAGCGGGTCCACAATTGCGCACGGGCATTGGTTAGGAGGTGATGCAAGGTGTGTGGTGGACAAGGATATCGATGGCTGAGCGAACTCCCTGGGAACCTAACATGAGGAGTTGAACCACAAATTTCAGCAAAGGTAAATTTCGACATGTGCCGGAGAAATCTTGGGATGGTTGTTTCCTAAGTGTTTATACCTAGTGGGGGTATGTTGATTCTTGGTGATGAGGATCGTAGCTGAGGACAAGTTTTGGAATTCTCGCCATAAGGGAGGATTGTTGGATATGGCTTGAATATTCCAATGGTACCAAACACGATTTACCAATGCGAAGTCTTCCTGGAGGCGTGAGAGCGTTTGGGAGTATGAGGTTATGTTTGAGGGAGGCTTGAAAGACGAGATGAACTGAAGAAGCAGAGAACAGCCAAAACTGTTGCCAAGCCGTTGTGGCTTTGGCAGCGGTAACGGCAGCGGTAGGACACCGCTGCCAATTGTTTGGCAGCGCTACGGCAGCGGTCCAATTCCAGTTTGTACCGCTGTGTGACCGCTGTGGTCATGGCAGCGGTACCGGCAGCGGTCGACGGGATGAGGCGCATAATGATCACGGTCTTCTGTGTGGTCAAGTTCAACACGGTTTAGAAAGCGGGTGGCCAACTGCAACTTGAATCATAGTTAATCACAAGCATGCGTTGAATCAGGAAATATTCATGGAAGAGGAAATAGGTTGCTTCTTGAAGTTCGAATAGGAAAATGATTTCTCCTTGAAAGAAGATTTGTCTTAAATAGGAAATAGTATTTATGTGGAACAAGTATTCTTGTATGACTAGGAGATAGATTTCCTTGTTAGTTTAAACTCCCTGTAATACATATAAATAGACCATAATAACTAGGTTATTAGTGTGTGAAAAACACCTGAGAGTGGTGGAGCAAAATAGCAAATACTAGAGAGATCTCAAAGTGAGCATTTGGTGTAATTGGGTTTGGGGTATTATTTAGAGAGAGAACCTGAGTATGTGGTTGTAACAATTTACTACATATTGGAACTTTCTCTTGTCGTCCTGACAGCCGTGGTTTTTTCTCTGATTTGAGTTTCCACGTAAATTCTTGTGTTGTGCAATTGTTTGGATTTAAATTTCTCTTCATCTTATCTTTTCTTTGTGATTGTTTGTTTTGTGTTCTATCCGGCAACGCTTCCGTGTGTAATAGTGACGGTTTGTTCGCCAACAGATTTCACCATGTGGCAGTTACACCGTCCCATATAAGTTTTTCTCCTTTTACAGAAGCTCCTTCCGTTGCCTAGGGGCCAGGACATATCACCACATATATGTTTATTTATAAAGCTTTTTAATAATTTTTGGAAGGGTACATTGAAAATGCTTTTTGTCAAGGGCATATTTGAGAAACAATGAAAATGCTTTCTTGAGAACTATCTAAAAATCTAAAACAGTGCTCTCTACACCACTATTTAACAAAAATTGTTTGTTAAAAAAATAAACAAAATTTGTTTTTACCAAAATACCCTTAATTTAAATGACTTAGGACCAGTTTGGTATTGATTTTGATAAATTAAAATCAACTTATTTTATAATTTTGGAATAGAAAGATGTTTGATAAAACCTTCCAAAAGTGATTATGTAATAATCTGCCTTGATTTGATAGTGATTTTGATAAGTAGTGAGGGGTTACTTCTCAAAAATGATTATGAAATAATCAATTTTAGCATTTAATGAATCATTTAAAATACTCAAATTGCCCTCATTGGTTTAACTTAAAGACATATTTGTCCATATTTTTTTTTTCCTAAACTGATATCTTTTAACCCTAATCTCTCCTCAATTAAAAGTTTATTTCTCATTCATAGAAAAAAAAAAAAAAAAAAAATTGGGGGAGATGTTGCAGAATATATATACTTGCAGTATGCCGAAGTTGAGTTTGTGTACATAATTGTTTTAGGCTTTTTCTAGTGTAACACGATTTAATATTTTATAATTAACTGATAATGTTATTTGGATTTTCAATTTAATGTTTACCATTATATTTTACCGGTGTGCATTTTCTTAGGATAAAATAGATCATGGCAACTCTAAGGTCTTATTGTTTTATTATCAAAAAAATAAAATAAAAAATGGTCTGATAATTTGATGTTGCAACAGGAGCAAAACATAAAATGAATTACTTTTATACAAGTATAACGTTATTATATATATATATATATATATATATATATATATTATCAATTAATTTTATGTGAATCATATAAAATTTAACTTTTTGATATTTATATCTACTTTATTTTATATTAAAAATACTTAAATATTTAATTTTATTGTTAAAATAAAATATATTGGTTAAATAGTGATTTGGTTTTTGAATAAAATACAAAATTGAACAGTATAATATCTAGTTTGGTCATTATACACCGACACAGTAGTTGGACAATATAACGTACCAAACATATATACATTACTTTTAAACCTCACACCAGTTTAAAAATTATAGTTTATCAAGCGTCTACCTGCTTAATTCACAGCTGATTATTCCCTTAACACAGCTAACAATGATTATTTTAAAAGCTACAGCAATACCAAACTAACCCTTGGGTTATGTTTGCGATTGCTCTTACTTGAGAAACAATCACTTATTTTTCAAGTTTTGAGCAGATGGGTGTTTGGTAAACTTCCCAAAAGCAACTTATTTTGCAATTTGCTTCTTCAATAATAAGCTTTTGAAAAGCTGGGTGGGGGTTGCTTTTGAAAGCAGAAGTTGAATTTTTGCTTAAGAAATATCCATAATATCCTCACCATTTTAATAAAGACAATATTACCCTTACATTTAATAAAACTAAATAAAACAGTTTCACGTTTAAAAAAATATTTATAACAGTGTTGGCCACCGTCGGAAGTCAATGCCGGAGGAAGCCAGCTCCTCCAAACTTTTTTCGGAGATAAAGTATCCATAAGGCGACAATGAAGGAGGCGAGCTGGAGTTACGGTAAGCTCTGAAAGATTATTTGGTCGGCGGTATAGGATATCAAAACGACGGCGGCAAAGAAGAAGCTTGAGAACCAGATTGATGATGAACCACTCCGACCGATAACAGAGAAGAAGGCTAAGAACTGGATCAACAATGAACGACATCAGAGAAGAAGGTTGAGAACCGGATCCAAACGACGACTGAGTAGGCTGATAATCGGATCCAAACGATGGATTGGGATCCAAACCGGATCCAAACGGCATAAAAGAAGGAGGCTGACGATGATCTCGGTGGAGCTGGAGATGATAAAGGAATTAGAGAGTCGACGCCGAATCTTGCAGAGGTTGACCGTTGAGTGTGTTAGTGAAGAAGGAGACAGGTTGACTCGGAGGAGGAGCCTGAGTTGACTCAATCAAGTTTCTTTGTTGTGTTTTATATATAAACTGAGTTGAATCAGTTTTTTGAACGAGTTGTTTAGGAAGTGACTGAGTAGACTCAATGATAATTTTTTTCTTCTTGTTTAAATTTGTTTTTTAAATGTTTCACATTTATAATATTTATTGATGTCTATTTTAGTCATTTTGTTCAATACATTTTCCATCATTTCAAAAGTTAAGCAATTTTAAAATTTAGTTTACCAAACACCAACCTATATTTTTTTTCTTAAGTTGATTATTTCTTAAATTAAGCTATAAGCAAATTATAACTTAAGCAAAGCAATCCCAAACATAGCCTTAAGGGTGCGTTTGGTACACATACGGGACGGGACGGGACAGTTGTTTCATATTGTGTTTGGAATGCATAGGACAGAACTGTGGAATGTACTATTAAGCGTTTGGTATGGCTGGGATAGGACAGGACAAGAGGTTCAAATGATCAGAGTGCCTCTCCTATCCTTTCCAATGTTTATAACAATTTTATTAAGTTTGAATTATTATTTTTTGAAAAATTTCAAATATTATTGAATTAAAATTAATTAACAATCACACACATTTAATATTTTCTTTCATTTTCTCACCTCCTAAACACTAGGTTCAGATTTCAAAATCATATTTCATCATCCAACAAATCATCCAACTTCATCTTCATCATCCATACATCACCGATCTTTATCGGTCATCACCCAAACATATCCATACAAAAAGAAGAACAAATAATTATATATAAAAAAAAATAGAGATTCATTTTTGTTTTTTTTTTTTGTTTTTTGAAGATAGCAGAATTTATTACCAAAAGCAAACCAACAAGAACAAACCAAAAACAAGAAACCGTCCACAAAAGTACCACCTAACCAAAACAGACGTAGCAACAACATAAGAAAAAACACATGAGAAAATAGTTAATCATTTTGAAGATCATCCAACCTAGACCATTTTGAATCTTTTCCAGAATTTTTTTCCTTTCCAATTTCTTTTTTTTTTTCCTTTTCATTCTCTTTCTAAATCGAAAACCCAGATTTTCTTTCCAAATCCTAAAGAAGAAGAAGAAGACCCATATTTTCTTTCCAACCCATATTTTCTTTCCAAATCAAAAACCCAATCGAGAGAACAATATGAATAAGAAGAAGAAGAAGCAACTGACGATTTTGCACAAGAACAAGAAGAGATCGCGATTTTGCACAAGAACAACATGAACCCAGCTTACGATTTTCCATATTTTCTTCTGTGGGAAGAGATCACGACCATAGAGATCTGGATGGTGATCCAGAGATGAACGAAGGAGAGAGAGAGCTCCATGGATGGTGATCCAGAGATGACCGAAGGAGAGAGAGATGACCATGGGATTCATGTGGTGTATATATATGTGTTTGTAATTTTTGCAAGTAATAAGGGTAAAAAAGTCTTTTCAATACTTGTTCCATGCATGGGACAAGTCTGGCCGAGCTATTTGGGTGGGACAATTTTTTGGGTTTTTTGTCCCTTCCTGTCCCATGTTAAGGACGCGCCAAATGCGGGACAAGAGAAAGTTGTCCCACCTTATCCTGTCCTGTCCCGCATACCAAACACATCCTAAGAGGACAACATAAACCCAAATCTATTTTTATCCCAATTCTCTCGTTCCCTTAACCTTGAGCACCATTTTAACGGTGGGTTTTTTAAATTCAAACAAGATGCATTTCGGAAATCTATCTTCACCATTTTTTTTTTTTAAGTAATAAATTCAAGGGTTAATTGCAATAACACACCCTGAGTTTTTCCAAAAAGGCTTATATATTCAACAAATAGACTTAATTGCAGCAGACCCCCATGTTGACCTTGACTTCCATCCCATTTAACTGTTGACTAAGCTTTGGTTGGAAAAGGTCCAAAACACCCCTACACTTTTTTTTTTTTTTTATAAGTCTTAATTGCCCTTCTACTTTTAAATTATTAAATAATAATTAAATAATTAAGTTTTAAATTAAATAAAAAAACTTAAATAATTAAAATAAAAAAAAAACACGGTCATCATTAGGTTTGAACAAAAGCTTTTTTAGGTGTTTGTTGATATAAGTCTGGTTCTTTAATAGTGGTTGGCTGATAGTGGTGGATTTGAGAAGGACTGCTGCCACTAGTTTTTTGTGAAACTTTTTATTTATTTATTATTTATTTATTATTATTATTTTAACTTGTACTAAAAACACTCATCAGAAATGCGGGGTGACTTGTGCATTTTGTCTCAAATGCGAATGAGATTTGCATCAGATCTACTCGTGGAGCCGGTGGAGGAGCAGATCTGTTGCTCCTCTTCTTCGTCAAAGCCACCGCGTCCCACCTGGCCCGATCCTGACCTTTCAGAGCTCACCATTAGGTTGATCTCACCCGTCATTTCGTGGGTATCCGCCTCCCTGCCGCCGCCGACGAGATTCACGGCACTCGGTGGTTCTGATTCTTCTGCTTCCCTCTAGACAAACATGTCTTCTTCTAATCTTATGTCTTCAACCTCTCATCGGTTCCTCCGATCTCCATTGAATGAGTGATTTGCTCAACTGGATCAGATACGGAGGTTTGCTCCATTTGATTAGATTATATGGGGATCTAATCAAATCATATGGTCGAGAATTTTTCTCCATCTAATTTTTTTCTTTTGTTTTTATTCTTATGTTGGACAATGATGATTTTGCCCTTAAAAATTCAATCAACCGTTATCTCCAACGGAGTTTGACTAACTGTTTGGGGGGCTGCAGCAATTAATATCATTTGTTTAATATTAAGCTTTAATGGTAAAAATTAGGGTATGTTTTTGCAATTAACCCTAAATTCAACAATTGAGTAATATTATTATAAATAAACATGCTAGGATAAAACCTCGAGTTTTTAGATTGGAATTGACGAGATATATATATATATATATATATATATGGTGCTCATGCCAAAATTGGTAATTATTTTATCAATTTGTTTGTAATTGTTATAATATTAAACAAAATGTAAAAATTAATATTTTAATTTTCGATAGTTTTCAGTTAGCCTACCATATGTGTTTTTCCCGTTTTTATTTTTAAAATACGGATTTCAGTATATGCTACTAGACGCGTTTTCGAATTTCAAAACCAAAACCAAAAACACTGTTTTATTTTCATTTTTTTTTTCAAAAAACAACAACTGAAAAACGCTTACAAGACGGCCCCTTATCTTTTTTGACTATCTGTATTTACTATCTGTGTATATTTTTAGATTTTTTTTTTTTCTTACAATTCAATTTTTCTTTTCATACTTTTTTTTAAAACACTTATTCCTACAACTTTAAATAAAAATAAATATAAATATAATTCTAAATACACTTTATTTTGTTTCATTATTTATTTTTATTTTTTTATCATTTAACACTTCTATTCTAAAAACACTCAATTTTTTTTTTTATTTTTTATTTTTTATAAATATTCTAAAAACAATTCAACTACATACGCAACGACCTGTTATGATCTTCGGTAGTAAAACCCCAAATGAGAATGCAACAGTATTCCATGCATAAAATATTATGGAGCCAAATATCTGAATATGATTTAAATAAACAAATAAGCTCAATATTTAGAATTTTTCAGACAGGCCAGAGCGAGAAGCCTGCGTACCCAAATAATGTTCCTTCAATAGGAAAGACAACATGGTGTGGCCAATTTTTTTTAACATTTTAGGGTTTGTAAACATATGTTAAAAATAAAGAAAAATACTGTTGGAGTCTAAAAAAATTTAATTTGGAGTGTTTTTAGATTTTTTTATTATTTTTTTTTTTGTTGTCCTCTTTAGTAATTTTAAATTAAGGTTAAAATTGTTTATAAATAAAAAATAAAAATAAAAAATAAAATAAAGTGTAAAAAGATATTTGGTGGATTGTGAATAGTATTACTCATATATTTTACTTTTTTTCTTTTTTTTTCCGGGGGTATGAAATCCCTCATTTAGAAGGACATAAAAACTATGAATAACATTAGTATATCAGCTTAAAAATAAAATAAAATAAAAATAAGTATATATTTCCTATTTTATTAGTATTAAGGGGCTGTTTTTTTTATTTTTATTTTTATTTTTATTTTTATTTTTTTTCTAAAGTCTTATAAGACCTTAATTTATTAAACATATGGTTAAGTCTTATAAATTAAGATACTATGATATGTTTATTTTTTTCATTTTGGATGACTTATTACAAATATAAAATTGATTAGGTTGTGTTAGGGTTTCTTCAAAATTGGGAATTTTAGAAAATTGATTTTTATGATTTTATTATGTGCGGATAAAATTATAAATGTATGAATTGTTATAGGACATTTGTGGAAATTTATTTAAAAACTCTAATGATCACTTTTTGAATAAGATAAAAGTCAAAAAAATTTACTTTTTCTAAAAGACATATATATCTTAAAATACGATATAAGATGGAAAAATAAACAAATTGATTTATCTTAATTTAAGATATAAGAGACAATAAGTCTTATAGTGAAAAAAACAAGCAACCCCTTAGTTAGTGATCGGCTCAATGAATCGTTTCTAACATGATTTACTATTAGTTATATATTTTCTCTTTGTAGACCTAATTACGTCAACTCAAACTTTTCAACTTTAAGGGGATGTTTTTTTTTTTTTTTTTTTTTTTTCACCGTAAGACATTGCCTTTATATTTTAAATTAAGATAAATCAGTTTGTTTGTTTTTTTCAACTTATATCTTTTTTTAAGATATATATGTCTTTTAAAAATAGTATAATTTTTTGACTTTTATCTTATTTAAAAAGTGGTACAGTAGAAATTTTTAGTTATTTTCTACAAATGTCTTATAACAATTCATACATTTACAATTTTATCTACACATAATAAAACCCTAAAAATCAATTTATCAAAAATTTTCAATTTTTAAGAAACCCTAACACAACCTAACCAATTTAAGGTGTGTTGGCGATGTCGCCTGTGGAGGAAAAGGAGATCTGAACCAGAGGTGAACCATGGTAGAGAGATCTAATTCTAATGTGATTTGCAGAGAAACTGAAACCCTAACAGCCGTAGATCTCTAATATATATATAATTTTTTTTTAGTTTTTTTTTTTAAATTATTATCAATTTAAAAAATAAAAATTATTTTGTTACAAATATCAAAAGATATTGAAAGGTTATAAAAGGAAAAGGTTACAATTTTTTTAT
This sequence comes from Acer saccharum, assembly GCA_030490815.1. Lineage (NCBI taxonomy): Eukaryota > Viridiplantae > Streptophyta > Magnoliopsida > Sapindales > Sapindaceae > Acer > Acer saccharum. The sequence continues at coordinate 36,108,669 of CM059874.1, read as the reverse complement.
GGTAATAAGTCGTCTAAAATAAAAAAACAAACATATCATAGTATCTTAATTTGTAAGATTTATCTACATGTCTAATAAATTAATATCATAGAAGAGTTTAGATAAAAAAACAAAAAAAACAAAGTCCCACAGACATGGGCCGGTGGCTATCCCATTACATGGGGATTCAACTTCAGTGGGACCTTTGTCTACAATAATACTCCAAAAACATAATGATGAATTGGAATTTGCCTAGCTAGTTTCCAAATTTGATGGTTTCTGAGTAGCCATGCTTGTATTCTTCAAGCAATGTAAGAGAAGCATGATTACTTTCATTATGCATAATAGTTTCAGTTTCTAATTATGCCCTTTATATACTCCCTCCTTTTTAAAATCTAACTTTTGAATTTTAACATTGGGTAATTTCAGAAAATGGTTGTGAAGAATAATATTTTGGGATTTGGATGGTGACCCATATGGCCATATTGATAAAGTGTTATCTCAAGGAGATTTTCTATATATTTTTTATCTTATCACAGTCCATTTCTAAAAAAAAAAAAAAAAAAAATCATTCAAAAACACTCCATTCTATCTTAAAATTAATTTTTAATCTAAATTATTTTTTTAAAACATGTTAGAGCGTTTAAATACTATTAGGATCATTTTCTATCAATTTAAACTTTTAGATTGGACGATTAGTAACTTTTGGAGTTCTCCAACATATTTAAATTTGCATTGTTTCAATAAATTTGTAGGTGGAAGACTTGACTCATATCTCATTTGGTCAACTGTCAAATTTGTAGTTAGAAAAAATAAAAATAAAACAAAACTAACCCAACTAACTCTACTTTGTCCTTTTCCTCTCTTATTACCTCTGTCTGTACGTAGAGGACAAGTAAGTAATAACCACGGTGTTTAGATTTAATTATCTCCGAAACAATGGCTTCTGGATTTTCATATCAAGAGGAGTTTTAAAAAACCCTAACGGTGTTTTTTATTTTTTATTTTTTTTAAGAGATATAAAATAGAATTATTTGTGAAATCGGTTGGCTCACTAAAATCAAATAGTTGGTTTTCAGTTAAATAGCATTATTGAGAGGCCCACCAATGACCAATAAAACAAAAGAAGTAGAAAGAGTGATTGATTGCAATGCATGCTCCACTTTTTCCATTTTTGTTTGTGATCATGTGGGGCATGAGAATGCCCATACTATGATATTAAAATTCAATGATTAAAGGGCAGTGTGTGGTTCTCCGACGATTGTAATTTGTCGACATACTTGGCACCAACCGCTAAGAACCGCCAGATTTGTGACTATTAGCATTTAAAGTGATGTTTTTGGTTTTTTAGAAAGATACCAATTTATATATAGAAAAAAAAATCTGTTTCTTTTCCTCTTCTTTTTCTTTATTTATTTATTTATTTATTTTTTACTTTGAAATTTATAATGAAATGTGGGTAGCAATTTACCGGTACCGAGATCAAGCATTTTCTGATTACTTAAAAAAAAAAAAAAGTAAAATATTCAAACAATACTTGGTATTTTTTTATTATTATTTTTTTGTTATGTATCATCTACATAGCCATTCGCTATTCTTTACCATTAAGCCAATTAGAGCATCTCCAATGCGATTATGCATTTGGAGAAAATGGAGTGCTACATAGGATAGATATTAAAAAAGTTAGAAAAACTCTCTCCAATGCTATTATCTAAGTTGAATATGGAGATGATGTGGCAAAAAAAAAGTTAGAAAATATGGAGTTGGGTTTCTAATTCTAGAAACTCTTTTAAAAATGCTGACTATGATTTCTAACTCTTTCCACCAATAATATTAAAGCTTTCTAACTCTTTCCACAATAAGATTAAAACTCATTTAATTGTAAAATAAAAGAGGAGAGAGAGTTTAATACTTGTTTTATTATGATTGGTCAAAAAATGTATTCATATTTAACTTTAGATAATTGCATTGGAGATGTGAATATACATTTCTCTAAAAAAAATTCAAAAGTGGACCTATAATAAATAGAAATGTTGATGTGGCACTATTTAGAAACTCAAAAATACATATTTGCATTGGAGATGCTCTTAGGTGGCGGTAAGATAGTTGAACTTTTACATTTAACAAAAAATAAATTAAAATAGTTAAACTTTTAAGCTAAAAAAATAAAATGGTTAAATTCTAGAACAACTTCCTTTTTTTTTTTTTTTTTTTTTTTTTTTTTTGACAATATCTATTAATTTAAGATCATGTATTTTTTTGAAAATTTTCGTCATTAGTAGGATTCGAGCCGCTAACCTGAAAGTCATTTGCCTAAACCCCAAGTTCATCCATCTACTAGCTGAGCTACGCAGCTGTTGGCAATCTAAAACAACTTACAAGATGTATAGTTAATTTGTAATAATTACCATATAGTTTTCAGGTTAAAAAAGTACTATATAATTTTCATATAATATCTTTAGACATCTGAACTTGTATCATAGGGATGGGTCTTAACTTTGATGCAAGTGACACGCATGTCCAAAGACAAAGAATGATAGACCCACCACCACGTGGGAGTTCATAATATGAGGCTCCATAAAAAGCAGACATTAATGTCACAGACTCTGCAATACCAAACATAAGCTGCCATATGCACATCTCTCACACCACAATTTTTTTTTCTTTTTCAAATCTAGTTCCTCCAGAGATATTATGTGATATTTTGCAAGAAAAATAAATAAATATATATTATGTGATACACTGATATCTGAAAAGTGAAAAAGTGCTTTTTTTTTTCATAAAAAAATAAATGAAAAATTGAACTGTTCCGAAGAATAATAATGAAAATTGTTAGACAAGGAACTGAACCTGTGACACATGGCAAGTTTTAACCCAAACGTTTGGGGATCATGTGAGATTCACAAAATTTTGACACGTAGCACGTACTTTAACTCTTTAAGGTCTTTATATTTTGTTTGCTAGCTTCGTTTGGAGTTTACTTTTGCTCATCCCCTTCAAGGGGGTAAGCATTATCTTTCTCCCAAATGAATGACACGTGTTTAGGGAGGGGTAAATTGTCCCAAGCGATGATAGTGTTTGGACAAATTTACCTTATCCATGGAAACGTATCATCTATTTAAGAGAGGGTATCTCTTTAAAGGGGTGAATAAAAATGGACTCCTAGCTTTAGCTACATGAACCGTAAAATTATTGGAAAAATAAAAAACAAACATGTCAGTTTCAGTTTTCGGTCTATGTTCAATTAACATAAAAATTCAGGACTATTTATTCTTTAGAAAAATTGTTGATTAATAATACAGTCCCTGTATTTTTTAAATACAGAACAATACTGAATTTTACATATGACCGAAAAGTGACGTATGTTTACACAAGCCATGCAGATATTGATGTTAGAGGTCAACAATTTGAACTCATTTCCTTTAGGCTTCCGGCCCACGCTCATCCTTCATGGGCGTAGCCACTAATAGGCTACTGGGCTACAGCCCGGCCTAAAGAAAAGAAAAAAAAAAAAATTATAACTTACTAATCGGTTCGATTATTTATGAGATATCTCGGAAAATCATGTTAGATTAAGTTTTATATAATAACCGAATTAGTTAATTATTAGCCCACCAGAAGATCTAATTATACAATAATTTCAGAATTTAAATTAAGGGTTAAGTTAAATCAACCTTAAAATTTTGATTACTCAATATGGGATTAAAAACACATAAATGAATGATATGTTGAAGTCAAAATTTTAAGTTACAATTTTAAATTGATTTAGCTTGACATTTAAATTAAAACTCTTAATTTCCAATCTGGTCGTGAAATTGTTTGATCTCCTGTGGCACATATCTCTTGCTCTCTCATTGTCTTCACACACACAATCTTAAATTATTAATTTAATCAACAATATTGTATTTATTATATCAACAGGTTATGGAATTGACTCCAATTTTTTCTTTGTTGTCGCGTCTATTTTTATTTTATATATAGTACAAATTATTGCAAAATAAGTAAGACTTGTAACATTACTATTAAAGTTGTCATGCATTATCAAGTTTCACTTCAAAAAATGTTACTTAGATTAGCCCATAAGTCCATTCCAATTAGAAGTTATGTCTACGCCAATCATGGATTTGAATTATCAACCCAATTAGATTAGCTTGTTCATGACATGATTAGTCTTGGTTTATAGTAATTACATGAGACTGTCCCATGTACGTTTTTCTCACTCAATAGAGGTTCTCCTTTCTCCTCCCTCCTCCTCCCTCCTCCTCGCCTTCCTACCGACCTCAGTCACTTTATTGAAGCATTTACTTGTGCACAACTTTAGATGTCAATAAATTTTATTTACTTTTTCGCTCGTTATCATTTGCTCTCCAAGAACATAAACTAACAATTTTCCTTAAGAAAAGGAGAGGAAATAGTGGGACCGGTGGGACAAATTAAAAGATTATACATTAGAGTACGTTGGCAAACATGACATTAACATGCATTGAAATCTACGCAATTAACAAAAGTATATTTTTTGGTGGTCGGTGCTGGTGAGCATTTGCATAGGAGTCCATTTGTTCCTGGCGTCCTACAGATGGTGGCAGCTTCAAGTTCAATACTGATTCTGCCATTGATGCTAGTGCTGGGAGAGTAGGAATTGGTATTATTGGTAAAGATTTGATGGGTAATGTCTTGGCTTCCAGTTCACAGGCCTTATCTGCTGGCTTCACGTCCGAAATTGCGGAAGCCCTGGCCATCTTTAGGGGACTCTTATTCGCCCGTGATTCAGGTTTGCTCCCTTGCTCGTTGGATTCAGATGCACAGGTTGTTGTTAATCTTATCAAGACAGGCTGTGTCCCTTCCTCAGATGTTGGTTTGGTCATGGGTGACATTTTGCATTTCCTGGATTGCCACCCTAATTTTTCTGTTGATTTTATTCCTAGGATTGCTAATAGTACGGCTCATAGGCTAGCTAAGTTAGGATTGTCTATTCCCTTTGATTTATTTTGGATGGAGGAGGTTCCACCGTGTGTGGCTCCGATTGTTCTGGGCGATCGCCCATCTTAGTTGTAATTTTTATCTTAATGAATTCTCTTTCAAAAAAAAAAAAAAACAACAAAAAACAAAAAACATAAGTGTATTTGGCAAACAATGCAAGAAGGTTTGATTGAGGTCAACCATGTCAAAGGGATGGCAATGGGGTGGGTTCGGGGCGGTCCTCCCCACATCCCGCCCCATTTATTTTTTGAAACTCTTTCTCTATATAAAATCCCACAATAGATGGAGCGGGACGGGGAGGGGCGGCTATGCTTTCCTCATTCTCACCCATTTACTCCATTTAATTCATTTATCAAAATTATTTATTAAAATAATAAATATATAACACAGTGAATATGATATAATAAATCAAATAATTTCTAAAAACTATTGAAAATCATCCCATAAACATTAAAAATAAATATAAATCTCACAACTAAATAAATAAATTTAATAATTTTTAAACATACTAATAATAATAAAATAAATATTATATTTTAAGTGGGTTGGGGCAAGGATTATAAAACCCATACCTGTCTCATACCCATTACGAGTTTTACTAACTATCCTCATTTACACCCTATAAGTGCGGATCCCCGTGGGTTATTTTATCATCCCTAACCATGTTGCTCAAATTTAAAACAAACTTTGAATGAATTCAAAATATCCAACAATAAATTTGATTTTAATCCAAGGGTTGTGGACCTGTGGTTTTTCTTTTCCCTTTCCTTCTGATTAATTAAGTTTAGTACCTTATGAAATCCTAAGGCAATATTTTAATTAGAGAAAGAGATACACCAAATAATCAATATTGTCTAACATGCTTAGCCTTTTCATAATCAACAATTTTTCATTCACTTGTAGTGACATATTAGTCAGTACCCTCCACTCAAATTTTCTAAAAACAAAATCATCCCAACTACTCCAATAAAATTTATTGTTAACTAATACATAATACTTTCCCAATCCAAAATCACATGCATTGATTTTCATTGGTTCTAACAGAATTAATTTTCGAATGTTTTTATTTCAAACAACCCACAAAGTCTCCATGATACATTGTAAGTATATGCACGCAGACACAAATATTGGCTTCAAATTTACATAATCAGAGTGGATAGGCCTCAATAATTGATGTCAAATCTGGAATGTCGATGATATTGTAGCGAGGGAAGCCTCCTTCCTGTAATAATTTCTTCCATTGTTGTTCAGTCCTTTCCTTTCCACCATTTTGGTGTGCAAACATGAGCAGATCATATACCAAATCCATATCGCCAAATATTTTGTTACTATCTTCTTTTACAACTATTTCCACCAGAACAACCTTTCCACTTTCTTCCGGTATTGCCTTTCGACAGTTTTTCAATATCTTTACACAATCTTCATCACCCCAATCGTGTAGTATACACTGCAAATTAATATCATAATTATTCTATCATGATTTCTCGTTTCAAGCTATTCAAATCCTATTTTATATATATATCAACCATCTCGAGAAAAATCATGATATTCCATTAATATGATAATAGAAAATAGGGTCTTTATTAGGTTAAACCGATTCATGAAAAAATAATTATAACCAAATAAGTCACATAACATTGTGGTACGAAATTAGACATTCAGTTATAAATGTTGTGGATTCAATTTCACAGCCTCCGATCCTTCCCTTATGAAAAAACTTTATAAAACTATAAAATTATTGTCTTATACTTTTCATTTTAGTCCCCCAAAATTTTTTATTTTCGTATACCTAACTCCACCACTGTACAGCTTTATATCTAAGAACTGACTTGACTAGAGAATTATTATCAAAAGGGTTAATTACACTAACTTACCCTGACATTTTACAATATTACAGCTATATTCAACTTTTGCATTTATTAACAAAAACATACCCTTGACCACTTTGACTAACTATAAATTTAACCATTGGCTGTTTTATTCATTCAAAAAGTCTAAAATGCCCCCAGTTATTATATTAGCATTTATATATTATCAAGACAAATTCAAATTAAATTTATAATTAATTAAATTTAAAAATAAAACTAATTAAATATTTAACGTTTTGGTGTAGATGTTAGGGTTTTTTATTTTATTTTTATTTTTGTTATTATTGTTATTTTTAATGGTTTTTAATTTGGATTAGAAAACGGTGGTTTTTGGAAATGATTTATTTATTTATTTGGTGGAATCAAAAGTTAATTTTTTGTTATTTTTAAACAAATTAAATATTTATTATAAGGAAAGGTATTAATATTTTATTAAAATATTTTGTATAATAAATTTATTTTAAAATATTAATTTAATTTTATTATTTTAATTGTTTTTATTTAATTTTATTACATTTATTAATTATTAATTATTAATTTAATTAGTTTTATTTTTAAATTTAATTAATTATAAATTTAATTTGAATTTGTCTTGATAATATATAAATACTAATATAATAACTGGGGGCATTTTAGACTTTTTGAATGAATAAAACAGCCAATGGTTAAATTTATAGTTAGTCAAAGTGGTCAAGGGTATGTTTTTGTTAATAAATGCAAAAGTTGAATATAGCTGTAATATTGTAAAATGCAGGGTAAGTTAGTGCAATTAACCCTTATCAAAAAACAAAGTGTACTTACCTTCATGAAAACAGCATCACCATTGGGAATGGACTCAAACATGTTACCTCCAACATGCGACACTCCATCATAGTCGGGCGCAGTGGCAACAACATGCGGCAGATCAAAATTTATCCCTTTGATGTGCGGATAGATTTTCACAATCTCAGCTATCGCCCCGCCTGTCCCGCCGCCGACGTCCACCAAAGATTGGATGGTGTCAAACCCATCTTTGTATTGCGGGACGAATGCCGTCATGACGATCTTGGTGGCACTAGCAAGTCCATCGTTGAATATCTTGTTGAATTCGGGGTTTCGAGAAGCAAAATCCCACATGTTGCAGCCGTGAGCCTTCTCAAAGGCGATGCCGCCTTGTTTGACGCAGTTGGCGAGGTAATGCCACGGTGCAAGTTGCCATGGATTGTTTTCCATTACAACCATCGGAGCAAGGCTTAGCTCCGAGTCATGTAGTAACCATTTTGATATGTGGGTCAACCCGTACTCAGTCTGATGATCATCTCCACCGTCTGATGATGGATGATCATTTGCGGTGAAAATTCCTTTTCGGACAAGCATTCTCATGAGGCGTGCAAGGTAGGGAATGTCTGGACTAGACGAATCAATTCCTGACCAAAAAATATAATTTTCTTTTTAATAAAACGAAGTATATATATACTTCAATTTAAATAGAACATAAAAGAGAGAGATAGAGATCAGTTAATATATATATACACCTGAGGCAATTTGGGATAAAGTGATAGGGCCGCCATGGGAGTGTATAATGTCAGCTAAGCGAAGCTCCACAGCAGATTTTAAAGCCATAGAATCTGCAAAACCAAACATGAGCTGCCATACTTGTGCTTGCCCTCTCAGTGATCCCTCCTCTTCATTAACTTCTTTTACTGATTCCATTCTCTCTCTCAGCTCTCTCAATGTTCATGTCAGGGTTTACTCTCTACAATATTTATAGATAATTGATATTTAATTACTGTGACGTTTCTGTGGGTCAATGTGATATATATTTTAATTAGAGAAAGAGATACGCCAAATAACCAATCTTGTCTAACACGTGCAGCCTTTTCATAATCAACAATTTTTCATTCATTTTTAGTGACATATTATTTCTCAAAACAAATCATCCTAACTACTCCAATTAAAATTTTCCTTATTTTTAATTAATATTTAATACTTTCCAAATCCAAAATCACATGCATTAATTTTCATTGGTTCTAACAGAATTAATTTTCATCTACCAAATCCATTCAAACATGAGCAGATCGTAAACCAAATCCATTTCGTCAAATATCTTGTTACTATATTCTTTTACAACTGTATATTTCCACCGGAACCACTATATATTACAACCATTTATTATCTCAAGAAAAAAATCATGATATTCCATTACCATGATAATGAAAAATATGTTTTTTTTTAAATTTTTTTTTTTTTTTTTTTTTTAAGTATTACAAACACGTCCTTCTTTGATCAGGCCTATCGAGAAAGAAAATCAGGACAAAATAAGTCGCATAGTCACATATCATTATGGTACCATACGAAACTAGATATTCAGTTATAACCATTATTGATTTAGTTTCATGACATTATGTAACTTCAATCATAGTGTACTTACCTTCATGAAAAGCTGCATCAGCATTGGGAATGGACTCAAACATGTTACCTCCAACATGCGACGCTCCATCATAGTCAGGAGCAGTGGCAACCACACGTGGCAGATCAAAATTTATCCCTTCGATATGCGGATAGGTTTTCACAATCTCAGCTATAGTCCCTATAATCCCGCCGGTCCCGCCGCCAACTTCCACCAATGATCAATTGGAGTCAAACCCGTCTTTATATCGCAGACATGATTTTTAATTGAAATTTGTAACGAGAGTGGAATAATTACGGATTTTTTTATCTGAAATACAGTCCTATTTATAGCAACTTGAAATTGATTAAAAAAAAAAAAAAAACTTTTTGTCTAACCTGAAAGAAGAAATGTAGCAAATTTCAGAGTAAGAAATGAACTATATTCTAAAATTTCACAAAAAATTATATAATATACAAGTGGAATTGGTGGAAAATGTCACATTTTTGAACTGATGTGGTGACAAAGTCACTGCTTTAATAAGTTAAGTTTAAAAGGCACCTATTATGGTGAACTACCAAAATTGCCCTTATTTACACATTCTCCTTTCTTACTTTGAAGTTTTCTGAATTTTATTCTTTCATGTTTCTCTATAACAGACCTCCAATGGAGGTTGAACATCATAACATTATCAATACATCTTCATTGGATAATTAGTTTTGTGGCGCTACACAGACGCATTCGGGGGTTGAGCTCCCCGTTGAGCTCTTGGTGGTCGTGCTGCCTGGTCAGCTCGCGGGGGTAGGGGGCAGTGCCCTTGGAGATTTTTTTGGTTTTGGTTTGATTTGTCAATCTGAGTATGGTTGTGAAAAGGCTTGGGTAGTGTATGAAAAGGCTCGAACTGTGTATTAAACCGATTAACCTATGAATTTTCCTTGAAAAGGCTCGTGGGCAGTTCAAAAAGGCTCAAAATAAAGGTTCAAAAAGGCACGATTACAGTACAAAAAGGCTCGATTTATAAAAGTTCAAAAAGGCACGATTGCAGTACAAAAAGGCATGATTATTGTACAAAAAGGCACGATTTATGTACAAAAAGGCTCGATTCATAAATGTTCAAAAAGGCACGATTCATGTACAAAAAGACACGATTACTGTACAAAAAAGCACGATTCATGTACAAAAAGGCACGATTCATGTGCAAAAAGGTTCGATTCATGTACAAAAAGGCTCGATTCATAAAGGTTTAAAAATGCACGATTACTGTACAAAAAGGCTCGATTCATGTACAAAAAGACTCGATTCATAAAGGTTCAAAAGGCACGATTGCAGTGCAAAAAGGCACGATTATTGTACATAAAGGCACGATTATTGTACAAAAAGCTCGATTACAGTACAAAAATGCACGATTACTGTACAAAAAGGCTCGATAAATGTTCAAAAAGGCTCGGATAACTGTTTAAAAGGCTCGAACAATGTAAAAAGGCTCGAAAATGCACGAAAAGGTTCAAAAAGGTTTTCTCTCAACGTTTGAAAAAGACACAAAGTGACAAAAAATATTATTTTTGTTTGGTCACCTAAATAGGTGTCTTTTAAACTTAAATTAGTAATGTAGTGCCTGTCTTACAAAAAGCGCCCCAAATAGTGACAAAAATTTTTTGAACCCATATATATAAATCAAACCTCTTTGATTAAATATCATATAGTCCAAATCAACAAATAATTAATTGCATGGTGATTTTTCATTTTTCCCACTTGATTCCAAGATTTAATGTTGAAAAAGTAAAAGAAAAAGGAAAAATAGGTAAACTAGATCAGGTGTAGAAATAATCATGTCTATTTTGCTATGAAATCTATAACTTGAGTCTCATAAATGGTGGTTCCATGGGAACCTGCCCTGCATTTTCAATTGGGTACCTATATGTTTGAATTGATTGTTACTATAAAATGAAGACAGTCTAATCCTAGAACAACTGTATCTTTTCTCATTTTATTATAACCTGATACCCATTAGAACATATACGTACAATTCATTATATATAATAACAATCATATAGAAATTGTATATTTGTATAACCTGATACCCATTTCATTTGATCTTTTCCTTCAAACTGTCGATCATCATTAATATGTAAAGACAAATTGAAAAATACATTGCTTATTTGAACAATTCCATCATCATTTATTTGTAACTAGAAAGAAAGAAAAATACTTTGAATTGTCGATCTAAAAAATTAAGAATTTATGATGAAGGTTTAAGAATTTAAGAAAAATACTTTGAATTGTTAAAAATGATTAACAATTCCATCATCATTTTTTTAATCTTCATTGTAATCACAAAAGTATTACCTTTCATGGTGGTTGGGCCACGCACCCATAGCTCTCCTCTCTGCCCAGGTGACAATATTTCTCCAGTTGAAGGATCAACTACTTTGGCTATGTATTGAGATACAGTAAAAAAAAATGCGATTGAGAATCTTGATTACACTAGCCAATGGCTATGTATTGAGAAATTTTTATTTTTATTTTTATTTTAAAAAAAAAAAGGCTATGTATTGCGATTTGCAGTGTTATTTTTAAAGTAATACAAAGTCGTTTAAAAGCTAAAAATTCAAAATTAATTTAATAATGATTTACATTTTACTAAAATTATTCATTTTTACAAAAATAATCTTATCAACAACTTTCTTAGATCGTCACAATTTATCATTCAATTTCATTTTCTAATTTAATTCGTAATTAAAATCATTCAATGCTTTTGTTTGCAAAATCTGCTATAAGAACTTTTGTCACAGCCGTATTTGTAGCACCCTAAATACGGGCAAAAGACCCTGTTTTTGTAGTATATTCAGTTTGACATCTACAACTTTACTAAATCAAATAGAAAAGGAAATTGATTAAAAGAGTATTGTCACCAACATATATAATTTGACATTGTTTAAAACAAAAGGAACTATATGAATCATGTTTATATTCATACAAACATATGTGACGGTATTTTATTGGACATATATACGAATTATATGATACATTCATAAAAACGTGTGCGTGATGATATTTTATTGGATATACATACGTATAGTATGATGTAATACAATCATCTCGCCAAGAAAAAAAGTGCCTTAATATTATAAGATAGCATGCATTTGCATAATTGATTATAGCAATAATTAATTAAATTTATAAGAAATCAATATATCACTCTGGATATGCCTCGATAATGGATAGTAAAGCAGGGATGGAGATGATTTTGTAGCGAGGGAAGCCTCCTTCCTCTAATAATTTCTTCCATTGAAGCTCAGTCCTCTCTTTTCCACCAGAAGTGTGTGCCATCATCAACAAATCGAATACCAATCCTAGCTCATCAAACGTGCCATTTCCATCTGGTTGTAGAACAATTTCAACAATTGTAACTTTCCCACTTTTTGCAGGAATTGCTTTTCTGCAATTTCTTAAAATTTTGACACAATCTTCATCACTCCAATCATGCAAGATCCACTGCACCAAACACAAATATTTTAGATCACAACTTCTACCAATGATAGTGATTCATTATGTGGGAAGTTAAATATATTACTGTACGTCTATAATCATAAATAAGAATTAAACATTCTTTAGGGATTTCTGATTAATAAACACGAAGTCACCTTCATGAATACTGCATCAGCACTAGGAATTTCCTTGAACATGTCACCTCCAACGTGGCAGACTCCATCCATCAACGGTGCTGTGGCAATCACATGTGGCAAATCAAAATTGGTTGCTTTGATGTGCGGATGTGATTTCACAATCTCAGCTACCATGGTTCCTGTCCCACCTCCCACGTCAACTAATGATCCTATGCAGCCAAACCCATCTTTGTATCCTGTCAAGATGGCCCTAGTGATGATCCTGGAAGTACAGGCCATTCCATCGTTTAACATGTTGTTGAACTCAGGATTCTGTGATGCAAAATCCCAAGCATCACGGCCATGAGCCTTCTCGAAAGCAGACGTGCCACCTTCTTTAACACACGTGCTAAGACAATGCCATGGAGCCACTACCCATGGATGATTCTCCATCAAAATCATTGGCGTTAGGCTTAGATCAGAGCCATGTAAAAGCCATCTCGAAACGTGGTTCAGCCCGTAGAGAGTACTCTCACTGCTGCTGCTGTCCGATAATGGATGATGAACGGTGAAGATGTTCTTGCGGACTAACAGTCTCATTATGCGGGAAAGGTAGGGGATATCAGGAGAGGGTGAGTCGTCAATGCATGAAGCTATTTGGGACAAGGTGATTGGAGCACCACCGTGAGAGTGTATGATGTCGGCTATGCGGAGCTCCACAGCGCATTTCAATGCCATGGAGTTCGCAAAGCTGAGCATGTGTTGCCATATTTCGGCTTGGCCTCTTAGCAGTTCTTCAGAGTTTTTTTCTGTCTCCATTTGCAATCTATTTCTCTCCAAAGCAAGCTTTGCTGCTATTCAAGATTACAAGGTAGAGAACAAGAGTGTATGAGATTTATAATATACAAGTGGGTTGTGAACAATATACTATAATATACCATTAATTACTAACTAATATGGGTCTATTTAATAAACCCAATGGGATGCCTTTCACATCTCGAGTCTCTCACCTCCTCAAAACTCTAAATTATTGTAATATTTCAACAACAAAAAATTCAAAATAATAATAATAATGAACAACAGTGATATTGTCATCCATAAATATGATTTATACAACTATAAATACATTCATATCTAGAATTCGAAAATTAAACCATTACTATAAACACTCAATTTAATCCTTACATGTATCCCCATGTTAATTAATTTTTTATTTTATTTTTACATTTTTGTTTGAAATATTACAATAATTAGGGTTTTTAAGGGTGGGGGAGAGGCTCGAACCCATAACCTCGTGGTGTGAGTGTAAGTGGTTTAACCACTGGGTCAATCTCATCTTGTCGCCATGTTAATTAGTTGAAAAATGCATAAGCATATATCTAATATTATACTTCTTTTGAATATAAAGGGAATATTTTTTTTCCAAAAAAGTAGTTAAAATAGACAACTTTGTTTCATTTCTAAGTGTAGTCTTCCCCAAACAGGTTTATCTTTCAATGGATAAAATTGGTGATCACTATGATCATTACTGGAATAAATCAATTAATCCAGCTTGAGAAAATCCAGCTTGAGAAAACTTGATATATACTTGGAATAGAATTAGGGTTTATTATACATTTATTTAAATAAAGAGTTTATTAAATTGAAGATATGATGGGCCATACATGCATAATATAATGGCCGGGTTTATATATTATTTGGTTTGGTTTTTAATTAAAATAATTTTTCATTGGCCAATTAGTGTTGGAATATTTTACTAATTAAATTCTTTTAATAAAAATGGGTGTGTAAATCATATTTATAGGTAGCACTCTTAATTAAATTAATAAAAAGAAAAATAGAGGGATTACTAAATTATACGATTTTTTTGAAGTGATACAAAATTCTTGTGGTTAACAATTTCCACATAGCTTTCAATACACATCTCATCCAAAGTTAGAAGCATATCTTATATATTATTAAGATGTGCATGGCTAATCAAATATAATTGGACTAATTCAAAGTCATAAAGAATTAGTAACTTTTTTGTGTGGGATTCCGTACGAATTTTTTGTACAGTTTCACTGATTCCAACTGGTTTGAATCAATGTAATTATTTTTTTCATTGATTCCAACCATTTGAAATTAATGAAACCGCACGAATATTTTGTACAGGATCCTAATCATTTATACATAAGAAATATATATTCCTTTTGTTAAAAAAAAAAGAAAAAAAGAAGTTAAAATAAGTTATATTTAAAATAATAATAATAATAATAATAATAAGTTCGTCGTATTATATATATAGTGAGCAAGGTTATGCATGAAGTAATCTCTTGAGTGATGGGAAAGCCACATGTATAAGATGAAGGATTATTTTTTTTTATTATTTAATTTTATAAAATAAAAATAAGGGGTATTTTAATCATTTTCACTTTTAAACCGTTGATTGTTAAGAGTTAATGGCATAAAGTTAATTGTAGGAGATGTTTGTGCTACATTTCTTAAAAGTTAGGTGATATTTATGCTAGGGTGCGTTTAATATGACTTTTTAAGTAGATGTTTTGTGAATAGATTTTAACTAATAGAACTTATATTGAGTATAGCTTTTAATAAAAAAAATTGTATATTGTTTGGTATTCAATTTTAAAAGCACTTTAATTTAATAGATTGTTTGACAATATATTTTTAAAAAGAGCTTTCGGTTGTATAAATTATAAAAAGGTGTTTACAATGTATTTATAATGAAAGAGGTGTAATGGTATATTGTGGAATATCTAGAATTTGTAAAGGGTGGTTGAGAGACAATACATATGTTTAAAAAAAATAAAATAAAATAAAATGGCTTTTTGGGAAAAACCCAAATTTTGGACTTCTCCAAATAGTAGTGGTTCAAAAAAACGGAAAAATCAGCTGCCTATACGCTAGATGAACGCCGGCCGTCCCGTTTTGGCCAAATTAGGCAGCCGGAAGAAAATCGGCCGATTTGGTCAAGAAAATCAATAGATTTGATCGGGAAAATCGAGCTAAATGGAGTCAAAGTCATTGACTCCTCTAGTCATTGCAAAGACTCACCGTTGACAAAAGTCGCTTGATAGATAAATTGTCACCGTCGTTCACCACTATCGTCGCCGCTAACGAGTGGGTTGTCACCACTTCAACCAGAAGCTTCAGGAGAAGCCGGAGAACAAACCTAGGTGTAGAGAAACAAAATAAATGAAGAAAATGAAAAGAGAGTTGGAGAGAGAGAGAGAGAGAGAGAGAGTTGGAGTTAGAGTTGAAATTTTGAAATGTGTTGCAGAGAATAAATGAATTGAAAAGATGAAGAGAGAGTTGGAGAGAGAGAGCGTTGATTGTGGCGTAGGAAAAATAAAGTGGCATAAATAAAAAATAAAAAAAAATTAAACATAACTCTGATAAGTGATAAAGATCGAAAAAACAAATGATAAAAAATTAAAATTAAAATTAAATAATAAAGGGAAAAAAAGTCACATGTAAGGTCCAGTCCAATAATGGTGTTGAGATGTATCCAACTACACTAGAAAATGACCAAAGAAATTACATATAAAAGTTTAATAATAAAATAAAAGAGAAATAAATAAAATGCGAAATGTGTGGATGTGGATTAGATGTCGATGATTTTGATTGAATTTAGTTATAATATGAGTTTAATTATTGGTTTTATAGATAGGAAAAAAAAAAACCAATAATTTGGAGTGTTTTTAGATTTTTTTGTTGTTCTCTTTAGTAATTTTAAATTAAAGTTAAAATTGTTTATAAATAAAAAATAAAAAATAAATTAAAGTGTAAAATGATATTTAGTCCCTCTCTTAGAAGGACATAAAAACTATCAATAACATATCAGCTTAAAAAAAAAAAAAGTATATATTTCCTATTTTATTAGTATTAGTTAGTGATCGGCTCAGTGAATTGTTTCTAACATGATTTATTTTTAGTTCCATATTTTCTCTTTGTAGGCCTAATTAAGTCAACTCAAACTTTTCAACTTTAAGGGGATGTTTATTTTTTTCACCGTAAGACTTCTATATTTTAAATTAAGGTAAATCTCGACTTATATCTTATTTTAAAATATATATGTCTTTAAGAAATAGTATAAAATTTTAATTTTTATCTTATTAAAAAAGTGATACAATAGAAATTTTTAATAATTTTTCACAAATGACCTATAATAATTCATACATTTACAATTTTATCTGCACATAATAAAACCCTAAAAATCAATTTTTTTATTTATTTTAATTTTTAAGAAACCCTAACACAACCTAACCAATTTAAGAGGGTGTTGGCGGCGTCACCTCTTGCCCTCTTGGGACCGGAGGAGGCCGACCACCATCCTTCCATTTGATTTTGGAGAGGAGGCTGCACCCCCACTATATGTATGGAGGCTAGCGGCGAATGGAGGAAAAAGAGATTTGAACCAGCGGTGAACCATGGTAGAGAGATCTAATTCTAATGTGATTTGCAAAGAAACTGAAACCCTAATAGTCGTAGATCTCTAATATATATATATATATATATTTATTTTGATTTTGATTTTTCATTTTTCATTATCAATTTAAAAAATAAAAATTATTTTGTTACAAATATCAAAGGATATATATTGAAAGGTTATAAATGGAAAAGGTTACAATATTTTTTTATATATTTTTTTATATTTTTATATTTTTTATTTTTTTGTAATAAGTCATCCAAAATGAAAAAAATAAACCTATCATAGTATCTTAATTTGTATGACTTATCCATATGTCTAACAAATTAAGATTTTATAAGATTTTAGATAGAAAAACAAACAGTCCCTAAGGCATTGGCCGGTGGCTGTCCCATTACATGGGGATTCAACTTCAGTGGGACATTTGTCTACAATAATACTCTAAAAACATCATGATCAATTAGAATTTGCCTAGCTAAAATTTGATGGTTTCAGAGTAGCCATGCTTGTATTCTTCAAGCAGTGTAGGAGAAGCATGATTATTTTCTTTCTGCATAATAGTTTCAGTTTGTAATTATGCCCTTTATGTACTCCCTCCTTTTTATGTTTAAATGAGAAAACAGAAAATAAATATATTTTATGCTTAAATGCAAGTCATTTTTGTGATTTTATAGGGTAATTTGTAGAAAAGGAAAATCTAACTTTTGAATTTTAACATTGGGTAATTTCAGAAAATGGTTGTGAAGAATAATATTTTGGTATTTGGATGGTGGCCCATATGGCCATATCGATAAAGTGTTATCACAAGGAGATTTTCTATATATTTTTATCTTATCACAGTCGATTTCTAAAAATAAAAAAAATTAAAAAAAAAATCAAAAACACTCCATTTTATCTTTTAAAATTACTTTTTAATCTTAAAAAAAAAAAAAATTCTAAAAACATGCTACTATTAGGACCATTTTCTATCTATTTAAACTATTGGATTCCACGATTAGTAACTTTTGGAGTTCTCCTACATAATTAAATTTGCATTTGTTTCAATAAATTTGTAGGCGGAAGACTTGACTCATATCCCATTTGGTCAACTGTCAAATTTGTAGTTAGAAAAAATAAAAATAAAACAAAACTAATCCAACTAACTCTACTCTGTCCTTTTCCTCTTTTATTGCCTTTGTTTGTACATAGAGGACAAGTAAGTAATAACCACGGTGTTTTGATTTAATTACCTTGATTTCTAAATTTTCATATCAAGAGGAGTTTTAAAGAACCCTAACGTTTTTTTTTTTTTTTTTAAATAGATATAAAAGAGGATTATTTATGATAAACACGAGTGTTGTAGGACTCAACCTACCACCACCCTTGATCCAATGTTATTGTTGTAAGAATGATAAATGAGTTTCCATTTGTAAGCCTTCTTAATTTTTTTTTAATTTTTTTATTTTTTGTGTGTGTGTGTATGGACGTAAGGTGGGCCATTTTTTTAGTTTATAGATTTATTTTGTTTAAAATCTTATATAAACCATATTTTGAAAACAAATATATATATTTTTAACTACAAATTGAGGACCCTTAAGAATCAGAAGGTTTAGACGGTTGGCTCATTGAGCTCTCCCCAAGGTCGGGCTTGGCTCTCGCACATTTAACGTGCTACAAGAAGATGGTTTTTAGTTAAATAACATTATTGAGAGACCCACCAATAGAATAAAAGAAAGAAAAAGAGTGATTGATTGCAATGGCATGCTCCACTTTTTCCATTTTTTTTGTGCCCATAAATGATACTAAAATTCAATGATTCAAGGGCAGTGTGTGGTTCTCCGACGATTGTAATTGTCGACAGACTCGGCACCAACCGCTAGGAACCGGTTCTGTCCCGTTCGAGCGTGCCAGATGTGTGACTATTAGCATTTAAAGTGATGTTTTTGGTTTTTGAGAAAGAAACCAATTTATATATAGAAAAAGAATCTGTTTCTTAAATAGATTATATATACTTCTTTTCCCTTTTTTTTTTTAACTTTGAAATTTATAATGAAATGTGGGTAGCAATTTACCGGTACCGAGATCAAGCATTTTCTGATTTCACATGTATATGTAAAATTCATGCGGTGGAATTTGAATCTTAAAAGTTGAGTTGTTCACGATTAAGTTAAAGAGGTAATATACTGCTTTAAAATAAAATAAAATAAAATTAAAAAAAAAGTACAACTATATCATCTTTTTTAAGGGTTAAATATTTGATGTGCCAACAACATTTTTTTTTTTTTTAAAAGTAAAATATTCAAACAATACTTGGTGTTAATTTTTTTTTTTTTTTAGGTTATGTATCATCATCATAGCCATTCGCTATTCTTTACCATTAAGCCAATTAGGTGGCTGTAAGATAATTGAACTTTTACATTTAACAAAAAATCAATTAAAATAGTTAAACTTTTAAGCTAAAAAAATAAAAATGGTTAAATTCTAAAACAACTTACAAGATGTATAGTTATAATTTTCATATAATATTATAATTTCATATAATATTGTTAGACATCTGAACTTGTATCATAGGGGTGGGTCATGGGTGTTAATTTTCATGCGAGTGACAATAATGTGACATGCATATGCACATAAACCAAACATAGGTTGCCATCAGCCATATGTACATCTCTCACACCACAATTTTTTTATTTTTATTTTTCCAAATCTAGTTGGTCCAAAGATATTAGGGGGAATTGCACAAACATCCCCCGAGATTTGATAAAATTACCCAAATATGGCATTTGATTATATATGCACAAACTTCCCTCGACATTTGAAAATTGTTATAAAAATATCCCTTACCGTTAGATGGATCCATTAGTCAATGGTCGAACATGTAAAAAGTCTAAAATACCATATATTTTAATTTTAAACAAAATAAAAAATTCAAAAGTAAGATAAAAAAAAATTAAAAAATCTTTTAGAAAATATGAATGTATTCTGAAAACTGGAAAAAAAAAATTCATCTTCAAAAATTAAAAAAAAAAAAAAGCTTATGCAACTCCCCCTTGATTTTAAATAAATTTAAAATTTAAAATTTATTTATTATTAAATTGTTTAAAAAATATTTTTTTATTTGTAAAGATGATTTTTTTTTCCAACTTTGAGATTTAAGATACATTCATGTTATCTAAAATATATATTTTTTAATATATTCTATTATCTTTTTTTTTAGTTTATTTAAAATAAAAATAAAGGGTATTTTAGACTTTTTACACTTTTGACCATTGACTAACGGATCCATCTAATTGTAGGGATGTTTATGCAACAATTTTCAAATGTTAAGGGAAGTTTATGTGTATATAGCCAAAACTCCATATATGTGCATTTTCATCAAACCTCGAGGGATGTTTGTGCAATTCCCCCAAGATATTATGTGATATTTTGCAACAAAAAAATTGAGGGAATTGCACAAACATCCCTCGAGATTTGATGAAATTGTACAAATATGACAGTTTTGGCCATATACACACAAGCTTCCCTCGACATTTGTAAACTATTGCACAAACATCCCTTGTCGTTAGATGGATCCGTTAGGCAATGATCAAAAGTGTAAAAAGTCTAAAATACACTTTATTTTTATTTTAAATAAACTAAAAAAAAAGATAATAGAATATATTAAAAAAAAAAATTTTAGATAACATGAATGTATCTTAAATCTCAAAGCTGGAAAAAAAAATCATCTTTACAAATTAAAAAAATAGTTTTTTAAACAATTTAATAATAAATAAATTTTAAATTTTAAATTTATTTAAAATCAAGGGGGAATTGCACAAATTAGGTTTTATTTTCTGATGATGATTTGTTTTTCCAGCTTTTAGATTTAAGATACATTCATATTTTCTAAAAGATTTTTTAGTATTTTTTTTATCTTATGTTTGAATTTTTCATTTTGTTTAAAATAAAAATATAGAGTATTTTAGACTTTTTATACGTTGGACCATTGACTAATGGATCCATCTACCGGTAGGCAGGGTTGCACATTGGGGAAATGGAGATGGATATAGGTCCCTCCATCCCCATCCCCACTTCTCAAACCCTTCCCCATCCCTCCCCATTTCCCCATTTGGGGAAAATGGGGATGGGGGAGTTTTGAGGGGGAGGTCCCCCCATCCCCATCCCCATCCCTATTTCCCCATTTTCCCCGTTTCCCCATTTACCCCGTTTCCCCCATTTCCCCATTTCCCCATTTGGTTGAAAATTATAAATTAAATTAAAAAAAAACATTCCATTACAAATGCAAAAAAAAAAAAAAATACATTACAAAATAATGTCAAATATATATACATTACAAAATAATGTCAAAGAAAATACATTACAAAATACATATATATATATATAATTATTTTTATAATATTTTAGGGGAAATGGGGAAATGGGGATGGGGGTACCTCCCCCCATCCCCATCCCCATCCCCATTTCACTATATTAGTGGGGAAAATGGGGAAATGGGGATGGGGATACCTCTCCCCATCCCCATCCCCATCCCCATTTCAATTTGGGGATGATTTTCATCCCCATCCCTCCCCATTTCCTCATTTTCTCTAAAAAAAATTCCCCCAAATGGGGATGGGGAAGCGGGGAAACGGAGATCCGAGGGAAAATGTGCAACCCTACCGGTAGGGAATATTTGTGCAACAATTTTCCAATATTGAGGGAAGTTTGTGCATATATGGTCAAAACTACCATATTTGTGCAATTTTATCAAACCTTAGGGGTGTTTGTGCAATTCCCCCCAAAAAATTTATATTATGTGATACACATACACTGATACCTTAAATTCTTAAAAGTGAAAAAGTGCTTCTTTTTTTTCATAAAAAAATAAATTAAAAATTGAACTTTGTTCCGAAGAATAATAATGAAAATTGTTGACAAGGAACTGAACTTGTGACACATGGCAAGTTTTAACCCAAACGTTAGGGGATCATGTCATATTCACACAATTTAGACACGTAGCACGTATTTTCTAGGTCTTTATAATTTTTATTTATTGATAATATCTATTAATTCGGGATCAAATATTTTTTTTAAAAGCTTTCTTAATTGGTAGGATTTGAACCATTGACCTGGATTCGAACCATTGGTAGGTCTTTATATTTTGTTTGTTAGGTTCGGCTACTATACATGAACGATATAATTATTGGAAAAATAAAAAACAAACATACCATTTAGTTTCAATTTGTAGTCTCTGTCCAGTTATCATAAAAATTTAGGACTGTTTAGTGGTTGTGTTTACATAGGGATGGCAAAAAGGGCCGGGTTCAGAGGGTTTGACCCTTACTCACCTGATGCGGTCCGGATTTAAACTCGGACCGTATCATTACAAAGCCTAGAATTTGAGGCTTTTTAAAACCCTCATCAGTTGTGGGCCGGCTAAGGGTTTAGACCATGGTTTATTTCAAACCTGCAAATGACTTGCATACAAAAAGAAAAATAGGTTTATTATTATTATTATTATTATTATTTTGTTCCAAAACCTTCTCAGACTCTCTCATATCTGCTCACCGCTCATCAGTCACCACCTCTTTTCATATCTCTCATTTCTCATCGGCCGTCACGAAACCATTTAAATCTTAAAAAAAAATAAAAAAATCCTTTCAAACACATTTTTTAGGGCTTGTTGAGGGTTTGGGTCCAGTACGGGCTTGGGCCCTTAAATTGCCAACCCAATATAACATTACACTAGCCATGCAAATATTGATGTTAGAGGTCAACAATTTGAACTCATTTCATTTAGGCTTCCGGCCCACGCTCATGCCCAGGTGCATCCTTGGCCCTCCAAGTTTTTAAACTTACACTTACAAAGAATCCTTCATGGGCTTAGCCACTAGTAGGCTACTGTGCTGCAGCCCGGCCTAAAAAAAAGAAAAAAAAAAAAAAAAAAACTTACTAATCGATTTAATTATTTACGAGCTATCTTAGAAAATCATGTTAGATTAAGTTTTATATAATAACCAAATTATTTAATTATTAGCCCACCGGAAGATCTAATTATACAAAAAAAATTAGAATTTAAATTAAGGGTTAAGCTAAATCAACTTAAAATTTTGATTACTCAACATTGGATTAAAAACACATAAGTTACAATTTTAAATTGATTTTGCTTGACCCTTAAATTAAAACTCTTAATTTCCAATCCGGTCGTGAATTGTTTGATCTCGTGTGGCACATATCTCTTGCTCTCTCATTGTCTTCACACACATAATCTTAAACTATTAATTTAATCAACAATATTGTATTTATTATATCAACAGGTTATGAAATTGACTCCAATTTTTTTCTTTGTTGTCGCGTCTATTTTTATTTTATATTTTGTACAAATTATTGCAAAATAAGTAAGACTTGTACCATTACTATTAAAGTTGGATATGACTTGAATTACCAATGGATACCAAACATGATTTACCAATGCGAAGACTTCCTAGAGACGTGAGAGCGTTTGGGAGTATGAGGTTATATTTGAGGGAGGCTTGAGGACGAAACAAACCGGAGAAACGAAGAACAAGTGAAACCGTTGTCACTGCCGCTGTGGCTTTGACAGCGGTAATGGCAGCAGTACCACACCGCTGCGAATTTCGGCAGCGCAAGTGAGAGTGGTTCAATTCCAGTGCTTCACGCTGTGGGTGGCGCTGTGGCTTTCACAGCGGTCAACGATGATGGCGCATAGAGATCACGGTTTTCCGAGTGGTCAAGTTCAACACAGTTTAGGAAGTGGGTGGTCAACTACAACTTGAATCGTAGTCAATCACAATCATGCGTTGAATCAGGAAATATTCATGGAAGAGGAAATATGTTGTTTCTGGAAGTTCTAATGGAAAAAAGGATTTCTCCCTTACAAGAAGACTTATCATAAGAGGAAATAGAGTTTATGTGGAACAAGTAAATCTTGTATGTCTAGGAGATAGATTTCCTTGTTAGTTTAAACTCCATGTAATACATATAAATAGACCATAATAACTAGGTTATTAGGTGTGTGAAAAACACTTGTTAGTGGTGGAGCAAAATAACAAATACTAGAGAGATCTCAAAGTGAGCATTGAGTGTAATTGAGTTTGGGGTATTATTTAGAGAGAGATCCTGAGTGTGTGGTTGTAACAATTTACTACATATTGGAACTTTCTCTTGTCGTCCTGACGGCCGTGGTTTTTTCCCTGATTTAGGTTTCCACGTAAATTATTGTGTTGTGTGTGATTGGATTTAAATTACTTCTCTTCATCTTATCTTTTCTTTGTTATTGTGTTTGTTCATGTTCTATCCGGCAACGCTTCTGTATGTATAGTGACGTTTGTTCACTAACAAGTTGTCATGCATTATCAAGTTTCACTTCAAAAGATGTTACTTAGATTAGCCCATAAGCCTATTCCAGTTAAAAGTTATGTCTACGCCGATCATGGATTTGAATTATCAACCCAATTGGATTAGCTTGTTCATGTCATGATTAGTCTTGGTTTAATCATTCCAAAAACCGCCCCACTTAGGTAAGAACTTACATGGAACAGTCTGTAGTAGTTACATGAGACTGTTCCATGTAAGTTTTTCTCACCCAATAGAGGTTCTGCTTTCTCCTCCCTCCTCCTCACCTTCCGACCGACCTCAGTCACTTTATTGAAGCGTGCATAACAATTTGAAAATGTCACTGTAGTTTTAACTTAAAACTCAAATAAATAACTCATATCTGTTGTAATTTAATGACAATACAGGTGGCTTTCCACTATCTCCCCTTTCTTATCTTCTTGGGTATCACCCACTTAGTTTGCTTCGTGGTTAAGTAAAATAGTTGGAATATCACCACATTGGTCCTTCTCTTATGAGCCTATATATATGTAATCCATTTCTTTATAAAAGGTTGATCAACTGAAGCTTCAATACAAATAATACTTTCTCGTCTCACTCTCGCATCTCTCTTCTCTATTTGTTATTGATATGTCTCATCTCTCCTAGCTCTCATCTCTCTTTATTATTTATTTCATCTTTTATTTAATTAATTATAACACGTTATCAGCACGATCGTATGTAATTAAAAAGTATCTCCAGGTGAGTGATTTACTTACGGCTCGATATTCGTGTATATAAGTAAAAAGGATCCCATGATGGGTGATTTACTTACATCTCATCATTCGGGATCTATATATATATTTCCGTATACAAGATGGCTTATGCCGTCAACGGATCCTCTATATATAGTTCTGGATTTATTTATATTGTTTAAATATTTGCATTTATTTTTATGCACATAACAGGTGAGCTTAGCCTCCTGGAATTGTTTAAATATCCGCATTTAATTATTTACAATATATGAGACTGGCTTATGCTGTGTCTCGGGACTGGCTTATGCTATATCTCAGGACTGACTTATGCTGTGTCTTCAGATAAACTGTTTAAATATTCAGTATTTATTTTTATTCAATATATGAGACCAGCTTAGCTGTGTCTCGGGACTGGCTTAGCTGTGTCTCGGGACCGGCTTATGCTGTGTCTCCAGATAAACTATTTAAATATTCAGTATTTATTTTTATACAATATATAAGACTGGCTTATGCTGTGTCTTAGGACTGACTTTATGCTGTGTCTTAGGACTGACTTTATGCTGTGTCTCCAAATAAATTGTTTAAATATTCAGTAATTATTTTTTACACAATGAATGAGATGGCTAGACCGACTAACCAAAACTTAAAGTTTCTGGAATTATGATATTTAAGTCGGCACGGTTTTAAAAACCGATGAAAACCTGGAGTTCTGGATCTAGCGTTATATTCATGAATGACATACTTCATTATTTGGAACCCAGGGTTTCAAATCCAATCAGAATTTGAAGTTTTCTGGATTTTATATATGAACTTATAGTTCATGTTCGAATTGGAAGTTTGAAAAATCATTATGATCCATGATTTTATTTTTTCTCATATATATAAAGTAATATGTTTATATATCATTCATTTGAGAAAAATGATTTACACATCCAACAAGATGTTGAGTATCGTAAAAGAGATTTAAGATCCTAACGTATAATGAAATTGAAAATAATATTTTATCCATTTCATTCACATCAAACAGGGTATTATAAAAGAGATTTAAGATCTTAACATATAATGAAATTGGAAATAATATTTTATCCATTTCATTCACATCCAACGTGATGCTGTGGGTATCATAAACGAGATTTAAGATCCTAACGTATAATGAAACTGAATGTAATATTTTATCCATTTCATTCATGTTTGATGCTCCTGGAGAGCAAAATTCAAAGTTGCTGAAAAAAAAGAAAAAAGGGAATTCTAAGATCAGTAGTCTACTTGACAGTAGATGAATTTGATAAACATGTGAATGTGATGGGTGTTGGATCATCAGATCATCTGTTTTTGTATCACCAAACCCCGATCTGGGTTCGCTTCTGGGTTGGTGGGTTTCAACCTAGACCCATCGCCTCCTCGAGTCAATGCCACCTCGTCGGTGGGCTTCATCTGTTTTCGCACCAGCCCAGTGCGTTTTACGGCGACGATTAGAGATCGTCGATCATGACCCACGATCTGGTCCAGATCGGTCACAGAGCTCGTTTTTGCTCTGAGCCACTTTTGAAGAATTCGATATTCTTGACGGACTGTTTTATAATTATGTTGGGTTATTTTGTAATTTTGACAAAATTCTGGATCAATTTATAATTACCAAAACTTATTGGACCAGTTTGCAAATTTCAAAGAGTTTTAGGGGCTGATTTATAATTAATAAAAATTTGAGGGACTTTTCTATAATTTTACAAAATCAGGGGCAATTTTGTAATTTCTCTTTAAACAAAAAAAAATATATAAAAAAAAAGGAGGGGGAATTATTATCATTTCACATGAGATATAAATGACATTACAAATAATATCCATAAAATTCCTAGAAGGAAAAATATATGTCTTGCTGAGAGTGCAAAGACTCATATAATTCTGCGGAGTCAAAAATATTTTATGAATTCGACTTCGCTGAGAGCAAATGTTATTAATGTTTTAGGTCCAACGGATCTGATAGAAAGCTTTGGAAGAGCCATGATATTGTTATCAAACAATACTAAATTATGTATCAATGATACTTGATATTATTCAAGAACAACATAAAGAAATATGCTTAGTTCAAGAGCATTTAAAGTTAATACCATATCAAATCTAGCGGATCTGATGGATCTGATTAAAGGCTTGTTATAGGTGAAAATAGTCATGAAGGATACGTCATCACCTTAAAAGGCCACATAAGTAGGAGTCAAGATAAGTCAACAATTGGAGCAGAAATTCCCCACGATAACTTACTCGGAAAAAGAGTGAGTTAGCCCGACCATAGACGAAGACGATCAGCTCGGGCAGTAAACCTTACTCGGGCGCATACTCGGGCATACTCAGGATTCAATAAAAGAGATAGTCACCAGTGTTCATATTCCACACGCAGGACAGAATCAACGACCAGCATCTCCACGATAAGCAACGGTGTGGCTGCTCAGAGTTCAAACGAGGAAACAAATAGTTTTCCCGTAAATAAAGGAGGAGGAATCAGAACCAAACTCAAACTCAGCCAAATCAGGAAATATACAACAAGAAAGGAAACAGAACCCGTCTAGGATGGAAACACTCGCCCAAAACTTAGGCACCACGACACCAAACCCTAGCGGCGACCCCAAACCCTAATAATAACATGTATAAATACCCCCTTAATACACAAAATAGGGGACACGCGAGAAAGAGTGAGAGAGATCAGAGTGCATTATTTTGTAACGATTCTTGATAGTGGATTTGACTTCGTTGCTCCTAGCAGTAACCCGTGGATGTTTCTCCTATCATTGGAGTTTTACCACGTAATTATGTTTGTCATTCTTCTCGTTTTGTTGCAATCATTCTTATTCAATTAATAGCATAAACTTTCAATCAACCGTTGACCACGTGACCACGAAAAATCACCGTCAACAAGGCTCTAGAAGAGTTACAATCTTATTACCAGATGGTATTCAATTGTGTATCAATGGTACTTTATATCATTCAAGCAGAACATAAAGACATTTGTTTAGATCAAAGACATATAACTTTATTAATGTCATATTGAGACCATAAATAATAAGAATGTTGAACATCTGTGCGTAATTCAAGCCAAAAACTGATTATAGAAAAGCTGTGTGATTTATCATCTAGATTATATCACTGATCAAAAAGGGGTTGTATGTGGATATATTCATCCACCAAATAAACCATATTATTCTAAAAGGTTGGTTTTGAACCCCTATCATTCAAAGGGATATATATAGACATATTCATCCACTAAATGAATCATTTCATTATTTTATGGTTCTAATTGATGAATGTACGAGATGATCACATGTTTATGTATTATCAAACATCTCCAGTTGAGATCGACGTTCAACATCCAGCTTTTCACATGTACTCATACTCAGAATGGATCAGTGGAATCTCTTATCAAACGTCTCCAGGTAATTACGAGAACTTTATTATTTCAATACAATTACCAATTTTTATATGGGACATTCTATATTACATGTTGATGCATTCATCTATGACTCACTATCTATCATCGGTATTTACCATTACAACTTGTAATTGGTCATTGAATTGCTCACATTTTAAAGATATTTGATTGTGTAGTATATCTCCTTATTTCATCTCTGGCATGATCTAAGATAAGAATTCTATATCATTATGAGATTAATATTGATTTTGATTAATCTTTTATTAGATCATTTAAACTTCTGAGAGTTTATATTTTTACGCACAATTTGTGTATTATTATATTGATTAATTTCTAAATGGAAAGTTTCTCTAGAAAGAGTAAATAAAAAGTTACTTTTATATAAAATAGAGATACCAGTTCGGTTCTCTCTATATAAATGTGTCTCATTTCAATCTTTGTATTACTCAAATACGAAAGATAATTGATCATCAGATAATTATTAATCTGTCACTTGATATATTAAAGGTAACAAGATTTTATAAGTTGTCATCTCATAAACCCCTGTCGGGTGATTGTTCTTAAAGAATGATCAAAGTAAATGACAACAAATAAATCATCTAATGCATATCATAAGCTTATGAACCCTTTTTGAAAGGTATTGTTATCAGAATCCTAATGTAAACAAAACTCGAGTTATAAACAAATCCACTTTCTCTAAATCAACTCTGTAAGAGTCTGATATATCTAATGAGACACAAGTCTATGAAATGACTAAATCCATTGAAATGGAAAGAAATCTCAACAGAGATACAACTGTATTGAAATTTAAAAAAAAAAAAAAAATTTCTATAAAGTCCATATAGTGACTAAATCCATTGAAATGGAAGAAATCTCAACGGAGATTCAAGTATATTGAAATTGAGAAAATTCCTATAAATCATATAAGAGAAATATGGAATCATAAAGAAACAATCATTGATGATGTATTTTTATACACATTAGCGCTACAGAAATTATAAATGATAATTATGATATTCATAATATCAATGATTGCATACAAAAGGCATGACTAACCTAAGTAAAAAGAAGCAATCCAAGAAGAATTGACTTCATATGCCAAACATAAAGTATTTAGACCAATAGTACTCTAGACACCTGGAGATGTCAAACTAGTTGGATACTAATTGGTTTTTATGTGGAAAACGTAATGAGAAAAACGAGATTGTGAGATATAAGGCACGACTCGTAGTACAAGGTTTCTCACAGAAACTTGGTATTCAATAGTGACGAATACAATTACGTTTCAAATTTTTGATAAATTTGGCTGCCTTTACAAGGCTTGAAATACGTCCTTTAGACGTAGTGTTCATTTATCTATATGATTCACTCAATGCATATATTTATAATCCCAGAAGGATTTAAAATGCTAGAAGCATGTAAATCGAGATCTGGTAATCTATATTTGATGCACATACAAAAATCCTCATATGGATTAAAAACAATATGAACAGATATGGTATAACCATCTTAGTTAATATCCGATAAGATAAGGATATAATAATTATATTATATACCCATGTGTCTTCATAAAGAAATAAGAATCCAGATTTGTTATATTCACAACATATGTTGATGATATGAATTTAACTGGAGCTCTAGGGAGCTCTAGAGAGCTCTTGAAAACTCCTGAATTTTTATAAATGAGTTTAAAAATGAATACGTGGGAAAGAAAATATTGTCTCGACCTGAAGGTCAAACATAGATCAAATGAAATGTTTGTCCATCAATCAGAATATGTTGAAAATATTCTGAAAAGGATTCCATATGGATATTACTTCATAAAGCAAATATTTACTTATACTTCCTCCAATCATTTATGATGTTATTGAAGTTCAGCAATCTAAAAGATTGCTTCACAAGAATTTTTATCAGGGGGAGTGTCCCATCAGGGGGAGCATATTAAACGAAGTATATTAATTATTTTGGGGCACATGTGCATTGTACTCTATTTCCTTTTAAATCAGGTTTTCGTCTCATTGGGTTTTCCTGATAAGGTTTTAATGAGGCAATTCTCTAAGCATACCTAAAAATCTTTTGATTCAGAAAGATCATCATGAATATTACATTAATCCAGTAGATCATCGTATTTATGTTATCTTGATCAAAATATCATTGTAATATTACTTTGATCTTGCTAATCATCGTATATATGTTACCTTGATCCAAAAGATCATCATAAATATTACTTTGATCCGACAGATCAATGAATATCGTTGCTCGTGTTTTTTCCCACTGGATTTTCCCTAGCAAAGTATAAATGTTAGTAAAGTTTTGAAGAAAACATTAACTATGGGCATACTTGCATTGTACTCTTTTTTCCCTTCGATCAGGTTTTGTCCCACTGGGTTTTCCTGACAAGGTTTTTAACGGACAATCAAGGCAAGCAAAGTTCTGAACGGACATTTATGTACTATACTATTTTTCCCTTTGATCAGATTTTATCCCACTGGCTTTTCCTAACAAGGTTTTTAACGAGATAGTTTTAAAAACGTCCAACACCACAAAATCCAGAAGATCATTGTATATATATTACTAAGGTTTTGTCCCATTGGGTTTTCCTTAACAAATTAAAAATACAAGTAGTAGAAATCCAAGGGGGAGTGTTGTAATTTAATGACAATACAGGTGGCTTTCCACTATCTCCCCTTTCTTATCTTCTTGGGTATCACCCACTTAGTTTGCTTCGTGGTTAAGTAAAATAGTTGGAATATTACCACATTGGTCCTTCTCTTATGAGCCTATATATATGTAATACATTTCTTTATAAAAGGTTGATCAACCGAAGCTTCAATACAAATAATACTCTCTCGTCTCACTCTCGCATCTCTCTTCTCTATTTGTTACTGATATGTCTCATCTCTCCTAGCTCTCATCTCTCTTTATTATTTATTTCATCTTTTATTTAATTTGTAAGGATTCCCATATCTTGATTGGCTTATTTCGTGGACAAACCACGTGTTGGGGATTATATGTAAGGGTAGCTTAAGTGATTCATGATCAAGCTCAAAGACCCTCTCAAGTCCTCAAGGTTGACAAGCACTCCAAAGGTATATCTCTAGTGCTTAGTTTTCATTGAAGAGATTTAGATTGCACACACACACTTAGCATACTTGCATTTGTGTGCATACTCTTCACATGTCACATTACACACTAGCACCTTGTTGATATATCTTGTTGTGTGTGTATGTGTCTTGTAATTCCTTTCCCGATATTGATCGGAAACGTCCGCGCTTGCACGATGGTGTGCATGTCTTAGCGCGACGGTTGACCACTTGAGAAGGTCTCATTCTTCTCTTGGATAAGTGGTAGTTTTTGGTTTGGTTGTTTGGAGTAAAGTGTCTAGTTTCAAAAGATTGAATTTCAATGATTTATATGTTTTTCAAAACTGACCTTTGTATGGTCTTATGACCATAACTTTTTACAAAAAGATTAAAATTGAGTTTTGTAAAATTCTGGGCAAACTAGACACCCATACCTTTCCAACGGTATATTATTCGTAATATTTCATGACCGTTTGGATTGGTTTTGAAAATTCCAAAGTGACCACTAAAAAAGGGCATCACATCTGTGATCCGAATCTGACCATTGGTCACTCAATTGACCATAACTTTTTCTACAAACATCAAAATGTCATTCCATAAATTGGAGTAGAAAGTAGACTTCCATACCTTTCCAACGATATATCATATGAAAGATTTCGATGTCGTTTGGTCATGTTTCGGTGTGCTCAAACATTGAGCTATGCTGTGACGGATTTATGCGGACTGTGACCGCAAAATCTGGGCGACGAATTGCAACCAGTGTCAGGTGCATTTCTGCGCCCTTGTTTCTGCAGGCACGGGCAGCAGAATTGCCCGCCGAATTGGTCCGTAAAGTTGGGACAAAATTGTCATTTCACCCAACTTTTTTCACTCTCTATAAATACATCATTATCTCTGGTTCTAACTACATGTTCTTTAACTCTAAGAACCCTAAACTTCAAAGAGAGACACTTGAGAGAAAATCAAATCAAGAACACATTTTTAACACTCAAAAACCATTCTCATATGCATCAAAATATCATCTAGCATTTTCTAGCATAGTTAGGATGCTTGCTTGCATGGGTTTTGGTCAACACACATTCTTTGGTAAGTTCTTCACTATTATCATATATAATTAGTGTTTTATTTATCATTGACATCTCTTATATTATTTGTATATTCTTAGAATATATTCTAGATACAAAATAGAGATTGTTGTGTTGACATGATTGAGTGTTGTATTGTGCTAGCATATTAGGTTTTGTGCTTAATATTGATTAGCTTAACTAATTGACATGTCATTTAGTTTTGATATCTAGGATTGTTCTTAATTGCAAATTAATCATCTTAGATAAGCATATAGGGTTTCCCTTGCTCTATGTTGCATTTTGAATATTCACATATATTCACTTAGGGTTGTATTCTCTTCTAGAGAAGGTAAGTCTTGTGTGTAGCAATCGGGATTAGGTTGCTTAGATCACAAGCAAATTGGACTAGGTTCACTCATACCGGGATTAGGTAGGTGTGTGATTACTTCCGGGATTAGGTTGTAATCATTTGCACATTTAGTGGATTCGAGGTTCAAGTGTGGCTTACTTACATAGCCCGTGGTTTTTCCCGTGAGGGTTTCCACGTAAAAATCAAGTGTTGATTTAATTTCCGCACCATATTACACTTGCTTATTTATATTATCTTGAGGGTAAATTCGTAATTTTGACTAACACGAAAAATTGGGTAAAAAGCGTAAAATCTATTCACCCCCCCTCTAGATAGCTTTATACACACCGTGCTATATTTAGTTTCATAATTAATTATAACAATATCTACTCTTTCAATATACATGTATGTCAATAAATTTTATTTACTTTTTCAATCATTATCATTTGCTCCAAGAACATATACTAATAAAGTAACCTATACCCGCCTCATACCCATTACGAGTTTTACTATCTATCCTCATCCCCACCCAATAAGTGTGGGTTCCCACCGGTTATTTTATCATCCCTAACTATGTTGCTCAAATTTAAAAACAAACTTTGAATGAATTCAAAATATCCAACAATAAATTTGATTTTAATCCAAGGGTTATGGTTTTTCTATTTCCTTTCCTTCTAATTAATTAAGTTTAGTACCTTATGAAATCATAAGACAATATTTTAATTAGAGAAAGATACACCAAATAATCAATATTGTCTAACATGCTTAGCCTTTTCATAATCAACAATTTTCCATTCATTTGTAGTGACATATTAGTCAGTACCCTCCACTCAAACTTTCTAAAAACAAAATCATCCCAACTACCCCAATAAAATTTATTGTTAACTAATATTTAGTACTTTCCCAATCCAAAA
This sequence comes from Acer saccharum, assembly GCA_030490815.1. Lineage (NCBI taxonomy): Eukaryota > Viridiplantae > Streptophyta > Magnoliopsida > Sapindales > Sapindaceae > Acer > Acer saccharum. Next base: position 36,074,558 of record CM059874.1, on the reverse strand, counting down.
TCACATGCATAGATTTTCATTGGTTCTAACAGAATTACTTTTCTAATGTTTTTATTTCAAACAACCCACAAAGTCTCCATGATACATTGTAAGTATAAGCAAGCAGACACAAATATTGGCTTCAATTAAAAACACAAATTGAATTAATATCAAAGTGGATAGGCCTCAATAATTGATGTCAAATCTGGAATGTCGATGATTTTGTAGCGGGGGAAGCCTCCTTCCTGTAACAATTTCTTCCACTGTTGTTCAGTCCTTTCCTTTCCACCATTTTGGTGTGCAAACATGAGCAGATCATATACCAAATCCATATCTCCAAATATTTTGTTACTATCTTCTTTTACAACTATTTCCACCAGAACAACCTTTCCACTTTCTTCCGGTATTGCCTTTCGACAGTTTTTCAATATCTTCACACAATCTTCATCACCCCAATCGTGTAGTATACACTGCAAATTATTATCATAATTAATTGTTCTCTCATGATTTCTCGTTTCAAGCTATTCAAATCCTATTATATATATCAATCATCTCAAGAAAAAAAATCCTGATATTCCATTACCATGATAATTGAAAACAGGATCCTTATCAGATCAAAGTATCAAACCGATTCACGAATTTTTTTTAATAATTAACCAAATAAGTCACATAACGTTGTGGTACGAAATTAGACATTCAGTTATAAACGTCATGGATTCGATTTCACAGCCTCCTTCCCTCAAAATTTTGTTAATAATTGTATGAGAAAACTTTATAAAACCATAAAATTTTTGTCTTATATATACTTTTCATTATAGTTCCCCAAAATTTTTTATTTTCGTGTACCTAGCTCCGTCTGCACAGCGTTATATCCGGCAACTCACTTGCTAGAGAATTAATATCAGAAAACAAAATGTACTTACCTTCATGAAAACAGCATCTGCATTGGGAATGGACTCAAACATGTTACCTCCAACATGCGACACTCCATCATAGTCAGGCGCAGTGGCAACAACATGCGGCAGATCAAAATTTATCCCTTCGATGTGCGGATAGGTTTTCACAATCTCAGCTATCGCCCCGCCGGTCCCGCCACCGACGTCCACCAAAGATCGGACGGTGTCAAACCCATCTTTATATCGCGGCACGAATGCCGTCATGACGATCTTTGTGGCACTAGCAAGTCCATCGTTGAATAGCTTGTTGAATTCCCGGTTTCGAGAAGCGAAATCCCACATGTCGCAGCCGTGAGCCTTCTCAAAGGCGATGCCGCCTTGTTTGACGCAGTTGGCGAGGTAATGCCACGGTGCAAGTTGCCATGGATTGTTTTCCATTACAACCATCGGAGCAAGGCTTAGCTCCGAGTCATGTAGTAACCATTTTGATATGTGGGTCAACCCGTACTCAGTCTGATGATCATCTCCACCGTCTGATGATGGATGATCATTTGCGGTGAAAATTCCTTTTCGGACAAGCATTCGCATGAGGCGTGCAAGGTAGGGAATGTCTGGACTAGACGAATCAATTCCTGACCAAAAAATATAAATTTTGTTTTTAATAAAACGAAGATATATATATACTTCAATTTAAATAGAACATAAAAGAGAGAGATAGAGATCAGTTAATATATATATACACCTGAGGCAATTTGGGATAAAGTGATAGGGCCGCCATGGGAGTGTATAATGTCAGCTAAGCGAAGCTCCACAGCAGATTTTAAAGCCATAGAATCTGCAAAACCAAACATGAGCTGCCATACTTGTGCTTGCCCTCTCAGTGATCCCTCTTCTTCATCAACTTCTTTTACTGATTCCATTCTCTCTCTCAGCTCTCTCAATGTTCATGTCAGGGTTTACTCTCTACAATATTTATAGATAATTGATATTTAATTACTGTGACGTTTCTGTTGGTCAATGTGATATATATTTTAATTAGAGAAAGAGATACACCAAATAACCAATCTTGTCTAACACGTGCAGCCTTTTCATAATCAACAATTTTTCATTCATTTTTAGTGACATTATTTCTCAAAACAAATCATCCCAACTACTCCAATTAAATTTTTCCTTAATTTTAATTAATATTTAATACTTTCCAAATCCAAAATCACATGCATTAATTTTCATTGGTTCTAACAGAATTAATTTTCATCTACCAAATCCATTCAAACATGAGCAGATCGTAAACCAAATCCATATCGTCAAATATCTTGTTACTATATGTAATATGTCTATATTCTTTTACAACTGTATATTTCCACCGGAACCACTATATATTACAACCATTTATTTATCTCAAGAAAAAATCATGATATTCCATTACCATGATAATGGAATATATATATATATATATAGATATATATATATATATATATATTCTTTTTTAAGTATTACAAACACGTCCTTCTTTGATCAGGCCTATCGAGAAAGAAAATCAGAACAAAATAAGTCGCATAGTCACATATCATTATGGTACTATACGAAACTAGATGTTCAGTTATAACCATTATTGATTTAGTTTCATGACATTATATAACTTCAATCATAGTGTACTTACCTTCTTGAAAAGCCGCATCAGCATTGGGAATGGACTCAAACATGTTACCTCCAACATGCGACACTCCATCATAGTCAGGAGCAGTGGCAACTGGCAACCACACGTGGCAGATCAAAATTTATCCCTTCGATATGCGGATAGGTTTTCACAATCTCAGCTATAGTCCCGCCGGTCCTACCACCGACTTCCACCAATGATCAGTTGGAGTCAAACTCGTCTTTATATCGCAGACATGATTTTTAATTGAAATTTGTATCGAGACTAGAATAATTATGGATTTTTTAATTTGAAATACGGTCCTATTTATAGCAACCTGAAATTGATTAAAAAAAAAAAAAACTTTTTTGTCTAACCTGAAAGAAGAAATGTAGCAAATTTCAAAGAAATGAACTATATTCTAAAATTTCACAAAAAATTATATAATATATAAATCAAACCTCTTTGATTAAATATCATATAGATATTAGAGTTTATACAGTAGTGTGTTAGTTTTACCTGTTAATAGTTAATTTGTTAACCATAGTTAGTGGTTACTAGAGTTAGTTGTGGTTGGTTAATTTGTTGTCTGAGTTAGTATTTATAGCTTTGTACAGATCTGGATTTCACAATTTCAAGATATGAAAGAATGCATTTTCTTCTTTCTCCTCTCTACGTTTCTTTGCTTCTTTTAGCTCAATATGGTATCAGAGCAGAGTCGATCAGATTCAGGTTGAGCTCACTTAATTGAGTCAATCGAGCTTCATTTGTTTTACTTTTGCTAAGCTTTGAAGGTCTCTCTGCTTTCAATTGTTATGGTGTCATCTCATTCTGAAAACGAGAGCAATCCTAGGGCATCGATGTGCAGGTCCACCATTGATGATTCCTCAAGTTCATATTTCTTGCATCATTCAGACAGTCTAGGTTTGGTGCTTGTCTCACAGTCTCTAACCGGAGATAACTACGCCTCCTGGAACAGAGCAATGCTAATTGCATTGTCAGTGAAGAACAAGTTAGGGTTCATAGATGGAACCATCAACAAACCAGAAGGTACTGATCTCAATCTCCTCAATTCTTGGATTAGAAACAATAATGTAGTCATTTCTTGGATTCTGAATTCTGCATCCAAAGAAATTTCGGCTAGTATCATTTTTGCCGAATCGGCTTATGAGATCTAGCAAGACTTGAAAGATCGTTTTCCACAGAGAAATGGACCTAGAAATTTTCAATTAAAACGTGAATTGATGAACCTTGTTCAAGACCATAACACTGTTAGTGTGTATTTTACAAAATTAAAGACAATTTGGGAAGAATTGAATAATTATAGACCTATGTGCTCTTGTGGTAAGTGCTCTTGTGGTGGAGTGAAGAATCTGAATTCTCACTATCAGATGGAATATGTAATGTCATTTCTTATGGGACTAAATGACACTTTTGCACAAGTGAGGGGTCAATTATTGCTTATGGATCCTTTGCCACCAATTAACAAAGTTTTTGCATTGGTTTCCTAAGAAGAGCATCAAAGGAAAGTAGGAAATCTTGTTACCTCTGGTTCAAATTCCACTAGCAGTGTAGCTTTTGCTGTTAAAGCTGAGAATGGAAAGGGAATTGGTAATTTCAAAGCAAATTTTGGTACTGGCAATCAAAAAGGACAGAAAAGAGATAGACCTTTTTGCACACATTGCAACTATCATGGTCATACTGTGGATAGGTGCTACAAACTACACGGGTATCCACCTGGCTATAAGCAAAGACAGAGGGATAACAATGCAAATTCCGTGGCTGTTAATCAAGTGGCAACTGAAATCAAGCATGATAATCAGTCTGCGGTAGGTGGTTTTATTCAAACTCTTAATCTAGATCAGTATCAACATCTCATCTTGATGTTCTCTAGTCATTTAGCTTCCACTTCAAAAGCAACAAATGACCAACATTAAGATGCACCATCCATCTCATATGCTGCTGCCATTTCATTTGCTACAGGTATACGCTATTCGGTTTCCCTGAGTTCTATTTTCTCTTCTAGTTGTTTTTGGGTTGTGGATTCAGGAGCCACTCGGCATATCTGCTATAATGCTCATCTCTTTGAGTCTATGAGAACTTTAGTTAATGCATCCGTGACCTTACCAAATCATACCAGATTGCCAGTTACTTTGTGTGGAGATATCAAGCTGAGTTCTTCATTTATACTTAAGGATGTGTTGTATGTACCTCAGTTTAAGATCAATCTGATTTCAGTAAGTGCACTTACTAGTGACTTAGAACTTACTGTCAGTTTCCTTCCTGATTGTTTTATGGTCTAGGAAATCAATTCCAAGAAGATGATTGGCAAGGGTAAAAAGATGGAGGATCTCTATATCTTGGATATCAAGGATTTGAATGATGTTGGAATAGCTTTTATAAACAAAGTTTCAGCTCATGTATGGCATAATAGATTATGACATATTTCGTTCAAAAGACTTTCTAGTTTGAAGGATGTTTTGGCTTGTGATATTGGACAGTTCAATAAAGAAGAACCTTGTTTCATTTGTCCTTTAGCAAAACAAAGAAAATTGTCTTTTGTTTCTCAAAATCATATATCTAAATTGTCTTTTGAGCTAGTGCATTGTGATATTTGGGGACCATATCATGTTTTGTCACATAATGGTAACAAATATTTCTTGACTTTGGTTGATGATTGCACGCAGTTTACATGGGTTTATTTACTTAAGAATAAATCAGAAGCTACTTTGATTGTACCAAAGTTTTTTAGCTTGGTTGAAACTCAGTTTGGTGCTAGAATCAAAGTTTTCAGGTCTGATAATGCACCTGAATTAGCCTTTACTGAATATTTCAACAGTAGAGGGGTATTACATCAATATTCTTGTGTAGAAAGGCCTCAACAAAATTCAGTAGTAGAAAGGAAGCACCAACATTTATTGAATGTAGCTAGAGCTTTATTCTTCCAGTCAAGAGTTCCCATTAAATTTTGGAATGAGTGTGTCTTAACTGCCACTTTTCTGATAAATAGAACTCCATCACCTTTGCTGGGTCATAAATTTCCATATGAAAAGCTGTATAATAGTTTACCAGATTATTCTCATTTCAAGGTCTTTGGCTGTCTAGCATTTGCTTCCACTTTATCATCTCACAGAAATAAATTCCAACCAAGATCAAGGGTTTGTGTTTTTATAGGGTATCCTCCGGGAATGAAAGGCTATAAACTACTTGACATTGTTTCTAATAAGCTATTTGTTTCTAGAGATGTGATCTTTCATGAAAATATTTTTCCCTTTCACAGTGTTGACAGTTCTACTGCCCAGATTGATCCTTTTCCGGATTTGGTACTGCCAGTGAATTTTGATCCGCTTTTGTTTTCAGATGCTCCTGTTGATTCTCCTATATCAACACCTATAGATTCTAGTCATGATATGGCAGTTTTTGATCAAAATTTGGCAGGTTTAGATGAGGGTCAAGATGATTCCCATGGACACTATAGATCAGCAGTATCATTGAGGGAAGACATTCCTCTTAGAAAGTCTTCCAGAATTACCAGTCATCCTACTTATCTTAAAGACTTTCATTGCAATCTTCTTAATCATAAGGAATTGCCATTGTGTGATACATCTTATCCGATTTCTAACTATGTCTCTTATGATACATTGTCATCTTCACATAAGCATTTTGTACTAATGGTTTCTTCTCATTATGAACCACAGTATTATCATCAGGCTGTTAAGTTTCCACAGTGGCAAGATGCAATGCGGGCAGAGTTGGAAGCTATGGAACAAAATCACACCTGGTCAGTTGTTCCTTTACCTGCAAATAAACATTCAATTGGATGTAAGTGGATATATAAAATTAAATATAGGTCAGATGGGTCTATTGAAAGGTATAAAGCTCGGTTAGTAGGTAAAGGGTATACACAACAAGAAGTATTAGATTTTATTGAAACCTTTTCTTCTGTTGCCAAGTTAGTAACTGTTAAAGTGCTTTTAGCTCTTGCATCTAGTCAACAGTGGAATCTAATTCAATTGGATGTGAATAATGCATTTTTAAATGGAGACTTGTTTGAAGAAGTGTATATGGATCTTCCTCTTGGGTATGGTAAACAGGGGGAGAAATGTCAAGAGGGTAGATTAGTGTGTCGGTTACATAAGTCCATATATGGACTTAAACAAGCCTCAAGACAGTGGAATTCAAAATTTTCTCAAGCTTTGATTCAGCATGACTTTGTTCAATCTAAATCAGATTATTCATTGTTTACAAAGGGCTCGGGTTCCAGTTTTCTTGCTCTCTTGGTTTATGTTGATGATATCATCATCACTGGTCCGAATGAGCAACGTATTCATTCTTTTAAGAATTTTTTTCATACACAATTCAAATTAAAGGACTTAGGTCATCTTAAATATTTTCTTGGCTTAGAAATAGCAAGATCAGCTAAGGGGTTGGTTTTGTCTCAAAGGCATTATACATTACAGCTTCTTGAGGATACAGGGTATTTAGCTTGCAAACCTACTCCTATTCCTATGGATTCAAAAATTCAATTATCAGCTCATGGAGGGGAGTTACTTTCTGATGCATCTTAGTATAGGAGACTTATTGGCAAACTTTTATACTTAACTTTGTCACGGCCTGACATTACTTTTGCTGTACACAAACTCAGTCAATTTTTGGCACAGCCTAGGACTACTCATTTGGAGGCAGTGCATCATTGTTGAGGTACCTCAAGAATAGTCCTGGCCAAGGATTATTTTTCTCTTCTACATCTTCTGTACAGCTTCGGGCATTCAGTGATGCTAATTGGGCTGCTTGTCCAGATTCAAGGTCTTCCGTGATAGGTTTTTGTGTTTTTGTTGGTGATTCTTTAGTTTCTTGGAAGGCTAAGAAACAAGTCACAGTATCGTACTCCTCTGCTGAAGCTGAGTATAGAGCATTGGCTTCTACTGCTAGCGAACTTGTATGGTTACAGCAATTGCTAAGAGATTTTCAGATGGGAGATTCTTCACCTGCTCTTCTCTTTTGTGACAATCAAGCTGCAGTACACATAGCATCTAATCCAATTTTCCATGAACGTACCAAGCACATCGAAGTTGATTGCCATTTTGTTCGGGACAAAGTTGCTTCTGGTGTTATTAAATTGCTTCCTATTCGCACTCAACACCAGCTTGCAGACATATTTACCAAGGCTTTACCTGCTTCATTGTTGTTCCCTTTACTATCCAAGATGGCTGTGCAAGATATTCACAGTCCAACCAAGCAGTTACTTTCACAAGCAAATCACAGCACATCTTGAGGGGGAGTATTAGAGTTTATATAGTAGTGTGTTAGTTTTACCTGTTAATAGTTAATTTGTTAACCATAGTTAGTGGTTACTAGAGTTAGTTGTGGTTGGTTAGTTTGTTGTCTGAGTTAGTATTTATAGCTTTGTACAGATCTGGATTTCACAATTTCAAGATATGAAATAATGCATTTTCTTCTTTCTCCTCTCTACGTTTCTTTGCTTCTTTTAGCTCAATAGTCCAAAACTCCAAATCAACAAATAATTAATTGCATGGTGATTTTTCATTTTTCCCACTTGATTCTAAGATTTAATGTTGAAAAAGAAAAAGGAAAAGGAAAAATAGGTAAATTAGATCAGGTGTAGAAATAATCATGTCTATTTTGCTATGAAATCCATAACTTGAGTCTCATAAATGGTGGTTCCATGGGAACCTGCCCTGCATTTTCATTTGGGTACCTATATGTTTGAATTGATTGTTACTATAAAATGAAGACAGTCTAATCCTAGAACAATTGTATCTTTTCTCATTTTATTATAACCTGATACCCATTAAAACATATACGTACAATTCATTATATATAATAACAATCATATAGAAATTGTATATTTTTATAACCTGATACCCATTTCATTTGATCTTTTCCTTCAAACTATCGATCATCATTAATATGTAAAGACAAATTGAAAAATACATTGCTTATTTGAACAATTCCATCATCATTTATTTGTAACTAGAAAGAAAGAAAAATACTTTGAATTGTCTATCTCAAAATTAAGAATTTAAGATGAAGGTTTAAGAATTTAAGAAAAATACTTTGAATTGTCGATCTCAAAGAAAAATACTTTGAATTGTTAAAAATGATTAACAATTCCATCATCATTTTTTTAATCTTCATTGTAATCAATTTGCAGTGTTATTTTTAAAGTAATACAAAGTCGTTTAAAAGCTAAAAAATTCAAAATTAATTTAATAATGATTTACATTTTACTAAAATCATTCATTTTTACCAAAATAATCTTATCAACAACTTTTTTAGATTGTCACAATTTATCATTCAATTTCAATTTCTAATTCAATTCCTAATTAAAATCATTTAATGCTTTTGTTTGCAAAATCTGCTATAAGACCTTTTGTCATAGCCGTATTTGTAGCACCCTAAATACGGGCAAAAGACCCTGTTTTTGTAGTATATTCAATTTGACATCTATAACTTTACTAAATCAAATAGAAAAGGAAATTGATTAAAAAAGTACTGTCACCAACATAATTTGACATTGTTTAAAACAAAAGGAACTATATGAATCGTGTTTATATTCATACAAACATATGTGACGGTATTTTATTGGACATATATACGAATGATATGATACATTCATATAAATGTGTGCGTGATGATATTTTATTGGATATACATACATATAGTATGATGTAATACGATCATCTCGCCAAGAAAAAAAGTTCCTTAATATTATAAGATAGCATGCATTTGCATAATTGATTATAACAATAATTAATTAAATTTATAAGAAATCAATATATCACTCTGGATATGCCTCGATAATGGATAGTAAAGCAGGGATGGAGATGATTTTGTAGCGAGGGAAGCCTCCTTCCTCTAATAATTTCTTCCATTGAAGCTCAGTCCTCTCTTTTCCACCAGAAGAGTGTGCCATCATCAACAAATCGAATACCAATCCTAGCTCATCAAACGTGCCATTTCCATCTGGTTGTAGAACAATTTCAACAATTGTAACTTTCCCACTTTTTGCAGGAATTGCTTTTCTGCAATTTCTTAAAATTTTGACACAATCTTCATCACTCCAATCATGCAAGATCCACTGCACCAAACACAAATATATTAGATCACAACTACTACCAATGATAGTGATTCATTATGTGGGAAGTTAAATATATTACTGTACGTCTATAATCATAAATGAAGAATTAATTTTTTTTTTTTAGGGATTTCTGATTAATAAACACGAAGTCACCTTCATGAATACTGCATCAGCACTAGGAATTTCCTTGAACATGTCACCTCCAACGTGGCAGACTCCATCAATCAACGGTGATGTGGCAATCACATGTGGCAAATCAAAATTGGTTGCTTTGATGTGCGGATGTGATTTCACAATCTCAGCTGCCATGGTTCCTGTCCCACCTCCCAAGTCAACTAACGATCCTATGCAACCAAACCCATCTTTGTATCCTGTCAAGATGGCCCTTGTCATGATCCTGGCCGTACAGGCCATTCCATCGTTGAACATGTTGTTGAACTCAGGATTCTGTGATGCAAAATCCCAAACATCACGGCCATGAGCCTTCTCAAAAGCAGACGTGCCACCTTCTTTAACACACGTGCTAAAACAGTGCCATGGAGCCACTAGCCATGGATGATTCGCCATCAGAATCATTGGCGCTAGGCTTAGATCAGAGCCATGTAAAAGCCATCTCGAAACGTGGTTCAGCCCGTAGAGAGAACTCTCACTACTGTTGCTGTCCGATAATGGATGATGAACGGTGAAGATGTTCTTGCGGACTAACATTCTCATTATGCGGGTCAGGTAGGGGATATCAGGAGAGGGTGAGTCGTCAATGCATGAAGCTATTTGGGACAAGGTGATTGGAGCACCACCGTGAGAGTGTATGATGTCAGCTATGCGGAGCTCCACAGCGCATTTCAATGCCATGGAGTTCGCTAAGCTGAGCATGTGTTGCCATATTTCGGCTTGGCCTCTTAGCAGTTCTTCAGAGTTTTTTTTTTGTCTCTATTTGCAATCTCTTTCTCTCAAAAGCAAGCTTTGTTGCTATACAAGGTAGAGAACAAGAGTGTATGAGATTTATAATATACAAGTGGGCTGTGAACAATATACTATAATATATATACCATTAATTACCCTATTTAATAAACCCAATGGTATGCCTTTCACATCTATACCACCATGAAGTCGTGGGTTCGAGTCTCTCACTTCCTCAAAACCCTAAATTATTGTAATATTTCAACAACAAAAAACTCATAAAAATAATAATAATAAACAACGATGATATTATCATCCATAAATATGATTTATACAACTATAAATACATTTATATATAGAATTCGAAAATTAAACTATTATTTAAACACTCAATTTAATCCTCCCATGTTAATTAATTTTTTTAAAAAAAATATTATAATAATTAGGGTTTTGACAAAGAATGATAGACACACCACCACAGGGCTCAAAATTTTTTTGTCACTATTTGGGGCACTTTTTGTAAGAATATCACTGGTTTACTAATTTAAGTTTAAAAGGCACCTATTTAGATGATCAGACAAAAATACCCCTTTTTGTCACTTTGTGTCTTTTTCAAACATTAAGAGAACCTTTTTGAACTTTTTCCTGAACTGAAATCGTGGCTTTTTGAAAAAAAATTCGAGCCTTTTTAAACTGAAATCGTGCCTTTTTGAACTAAAATCGTGCCTTTTTGAAAAAACAATTGAGCCTTTTTGAACTGAAATTGTGCATTTTTGAAAAAAAAAAATTCGAGCATTTTTGAACTGAAATCGTGCCTTTTTGAAAAAAAATTCGAGCCTTTTTGAACTGCAATCGTGCCTTTTTGAATAAAAAAATTCGAGCCTTTTTGAATTGAAATCGTGCCTTTTTGAAAAAAAAATTCGAGCCTTTTTGAACCGAAATCAAGCCTTTTTGAATTGAAATCGTGCCTTTTTGAACTGAAATCGTGCCTTTTTGAAAAAAAAAATTCGAGCCTTTTTGAATTGAAATCGTGCATTTTTGAACTGTAATCGTGCCTTTTTGAAAAAAAAATTCGAGCCTTTTTGAAAAAAAATTCGAGCCTTTTTGAACTGAAATCGAGCCTTTTTGAACTGAAATCGTGCCTTTTTGAATTGTAATCTTGCCTTTTTGAAAAAAAAATTCGAGCATTTTTGAAAAAAAATTCGAGCCTTTTTGAACTGAAATCGAGCTTTTATGAACTGAAATCATGCCTTTTTGAACTGCAATCGTGCTTTTTTGAACTGCAATCGTGCCTTTTTGAAAAAAAAATTCGAGCCTTTTTGAACTGAAATCGTGCCTTTTTGAACTGAAATCGAGCCTTTTTGAAAAAAATTTCGAGCCTTTTTGAACTGAAATCGTGCCTTTTTGAACTGAAATCGAGCCTTTTTGAACTGAAATCGAGCCTTTTTGAAAAAAAAAATCGAGCCTTTTTGAACTAAAATCGTGCATTTTTGAACTTTTTTTCAAGTCTTTGCGTTCGTTTTCGAGCCTTTTTACACTAGATTCGAGCCTTTTCAACAGTGTATGAAAAGGCTCGAACCTAGTATGAAAATGCTCGAACAAAATATGAAAAGGCTCGAACCTAGTATCAAAATTCACACAACCATCTTAAGGTTTACAAAAGATTCGAAGAACATCTCAGCGGGGAGCTCGACCCCCGAATGCGTTTGCGTAGCGCCACTAAACTAATAGAGGTCTGTTTTGATGTTCAATCTCCATTGGAGGTCTGTTAAACAGACCTCTATGAAGAAGATGAAAGAATAAAGCCTCAAAAAATTTCAAAGTAAGAGAATGAGTAAAGTAAGGGCATTTTTGTCTGTTCACCATAATATGTGCCTTTTAAACTTAAGTTATTAAAGTGGTAACTTTCTTACAACACCAACTTAAAAAGGTGACATTTCTCACCATTTCCACCACCACCACATGGGAGTTCATAATATGAGGCTCCATAAAAAGTAGACATTAATGAGTTTACTTTTGCTTCTCCCAAAAACATGACATGTGTTCAGGGAGAGAGTAAATTTGTCCAAACTCTGTTATATTTTTAGACAATTTTACCCTTCCGTAAACACATGTCATGTGTTTGGGAGGGGGTAATGCTTACCCCTTGAAGGGGGGAGCAAAAATGGACTATACATTCACAGAGGCTGCAAAACCAAACATAAGCTGCCATATGCACATCTCTCACACCACAAATATTTTTTTTCAAATCGTTCGTCCAGAGATATTATGTGATATTTTGCAAGAAAAATAAATAAATATATATCATGGTGATACACTGATACCTGAAAAGTGAAAAAGTGCTTTTTTTTTTTCATAAAAAAATAAATTAACATTTGAACTGTTCCGAAGAATAATAATGAAAATTGTTAGACAAGGAACTGAACCTGTGACACATGGCAAGTTTTAACCCAAACGTTTGGGGATCCTGTGAGATAAACAAATTTTTGACACGTAGCAAGTACTTAAAGGTTTTTATATTTTGTTTGCTAGCTAGGTTTGGCACGTAGCACGTATATATTTTGACACGTAGCATGTAGCATGTAGCACACGTAGCTAGGTTTGGCACATAACACGTATATATTTTAACACATAGCATGTAGCACGTAGCATGTATATATTTTGGCACGTAGAACGTAGCACGTAGCTAGGTTTGGTACGTGACACGTAGCACGTACTTTAAGGTTATATTTTGACATGAACCGTATATTTATTGGAAAAAAACAAACATATCATCTAATTTTAATTTACGGTCTCTATTCAAGTATCATAAAAATTTAGGACTGTTTATTCTTTAGATAATAAAATGAACGGCCCTTGACTTTCTCTCATATAATTGTCAATTAATAATACAGTTCCTGTATTTTTAAATATAGAACAATACTGAATTTTACTTATGACCAAAAGTGACTTGTGTTTACACAAGTCATACAGATATTGATGTTAGTGAAAATTATTCAAAATGACCATATGCAACATACAAATTTTGTTTATAACCACAAGTGAAAAATTAATTGTTAATGACCATGTTTTTGAGAACTTACTTGAATGCCCTCATATAAAACCCATCCCCAAACACACACACTCTCTCTTTCTCTCTCCCCCTCTCTCTCTCTCCCGTCAAAACCCATCCTCTGTAAAAATCGTCGCTGGCATCGTTGCCTGGGCATGCACCGCCGACGAAGGTGTCACCGAGCTGCTGGAGTTGCGTCATCGTGCTTCTTAGCTTCGCAGCAGCGGTGGCGCCATGCGCTGCTTGGCTTCACGAACCAAGCAAGGTGATGCTGTCCTTCACGCCCAGTCAACATCGCCGTCGTGCGTCGTGCCGTCAAAGCTTCCCCTTCGCCAGCGCACGGATCTATAGAAAAAAGACAGAAAAAAAACCTAAAAATAAAAAAAAAGCCTAATTTGAGGAAGAAGAATAAGGGAAACATTTCAAACATTTCAATTTAGTCAAGATTTCAAGTTTCAATTTTTAGTCGTGATTTCAAGTTTGGTTCCAGATTTTAGTCGTGATGTCAAGTTTGGTTTTAAATTTTAGTCATGATTTCAAGTTTGCTTTCAGGATTTTAAAAAATAAACTAAGTTTAGAGGTACTTTTGTAATTTATGGACATACACTGATTTTTTTTTATTATAAAAAAAATAGTTATTAACGATTAAAGTTTCAAAAGTGATTACTAATGAAAGTTTAATGTTTCTAATGGCTATTTTTGGTTCTCTATTGATGTTAGAGGTCAACACTCATTTCCTTTAGGCTTCCGGCCCACGCTCATCCTTCATGGGCGTAGCCACTAATAGGCTACTGGGCTGCAGCCCGGCCTAAAAAAATGGAAACAAAATATATAACTTACTAATCCGTTCATTGGTTCTAACAGAATTAATTTTCGAATGTTTTTATTTCAAACAACCCACAAAGTCTCCATGATACATTGTAAGTGGCAACATACGTGATTAATATATGCTGTTTTTTTCTAATTATAAAAGACAAACTACATGTCTACATGCTATAAAAAAAAAAAAAAAAAAAAAAAAAAAAAGACAAATTACACAATTATAGAGTTTTTTTTTTTGGGTTTTTACAATTGGAATTGTATACATGTAATTGCTCCGATAATATGAATTATCAAAGATACAACAATTATGACAAGATACGGCTGGTCAACTAGTGGTAAAACCTCACACACCTACGCCACGAGGTTATGGGTTCGAGTCCTCCCCTCTCCATAAAAAATCGAAATTTATAAAATATTTCAAAAACAAATTAAAAGAGAGAGCAATTATTGAGTTGTTTTTATTTTTATATGATGAACCATTCATAATGACTTTACGGCCAGTTTGGTATTGCTGTAACTTTTATAATAATCACCGTTAACTGTGCTGAAAGAATAATCAACTGTGAAGTTAATCAGCAGATGTTTAGTTAATTATACTTTTAAAACCACTGTATAACTCAAAAACAGTAAATGTATGTTTGGTAATTTTATTTCAAAAGTGCTGATATTAGTTACAATAACTAAAATAGACATTATTTTAGAACCTTATTTTATTTTTTTCATGAATTATATATATTAAATCAATATTTAAGTAGAATATTTAAATTAGAAAAAAAAATCCATAAGAATAATAAAAATATTTTTAAAAGGTTTTATAAATCAAATCAATATTTAATTAGAATCTTTAATTTTAATATGAAATAAGGTATATAAATGATTTTAATTTGATTTCATAAGGATAATAATGATATTTTAAAAGATTCATTAAATGCTGAAATAGATTATTCCATAATCACTTTCAAAAAGTAACCCCCTACCTACTTCTTAAAATCACTGTTAAAACTTGTCAAATTATGAATTAATCAATTTTTGAAGTTTTACCAAACATCATTTTATGTCAAAATTATAAAATAAGCTAATTTTAACTTCTCAAAAGCAATATCAAACTGGCCCTTAGTTCGGTTGGAGAGCTTCAAAGGTAAGTCCACGTTATATAAACCATCTAATATTTGTTGAAAGGACTAATTGCACAAACATCCCCTGAGTTTAAGCATAATTGTATA
The DNA here is from genome assembly GCA_030490815.1 of Acer saccharum. Classification (NCBI taxonomy): domain Eukaryota; kingdom Viridiplantae; phylum Streptophyta; class Magnoliopsida; order Sapindales; family Sapindaceae; genus Acer; species Acer saccharum. The sequence continues at coordinate 36,058,948 of CM059874.1, read as the reverse complement.
TATGGAGTTTTTACCCATAATTACACAAACATCCTCTGTAATTAGTTGACTTTGTTAAATCTAACCATTGACTATAATTTTAACCAAAAATGACTAAAGTGCCCCTAGTTACCTATTTTATAATTAATTATATATATACTTTTTTTTGACAATTTATATATATACTTAAGAAAATAATTATATATATACTTAAAAAAATAATTATATATATATTTTTAAAAAAATAATTACATATATACTTAAAAATAATAATTATATATAATACTTAATTTATTTATTTAAAAAAATGGATTATAAAAATGTAAAAAAAATGGATTAAAAAATGGATTATAAAAATTGTTAAATAAATAAATTAAGTATTGTATATAATTATTATTTTAAGTATATATATAAATTGTCAAAAAAAAAGTATATATATAATTAATAATAAAATAGGTAACTAGGGGCACTTTGGTCATTTTTTGATTAAAATTGTGGTCAATGGTTAGATTTAATGAAGTCAACTAATTACAGGGGATGTTTGTGCAATTATAGGTAAAAATTCCATATACATACAATTATGCCTAAACTTAAGGGACGTTTGTGCAATTAGTCCTTGTTGAAATCATTAGTGCTGCTACGTAAAATTTCACAGATATTAGATATATATCGATATTCAAATAATCAATTGTATAATCTTTATGATATATATAGTGTCACCGGCATTTCAATTTGAAAGATAAGCTCAGTTTAATACATTGCCCTACCAATAATAATTATCTTAATTAAACAAGATGATGCATCACAATTTCTTTTTCCTTCTAGATCTCTTCATTATTAATCAGCACTATTAAATAGAGTTTTTAACAATAAAAATTAATAAAAACTATTAATTATTAGATAATATGCATATCAGAAGAGGCCAACAACCGCATTTATCATACTTGTACGTTGATGGATGCTGAACATTGATATTACAGATTTACAGATCAAGCACGTTTTCGTGGAGCAGCCATTTCTCAAATCACTAGTCATACTGTGTATTATTGATTTTCACCATCTTCCTCAAATTAATGTTTGTTTCTCCAATCATTATTTATACATTGAAATAATGGTAAGAAAATGTGATGCATGATTTGGTTTAAGGTTTTAATTAATCAATTCTTAAAAGCTTAAGATGGTTTATAAATAAAATGGTTCATTTAAATAAGGGTACTATTAGTATTAGGATGGGTGCTTATAGTAATAATTTAATTGTAAATTTTAGACATAAGTGTATTTATAAATACGAGTGTGATTATCATATTTATGGGTGACAATATCTGCACATTTAATTTTATCAACCTTTAATTAATAAATGAACATGGTCAATATGTGGGGAAGGGGTACGTAATGCTCACCCATTTCAAACGGGTGAGTAGAAATGAAATTCCACAAAGTAATTCCAAATCTCCAAATGTCATCCTCACATTGCTTGATCGAAGAGACAAATGTCACCCTTCAATGCCAAGTGTTAGCCTTATATGGCAATAAGTGAAAAGTGTCACCCTTAATTATGATTATTTAATGAATAAGTGCTAGAATGGAGTTCATTTTTGCTTACTCCCTTAAAGAGGGGTGAGCATTACCCCCCTCCCCACATCATGCAAGTGTCCTAAAATTCCTAAAAGTTAACCCATGGTTAACAAGAAAAAACACAAATCTAAACCCAAATCTAAACCCAAATCCCATCTTTATCGTTTCATATTCCCATCAATCTTCTCTAATGTACAAACCCTAATCAAAACTCAAACAACCACAGCCACTCCAAACCCATTGATATTACACCAACCACTGCTCTTGATCTCCTCCTTCCGCTGTTCTTGATCGCATCTCTCCGTTGATACTATACCCTTCTCTTTCTCTTACCATCTCTCTTCTCCCTCATTTATCCTTTGACAGAGGGGTGGCCGCCACCGTGGGGTGAGGGGATGGGCGTTTCGCGGCGGCCACTGTGGGTTTCATTTTAGTTTTTCTAGAGAGACAAAGGTTGGGTTTAGTTTTGGTTTTTCTGGAGAGACAGAGGTTGGGTTTAGTTTTGGGGTGGTGGTGGAGCTGGTGGTTGGATGTGAGGCAATGGTGGGTATGGTTGTGGTAGATGGGTTTGGTCGGATTTGAGCCAGCAGAGGATGTGGTTGATGGGTTTTGAGTGGCTGTTGGTGAGGTGTTTGGATTTGAGGGTTAGGGTTTGGTGATTGAGATGGATGGTGGTGGGTTTTGAAAACTTATTTATCTTTTCTTTTATTATTTAAATATATTAAAAAATATTTACTTAAAAAATTGAAAAAATCGATACAATTTTTTTGTTACTTTCTTTCTATCATTTTTTTTAACACAATCAGAACCCACAAAACTGGAAAAATGGTTGTGTTTAGTGAGTTTTGTGGGTTTTGATTATGTTGATTAAATGTAATTGTTGGTGGGTTTTGATTGTGTTGATGAAATGAAATTATTTGTGAGTTGATGAGTATGAAATTGAATGTTTCGGTGATAAAGTTGGTTTTTGAGATCTGAAAATTTGGTGTTGGGGACATGGAAAATGGAAAAAAAAAATGATAGAAAGAAAAAGAAAATAAAAGCAACAAAAAAAAAAATTGATTTTTTTAATTTTTTAAATAAATATTTTTTAATATTTTTAAATAATAAAAGAAAAGATAAATAAGTTTTCAAGGGTAGTTTAGTCATTTCAGGATACAAATGTAGTTAAAAGTTAAAGTTAACAAAAGTCAAATGACGGTAGGGTATATTTATATTATTATTAAAAAAAATGAATATTTATACAATTACATCTAAATTCAGGGTTGATTATGAAATTTACCCACCAAAATAACCTCTCTCTTTTATCAAAGAGCACTATTGACTTTCCATCCCCCAAGCACATTCCAATTGGGATGTTTATGTTTGAATAGGGCATTTATTTGAAAATTTCCTTTATTAGATAAATAGAGGGTATGTTTGTGCAATTAACCCTTAATTTTTTTGATAATTAATTTCAAGAAATATTATGTAATTAATTAATTTTTTAAAAATTCCAACAATCGAAATGATAATAGAATCCATTGTTAGTTAAACTAAATGTGACGTGCATGTAGGTCAACCCATTTATCATTCTTGTTGATGGATGCCGAAGCTGCATGCAGGACTCAACCTTGATAGTTTTGCTTTTCAAATTATAGTCAACAAAATCTTTGTCCCTTCAGTCATTTGTATATTGAAATGGTAAGAAAATATGTTTCACATGATTTGGTTTAAGGTTTTAATTAGTCAGTTAATTAATTAATTAATTATTTTTAGTCATTATCTAGCTAATTTGCAGGAAGATTTGTTAAGATCTACAAAGATACGAGAAGATCTTTCAAATAATAATAATATCAACCTTAAATTAAAAACAAAAACTACCCTATAAGAAGACAAATATAGTAGAAATTAATCGAAATATTTTAATAGACAATTATTGCAGCAGGAAACAATGTAGAGGAAGATCCCACTGTCCAAAAAAAAAAAAAAAAAAAACCGGGTAGATGAAGAAAATCTTTTTTTGTCACCTAATTGAAAATGATTAATTTGAGAAACACGTTTGTTGATAGCAACAACTTGATTAACATGTTATTATAATCGCGTGCTCTTAATTACTAGACGATATGGGATTAATACGATACTATTGTAAAATTATTTTCACATGTCACGATACGATTGGATGGATGTACCGACAGTATATATCTTTGTCTCATATATCCAAGCTTAATTTCTCCCTTTCATTTTGTAAAAAATCTTATATCCATCGGTAGGTTTGCGGATCTCGCTAATATTAAATACTACATTAGCTGTCAAAATATATATTTTTACTAATGACTAGATCCAGTCTTTCTATTATCAGTTCGAACTGACAAAAATTATATCAGTTCCTTGTATGTGGGCTACTAGATTTAAATACTATTGTATGTGGGTCACTAGATTTAAATACTTTGACTGACAAGTGCATACAGCCAAGTCAAAGTATTTAAATCCAGTGGCCCACATGCAAGGAGCTGATATAACTTTTATCAGTTCGAACTGATAATAGAATTTCTGTGAGTAGATCAGTAAAGGATTTAAATTTGAGACATATTCTCCACAATCAAAAATATTTACTCTCAAAATAACAGAGAAAGAGTAATGCTAGGCCACACAAAAATTTAGCCCGAATTTCAACCCAAATGATGTGTCAAGTGAATTGTCATCACCACATCTCATTTGCCACATCATTTGGGTTTGGAATGAAATTTGGGCTAAATTTTTAGGTGGTCTTGCATTAGTGATAGAGAAAATATACTCATAGTCATAGATATCAATAAATACATATAGTGGGACTTGGACCTCCATCACAAGAGGGGAAGGGAATGTATGTACATCACTAAACCAATGGTGGATGTACAAACTCAATTTTTCTTAAGTTATTATCGATATTGGGTTGGGAAGCCTAAATAATTAATATCGCACTAGGGTCGAGTTCCCATTTAAGTTTAATGTTTTATTCAAGAGATGATTCCTATCTATTTTGTTTAGGAGATAGTTTTACCCCAAGACTTTTATTATATATATATATATATATATATATATACAGTCTTTCTATTATCAGTTCGAACTGATAAAAGTTATATCAGTTCCTTGTATGTGGGCCACTGGATTTAAATACTTTGACTTGGCTGTATGCACTTAAGTCAAAGTATTTAAATCCAGTGGCCCACATGCAAGGAACTGATATAACTTTAATCAGTTCGAACTGATAATAGAAAGACTGTATATATATATACAGAAATTGAGTGTATACAGTCTTTGATAGTGGAAATTGAGTGTTGGTACACTCCGTGCACATGGATTTCTATCAAACCACGTAAAATCTGATGTCTCTTAATTTTATTTTTCTTTGTTTTCGCGTGATTTGATTCTTTTATTGAGTTTGTCCATTTGTGTATTTCCTAACAATGGAATGGTTCATGTTTATCAATTTTTAATGTTCCTATTTACACAAAGTATCGATGTTTTTGATCAGGAAAATAAGGATTTTGCTATCATACAAAAAGTGTATACTAGTTGGATATATAGTTAGTAGAGACTAGAGAGACAAATTAATTAATTTTTAATTTTTTTCACTACACTTTTAATCTTTGAATTAAAATTCAATATATGTATATACCAGCTGAATGAGTGCCCTTGATCATTACCAAGCGACGTTGGGTGTGGTAAAATTCAATAGGTTTTAACTGGTCAATAACTGCACAAATCTAGTATGATCCCTTTTCAAATGAAAATTAGACAACTAATTGCTGTATATAGAAATTATGTAAAATTTTATTTTACAAAGGTAGATACTTAAACAAAGTTGAAAAAGGTCCCAATATAGGCATCCAGTACACCAAAATGGTATATATATTAAGATTACAAAACAAATAGAACATAAAATATGCATATATTTATTTACCAATTTAGTCAATTCATTAGGCTAGCTAGCTGCATACAGCAACCAGTTGGACTAAATTTATTTCTCGCAACTAAATTGGATTCAAAACAACACGAGTAGTTTGATGTCACTCTGGATAGGCTTCGATAATAGACTGTAAAGCTGGAATTTTGATGATTTTGTAGCGAGGGAAACCTCCTTCCTCCAACAATTTCTTCCATTGAAGCTCAGTCCTCTCTTTTCCACCAGGGTTGTTGACCATCATGTGTAAATCAAATGCAAAACCAGTATCATCAAACAGTTCATTCCCATCAGGTTGCAGAACCACATCTACAATTATCAGTTTCCCAATTTCCTCTGCTATGGCTTTTCGACAATTCTTCAAAATCTTCACGCAAGCTTCATCGTCCCAATCGTGCAAAACCCACTGTATTTTTAATGGAAAAAAAAAAAGAAAAGAAAGCCAAGTAATTAACATCATCCACAGAGAAATTAATATTCGTTCGACTATGTAACATTACAACCCACTGGCTTTTGATGGCTTGTTCTTGGCTGTTTCTTGCCTTGTTGGTTTTGGCTCTCGGCCTTCAGGCCCTTTATAATACGTACATTTCCAAAAAAAAAAAAAAAAATGTAACATTACAGATCAACCTATATATATGTATAACAGTATAAGATAGTGTAGTATACAATTACCTTCAACAAAAGTGCATCAGCATTTGGAATTTGATGAAACATATCACCTGCAATATGGGAGACTCCATCGTAGACAGGTGCTGTGGCGATGACATGTGGTAAATCAAAGTTGATACCTTTGATGTGCGGATAGGATTTGACGATCTCAGAAATCATTCCTCCAATCCCACCTCCGACATCAACCAGTGATCTCAAGCCATCAAATCCATCTTTATATCCAGCAACCATCTCCCTTATTAAAATCCTGCCCGTACAGGCCATGCCATCATTGAACAACTTGTTGAACCGATTATCTTGCGATGCCAAGTCCCAAACACTGCGCTTTCCAAATGCCTTTTCAAAAGCCATGCCACCTTCTTTGACGGATTGGCTGAGGAAATTCCAGGAACCCACCACGTATGCATGAGTCTCGATCAAGTACAAGGCACTGAGGTTGGTATATTCATCAGAGCCGTTTACAAGCCATCTTGATGAGTGGGTTAGTCCGTAGAGAGGCTCACCACCGTCTGATGGATGATCGATGGAGAAGATGTTTCTTCGAACCAACAATCTCATGATGCGTTCGAGGTAGGAGATATCAGGGGAGGGTGCGTTGTCAATGCATGAAATTATTTGGGACAAAGTGATTGGTCGGCCGGCGCCATGAGAGTGTATAATATTTGGTATTTGAAGCTCAATAGCACACTTCAAGGCCAGAGAGTCTACAAAGGCAAACATGTGCCGCCATATCTCTGCCTGGCCTCTTAGTCTCAGCGATGCCTGATGATCAGCTTCTGGTGATTCCATTAAATTCTCTCTTCTCCGTGGTGAAGATACACACAAGGAATGGTGATTGAACATGCATTTATATCATGATCATTAAGGCAAGAGAATTATGATTACTTTCCATGTTATCCACTTGCAATAAAATAATAAGTAAATCATGATTCACGAAGTTCTAGATTAATTAGGAGAAAAAAAAATACATGGGACGGTCTCACCGGGGCACTTTGCTGGGACTGGATTGATTACTGTTGGGTTGTCTTTTGTCCAGAGCCATGTTTGACTAACTCGATAACAATGACTCAGGGTGAATATTAATTTACTGAGTTGACCCGTGTCGTGTTGGTGGACACGTCACGAGTTAACTAAATGTAAAAAATAGCATACTAAGTCGGGCACGTCACGAGTTGATTCAAAAGAGTGATTGTCGATTCACAATCATGAAGTTATCTGCGTATTAAGGCAAACTGATTTTCACGAGTTGACCCAATGGCTATGTATTGAGATACTGTAAAATAAAAAATAAAAAGAGGCTATGTATTGCAATTTGCAGTGTTATTTTTATAGAACAAAGTCATTTAAAAGCTAAAAAATTCAAAATTAATTTAATAATGATTTACATTTTACTAAAATTATTCATTTTTATCAAAATAATCTTATCAACAATTTATTAGATCGTCACAATTTATCATTCAATTTCAATTTCTAATTAAAATCATTTAATGCTTTTGTTTGCAAAATCTGCAATAAGACCTTTTGTCACAGCCGTATTTGTAGCACCCTAAATACGGGCAAAAGACCCTGTTTTTGTAGTATATTCGGTTTGACATCTATAACTTTACTAAATCAAATAGAGAAGGAAATTGATTAAAATAGTATTGTCACCAACAAAATTTGACATTGTTTAAAACAAAAGGAACTATATGAATCATGTTTATATTCATACAAACATATGTGACGGTATTTTATTGGACATATATACGAATGATATGATACATTCATACAAACGTGCGTGATGATATTTTGTTGGATATACATACAAATGATGTAATACAATCATCTCACCCAAAAAAAAAAAAAGTGCCTTAATATTATAAGATAGCATACATTTGCATAATTGATTATAACAATAATTAGTTAAATTTATAAGAAATCAATATATCACTCTGGATATGCCTCAATAATGGATGGTAATGCAGGGATGGAGATGATTTTGTAGTGAGGGAAGCCTCCTTCCTCCAATAATCTCTTCCATTGAAGCTCAGTCCTCTCTTTTCCACCAGAAGTGTGTGCCATCATCAACAAATCGAATACCAATCCTATCTCATCAAACGTGCCATTTCCATCTGGTTGTAGAACAATTTCAACAATTGTAACTTTCCCACTTTTTGCAGGAATTGCTTTTCTGCAATTTCTTAAAATTTTGACACAATCTTCATCACTCCAATCATGCAAGATCCACTGCACCAAACACAAATGTATTATATCACTACTACTACCAATGATAGTGATTCATTATGTGGGAAGTTAAATATATTACTTTACGTCTATAATCATAAATTAAGAATTAAATTTTCTTTATGGATTTCTGATTAATAAACACAAAGTCACCTTCATGAAGACTGTATCAGCACTAGGAATTTCCTTGAACATGTCACCTCCAACGTGGCAGACTCCATCAATCAACGGTGCTGTGGCAATCACATGTGGCAAATCAAAATTGGTTGTTTTGATGTGCGGATGTGATTTCACAATCTCAGCTGCCATGGTTCCTGTCCCACCTCCCACGTCAACTAACGATCCTATGCAACCAAACCCATCTTTGTATCCTGTCAAGATGGCCCTTGTGATGATCCTGGCCGTACAGGCCATTCCATCGTTGAACATGTTGTTGAACTCAGGATTCTGTGATGCAAAATCCCAAACATCACGGCCATGAGCCTTCTCAAATGCAGACGTGCCACCTTCTTTAACACACGTGCTAAAACAATGCCATGGAGCCACTGCCCATGGATGATTCTCCATCAGAATCATTGGCGCTAGGCTTAGATCAGAGCCATGTAAAAGCCATCTCGAAACGTGGGTCAGCCCGTAGAGAGTACTCTCACTACTGCTGCTGTCCGATAATGGATGATGAACGGTGAAGATGTTCTTGCGGACTAACAGTCTCATTATGCGGGCCAGGTAGGGGATATCAGGAGAGGGTGAGTCGTCAATGCATGAAGCTATTTGGGATAAGGTGATTGGAGCACCACCGTGAGAGTGTATGATATCAGCTATGCGGAGCTCCACAGCGCATTTCAATGCCATGGAGTTCGCAAAGCTGAACATGTGTTGCCATATTTCGGCTTGGCCTCTTAGCAATTCTTCAGAGTTTTTTTCTGTCTCCATTTGCAATCTCTTTCTCTCAAAAGCAAGCTTTGTTGCTATACAAGGTAGAGAACAAGAATGTATGAGATTTATAATATACAAGTGGTCTGTGAACAATATACTATAATATACTATTAATTGCCAACATGGGCATAGCTCAGCTGGTAGATGGATGAGTTTGGGGCTTAGGCAAATGACTCCTAGGTCAGCAACTTGAATCCTACCAATAGCGAAAGCTTTCAAAAAAAATATCTGGTCCCAAATTAATAGAAATTGTCAAAAAAAAAAAAAAAAAAAAAAAAAAAAACCATTAATTACTAACTAATATGAGTCTATTTAATAAACCCAATGGTATGCCTTTCACATCTACACCATTATGAAGTCGTGGGGGAGAGACTTGAACCCACAACCTCGTGGTGTGAGTGTGAGTGGTTTAACCACTAGGTCAACCTCATCTTGTCGCTATATTAATTAGTTTTTTTTTTTTTTTTTTTTTTTTTTTTGACAATATCTATTAATTCAGGACTAGATATTTTTTTTTGAAAAGCTTTCGCCGTTGGTAGGATTCGAGCCACTGACCTGTGAGTCATTTGCCTAAGCCTCAAACTCGTCCATCTACCAGCTGAGCTATACCCCTGTTGGCCATGTTAATTAGTTGAAAAATGCATAAACATATATCAAATATTATACTTCTTTTGAATATAAAGGGATTTTTTTTCTTCTTCCAAAAAATAGTTACAGTAGACAACTTAGTTCATTTCTAAGTGTAGTCTTCCCCAAACAGGTTTATCTTTCATTGGATAAAATTGGTGATCACTATGATCATTACTGGAATAAATCGATTAATCCAGCTTAAGAAAATTTGATACTTGGAATTGAATTAGGGTTTATTATACATTTATTTAAATAAAGAGTTTATTAAAGAGTAATTGGCACAAATCCCCCTCAGACTATACCAGCTTTTGCATATTGCCCCCTAAACTATTTTATTAGGCACTAAACCCCCTGAACTATAACTTATTGGTAGAACAAGACTAAAGTTGACCCCTTAGGGGGGGAAAAAACCCAAAGGATTGCTAATAAGTGATAATTCAGGGGGTTTAGTGCCTAATAAAATAGTTTAGGGGGTAACATGCAAAAGCTGGTATAGTCTCGGGGGGATTTGTGCCAATTACTCTTTATTAAATTGAAGATTATTAAATTGAAGATATGATGGGACGTCCATGCATAATATAATGGGTTTATATATTATTTGATTTGGTTTTTAATTAAAATAATTTTTCATTGGTCAATTAGTGTTGGAATATTTTACTAATTAATTTTTTTTAATAAAATATGGGTGTGTAAATCATATTTATAGATAGCAATCTTAATTAAATTAATAAAATAAAATAAAAAGAGGGATTACTAAATTATACGATTTTTTTGAAGTGATACAAAATTCATGTGGTTAACAATTTCCACATAGCTTTCAATACACATCTATCCAAAGTTATAAGCATATCTTATATATTATTAAGATGTGTTTGGCTCATCAAATATAATTGGATTAATTCAAAGTCAAAAAGAATTAGTAACTTTTTAGTGCGGGATTCCATACGAATTTTTATTGTGGTTGCACTAATTCCAATCAGTTGGAATCAATAAAATTATTTTTTTCACTGATTACAATCAATTGGAATTAATGAAACCACACGAATATTTTGTACGGGATCTTGCACTTAATAATTTATACATAAGAAATATATATTTCTTTTGTTTCAAAAAAAGAAGTTAAAATAAGTATTCCCTAAAAAAACAGTTAAAATAAGTTATATTTCAAAAAAATAAAAATAATTCAAATAAGTTCGTCGTATGATAAATGATCTCTTAAAAATCGTATTGAGTTTTTAAGAGTGTGTCAAGGAGGCGCTTATTAAGTATTAATATGGAGTAAACGACTTTATCTGTCCTTATAACTTATAAGATGAAGGATTTAAAAAAAATAATAATAATAATTATACAATAAAAATAAGGGGTACTTTAATCATTTTCACTTTTAACCGTTGATTGTTAAGAGTTAATGGCATAAAGTTAATTGTAGGAGATGTTAGGTGATGTTTATGTTTGGGAGTGTTTGATATGACTTTTTAAATAGAGCTTTTGTGAGTAGATCTTTAACTAATTGAATTTATATTGAGTATAGCTTTTAATAAAAAGTTGTATGTTGATTGTCCAAAAAAAAAAAAAAAAGTTATATGTTATTTGGTATTCAATTTTAAAAACGCTTTAATTTAATAGATTGTTTGACAATATATTTTTAAAAAGAACTTTCGGTTGTATAAATTATAAAAAGGGTGTTTACAATGTATTTATAATGAAAGATGTGTAATGGTATATTGTGGAATATCTAGAATTTGTAAAGGGTTGTTGAGACAATGCATATGTTTTAAAAAGGCTCAAAAAGAGTTTTTTGGGAAAAGCCCAAATTTTGGACTTCTCCAAATAGCAGTGTTCGAAAAAATAGAAAAATCGGTTGCCTAAATGCTAGGCGGACGCCGGCCGCCCCGTTTCGGCCAAATTAGGTGGCCGGAAGAAAATTGGCCGATTTGGTCAAGAAAATTGATCCATTTGACCGGGAAAATCGAGCTAAGCAGAGTCAAAGTGATTGCAAAGACTCACCGTCGACAAAAGTTGCTTGACCAATAAATTATCACCGTCGTCAAAAGTCACTTGACCGGTAAACTGTCACCATCATTCACCACTGTCGTCAAGTGGGTTGTCACCACCTTAACCAGAAGCTTCAGGAGAAGCCGGAGAACAACACCTAGGTGCAAGGAAACAAAATAAATGAAGAAAATGAAATGAGAGTTGGAGTTGAAAATTTGAAATGTGTTGCAGAGAGTAAATGAATTGAAAAGATGAAGAGAGAGTTGGAGAGAGAGAGGGAGCGTTGATTGTGGCGTAGGAAAAGATAAAGTGGCATAAATAAAAATAAAAATTAAACACAACTCTGATAAGTGATAACGATCGAAAAGACAAATGATAAAAAATTAAAATAAAAAGTAAATAGTAAAGGGAAAAAAAAAGTCACATGCAAGGTCCAGTCTAATAATGGTGCTGAGATGTACTCCACTACACTAGTCAGTGACCAAAGAAATTAATTATTGGTTTTATAGGTAGGAAAAAAGATTGGCCGTCTAGAGATTAGGTGTTAGGCGTTAGTCTACCGCCCGACTAACGCCTAATATTTATTAAAACACTGTAAAATATATATAAAATAGCTTTTTTAAAGTGTAGTTGAGACGGTTCACATATTAAAAAAATGTATATATATATATATATACTGAGTTTTGTCAAAACCAAAAAACCAAAAAAAAAAAAAAAAAAAAAAAAAAAAAAAAAAAAAAAAACCCTTTAAAAAAGCTTCTAACATTAAAAAAAAACTCTAGAAAATCCATACCAAACATGCTCTTAATATGCACAAAACAACCATATGCATGTATTAATTATGACAGATCTTAAAGGATGTTTGTGCAATTAGCCCATTAACTAATTAGTATATTTAATTAAATTTATAGAGGGGTTTATTTAGGGGTTGTTTGTTATTTTTTCCACTTAATATTTAATGGGTCTGAATTGAATTTTTTCCACTACACTAATCAGTGACCAAAGAAATTAATTATTGGTTTTATAGGTAGGAAAAAAGATTGGCCGTCTAGAGATTAGGTGTTAGGCGTTAGTCTACCGCCTGACTAACGCCTAATGTTTATTAAAACACTGCAAAATATATATAAAATAGCAAGCCCATGAGCAGCCAAATTGGCAGTTCGCAGGGCAAAATCAACCAAGCAGCTTGGAATTCCATCCAAACAAAGGTAGATATCTTCAATAATCAGGCCAATATCAGAATAAGGCGACTCCCCCGACTTGATAATATTCACAATCTCTGACTTTTAACTTAATTCTAAAAAAACAACTTAAAACAAAAAGTAACAAATCCCGACTTTTAACTTAATTTCAAATCACTGTATTGCATTTAATATATTTTCAAGGATGATCGATCTGTTATACCAAACACAGGCATATAGGTTTCCAAGAAACCCATTACTATGTTTAACTTCCCAGGAATCAAATAATTTTGATTACCTCATACCAAACGGCTCCTAAGTTTGTCGTGAGGAGAAACCGTTAAACATAATTTTTCTCTTAAGAACTGTATTGAGTTTTAAAATAATGTTCAAGTTGGAGGAGCTTATTATGGACCAATAAGTGAATAAACTTATTAATTTAGCCTTAGGAGAAAAGGCTGTATAGGCTATTATAATATAATGAGTTGAAGTTAGACCAACTGACCAAGTCTAATTAATTATGTGAAATTTGTTGTTGAAAATAATTAATTAAAAAAATCAGTGATTGTAGATGACCTATTGATGCGTTGATTATTATCTAATTAAGAAGGAGATAATTATTTAATAAAGTAAAAAAGAGAACAAGATTATAAAATGGACTACATCATTAATTTGTCAATAATTTTTCAGACCCATCAAAATCTGTGATATAACGTGTATATATCGTCAAATATCTTCTTCTTTTGTAATCCTCTCTCATTTAATCAAATCCTATTTAACTGATTCTTTGATTAGTTGTTTTCAATAATTTAATTTGGCATCTGTAATTACTTGAACTCATCAGATTCTTAATCAAATAAGCAATCGCACCGAAGGAAACTGCATGAAAATTACTAGCCACCTAGCAAGGCAAAACCAAACACAGTTCAAATTTGAAGGAGACATTTTGCTCCTATTTGAGTTGGCCATCGAACTGTTTAAATATTACTCACTGGAAGACTGATTGATTGATTGCAATGCATGCTCCACTTGTACCATTTTTGTTTGTGATTGTGGGGCATGAGCATGCCGGCCCATACTATGATATCAAAATTCAATGATTAAAGGGCAATGTGTGTTTCTCCGGCGATTTTAATTGTCGACAGACTCGGCACCAACTACTGGCTCTGTCCCTTCCAAGCGTGCCAGATTTGTGACTATTAAGGTATTAGCATTTAAAGTGATGTTTTTGATTTTTGAGAAATAGACCAATTTATATATATATATATATATAAAAGAATCAGTTTCTTAAATAGATTATATATATACTTCTTTTCCTTTTTTTAAGGGTTCAATATTTGATGTGCCAACAACATTTTAAATATAAAAAAAAACAAAATATTCAAACAATACATGATATTAATTAGTTTTTCTTGGGAGATCTAGACTTTTTCTATTCTCAATCATCATGTACATTTTTTTCTTGATCAACATCATTAGTTAAAGAAAATTAGTACAAAATTTTTCTTTTTTGGAACATCTGGATTCGATTTCCATCTTCTTCAATCATCACCACCATTCATTTTGTTTTTTCTCAATCAACATCATCACTTAAAGGAAAAAAAAAAAAAAAATCTATTTTGGAAGATCTAGGTTTGATTTCCATCTTCTTCTTCAATCTTCAATCATCATCACCATTATATAATTTTTTTCTCAATCAACATCATCAGTTAAAGAACAATTTTTATTTTTTTTGAAGATCTGCGTTCGATTTTCATCTTCTTCTTCAACCATCATCCTCATTCATTTTTATTTTCTCAATCAACATCATAAACAATTAAAGAAGACAAAAAAAAAAAAAAATCATCACTAGGTGGTAGAGATGGAGTGGTGGTGGTTGCAGCTTGAGTTGTGGTGGAACAGTGGAGATTTTTATGAAAAAGAAAGTGATGAGACATGATACGATGAAAGAGACGGTGGGTGTGGGTTGGTGAGATAATTAAATGGGTGGGTCCACATGTAAGATAGTCCTAAGATATATAAAGCTAGGGTTGGAGTGAGTTTATTTTATCCCACTAACATGGGACTCTTTTTCTTTTGAGACTAATAACCCCATATTCCAAACTCCAAAGTATCACCAAACATTGGATAAGGACTAAAATATTTCAATCCCAAGCCAATCCTAGTTAACAAACAGGCCTAATGGATAGACTCTACAAAACCAAACATAAGCTGCCGTATGCACATCTCTCATACCACATTTATTTATTTATTTATTTTTCTAATCTCGTTGGCCCAAATAAATTATGTGGGACCAGTGTCTTCTAATGATTTTTTGAACTATCTGATTTTTAGAGAATCAGTGTCCATGTGGGAAATTAACAAAATCTGTAGTCAAGATTTATTTCATTTTAATTTTTCTCCCATCCAATACCGAAACACCGTCGTTTCGGTCCCAAAAAAAAAAAAAAAAAAAAAAAAAAAAAAAAAACCTCGTCTTTTCTTTTTTCTTTTTTGAAGGTGTAAAAGCATCTCTAAAAGTCTCCATTGGAAAGTCCCTTATTTAAGGGTGGATGCTGTTGTAAAGGACTATTAAGGGATATGTGTTTCAAGAATTCTCTCTTAAATCATTCCTTTATAATTTTTAACTATTATTTTATATGGAGCCCACTTATTTTTTTATTATTTTTTATGTACTCATGAAATATATTTCTTCTTTACATATGGATCTCACTTAATTAAGGAAGGCTGAAGCCATTCCTTAATTAAGGAAGTGAGCTCCACTAGATTCTAATTAAGGGAGTCATTAAGGGATCTCTTGGAGCCATAGAAATTGTAGCTCCTCCCTTAATTAAGCTAAAGAGACTTGATTAAGGGATCTTTTGGAGATGCTCTAACCCTTTCAACTCTCAAGTTGCAAGTTCTCTAGTTGCTTCTCCCACGATTTCAGAGATTGGATTTTTTTTTTTTCAAAATTGGAAAACCAGCCACTAGAATCACATGAATGGTAACCATATTCCTTGATAATCATTTGACAACAAATATCACTTTATGTAGTTCAAGATTCTTTACCCAATAATACTCAAATTTTAGATCGAGATTGAAAAACAATTTCCAAACTCAAAGTTTTGGGTTTTTTGGGTTCGAGAAGATTTTAGGTTTACCGTGCTCATTTGAGATCCACAAATTGTTGACACGTAGCACGTACTATAAGGTCTTGTTTGTTGGGTTCAGTTACTATACAGAAACCGTATAGTTACTGGATTAATTTATAGTCTTAAGATTTCCAACCAAGGATGAATAAAAATTTTACAAATTGAAAATTTAAAAAAAAAAATTGAAACAAAAACAAACTAACTCTCTTTCATATAACTGTCGATTAATAATACAGTTCCTATATTGTACCTAAACCCTTGTTTGATTACACAACGGTCCTGAATTTTACTTAAGACCGATAAGGGCCCGTCCTGCAAGCCGTTTTCTGTTTTTGTTTTTCGAAAAGAAAAATGAAAATGAAAACAGTGTTTTTGGTTTCATTTTTAAATTTCGAATACGCTTCTTGTAGCATTTACTGGAATCCGTATTTTGAAAATAAAAACGGAAAAAACGCGTCTAGTAGGATAACCGAAAACTTTCGAAAATTTAAATATCAATTTTTACCATTTGTTTAATATTATAACAATTATATACAAATTGATTAAATAATTAACCAATTTTTTTTTAATGTAATTAATAATTTAAACAAAAGTTACCAGTTGAAGAAAGAGGAAGAGGAAGAAGAAGAAGAAGACCAGATCGGCGACGACAAGCGGTGATCGGCGGCGAGAGGCGAAGCAGAGCAGATTGGCGGTGAGTGGAGGAGGAAGAGGAAGAAGAAGAAGAAGAAGAAGACAGTGGTAGAGAGCGGCGAGTGGCGGAAGGCAGCGGCTAGTGACGATCGACGGCAGGCGGAAGGCAGCGGCTAGTGACGATCGACAGCAGGCAGCGACGATCGACGGCATGAGTTCATTGTCTGGTTCAAGAGAGAAGATGAAGGAGGAGAAAGAAGATGGGGTCTGGTTCAAGAGAAAAAAGAAAAAAGAAAAAAAAAAAAATTTTTATTAATATAAAATATATATTAATGATATGTGACCCACTTTATATAGAAAACAAAAACAAATACAAGAAAAACAACTTTTTTTTGTTTTTCAAAATTTCCAATTTTAACACTGGTTTTATTTTTCATTTTGTTTTTGAATTTTGAAAATAAAATGAAAAACAGTTACCGGACGTGAATTCAAAATCATTTTTGGAAAATAAAAACGAAAACAGGCTGAAAACAGCCTACGGGACAGGCCCTAAATGACTGTGCTTACGCAAGCCATATATGTAGATGTTGATGTTAGAGGTATTTCAACTCATTCCTTTAGGCTCCAGCCCACGCTCATGCCCAAGTGCATCCTTGGCTAGGGATGGCAACGGGTCGTGTTCGGGTGGGTTTTGTAAAATCCAAACCCGCACCCGTGAAATTTTTCATCACCCACGCCCGCCCGCAAACCGACGAAAATAAACGAGTTCGGGTTCGGGTTTCACCCGCGGGTTTTATACGGGTTTGTGGGTCACACCCACCAACCCGCAAAATATATTAATTTATAAATATTTAATATTTAATATTTAATATTATTTATTTATACAATACAAAACTCCCCTTTATTTATAATATATCATGGAGAATTACAAATACAAGTGTTTTTCTTAGTAGAGACAAGAGGCAAAGCACATTATATATATAGCTAATGGTAGAACTTTGCACTTTTGTTTTTTCAATGTGGGACTTTTGAAAGTCCCACATTGAAAAAACAAGAGTTCATGGTTCTACCATTAGCTATATATAAATGAGAGTTGAGAATTGTAATTCTCAAACTTAGAATGAGTGGAGTTTTTATATTTTATTCTTTATATGGTTAAAAAGTTTCCATTGGAGTTTAAGTTTATAATATTTTAAATACTAAATATTATATAATTTTTATTTATGCGGGTTTGTGGTTTCACCCGTGGGTTCGTTTTCCAAACCCACACCCACACCCACACCCGAACCCGTTGGGTTTTTCTTTATACGTGTTCGTGGGTCGTAAATTCACCACCCAAACCCGACCCTACAGGGTCAGGTTCGGGTGTGTGCCCGCGGGTGCGGGTCAAATTGCCATCCCTATCCTTGGCCCTCCAAGTTTTTAAACTCACACTTGATAAGAATCCTTCATGGGCCTAGCCACTAGTAAGCTACTGGGCTGAAGCCCGGCCTAAAATTAAGAAAAAAAATTATAGCTTACTAATCATTTCAATTATTTATGAGATATCTCATAAAGTCATGTTAGATTAAGTTTTATTTAATAACCAAATTAGTTAATTATATGCCCAGTAGAAGATCTATTTATAAAATAATTTCAGAATTTAAATTAAAACTCTTAGTTTCCAATACCGATCGTTAAATTGCTTGATCTCCTATGGCACATCTCTCTTGCTCTTTTATCGTCCTCACACAAGTAATCTTAAATTATTAATTTAATCAACAATATTGTATTTACTATCAACAGGTTATGAAATTGACTTTATTTTTTTTATTTGTTATTTTCTATTTTATTTTATATTTTGTACAAATTATTGCAAAATAAGTAAGACTTGAAACATTATTATTAAAGTTGTCATGTACAGTATTATACCTCCAGGGGTGTAGCTTAGTCGGTAGATAGATGAGAACTTGAGTTTGAGCAAATGACTTCTAAATTAGTGGCTCGAATACTACCAATTGTAAAAGCTTAAAAAAAAAAAAAAAAAAAATGATCTAGATAGGTGGATAGATAGTCAAAGTTGTAATACATTATTAAGTTCATTTCAAAAAAATATTACTTAGTTTAGCCCATAAGCCCATTCCAATTAAAAGTTATGTCTACGCTAATCATGGATTTGAATTATCAACCCAATTGGATTAGCTTGTTCATGACATGATTGAGACCAAGAGTCTTGGTTTAACCATTCCAAAAGCCGCCCCATTAGGAGAAAAACTTACGTGCCCAGCTCTGTTCTCACAAATATTTTTCTGTAACTACCTACCAGGAAGAAAGACTTCATAGGCTTCAAGAACGATTACATACACCTTTTGATGAGAGTTGCCCTGATCATCAAGTACTTTCTTCATTCTTGTGAGATTTATTATTTTTCTTAAGATATTGTTTCCACTTTTATCTTGTTTTGTTTAAACTTTAAAACTATCAGAACATCAGTCAGACTAGACTAAATGTTGTGAACAAAACCTTTCTATTGACCTTTCAATGCTAAATTCCAGCACCAGCTTTCAGTGATGACTAATTGACTGCACTTCTGCATAATCTCATACTCCATCTTTCATTTTCTTCTGTGGACAAGCATGGCATAAGTTTTTATCGATTCTATATGGCGTACGAATGAGTTTATTTCATTGACCTTTTCTATTGACAGAAAGCTCTTAGAGTACTGTGGGATGCTGCCTTTCCAGATGTTACTCTGAATGGTTTGATCTCTGAGCAATGGAAAGAGATGGGGTGGCAGGGTCCTAATCCGTCGACTGACTTTAGGTACAATTCTGCTAATATACATGTGGTGGGTTGAGAGTCATGATATGGCAATTCTATTATCATTAGAGATTAAATTAGTCATTTTCTTTGATCATCATCAACGATTCTCCAACATGAATTATTTGAAACTGATTTGAAATTCTCTTCTTAGGGGTTGTGGTTTTATTTCTCTTGAGAACCTGCTTTTTTTTGCCAAGAACTATCCGGTAAGCCTTCTATTCTGTTTTTATTATATACCATCATTTGTTTTCCCTGAGCCCTGGTTCATTTTTTTTCTACTTTTTTTCCAGTTTTCTGGATGTCTAAATTTGTGAAAAGAAAAATGAGTTATACTTGTTACTAATTTTATAAAAATTCAAAATGAAGGAATCTTTTCGTAGGTTGTTGTTCAAGCAAGATGGTGTTCGAGCGATGTGGGAATACCCATTTGCTGTTGCTGGCATTAATGTGTCATTCATGTTGATTCAGATGTTGGATTTGTACTCAGGTTTGTGGACAAGTTCATTAATGTGTCTGATGCCGTTATTCAGCAGAACTGTTTTTAGTATTCTGTCCTTTAGCTATCGTTATCTAGTTGAATAACTCTCGGTCATATGAGGTCTATACAGAACGAAAAAATTGTTAATTGTTCTCTAATATTTCTTATCTCTTTTGCAGCAAAACCAAGATGTCTTCCAGGAATCAATTTTGTTAGATTGTTAGCAGGTAACCATTCTTGTTTTTTTTTTTTTTTTTTCAAGTGGTTTGACATCTATAAAATTACTGAATCAAATAGAAAATGAAATTCATTAAAAGGGTAATCTCACCAACTTAGTTTGACATTGGTTAAAACAAAAGAAGGAGCTCTATAAATTCTGATTAATATTATACAAACATTCATGACAACATTTTATTAGACGACAATGATACAAACAAGGTGATACGGTCATCCCACCACCACCAATTATTAAGACTTTGCCGTACACCGAAGCAGAAAGAGTGTCTTAATAGTATAAGATAGGAATCATAGCATACATGTGATCACTCTGGATATGCCTCGATAATGGATAATAAATCAGGAATGGATATGACTTTGTAGCGAGGGAAACCTCCTTCCTCTAATAATTTTTTCCACTGAAGCTCAGTCCTCTCTTTTCCACCAGAGGTGTCTGCCATCATCAATAAATCGAATGTGAAACCTACGTCATCAAACGTGCCATTTCCATCTGGTTGTAGAACAAGATCAACAATTATAACTTTCCCATTTTTTTCAGGTATTGCTTTTTTGCAATTTCTTAAAATTTTAACACAATCTTCGTCGGTCCAATCATGCATGATCCACTGCACCAAAACAAATATATATTAGGATTCAGCTACTATACAGCACATGTATAATGTATTGATGTATAGTTGTTAGGTCATGTATAGCAGCTAAATGCTTAAATCAATATATTAGACTACAGTAACTACGACTCCATCATGCAATGTCTTAACAATATGGTAAAAGTTAGGGGGAAAAATGATTAAATTCCTAATCAATATATGAAGTCAGTCACCTTCATGAAGACTGCATCAGCATTAGGAATATCCTGAAACATGTCACCTCCTACGTGGTTGACTCCATCATGCAACGGTGCTGTGGCAATCACATGTGGCAAATCAAAATTGGTTGCTTTGATGTGCGGATGTGATTTCACAATCTCAGCTACCATGGTTCCTGTCCCACCTCCCACGTCAACTAATGATCCTATGCAACCAAACCCATCTTTGTATCCTGTCATGATAGCCCTTGCGATGATCCTGGCCGCACAAGCCATTCCATCGTTGAACATGTTGTTGAACTCAGGATTCTGTGATGCAAAATCCCAAACCTGACGACCGTGAGTCTTCTCAAAAGCAATGCCACCTTCTTTAACACACTTGCTTAAACAATGCAATGGAGCCATCATCGATGGATGAGTCTGCATCAGAATCATTGGCGCTAGGCTTAAATCAGAGCCATGTAAAAGCCATTTTGAAACGTGGGTCAGTCCATAGAGACTCTCATCGCCGTCTGATGGATGATGTACGGTGAAGATGTTCTTGCGGACTAACAATCTCATTATGCGGGTCAGGTAGGGGATGTTGGGGGAGGGTGAGTCAATGCATGAAGCTATTTGGGACAAGGTCATTGGAGCACCATCGTGAGAATGTATGATATCAGCTATGCGGAGCTCCACAGCGCATTTCAATACCATGGAGTCCGCGAAGCTGAACATGTGTTGCCAAATCTCGGCTTGGCCTCTAACTAGTTCTTCAGAGGTTTTTTCTGTCTCCATTTGCAATTTCTTTAATTTCTCTCAAAAGCAGGCTTTGTTGTTATACACGATAGAGAACAAGTGTAGGAGATTTATAATATACAAGTGGTCTGTGAACAATATACTATAATATAGCTTGTTTGGGGTTAGTGCGGTTGCGTATTTCGTAGGTTTGTGGGTGTGTCAGTGTGTGGCTTGTTTGTTGCTCTTCGGTTTTACCGCTTATTAATAAATTTTATCGTTCTAATTAAAAAAAAAACAATATTCTATAATATATCATTTTGTCAATAATAATAATAAGATATCATTAATTAATGAGTAGTGCTATTAACACACCTCCTACCGGTTTATTTATGTCCCACTTTTTAAAATTTTGATTTAATTAAATAAAATTAAATGATTTTATTAATTTTTTATTTATTTTCAAACTACCCTTTTTACTTATTTTTAAAAATGGTAGTTTTGGAAATAAATTAAAAAACTAATAAAAACAATTAATTTTATTTAATTAAATCAAAATTTTAAAAAGTGGGACATAAATAGATCGGTAGGGGGTATGCCAATAGCACCACTCTTATGGCACATTTACTAATCGAGAATGAAATAAATCAAAATCTAGTTCCAGTGGAAAAGGGAATGGGGGGGAATCAGAATTAAGTTACTAAATTCTATTCCAGCGTTTACTAATTTTTTAGAAATTAGAAATGGTTAAATGATGATACAAAGTTGATTACAAAAATACCCTTGTAAATATAACATGTTGAAAAATAAATTAATATGAAAGATATATTTTATATGAGTAATGCTACTTTGCCCAAATTTGGTGCCCAAATATGGTGTCCAAATGATGTGGCAACACTCTCATCCATTCATTTAAATCAAGCAAATCTAATACAATCTAAATGAATGGACGAGAGTGTTGCCACTAGATTTGGGCACTAGATTTGGGCACCAAATTTGGACAAAGTAACATTACTCATTTTATATATAACTTATAACACTATAACGAAAATAATTAACATTTTTATATTGTTAAATTTTAACTAATTAGTTTGATATTAATTAAAATTTAAGAAATTATTCGGATTTAGAAACACAATTAATTTTATGTGATTACCACTGTTAAGACTAAGGAAGAAGTCAAGACTTAGAAGGAAGTCTATCTTATCATCAAACACAACAGTTACAGACGAAGCTTATCTTATCATCAAACACAACAGAGTCCATCTTATCACAAATTCACAATTGTTTTTCAAGTTCTTGTAGCTCTGTTTTTCAATTTTTCCAAACTAAGTTCTTTTATCTGTATTCAGTTATAAATATTAATGAGAACTACAACACAAGTTATCTGGTCTTTCGGCATTTTCTCTAGTTCTAAAATTTATCTACCACTAATCTATTATATATATATATATATATATATAGGGCTAAAAAATTAAATAGCACTATTTGAGGCGCTTTTTTGGGAACAAGCACCAACTTACTAACTTAAGTTTAAAAGGCTTCATTTATGGTGAACGGACAAAATTGCCCCCCACAGTAATCTTCTTCACCATTTTGTTTTCTTCTTTTCTTTCAAAATCCTCTATCAATGGAAGTGGAACCGATGAATCAATGATACTGACCAATCAACGAACAAAAAGGCTCGGGAAGCATGAACTATATAGAAAGTCTCAGAGATACAAAATTAAAAAAAAAAAAATTATGGTTAAAAAGGCTCAAAAATGTTTGAAAAGGTTCAAAAAAGGCTCGAAAATGTTCGAAAAAGGCTTGAAAAAGGCTTGACAAAGGTTTGAAAAGACTCGAAAAAGGTTCGAAAAGGCTCGAAAAAGGTTCGAAAAAAGTTCGGAAAAGGCTCGAAATGAAGTGTTCGAGCCTTTTTGTACATGAATCGAGCCTTTTTGTACTGCAATCTTGCTTTTTTGAACCTTTATGAATCGAGCCTTTTTGTACATGAATCGTGCCTTTTTGTACTGCAATCGTGTCTTTTTGAACCTTTATGAATCGAGCATTTTCAAGGAAAATTCATAGGTTAATCGGTGTAATACACAGTTCGAGCCTTTTAATGAAGTGTTCGAGCTTTTTCATTAGTGTATGAAAAGGCTCGAACACTTAATGAAAAGGCACGATTGGTGTATGAAAAGGCTCGAACACTTCATTTCGAGCCTTTTCGTACACCAATCGTACCTTTTCATTAAGTGTGTGAAAAGGCTCGAACACTTAATGAAAAGGCACGATTGGTGTATGAAAAGGCTCGAAATGTTCGAGCCTTTTCATACACCAATCGTGCATTTTCATTAAGTGTGTGAAAAGGCTCGAACACTTCATTTCGAGCCTTTTCATACACTAATCGTGCCTTTTTATTAAGTGTTCGAGCATTTTCATACACTAATGTATGAAAAGGCTCGAACACTTCATTTCGAGCCTTTTCAATGAAAGATTCAAAACCAAAAAAAATCTACCCCCGAATGCGTCTGCGTAGCGCCACAAAACTAATTATCTAATGAAGATGCGTTGATAATGTTATGGACTTTAATCTCCATTGGAGGTCTGTTTTAAATCTCAGAAAACTTCAAAAGTAAGAAAAAGTATGTGTAAAGTAAGGGTATTTTTGTCCGTTCACCATAATAGGTGCCTTTTAAACTTAACTTATTAAAGCACTGACATTGTCACCAAATCAGTTTAAAAAGGTGACATTTCTCACCAATTCCGCTATATATATATATATATATATATATATATATATATATACACACGAAACTGCATTAGTTTAAGGAGAAGTATATATAATACATATGAGATATGTTTCATATTATAATATATATAGTTTAAAAAAAAAAAACAGATGGCTTACTAAATTATACGATTTTATTTTTTGAAGTAATACAAATTCATGTGGCTAACGATTTACATAGCTTTCAATACACATCACATCCAAAGTTATAAGCATATCTTATATATTATTAAGATGTGTTTGGTTAATCAAATATAATTGGACTAATTTAAAGTCATAAGGAATATATATTCCTTTTGTTTCAAAAAATATATAGTTGAAATAAGTATTCCCTAAAAAAAAAAAACAGTTAAAATAAGTTCATCGTTCATAAATGATCTCTTAAAAGACGTATTGAGTTTTTAAAATTGTGTGAAGGTTTGTGAGAACGATATTTGCACCCTTTAAAAATCATATGTACACTTTAAATTAGTATATTTTTAAAAATCGTATGTACACTAATTGTTTGTTAGTACCCACTAATAATTATTAATTGGTTTCCTATTTTAATCTTTTGTAATTTTTTTCCTAGTAATTATTTGATATTAACATATATCATAAAAACTCTTTCCATTTTATTAAACCCTAGATTCTCTTTTAAATATATTTTTAATATCTTGTAAGGAAATACAAATTGATTGCAAACTACGGAAAATGAATCAAAATCATGAGACAAATTTGGTTAAAGTTTTAAATTAATTTTTATTAGAAGAACAAAATCATTATGTATATAAACAAACTTTTAAATTAACTATATTATCTATATATTTTTATTTCTTTCAAACACACTTTAGACTTTTTATTTATTTATCAATATATATATATATATTTATTGAAATATCATTTAACATCTATCTACTTCTACGTCAATTGGAACATGACACAAATTTTGCATTTCTACAACTTTCTCAAACAGAAAGTGGTTTTCCAATAAAAAAAATTCTTAAAATGGATTTTTAACGAAAAATAAATAACGAAAAATGGAGTTTGATTTTGAAAAAACCAAGAACAGAAAAGAAGTAGGGAAGAGAAAGAATAGTAAGTGAATTAAAGGGAACAAAAAAAAAATTGAAATAATAATAAAGTTGATTAAATAACATAATAATAGTCATAGGTGGTGTGTACTTACAAAAATATAATACAATACAGTATAATTAAAGAAAGGGTATTTTTGGTATTAGTGGGGTTTATTTACAAATTAGAGATTTTTTTAAAAAAAATTGATAGGTGTGATTACGAAAGGGGTGTAGATACAGTTTTTAAAGGGTACCGTTATCGCGACTTAGCGGCTTATTAAGGTTTAATAATAGAGTAAACGACTTTATCTGTCTTTAAAAGGAGATGGTTGTATTATGACGCAATTACTAAAAAGGAATCCTTAATATGGAAATATAATTGTTGATTTATGATTATAATGTTTATTAAAATCAATTGTCAATCAAATTATGTGGATCCTACACAAAAAATCAAGAATTGAGTTTTAATTGGAAATGAAACTTAATTAATTCCCTCCTCCCACCTAAAGAATCAACATTTTCATTCTCAATTAGTAAATGCATTGAAGGAGTTCAAGTTTCATTTTTATTTTATTTTTTTAATAAAGGGGATTTCTCAATTATATGAATTTTGGAAGTGATGCATAATCATGTGGTTAACTTTTTCTCCGTAGCTTTCAATACACATCTCATTCAAAGACCAAAAATATAAGCAATCAAATCTTATATATTGTTAATATGTGTTTGGTTAATCAAACATAATTTGACTCATTCAAAGTCAAGGAATATATATTGAAATCACAGAGCAATGTAAGTTTTTTTGAAAATTTATTTCCACCTGTGAATAGTTATACCTCAGATAGGTTGGGTGTAATTTTTCAAGGAAAATTCAAGCACTGAAGGAAACTGCATGAAAATTACTAGCCAGCAGGCAAGGCAACACAAAAATACAGTTCATATTTGAAGGAGACTAATTGCTTACTGAACTCTCCCTACTTCAAATCCAAATATCTAAACTTAAAACTTTCTGCACATGTTGGCTTAAACAACTAAACTTACTAACATCCCACTTGACGGGAAGCGGCAACTGTGTAACAAGAACAGGGTACCATTGATTCTTGCATGTCGGTTGCCTGAGACCTACATATATAGCTAACACTTAAGTCTGCCAATTGAATATTGTACCGACATTTTGTCTAAAGTTTTACAGCGTTCATTCTCTTAAACAGGTTCCATCATAGTTTGTACTGTACAAATCTCAGCTCTACTACCTTGGAATGCAGAAAACGGTGTCACGACCCTGCTCTTGATATTTCAACAAGCCTCGTAAGTCCTTGTATTGGGAGATTTGATTCGTTGTCCAAGGTAACATTTTGTACGTTTGAAGTGCTACTGAGTACTGACAGAATTCTAATGGTACAATAGGTTGTATGCCGGTAAATCATGTATCCGATTAATATCTTCCAAAGAAAGTTCTCTCTGCAATTGTGTCCGAGTTACTTGTAAAACCTCCTGGAAAAGGAATGGAAAATACTATATCATATTAGTAACCAGAGTGTCTCACGCAAACAAAAAGTCCAACTAAACATACATGAACAAGTCCAAGTCCTAGAACATTTGTGTTAAAGTAATATCATTAACATGTTAAAAATCTGAAACCAGTGGCAACGAAAAAAAATCAGCAAGGCGATATTTAAATTGAGAGAGAGAGAGAGTACATTAAACTCCATATAGGAAGCATGCATTGCAAGCCACTGAGCATCCATCATTTCAAAAGCTATACAGTATAGTACATCAAAGGCTTCTTCATTCTCTGCAATTGTCAATATTCAAATCACAAGCAGAATTTGAAAAACAAAACATAAGCAGTCTAGGAAATCCAAGGATATTTGGGCATGGAGTATTTATAGTCCTATTACCTGCTAACAATCTAACAAAATTGATTCCTGGAAGACATCTTGGTTTTGCTGCAAAAGAGATAAGAAAAAAATATTAGAGAACAATTAACAATTTTTTCGTTCTGTATAGACCTCATATGACCGAGAGTTATTCAACTAGATAACGATAGCCAAAGGACAGAATACTAAAAACAGTTCTGCTGAATAACGGCATCAGACACATTAATGAACTTGTCCACAAACCTGAGTACAAATCCAACATCTGAATCAACATGAATGACACATTAATGCCAGCAACAGCAAATGGGTATTCCCACATCGCTCGATCACCATCTTGCTTGAACAACAACCTACGAAAAGATTCCTTCATTTTGAATTTTCATAAAATTAGTAACAAGTATAACTCATTTTTCTTTTCACAAATTTAGACATCCAGAAAACTAGAAAAAAAGTAGAAAAAAAATGAACCAGGGCTCAGGGAAAACAAATGATGGTATATAATAAAAACAGAATAGAAGGCTTACCGGATAGTTCTTGGCGAAAAAAAGCAGGTTCTCAAGAGAAATAAAACCACAACCCCTAAGAAGAGAATTTCAAATCAGTTTCAAATAATTCATGTTGGAGAATCGTTGATGATGATCAAAGAAAATGACTAATTTAATCTCTAATGCTAATAGAATTGCCATATCATGACTCTCAACCCACCACATGTATATTAGCAGAATTGTACCTAAAGTCAGTCGACGGATTAGGACCCTGCCACCCCATCTCTTTCCATTGCTCAGAGATCAAACCATTCAGAGTAACATCTGGAAAGGCAGCATCCCACAGTACTCTAAGAGCTTTCTGTCAATAGAAAAGGTCAATGAAATAAACTCATTCATACGCCATATAGAATCGATAAAAACTTATGCCATGCTTGTCCACAGAAGAAAATGAAAGATGGAGCATGAGATTATGCAGAAGTGCAGTCAATTAGTCATCACTGAAAGCTGGTGCTGGAATTTAGCATTGAAAGGTCAATAGAAAGGTTTTGTTCACAACATTTAGTCTAGTCTGACTGATGTTCTGATAGTTTTAAAGTTTAAACAAAACAAGATAAAAGTGGAAACAATATCTTAAGAGAAATAATAAATCTCACAAGAATGAAGAAAGTACTTGATGATCAGGGCAACTCTCATCAAAAGGTGTATGTAATCGTTCTTGAAGCCTATGAAGTCTTTCTTCCTGGTACAGAAAAATATTTGTGAGAACAGAGCTGGGCAACTGAAATAATATATAAAACACATCACATCCACAACCATCCTAGTAAAATTTGAGATTTGAGATTTTCTCATTTACATAACAAATTCTATAAATGCTTTCAATGTCATGTCATCAAACTGAAGCCTAAGAAAATTTGCACATGAATGGATTTGGCTACATTGACTCCATAATGAGAATGAAAGGAACCAAAAGCTGAAGCTTATAGTATGGCCCAGCATTGTATTTTAGCTCTAAGACGTAATACTTGTATGCATAGGCACCACTAATAGGTCTGTTAGCGTGCCTGAGAAAGAAGATGGAGAGTTACAGGATGCAAGCAGATTATTAAAGGATAAAAAAAAAAAACATTTCCTCTTACCTGAAGAGGAGTCAAAAGGTAGTCAATAAACTTCTCGTTACGTTTATTGCTTGAGCGGTTAAAGAGCCCCCCAATCCATGAGCGCGGTCCAACCATAGCACTAGCTACAACCACCAGAAAATGAATTTCAGATAACATAACATGTGTTATAGGTATTAATTCAGTTCAGTCAGCTTAGGTTGTAACTTGAATAGTTAAATAAAACAAGTTGATGCAGCATTGAACTCAATAAAAAAAAAAATCACACATAACCTAGTTCATTACATGATTCTAAAGTTCGTTCCCAGCTGCAAAGTTAAAGAAATTGAAAGCAAGATAATATAACTTTCAATAGAAAGGTATAGTTTTTGTACTATGATCGTCAAATCACTCATGATATATTGAAGAAAACAAAATGCAACGGCACTGGAAATCTGCTCCTAGTAATTCACCACCATACAGAAAGTGAATGATTAGTCAAGTAATTAGTACTTGTTGCTCAAACCCGATAGATTGAAACTACATTAGGCACCTACTCTTTCTCGTTAACTTGATACTAAACATGGGGAAATCCCAACAAAATTAATGAGAACAAGCATTTTCGTAGCCATACTGGTGCTACCAATGACATGTAGCTTATTTATTGACTACTAGTGAGACCCTTAAGTTAACCTCAAACTGTAAACAACCCCCTCAGACGAAAGGCATCCTAGTGGCTTCCTAAGAGACCTTAATGTGTGAGGACAAGAGACCAAAGGCAACTGAAGTTGGAGAATGAACCATTTTCTCAGATGTTATGCAATGTAATGATGTTCATTTAGCAAAGAGAAAAGGAAAAATTGCATAAATTCTTTTAATCTCTGTATACAAGAACCGGTCAAGAAAGTAGGTACTAATTAAGGAACCTTACAATTATGGAAAAGAAGGAAAATGAAGATCAATAATTTCTTAAAGTTGAAAAGGGTATTGGAAACCTCTACTCACTGAAACATTGAGCTAACTGTTGTATTACATGAGTGGAATTGTGTGACCATTCCACCTCTTCATCGCTCTTCTTCTGTCTCCAATAGATTTCATCCTCATCAACCTACATTTTAATTTTGAAAACACATTTTCAAATCAAGTAATAACATAACAGAGGTGACCGGACATAGAGTACCGAGCTGCACAAATTATACACAGATCTCTCATCGCTTTCACTGAATTTGAAATTAAGTAATCAAGATTTCCAACAAACAAGGAGTGAAATATATATTAAGCAAATTAGCACAGAATTATTAAAGGAAAATCAAACTTATGATAAAAGACTTGAAAACTTCCAAGAGAGTATGCACTATTTAAAATTCATCATGGAGCAAATGTGATTCTTGCTAACAGGATGCAAAGCAATGGTCAACTCTAGTAAGAACTCTGCACTATGTGGTCAACTACACATTATGCAGAAAGAAAGCAAATTTCTTTTTGTGTTTCTGGCAACAACCAAGAGCTATATCAAGGAAAGAGTACAAAACAAAAATGTTAAGAAAAAATTATAAGTTGGCACATTTTAAGCTAATGGATTTTTCTAATAGGTAGGAAAATTCATGGACTGCATCAATTCTCATGAAGATAAGACTTAAGAGAAGATGGGGGGAGTTTACTCTGTGAAGAGAAGAGCAAGAAGGAAAGCATTGTCTACGCTTCCTCAGTCTCATGAGGGGGACCAAAAATTAAACATGAGATTTTTTTTCACTCTTTCTAACCGAAAGCAAAATCCAAAAAGGAAAAATAATAAAAAGTTTTTATTTTATTTTATTTTATTTATAAAAATTAAAAATTAAAAATTGGGTGACAAATGATTGCACATGCTCGTGCTCACCTCACACTCACAATATTCAACCTCTCATCATTTTGATTTCTCTCTGTCTCTAGTATCTACCTATGGAAATAGGGACAGAGAGAGGAAGAGAGTCAAGAAATGAAATAATGGCATTGTATAAAGAGATACCAAGAAGCTGAAAAGGCAACAACTTTTGAAGAAAGAAAGATTAACATTTAACAGCGCAATCAAAGGGCTCTTCTGGCAAAACTTTAAACTGTGAAAAGGTTTACACATACCGTGTGTTATAAAGATTGGAAAAAAAGAAAGAGAAAGTGTGGCATGTGTCTGTGTTCTGCACAACAACATTGACAAACAAGACAAAACAGGCATCCTCTCACAACAAACACACACGTATAATATATAGACACAAAAAAGCTTTGATGATGAAAAAGGCAAAAAAGATATTAAGAGATAAAAATTTTTTTAAAAAATAGTACCTTTTATGTGTATTGAGAGGAAGACATATTAGTGCAAAGGGTGGCGGTGGTGGTGGTGGTTGATGATTAAGGAAACGGGTGGGACCCACTTGCGGAAAGCTGTAGGACCAGAACTGGCAGAAAAGGAGGAAGTGAACAAGGTTGGAGAAGAAGAAGGAGGAGGAAAAAAATGGCATTTTGGTTGAGATAGATTTTTGAATAGTTGGGTTTTTTTTTTTCTTGGGGGTAAAGTTTAGGAGGAGTGTTTTGTGGTTGAGAGGGCTGTCCATGCCTTTCCAGAACCACCCAATTTCCTATAATTTTGCCACCACCGTAGCTCCCGCCTGCCTGCTGCCTTCTCTCTCTCTCTCTCTCTCTCTCTATTATTATTTTTTGTTAAAGAAAGAAATCAATTATAATTGGACATAGTTAAATTCCATTAACAATGCTATATGATCTTTTCTTTTTTCTTTTTTGATATTGATCTTAAAATCAATTTAATAGTACAACTTAAAAGTTAAAATCAATGCTACGAGTCAAAAAAAAAAAAAAAAAAACAATCAATGTTACCGCTCAATATGTTTTGAAGGTATGGTACATGATGGTAATTTAAATTCACGTTCGAATATAAAGTAATACAAATTTACAATAAATTCTGAAAAATGGCTTGAATATCTACAATACGATGCTAGTATCCAAACAATATGACTTTAGTTGGACATGACCCAACTTCGGTTAAAATCTTTTTTTTGGGCTATTTAAGTATTCGAGTATTGGGCTTATCAGCCCAAGCTTTAGACAAGAAACCCGATAAGTATTTACAATAAAATGAGACGTTAGATATAATACATGTATTGTTAAGGCTAGGTGTGGAAAAAAAAAAAAAAATATATATATATATATACAGAAATTCTATTATCAGTTCGAACTGATAAAAGTTATATCAGTTCCTTGCATGTGGGCCACTGGATTTAAATACTTTGACTTGGCTGTATGCACTTGTCAGTCAAAGTATTTAAATCCAGTGGCCCATATACAAGGAACTGATATAACTTTTGTCAATTCGAACCGATAATAGAAAGACTATATATATATATATATATATATATACACAGTGGTTCTCTCATAAGGGATCCCTTATTTTAATTTCGGTAAGGACCACCATGAAATCATATCGATTTGAATGAATTTTAATCTGAATTTTTTTGTGGATGATAAGTAAATTGAAATCTACCTATGAATAAAATTTGAGAATTTTTCAAGTACAAAAACTATTTTTCTTGAATTTCCTATATTTCGCCTATTTTTCTAATGCCTTCATATTTAAAAAAATCGGTAAAAATGGTTTAAGTACTTGAAAAAATTTGAAATTTTATTCATAGGTAGATTTCAATTTACTTATCATCTACAAAAAAATTCAAATTAAAATTCATTCAAATCGATATGATTTCATGGTGGTCCTTACCGAAATTAAAATAAGGGATCCCTTATGAGAGAACCACTGTATATATATATATATATATATATATATTTTTTTTTTTTTTTTTCTATTTTATAAACCTTTAATTTTTAGATTCAAATCAGTCATTCAAAAATGGTATCCCAATTTGTGTCGAACTAACTAAATTGAGATATATGTCTACATTTATAGAAGAAGTTGAAAAAAATAATAATTAAATGTTGACACATATCTCAATTTGGTTGGTTAGATACAAATTGAGACACCATTTTTAGATAACTGATTTGAATCCTTAATTTTTACATACTTTTAAGTTAAAATTTAATGACTATTTTTCACTTCTCTCTATATAGCTTTTGTACAGTACCACTACATGAATAAGTTACATAATTAGATAGTTTGGATGTAACTCATTTAAAACATAGAAATATTCAAATTTAATAATTTTTTTTTTTAAGTATTAATTTCAAATTTAATATTTCATATAATAGAAATGATTGTATTTATCAAAAATTGAAGTGAACTTGCTTACAGTAGATCTCATAGCCCGAGGATAAACACACTTCTCACTAAATATTGGGGTTCATATTTAGCCTAACAATGATCCGACATTAGGATATCAAAAAAATTAAATATAGATTGAGATCTCGTGTTCAAATCCTTTC
The DNA here is from genome assembly GCA_030490815.1 of Acer saccharum. Taxonomy (NCBI): domain Eukaryota; kingdom Viridiplantae; phylum Streptophyta; class Magnoliopsida; order Sapindales; family Sapindaceae; genus Acer; species Acer saccharum. The sequence continues at coordinate 36,025,317 of CM059874.1, read as the reverse complement.
GCCAAATAGAAAAAAAAAAATGAAGACAAAGTGCATGTATAAGAATAAAAGAAATTACCTTACAAGGTAATTAAAACACAAAAACCAAAAAAGATGGAGTAGTAATTATACCACTACTACTACAACAGAGATCATTTGTAAGATACAGCAGGTTGTTAAAATTAATTAAAAAAGAAGATGATCATGGAACAGGATAGGACTTGTTATGGCACATGCATTTGTAAGCCATCGGACATGTCTCAGCTTCTTGCAGCGATGAACACACAAAGCTCACCATAACCAGTCTGCATGGTGAGCATGAACCGCAAGCATGCGAACAATCCGGCAACCTCGATCCTGCTATCTCAAGCGTTTCCGATCTCTTTCTCATCATATTCGCCACTCTTTTTTCCCACAACACGTTCGATTTCATTTCAGCTCTTGCAGTACTGGACTCTGAAGATGAAGAATGGTGATGCCCGTGATCTGTGTGTGATCAATTACAAAATAAATGTTAATTAAATGGAACGTCATCATATAGCAATAATAATAATTATAAAAAAAAAAAAAAATTAGAGAAGCTTACGTGAGTGTGGCCTGCTAATGTGCCTCACAGAGATTACAGCTGGAACAAAAGAGATAGCAATTACAACTACTAACACAGCAAACCAAACAGAGCCCTTCATGCTTCTTCTTCTTCTTCTTCTTCTTGATCTTTCTCAATCTGAGGTGGTGGTAATTGAGTGTGTGTGTGTCTGTATATATAAAGGAGTGGCTAAAAGAGGATAGAATTGAAGCAAATCACAGGCAAGAGTGTGATAGAGAGAAGGGGGTCACATGAAAGATCAGGAGATTGCATGCTCACAAGAACTCACACGATCGACTAACACTTTTCTTTCTTTCCATAGAAAGGAGAAGGATGATTGAGTTTCCACATTTACTCAACAATTCAACTCTTTCTTCTTTTTACGTGATGCTCTAAATTCATTCACAATTAAATGCACAGGTTTCTTCTTTTTTGCAATTTTTGGGAGGCTTAGACCTCATAAATTTTGGCTACTGTGGTCCTGTGGGTCTTATGTGACTGCCATTAATGTTCTCTCTGTTTCTTTACTCATTGAACCTCATCAAGTACCCTCCTATACCCTTGCTCAGGGCGGTTGAACCTCTAGGCAACTGAGGTAGTTGCCTAAGGCCCACCTCAAATTAAGGCCTCGTATTTTCATTATCCATATATATATTTTAATATTTAATATTTAATATTTTTCTTTCTATTTATTATTCAAAAAAGTATCTCTTTAAACTTATAAATTACCATTCATTCTTATTTTCAAGACAAAGATTCCTATTTTCAAGTAAACCACATTTAATTGGATTTAAATACTCATTAATGTTTTCCTAACAAAAAATTACACATTAATGTTATTCTTTTTCTTTAAATGGTAAACTTTCTTGTTGTTTCTCTTTATACTTTTTCATAAACATTTAATGTTCAATTGTTTCAAACTATATTACTTTAATTTTATTTATTAATTTATTTTGTGTTTCAACTGTAACAAAATCATTTTTTTTTTTTTTCAACTTTATAACTGATAATCAGATATTATACATATTTAGTGGAAAATACGAATCCGAATACAAAAAAAAAATAATAATAAATAAATAAAAATTATTTAAATAGTAAAAAGGAGCTCTTTATAAATTTATAACCGGTAGGATAAAAAAAAAAAGCTATACAATTGTAAAACCTTATTTTAAATTTTCACCTAAGACCTCGGCTATCCTTGAGTTGCCACTGCTAAATAGCTAGGGCTGCTAGGCCTCTTTTTTTTTTCATTTTTTTTTTCTCATATTGTTTATTTAGGAGGAATTTGAACTAAGAAATTGTTTCCACCGATTAATCATTTTATTATAATTTGCAACACATCTGGAATTGCTCTGCCGGCTTCATATTCTACACTCAAAAAATACTAACTACTAGAAAATATTCATGTGGTTGCTATGTTTAATTAGAAAACGATTCATGTCAATTTATGCTGACTATGATAATTCCATTGGTCAAAGGTCAATAAAGGTTTATTTAGACTTCTAACATTCGTTCCTCCGCAAATTAGTTCTTACTTTATTTCTTTGTCAATTACTTCATCCAGAACTGTTCCTAATAAACAATTAAGTAAAGAGTGGTGCTATTGCCACACCCATTTGAACTACACTTTTTAAATTATTTAGTATTTTTTTTTTCCTTTATCAAATTACTTAAAAAGACATACAATTTTTATTAAAAAAAATCTTATACAAAGTAAAACTAATAAAACCACACTTTCCTTATTTCAGACCCTAATGATAAAAACTTCAATGACATAGATTATTTCAAATAATTGAATGTTTGCTATTTTGTTTATATTTTATTTTAGATCTCGATCTCATGTTTCCCATATTTAGTATTTATTGATTTATTACTATTGTTATTTACTGATTTTATTGTTTCACATATTTGTTTTATTTTTCTTCTCAAATTCCTGATCCATGTTTGATATTTTTTTTTTCTCTCGGTTTATTTTCTTTCAGATCTTCCAGGTATACTATAATTTGTATCAATTCTTTTGTAGATTTTATTCTAGATCTTCCAAATTAGTTTAATGTTATTTACAACAACGAAATCGCATCAAGAATCGCAACTAAGAAAACCTAATCTCTAACAAAACAAAACCTCACAAAAACTCTAACTCAATCGCTCAAAAAAAAAAAAAATTTATTAGATGATTAATATATATTACACTCACAATCTACCACCAACAATCCAATTGACTACAAAAAAATAAATAAATAAAATCACATATAATAAATATGATTTTACCATGAAATAAGATGAAAAAATAAGTCCTGCGAATGAACGTGAAAAAACTATATATAAAGATTAGAGACGAAGTGTGTTTTTATTTTTATTTTTTCGAAAAAGCTATGGGCTGTATTAAGTTTTTTTAATAAGTAAAACGGTAATCCTATAAATAAATCAAAAAAAATTAATAAAAACCATATAATTTTACATAATTAAATCAAAATTTTTAAAAATTGGACATAAATAGTTTAGTAGTGGGGTGTCAATAGCACCACTCTTAAATAAATATTAAAAATATATTTTCAATACCTTGGAAATATCAAAACATTACATAATATTTATTATATCGATCCTAAAGAATATTTATAAAAAATCAAAAATACTTCGATTATATATCAATATTTACTTCTTTAATTAGTTATTTAATTAGTTATAAATTACAAAAATGTTCTATAGTTATAAATTACAAAAATATAAGCCAGCCGTGCTCCCAGTGCCTTACTCATCTTCAATACAAATAACATAACACATAAAATCGGATCGACGAGATGTGGTTGGTCCAGTTGTATACCCCTCACACCTACACCACGAGTTTGTTGGTTCGAATTCACACTTTCCCCCAAAACTCTAAATTTATATAATACTTCAAAAAAAAAAAAAAAACAAAACAAAACAAAAAAAAAAAATCGGATCTGATCTCATCAGACGGATTATTGACTTGTGCCACGTGTATTCCGATAGACCTAGTTACGGTGTCAGTGTTTCACACAGAATGCTTTTGGTAGTTGAGTAGTTGACTTGATATGTATACAACTATAGTCTATAGTCTATACATATGCGCCCGCCAAGAATGACAAAACATAACGGTCAAACTTTATTATATACTGTATAAAAGTTTGAACTACAAACTTTATATTATATTTATTTCCACACATTATTCATTTTAATTGAGCTAACTCTCTCCCAGTCTCTGCTCAAACATGAACACTCTTGTCCGCAGCACCACCACCCGAAATTTCAGCCGGAGATTCGACGGTTACGAGTCACTGGACTTAAACAGTGAAGCTGGCCGCCATGAAGACCATCAGCACCACCGGAGAAATAATTCATCGAAGCGAAGAAAGCAGCCACATAGCGTGGTGAAGACTTTTAGTTACAGGCGTGACCGAGCTCGGAAGAGGCAGATTTACTTGAAATCTTATACGTTAACGACGTCGAGGGAGAATTTGGGGAAATCGGGTTCGGGGAAATTGAAGAAGGTGGCAATTAAGGTGAAAGCAGTGGCGGTATCGGTGGTGGCCTTCATTCGTATGGATTCTTTCAGGTCTTGCAATTCGAGATCCGCCACTGATGCCTTTTCTCCGACGACGCTGGTGAGGAAGTGCTTTTGACTTTTGTAGACTGAGTTTTCATAATCAATATTCAATAAATTAAACATGTTCACTTTAATTTTAATTTTCCCATTTTTTTTTTTTTTTTTGTTTCACTTTGTAAATATGTCGAAGTGAATAAAGTTAATTAGCAAGAACTGATCATTCATGATATAGATTATAACACCAATAGTTGATTGAAGAAATTTAATTTAATTATTTATTCTACTATGATTTAGGTGTGGGCATTTCCGGTTCGGTTTTGAGCCGAAACGCCAAAACCAAAAGAAGGACAACTGTAATTTTTTATTTTTATTTTTTTATTTAGGAAAGCAATTCGAACTTGAGACCTTTCAAATTTGTTGGGCAACGGTTTGGTGATTTTTTTTAATTTTATTTTTATTTTTATTGATATTTAATTTAACACAAACATAAAAGGACTTTATGGGTTAACAAAAAAATATATATATATATGGATTATTTGCAATGAGGCACCTAATTATATGTCGGGAATAGGAAAAAAAAAAAAAAAAAACTAATGGTAGAAATCAGTTAAAACCCAGAAAAGGCGGTTAAATAACAGTTCATGTCCACAAATATCTAACAATTTGCTTTTAATTAATTAATCAACGGAGAGAGCCAACAAAAACCCAAAAAAAGCAAAAGCATCCTCTCTGTTTCTCTACCTCAGTTTCTCTTTCATTTTCTTTTTCTTCGATCGATGATGACTATGCCCACAAAAGGGACCTAGAAAGGCAATCCCTTGTCAATATGATGAACAATGAACCAAACACACAATCAACAAAATATGTCATGCTCCAGGATAATCAGAACCTAGTGCCTCCGCCACAGCGCCGCAACCTCCCACGCTACCACCAGCCCCAATCCAAATCAAGTGGAAGTTGCATCAAATGTTTCTGTTGTTGCTGTTGCTGCCTCATCTTCTCCATCTTCTTCGTCACCGTCATTGCTTACATTCTCTACGCGTTGTATACGCCCCATGTTCCTAACTATAAGGTTAAAAAGTTCGAGGTGACTTCTTTCAATGTCCTTTCAGATTTCAGCATCAATGCTGAAATTTCAGTGACTGTTGAGGCTGAAAATCGTAATGAAGGAATAGGGTTCAATTACGGCAAGGAGAGCACGTCCTCAATACTCTATAGAGACAAAACCCTTTGCGCAGGCAAGCTTCCGGCATTTGAACAACCTGGAAAGAATGTTACCATGATCAAGGTTGTGTTGAAAGGAAAGAGAGAGTTTGGACTTGGGCTTCTAGAAAATCTAACGGCGGATAATAAGGCAGGGAAAGTGCCTCTGCTAATCGTAGTTAAGGCACCCATTTCTGTTGTGATCGGAAAATGGCCATTGAGACAGGTTCTAGTTAAACTTAACTGTTCTTTGGTTGTCGATAACTTGACGACAGACAATAAAATTAAGATTTTGTCGGCTAAATATGATTATCAAATCATGTTTTGAATTTTTCTTGGCGGAAAAGGGATCACAGAGAAGCAGAATGAATTGATATATTGCAATTGGTGCCATTTATGTTCATTTCTACTTTGTGTAATGCACCAGAAGCTCGTGAATTGAAGAGTTCTTATAAGCAGAACCAACTTCTTCGTATAATTTTTAGAAATGATAAAGCTTATCGATTTTTTTATTTATTAATGTAGTATACCATTTGGTAGCTAGAGTCAAGCTTTGTATAGTTTGTGCAATTAGAAATGTTCAATATAGACTTATGAAAGTATATCAATTGTTTTCACTTTATACTTCCCCCCATTTTCTCAGCAACCAAACATATATGGAATCGATGAAAAACTGAAAATTAAATTACTGCAAGAATTTCGTGTTTATCAACACAATTGTATTGCACTAAGAAACATAGACAATAATTTATTCAAGAGATACAAGGACAAATTGAAAAACACATGACTTATTTGAACAACCCGATCATTATTAATTTGTAACATAAAGAAAGAAAAATATTTGAATTACCAATCTCAACATTTTGATGAAAGCCCATTTTCCATTAGATCGATCATAATTCAAGGATTGGAGATAGCACGATTGATCAGTTCACGTCGTAAGATCTTTCCGGCAGCAGACTTTGGAATAAAATCAACGAATGCAATACGTTGTATTTTCTTATTTGGTTCCACCTAAAAGAAGAAATGTATCGTATATAAGGTTAAAAATCATTTCACAAAATGGATATAAATATATATAAGAGAGTGAGTAAGGCAAATGTTCCTTATAATTTTATGATTTGATGATAAAATATTGGTATAAAAATTATGAAATCATGCCTGTTTTGCTATATAATCCATAATTTGTGCGTCAGTAATTGTGGTTCCAGGTTTCCGCACCACAAAGGCCATGGGAATCTGCCCTGCTTCTTCATCAGGATACCTGTGTTTATATATAAACAGGGTAAAGCCATACACTAACGCCTTTGAAAATTGAAAAATATTGAAGACAATGGACATCCAGTGCGTACGGAACAACAGCTGCATCAGCAATGGCAGTATTAGACAGAAGTAAATGTTCCAACTCAGCTGGGGGCACCTGCAATCAGTTTCAAATTAATAATAAAGAATATGTTGAATGAAGACTTTTGATTCCAGATTAACATGAACAACCTGATATCCATGATATTTAATCATATCCTTCAATCTATCAACAATGAAGAGGAAACCATCAGAGTCGAAAAAACAGAGGTCCCCTGTTTTTAACCATCCCTCTGAATCTATACTTTCAGCGGTTGCCTTTTCATCTCCTACGTAACCTGGAATTAACAACACTGGCTTACTTGTAAGAAAATCTTCATTGTAATCACAAAAGTATTACCTTTCATGGTGGATGGGCCACGCACCCAAAGCTCTCCTCTCTGGCCAGGTGACAATAATTCTCCAGTTAAAAGATCAACTATTTTGGCCTCCACAACTTCAACTAAGCGACCCACAGAACCAAGCTTGTTTATCTCGTCAGGAAATCTCATTGCCGCCACCGGTCCTGCTTCTGTCAAACCATATGCCTAATTCAGACAAGAAGAAAAAGAAATATCAGCCTCCAATTGTTTTTTTGAAATCAGAATTGAAGGATATGGTAAGTGTGTTTGCATGCTTGATGCTTACGTCCAGAATCTCGACATTGGGGAATTTCTCTTTGAAATTTTCTATAACCTCCGTACCAAGCGGAGCACCACCACTCATGACGAACTTCAACGAACTAAGATCGTACTTTGTTAATTCCGATTTCACCACAGACACAATAAATGAGGGTGGAACTACGCAATAATTCAACTTATAGTTCTGCACAGCTTTAAACAATGCCTCCGAATCAGACGTCTCTGATAAAACCAGAGTCTCCCCCATTGAAGCCGCCTTCATCATGTACAATAAACGATAAGAACCAAACAAAGGTCGCCTAATCAATGACACTCTTTGTACTTTGACTCCCGTTTCAAATGGGTCATTAGCACGGAATGCGGCGATCCGGGCTATCAAGTTTCCATGACTCAATAAGACACCCTTGTTACGACCTGTTGTTCCTGACGAGTATACGATTGCTGCTATATCAGATTGATTCACCACTACATCTGATCCAATACTATCAAGATTGTTATGTTGAGTCAACAAAGATGAAAACTCCTGCGAATCAATCAAGATGATACGGACATTAGGTGGAAGCTTGTGGGAGGTGTCCGAAGTAGCGAAGACGATGGTGGGTCTAGTGAGTTGGATTTGGTGAGTTAACTCTGAGATGGAATCATCGGGGTTGGCTGGTGCAATAACAACACCTAAAGATAAAAGAGACAAGTAGAGGCTTGGAATTTGCAGGGAGTTAGGAGAGAGGATGAAAGCTACGTCGCCTTTGGATACAGAGTATTGTTTTTGGAGGGAGAAAGCGAGGGATTTGATCTGGTGGAGGGAGTCGGAGTAAGTGATACTGTGGCCGGTGACTTCGTTAATGAGAAATGGGGTTTCTGAGAAATTGGTGGTGGTGGAGTGGAGGAGAGAGAGTGTGAATTGTGTAGCAGAGAGAAGTTGAGATGGTGGCGGGAGAGAAAAGCTTGGTCTTAAACTATGAAATATTTTGGTGTGAGAGCAGAAACCGCTGTTTGGATCCATTTGCGAGCTTGAGTTGGTGTTTGTTGATGCCATTAATGAAGTTTCAGAGCACAAACAGAGCTTCGATTCAAGTATAGACTAGAGTTGTGGCAGTGAAGAGAAGCTGGCAAGTAATGTATCATAGCTTATGGAGATGTGGTTGAAATAGGATACAATTATCAAATCCTTAATTCCCTTTATTAATGAACATGTAATTACGTAAAGATAATAATAATTTAATAAAAAAATTATATTTATTTATTTTTGAATTTTTTTTTCAACACGCATTGAAAAAATAGTTCTGTGTATTTTTTTATTCGAACAATATTTTATATAGGGTTATTATTAAAAACTTTCTCTAGATTGAGGTAGTAGCTATTTCGCACCCTCTAATTTTAAATGGTCATTTCCACCCGTATTTGTAATTAATGTCATTACACTTATTGGTGGCCACGGTTCGGTTTCGGTTTTATGGCCACCCAAATCCGAAACCGAAACCGTGACCAACGGTTTGGGGGTGGTTTGTAACCACCGGTTTGGTCACGGTTTCGGTTTCGGGTTGTTTTTAAAAAAAAAAATCAAAAAATGTGCCACGTGGCACCTTCTAATTCGTCTAATTTTTTTGAATTTTTTTTTAAAAAAAAACTAGCGGTTTAACCGCCGGTTTTGGGCATGCCCAAACCGAAACCGTAACCGGTTCAACAGGTTTCTGGCCAGTTTTGAAACCGTCGGTTCCGGTTCCGATTTTGGTGCGGTTTTTGGCCATACAGTTTTGGTTAAACCGCGGACAAAACCGCCGGTTTAACCGAACCATAGCCACCTCTAATTACACCCCTACCGTTACTGTTCGATTAAACAAAGAGAATATTATACTAGATTAATAAGGGTAAACTGGTAACTGCACCAGATAAATATATTTAATATTAATAAATAAAATAAGAAAATTATTTACTAAAAACCTAAAAACTAAAATATCATTTTTTTTTATAAAAAAAATCACTTAAAAAAACATGTCATCTTACCTCTCTTGCATCTCTCAATCTCTTCAGGTTCGTATTTGTTGGGTGGTTGGATTGGGGGGGTTCGATTTCAATGGGGTTTGTGTCTGGGTTTATGAGGTTGTTGGGTTCGATTTTGGTGGGATTTGTGGCAACGAAGGTGATTGGACTTGTGGAGTTCGACTTGGTAGAAATCCAATATGGATTTCTACCCTTTTTTTTTGTTCTTTGTATATGTTGGAGATTCATATTGTTTATTTTTATTTTTATTTTTGTTCTTTGGATTTGGTGGAAATCCAATCTAATATCTACATTTTTATTTTTATATTTTTTTTAATTTTTTTTTTTAGTTTTTGTATATTTTTTAAATTAAATATATATATGGATCTCATGTCCATCTCTAAGATGGACGGTGGAGATCTATCTCTCTTTTATTAAAAAAAATCCTGATTTTTAATTAATTTTTTAAACTTCAATTATTATTTTTTTAATATTTAATGGAATGATAAAATAGTAATTCTGTTAAAAAAAATAAAAAAATTAATAGAAGGTGTAAAATAACCATTTTTGAAACTAAGAGGTGTAACCGTGTAATGTGGCTATTATCTTAAGCTAGAGGGAGTTTTTAATAATAACCCTTTTATATATGATTTTAAATAGACAACAGGGATCTCTCAATTTGTGAAAATATTTGTCTATTGTAGATAGGGATGGGCGTGAGGCCCAATGGGGCGGGGGAGGGTACCCCCACCCCCATTCCTCAAACCTCCCCCCACCACCTCCCCCAAAATCCATTTGGGGGAACCAATGGGGGGGAAGTTTTGGGGGGAGGTTCCCCCACCCCCAAAACCCATTTCTCTCATTTCATTTCCTTTTTTATTCTAAATTTTAAGTTTTCAATTCGAAAAGTAATAAAAACATAATAAAAATACAATTTAAAATCCAAAATACAATACAAAATAATTGCATAATACAATTTGTAGTCATGTTAATTTTAATATTACAATTTATAATTTTTTTTTAATTGTTAAAATTTTTATATATAAATAAAATTGAAAATAAAAATAATATATATATATATATATATATTATTTTGGGAGCCTCAATGGGGTTTTGGGTTTGGGAGGAGGTACCCCCACCCCCAAAATCCATTTGGAGGGCAAAATTTATCCCCAAAACACCATGGGGGCCCGTGGGGGATGGGGCCCCGTGGGGAAACGCCCATCCCTAATTGTAGATTGTATTGCTGTAACCTCTTTTGGGATAATAAAGACAGCTGTTATTTTTAATTTTTAAAGATTACATTTACATAGAAAAGGAAAATCCATTTCAAAAGGGATACCGGTTCATAATTTTAATTAATAAATCAGAACATGGGACATTAATTTATTAATTTTAACTATTAAATATTAATCAACACAGGGAGTCAGGGACATTAATTTATTTGAGAGCAATGCCAGACAAATGAACTTTATTTGGAAGCTAAGACTCCCTCCTAGGTCTGACACTTTATCTGGACTATGCTCCATGGCAAGTTGCTTACAAATAATAATAGAGGGGGGCTCACGGTGGACACCACTTGCAACAGGTGTATGAAGCATTGTGAGGATGTTGACCAATAGCAATGGGATTTAATTGCCAAGAAATGAAAATTATATATTTACACGTGAACTAACTGTTACTAAAATTCAACCAAACTGGCTCCTACTAAGATTCAATAAAACAAAATTATCCATTTGTTAATCAAGATGATTTATTTACTCTTTTTTTTTTAGTAATCAATAATATAAATTTAACATGTTTTGATAAATTGTGCTTCAAAGGTTGAAATTGTGTTTCGACATTTCTACTTTGTTTGTATGATATGTTTTAATTTGTGTCTGGAACATTTTGTTTTAGTTAAGATAATTTGGTAAATAAAATTGTAATATAATATTATTTTAATAAAAGAGAAACAATGAGGGTCACTTTTGTAATAACATAACACTTTTTTTCCAAAAATTCAGCCTAGGCTAAAATTCAAACACCTCCGCCCCTGTATGCATGGCTTCTTGTTGGATTTAATATTTGTTGTTTGTTGATTATACAGGTTACGTGGGAGATGAAAAGGCAACTGCCGAAGTTTTAGATTCAGACGGATGGTTGAAGACTGGAGACCTATGTTATTTTGACTTTGATGGCTCTCTCTTCATTCTTGATAGGTTAAAGGAAATGATCAAATGCAATGGCTATCAGGTTATAAATTAAATTGTAAATTTGTCCCTCGGATTTTTATTTTTATATACCTCAAAGCAACTCCAACCTGTAACATCTCCTGATTAAATTCGAAAGTATGTGCAGGTTGTCCCAGCTGAGTTGGAACATTTACTACTATCGAATTCTGACATTGTTGACGCGGCTGTTGTTCCGTATGTGCTACGATTCTATAATTACGTCTTCATCTTTTCATTCATAAAATTACTAAAATTGATGTCAGAATTCGATAGTAGGGCAGATTCCCATGGCCTTTGTGGTGCGTAAACATGGAACCACCATCACTGAAACACAAGTCATGGATTTCATAGCAAAACAGGCATGATTATTTCTACACCAATAACTACACTCAGATCTTTTTTAAGAAGTTAAAATTAAATCTTATAATCATGTGGAAAAAATGAAAAATCACATGCAATTATTTGATGATTTGGGTTTACTATGTGATTTTGTTTTTGTTGGGGGTGAAGTTTTAGATTATAGTTCATTTCTTAATCTAAGATCTGCTACATTTCTTCTTTAGGTTGGACCATATAAGAAAATCCAACGTCTTGCTTTTATTGATTCTATTCCAAAGTCTGTTACGGGGAAGATCTTAAGGAGGGAACTGGTCAATTATGCTCTCTTCGACACCACCGTTGCTGAATTATGATTGATTTATTGGAAGAGGTGCTTCACAATAAATTGAAATCTATAAATCAATTTTTTTTCTTAATTATAAATGATGTTCGAATTGTTCAAATAAGTTGTCTGTATTTCTATTTATCTTTTTTTATTTATTTAAATATTACAATAATTCGAAATTTGGAAAAGGGGAAAAACTCGAATCCACAATGTCTTAGTCGGTGTGAGGGGCATATTTGGCCAACCTCATATTGTCTGTGTTTCAATTTGTATTGATTTATCTCAAATAAATTTATTTTTCTTGTGTTAATTTATTAAGGGGGAAGGTCTTGGCATATCATTTACTCTCCCATCAGTTAATATTATTAGTTAATTAAGAATTCTATTAAAATGTGTCTTAAATTATATATAAAGGTCTTGACGAGATGAGGTTGGTCTGGTGGTAAAACTCATTACACCTGCACCATGAGGTTGTGGGTTCAAATCCCCCCCTCTCTAGAAAAACCCTCGATTTATATAATAGTGTAATAAGTTTACATAGAAAAATGCTAGGACCCCCATTTTCGTACATTCCAGCAGCTCCTATTAAAATTTGTAATCAATCAGAATACAATTCTAAACAAGAACTTGAACTGGACTTTTATGCTATCAAATAATGACGTGGCATGCATCCATACCTTAATTTGAGATAGAAATATTGTCAATAGAGGGTTCAATAACCAGTCTGGCGTTTATGGAGACATGCATAGCATCCGATCCAATGATCCATGATTAGAGCCCAAAAAGCTTGTTCGGACAGTGAAGAATATCAATCAAAGTGCAAGTGGTGCTACTCATATTTACATAGGGCAAATTGCACTTCACCCCTTGAGGTTTGGGTAAGGTATACTTAGTTGGAAAAGTTTTGGTATTATACACTAACACCCCCAAGAATTAAATTTGACTTTGAAAATGCCTAAAATGCCCCTAGTTATATTATTTTATACTTTTTTTTTTTACCTTTCAACCAAAAACTTTATAAATTTTAATAAAATAAAAAATAAATAAAATATATGATTCATTAAATAAATAAATAAATAGTTTTAAAAAATTAAACAAATAAATAGTTTTAAAAAATTAAACAAATAAATAGTTTTAAAAAATTAAATGAATAAATAGTTTTAAAAAATCATTAATTTTTTTTAAGGATATCCGTTAATAGGGACAAGAAAAGCTTTAAATATCCAAACTATTATTTATTTATTTATTTATTTAAAACTATTTATTTATTTATTTAAAACTATTTATTTATTTATTTATTTTAACTATTTATTTATTTAATGAATCATATATTTTATTTATTTATTTTTATTTTATTAAAGTTTATAAAGTTTTTGGTTAAAAGGTAAAAATATAAAGTATAAAATAATGCAACTAGGGGTATTTTAAATATTTTCAAAGTCAAATTTAAGCCTTGAGGGTGTTAGTGTATAGTACAAAAACTTTTCTAGCTAAGTGTATCTTGCCCAAACCTCAAGGAGTGCAGTGCAATTTGCCTATTTACATAATATGACTTCCTAGCTAAAATTGAACCCAAAAAAAAAAAAAAAAAAAAAAAAACTTTGAAGTGTGTGTAACCACTTGTTTTATGGACTTTAGGTGAAGTCAATTCCATGAATACTATATCAAGAATTGAAATTTACAAAATCACGTGAATTTTAAATCATAGTAGCAAACAAAAAGATATATATATATATATATACAGAAATTCTATTATCAGTTCGAACTGACAAAAGTTATATCAGTTCCTTGCATGTGGGCTACTAGATTTAAATACTTTTATTTGGCTGTATGCACTTGTTAGTCAAAGTATTTAAATCCAGTGGCCCATATACAAGAAATTGATATAACTTTTGTCAGTTCGAACTGATAATAGAAAGACTGTATATATATATATATATATATATATACATAAATTTTATTATCAGTTCGAACTGACAAAAGTTATATCAGTTCCTTGTATGTGGGTCACTAAATTTAAATACTTTGACTTTGCTGTATGCACTTGTCAGTCAAAGTATTTAAATCCAGTGGCCCACATACAAGGAACTGATATAATTTTTGTCAGTTCGAACTGATAATAGAAAAACTGTATATATATAATAAAATAAAAATAAAAAAGATAAGAGAGGATAGATGAAATTTAAATGAGGAGAGAGAAAAGAGAAAAACTAATATAACTACATCAATACCAATGCATGTGAACCACTGATTATGGAGAAATTTTAACAAGTGCATACACTTTGAGTCAAAGTATGTAAATCTAATGGTCCACATCCAACGCACTGATGAAGTTATATCAGTGCGTACCAACTTGAACATTTATATTATATATATATATATATATATATATATATATATAGTTTTTTTATTGTCAATTTGAACTGATATAAAATAGGGGAATACTATCTACCTTTCACATTTGCCTTTCTCACTCATCACTTAACACATATACACTTTTTCATTTAATAAAAAACTCTTACTTTTTGCTGTAAAGCTTGTTTACGTTTTTACCCAGGATGGCTGCTTTTATCTTTTGATTAACAATGGGTGAAGACATAAACAAACTTTACAGCAAAAAGTAAGAGTTTTTTATTAAATGAAAGAGTGTATACGTGTCAAGTGATGAGTGGGAAAGGTAAATGGAAAAGGTAGATAACATTTCCTTATAAAATATATCAGTTCTTTACATGTGAGTCATTAGATTTATAAGATGCTTTGACAAGTGCATATAGCCAAGTCAAAACATTTAAATCCAATTGCCCATATGCAAAGAATTGATATATTTTATAGGATTAAGATCCTCTCATTCGCTTATTTTTCCTTGACTTTCGATAATCCAATGACACCTAAGCAAAATACAAAATACAAAATACATGGTCAAGATTGGTTCATTTTTTTCTCTCTCATGCAACTTGATATTTGAACTACACTTGAAGAATGCCAAGGAAAAATAAGGACCAATGAGAGGATCCCAACTCTATTTTATATCGGTTCGAACTGACATTAGAAAAAAAAAATATATATATATATATATATATACACACACACACATCCGGTGGTGTTCACATAAGTGCATACTTATGGATTTTATATAAGTGCGCACGTATGTGAACACCACCATAAAGTGAGGTATACCTTATTTTTATTTCGGTAAGGACCTTAATGAAATTACATCTAACTTTACGAATTTTGATCTAAATTTTTTTATGGATAATAAGTTCATTAAAATCTATCTATAAATAAAAATTGAGAATTTTTCAAGTACTAGAACAATTTTTTTTATTTTTAATTTTCCTATATTTATCTCATTTTTCCAATACCTTTATATTTAACACAATTGGGTTATACTAATCAAAAGAACTCGATCAACAAAAAGAGCACATGGTTGATGATAAGATATCGAGTCCACTATAAGATATGAGAAAAACTTTGTGCAACCGGGGGCTGCGTAACCGTTGCGCCCCCGGTGTGCATTTTCAAAAAAAAAAGGTGGGTCTCATGCATTAAAAATGCGGCCCCCACATGTTTTAAAAAAAAAATTGCATACCGGGGCCGCAAAGATTACGCAGCCCCGGTTGCACCAAGTATTTCTCATAAGATATTGAGTCCACGGCTCCACGTACATTCAAGCAAATAATATAATGACTATATACAATAATATACTTGCAATAAAAAATGCTTTTTGACTATCTCAATTCTCAAGATCAATAGTGGAGCACAAACATTTATAGATTAAACAAAGAAATAATACAAAATTAAAGAAGAATATTTGGATTCAAACCTTCAATTTCCAGTAAATTTCTTGATCACTCTAAGACCTCTCAATCTCTCATCAACATCCTTCTCTGAACAAAATGTCATCTCTCCATATTGCAACAATTAGAGAAGAATTGAACACAATCCACTATTTGTCTGTGCGCAAGCTCCACCACATTGATGTCTCCTCTCGCCTCCCAAATCAACCATTTTATTTCATCACAGCTTCACAGGCACCCAAATGAAGATGCAAGTCATGGTACAAAGCTCATCTTGTAGCTACAGGATACACTCAAACTAAGGGTGTTGATTACCATTAAACATTTGCTCTGGTTGCCACGTCTATTGCTGTTTATTGTCTCCTTGCAATAGCAGCTGCTCGTAATTGGTCTCTCCACTAATTAGATATTAATAATGCTTTCCTTCATGGAGACCTTGATGAAGAAGTGTATATGCTTCCTCCTCCCAGATACATTCATAAAGGGGAGACACGTGTTTATTGGCTTAATAAATCTTTGTATGGTTAATTTTAAGCAAAAATCACGTAATTGGTTTGCTAAGTTCTCTGGAGAAATACAAGATGCAGGTTTTCATCAATCTAAAACTGACTAAGAGCATCTCCAACAGTCTACTTTAGATACTCCCTTAAATAAGGGTTGATGTTGATGTAAGGGGCCATTAAGGGAGTATGTACTCCAACAATGCTCCCTTAAATGGTCCCTTTAATAATTTATTATTATTATTTAAATGTTAGATGTTATGTAATAAATGTTAGATGAAGTTTTTAAGAAATAAAATAATCTTAAATAGGTGGAGCCCACTTTAAGGGGGTCTAAAAACACCTCTTAATTAAGGAAGTGAACTCCACTTAAACACAATTAAGGGAGTCATTTAGGGAGTTGTTGGAGTTACAAAAATACACATACTCCCTTAATTAAGCTAAGGGATGTCATTAAGGGAGTCTATTGGAGATGCTCTAAGAACCAAATTTTATTAGGGTGAAATGTCAATAATGAAAACATTTAAGGGTAAATTTGGCATACCAAACACTTAAAACATAACATAATCACATGGCATGTCAGGACACTGTTTTCAAAAAAAAAAAAGTCTAGTCACATCACTTCAGTGCAGAATTAGGGGCATTTTGGAACTTTCGTATCCAAACACCCATTTGTCGATTGTCGTCAATACCAACAAATCCAATTTATCAGCAGTGTTTGTGTGCAAATATGTATTTTTTAGTTTCTAAATAGTGTCACATTAGCATTTCTATTTATTATGGGTTCACTTTTGAAAAAAACTTAGAGAAATGCATATTCACATCTCCAATACAATTATCTAAAGTCAAATATGCATCCATTTTATGTCCAATCATAATAAAACAATTATTACACTCTCTCTCCTCTTTTATTTTACAATTAAATGAGGCTTAATTTTATTGGTAGAAAGAGTTGAAAGCTTTAATTTATTGGTGGAAAGAGTTATAAATCCTAGTCAGCATTTCTAGGAGAGTTTCTAGAATTAGAAACCCAACTCCATATTCTCTAACTTTTTTTTTTGCCACATCATCTCCATATTCAACTTAGATAATAGCATTGGAGAGAGTTTTTCTAACTTTTTTAATATCTATCCTATGTGGCACTCCATTTTCTCCAAATGCATAATAGCATTGAATATGCTCTTAGAGAATATGGCAAAAAAAAAAGTTAGAGAATATGGAGTTGGGTTTCTAATTCTAAAAACTCTCCTAGAAATGCTGACTAGAATTTCTAACTCTTTTCACCAATAAGATTAAAGCTATTAACTCTTTCCACCAATAAGATTAAATCTCATTTAATTGTAAAATAAAAGATGAAAGAGAGTGTAATAATTGTTTTATTATGATTGGACATAAAATGTATGTATATTTGACTTTAGATAATTACATTGGAGATGTGAATATGTATTTCTCTAATTTTTTTTCAAAAGTGGGCCCATAATAAATAGAAATACTGATGTGGCACTATTTAGAAACTCAAAAATGCATATTTGCATTAGAGATGCTCTTAGTTTATGGTATAATTTATTTGAACTCTTTCTAGTTTCCATAAACATAGGGTAGGTTTGTGCAATTAACTCAATTTACTAGACAGTCGTTAGGTCAAGGGTATATATATATCTATAATTTAAGTAAAAATGCAATCTAGCTGCAATTTGAGCATACATCAGTGTATTTTATTGTAATTTACCCTAATTTTATTTGTATTATTCAGAATTGAGTTATTAAAAATTCTAACTCATTTTGGTGCTGATTATGTGAGATTAGTATCAATTTAATAATTTGTGTTTTAATAGCACCAAAAAAATGTTTCTGACGAAAATACTAATCAGACACAAACACAAAATAAGTCGTGCTTTTTTTTTTTTTTCAAGCCTTTATGTCCTATGATTATTTCATGTTTCTAACTTATTACCTTTGGCCCTTTTTTTCTTCAGATTTATGTCCTCTTGTGATTATTTTTTGTTTCCTCTTCTTGTTGACTCCCTTTATTTGTCTCATTCTTGTACTTCAAATTGCTTCAATCACTTACATGAAAAGATAACTCCTCTATAATTTTCTTTAGAGGATCTTCGTTTTCCATGAGAGAAAAAGAAGGAAAAAGGAAAAATGAAATCATTTTTGTCAATTACTATACTTTTATACTATTAAAACTCAAGTTATTAACTTAATGCTAATTAAAAAAATCAGTTGAAAAAAGTGTTATATCCAGATATTATCACTTCAGAATTTTTATTGATACAAATCTTCTTTAAGTTGTCTTAGGGCACATGTTCATGATCTTCTTTAAATTTCTTTAAGTAAATTGGTAATTTTTGTGGGGGTGCATGGGCCGGGGTGTGGTTAGGAGTTCTAGTAAGGGATTTTGGGGGCCCTGGAATTTCCATTCAAGAGGTGGTGACCCGGTCCTGATGTACACAAATGATATTGCAACAAGAAATATATGTTACTCTCACATCACAAGCATATCTATACAACGGATCTAAATTCTCTATTGATCTGATTTTTTTCCTAATCTTAAACACTTGATGATAATACTCTACATTTAAAGATAATGAAAATAAATAAATAAATCTCAGTCATTTATTATACATATCACTAGGTCTATGTAAAGGATAATGTAAATCGGGATAAAGATCGGATTTAACGAGGATCAAGTTCCTAAATAAATGAGTAATGTTTGGCATGCATACAACATAGTGAACTTAATCATTACACGTTCTCCGATTGTTTTGCTCAAGAAACTAATTAATTAAGCAATAATTAATGGAAAATGATGTGTGAGTCTGTGAAGTTATGATGAACTTTGCAGCCATCGGTTGGTCACCAGCCCATGAATATACAATAAAAATGAGTGTGTGAGAGATACGTGGGTTTGATTACCAGTTTCTTTGACCGCAGTGGCATGTGCTAACAACCACGCAGTCTTTTAATAGTTTCTTCAAGCACTTGCTCTCTGTTACTGTTTGATGTAATCCGATCTTATCCGACAGGAACGAATGATGAGCAGGTCAGGTGGGATCAATGTGTTAGTGCGTGTGAATTAAGGTTCAGTCATGTTGACAAATCTTACATGGATCTATGGACCCAAATTTGTTTGGATCACGTTATTACCTACTGAAACAATATTAAAGAAAATTAAACCATCATTAAAATTAATACAAATTGATGTATGACAAGTTAAGAGAATTGTTATTTCGGATTTAATTTTTTTAATTAGTTTAGTTTTTGAGATTTGATTTCTATTTCAATTAGAGACTTGTTTATGATGTTTTTATTTTTGGGAAAGATTGTTTAGGTTTAATTATTTTTTTAGGAATGTCAAGTCCTATCATAAAAATGTTTTTTTTTTCTTTTGGCAAATTTATTAGTCGAATCCATGATAAAAAATTACTTAAAAAACCATATTTATAATTTAAATTGGATTGACCTAAGAGAAAAAAAAAAAAAAAAAAAAAAAAACCATATTTATTAATACTCTAAACATTTCTAAAAAAAACCTAAACCATCCTTCCTAAAAAATAAAAATAAAAAAACCTAAACCATCTTTCCTAAATAAAAAATATTTCCTTAAAAACAGGAAATAACCCTGGAGATTTTGAGAATACCTGTAGCTTGACTTGAGGTTGAGGATTGTAAAACAAGAAAACAAGTACCTGACACGATCTCATCAACCTGTTGAGTTGTTGACAACTGACAAGTGTCCTGATATTTACTGTGTAGTGGTCACTCGTGGAGCAGTTTTTTCAGGAAAAACCGTAACTGTCTTATTCTACACTCCCTTTCAATCTTCCCTGTTTGTCAAACCCACTACTCCTAAAATTATTACCAACCAAATTCCACCACTAAAAACCTAATCTCTTCTTCTTTCTTCTTTCAGTTTCTCTTGACCTTCTCTTGGAACCTGTAAACTTCCAAAACCAGCTTTATCAACGACTTTGGTTTCTTATCATCATCTTTTCAGCTACTCAAAGGCCCTCTGAAGTTCCACCATGTTTGGTTTCCTGTTCGGGTGGCGAAAGGCTTCAAAATGGTGAGTTAATATGAGTTCATCAGAATTTTTTTGCAGGTTGGTTTTTATGCTGTTCTTATGGTGTTTGGATGCAATTCTTCTTGCAGTAAGAAGCTAATAAAGCAAGTCCAGTGCCGTCTCAAGCTGTTGAAGAACAAGAGATGTGCAATTGTGAGACTGGTACGCGAAGACATGGCCGAGCTCATCAAAATTGGTAATGAAGAAATTGCCTTTAATCGGGTACGTTAAATTTTCCAATCCTGTGATTAAATTCAATGCTTGGAATCAATCTAATCTCTACCCTGTTTTTTTCCCCTGTTTTCTTTTTGTTATTGTTTTGACTTCTTTTATATATATTGAATTCGATTTGCTAGCTTATTTATGTTATTTTCTCTGCTATATCAGGCTGAGCAGCTTTTCAAAGATGAAAACACAATGGCAGTGTATGAATTGTTGGAAAATTTCTGTGAATTCATTCGTATGAACATGTCATATATCCGCAAACGCAAGTAAGTTATACTGATTCCTAGCTAATTAAATATCAAAATGGTTGATTCCTCTGGCTATTTCATTTCCTGTTTTATGATCTAAAAGTGACAATGCTTTCTACAACAGGGACTGTCCTAATGATATCAATGAAGCAGTTTCAAGTCTTATATTTTCCTCTTCTAGATGTGGTGATCTTCCTGAACTTCGTGGGATCCGAAAGCTCTTCGAAGATCGCTATGGTCAGAAATTCGTAATGGCAGCTGCTGAATTGTTTCCAGGGAATCTAGTGAACCATCAGGTTGTACACTGTAGCCTATTTTAAGTCCTTCCTTTTTCTTTTTTTTTTGTTTATTTACAAATGTTTATACATAACATTGTTGTAACAGATCAAAGAGAAGCTCAACCTGAAGTCAGTACCTGATGACATGAAGCAACAATTGGTCGACGAAATAGCTAAAGATTACTGCCTCCGACCTGAGATATTGGCGATTGAATATGCAACTGAACTGCAACAGGTAGACAATTGTACTTTTATCATTGCAATAAAACAAATAATTGATGTTTTCTAGTCAGAATGTTTCACATTCTTATTTGTTATGTATCTGCAGGTTCAAGACCTATACATTGATTCCTCTGTTATGAGAGAGACCAAGCATTCTCACCAAAATTCTGATGCAGTTAGTATTTCCATTAGTTCTTCCATGATTCAGCAATCTTCACCGGATATATTGGAGTTGCCAATTCATAACAAAGCACGTTGTGATCCGTATGAATCTGGATTTGTCGGTGATCATACTAAAGAAAGGCAGAGCAGTGTCAGGATATATGCTGCCACTCCAGAACACAGAGAAGAGAGATTACTGACAGGAGCATCATCTTCAGAAAGTTTGCCTCGGTTTCCTGAGGATAAGGTGGTCTATTTTGATGATGTAGAGGAGTTTCAGTCTTCCACTGCAGAAAATGGAGACTTCCAGGACAAGGACCAGGACCAAAGACTATTCAAGTTCAAACAATCTGTCTTGCCCAAGCAAGAAACTGCAGATGAATCAAGGAGTGAAAAATCAAGCTCAAAGAGTGTGAAGGCATCTGGGAAACGATCAAGGAGGAGATCTCTTTCGCGGGAAAATTCAAGCATAAAGGATATAGAATGCGAAATTTATTATGATAAGCCTTGTAAGAGATCAACAACTAACAAGCATAGTTCTCACCATCACAGAAAATATCAGAAGAAGGCTCCAGTAGAAGAAAGAAAACAATCATTTTATGCAAAGAAGAAACTTAAGCAGGTTTGCTGTGAAGATTCAGGAACTATCTTTCAGTCATGTAATTTCAACCTGGAAATGCATGATTGCAACTTGGAACATTCCTGTTGTTGTATAGGTGATCTAAAATGTGAAAAATTATGTGATCATCTTGTCTGTTGCCACTGTTTCCTGAACCCAGAATTGGAAGAAGAAATGGGAAGGCCTACTCTTGTTCAGAGACCGAGAAGAACAAGCTATGACAGTAGAGCTTCTGAGTACAATGTTTTCACCTACCCAGATCCCTGGCCAAATGAACAGATTCAGAAAACTAAATGTGCTATTCCTGAAAAATTACACCCAAAAGAGACTTATTCTTTGACAGGAAAACGAACAACGCCGCCTTACTTGACAATGAAGACAATGCCTCCAGAGCGGCCTAAAGAAACTCAGCCAGACAACATCCTGCGCTGCAATTCATTACCCCTGCAGCATCCTGATCATGTTCATCCTAAATTGCCAGATTATGATGATATCACGGCTAAGTTCATGGCCCTCAAGAACGAGCTCCTGCAGAATAAGTGCTGATTAAGACAACCTCCTCCAATGTATTAATGTATATGATTAGTTTCTTTTCTAGTGATTTTTCTCCTTCTGTAACATGATATGAGCAATTCTTTTGTTCTCTAATTACAGATATTAGAACGATTTGTTGTTGGATCAGGCCCTGCACAAAATGTAGAAACAAGTTGGAAAGAGCTCCAAATCAATTTTTTGAAAATTGTGGGTTACAATAACTAGACATTTGCTTCTGCTCAGGATTTTAAGCAATTGTATTAGAGACAAACATTTTAGTTTTGAAGAAAAGTTGTTTATAAGAGCACCAATTCATAAATAAATCACTTGAAAATTACAGGTTTTTTTTTTTTGGAAATGGTGAAAAATACAGGGTTGAGTGCAACATTTTAAAGTCCAGTCCGAGGCGGGACTTGGACCTTCATTTGTTTTCCTTGAAAAATAAGGCCTCATCAAAGGCCCAATTAGTCTCCTCTTTCTCAGCTATTTTGTGTTAATGAAAGTTCTGTAACTACGTTTCCATAATGTGTGTGTATATATATATACAGTCTTTCTATTATCAGTTCGAACTGACAATAAATATATCAGGACGAAGAATGTGGACCACAGATTATGGAGAAGTTTTGACAAGTGCATACACTTTGAGTCAAAGTATGTAAATCTAGTGATCTACATTCTTCGTCCTGATATATTTATTATCAGTTCGAACTGATAATAGAAAATCCGTATATATATATATATGTGTGTGTGTGTGTGTGTAAAAGGGATAATTACCCTAGTGGTCATCAATTTGATGACACACTATCAAAATGGCCACTAGACTGGGAATTAGTTTCAAAATGACAAATTTTGACGAAAAGTGTGACATTGGTGGTCATTCCATCCAATTTCATCCAATGAGTGGCATTTTGGTAAAATAAGGGGATAACATTAATTTATTTTAGATTTATTTATTTTTTTTGAAATCAATTTTTTCAATGAGCAACATTTTGGTAAATAATGGGATGATATTAATTTATTTTAGATTTTTTTTTGGAAATTAATTTTTTCTTTTGTTTTTTTGAAACGAATAATTATATTTGGTGTGTGTAAATATATATATATATATATATATATATATTATGGTTCTCTAGTAATGACTTTCTGAAATTATAAGTTAAAGACGTCCAACAACAGTTACACATTCATATTGGGTGTGGGTATTTGTTAATATGGGACTGTGGGTCCATTGTGAATGTGTGGCTGTGGTCGGATACATGGGCGTACCCAGGATTTTTTGTTCTGGTGGGCTAAAACAAAACTACAATTTTTCACGATAAAATTTCACAGTTAAAAAGCAAAGATACATTTATATAGGGAGACAGAACGAGCCTTACACCTCGAAATGCATGTAGTAAACAAAATTACATAAACTTTCAATAAGATAATATTATATATATATATATATATATACATACATATATATAATTTTGGACAGAGTTAACCACCAGCCGACTAATCACTGTGTCTAAAAATACAAAATTTGAGTAGGGTTTCATTAGAAGTGATAAAATAAGGATTCAAAATTAAAAATATCAAACTTAAAACCCTAATTTATTAATTAAAAATAAATTATAAATTAAGAAAATGGCCTCCGAGTGCGATAACGAAGTTTGCATTTTATTTTATTTTTTCTTCTTGTGAGTTTGAAGATGGATGATTGTTGTAAATTTGTAATGTTGTTTAATAATTTGAGATTTTAATTTTAATTAACACAATAACAATATAACACTTGACAGAATGAGAGAACACGTGCCATGTGTGAGTTTTGTAAAAAAAAACAAAAGAAAAAAAGTGTGGGACCGGCATTTAAAGCAGAGAGAGCTGCTGTGATATGGTCTGATATGATGTGAGGCTTGATTGTTTGCTAATTTAGAGATTTTTTTTTTTTTTTTTTTTTTCAGAAAACTAACCCGAGCTGTAGCCCAGGTCAGCCCTCCAGTCCGTCCGCCCTTGGTCGGATATATATATATATATGTTTGATATATGCTATACGTATATACACACATTAAATATAATTATTCGTTAAAAAAAAAAAAACAAAAAAAATTGTTTAGATAATTAGATCAATACACATGTCTCTTCTTTGTTTTTTTTAGATTTTTTAGATTTGTGGCCTTAATCTTCTTAAAAAAAGAAATATATATATATATATAAGATATACTATACATATATACACACACTAAATATAATTATTCGTTTCAAAAAACCAAAAGAAAAAATTGATTTTCAACAAAATCTAAAATAAATTAATGTCATTCTTTGATATACTAAAATGCCACTCATCGGATAGAATGACCATTTTGAAACCAATTCCCAATTTAATGGTCATTTTGATAATGTGTCATCAAATTGATAGCTACCAGGGTAATTATTCATATGTAAAATGAAGTGGTAACTGGGCAATTATTCAACCTTACAATATTCTGAGTTTGATTCATTTCTTATAGTCCTAAGTTCGAGTTGTCCAATACTTAATATATATATATATATATATATATATATATAACTTATGGAGGGAATATCATATGTATGGAGTATGCATGCAAAAACATGCGTCTCCAATAAATTATTTGGTACATATACTCTGCAACTATTTTAAGATAGTGTTTGGACCGCCTCTAAGGGTGTAGTTCAGCTGGACAAGTTTGGGGTTTAGATAAATGGCTCCCAAGTCAACGGTTCAAATCCTACCATTTGTAAAAAGCTTCAAAAAAAAAAAAATATGATCTAGATTTTAGATAAGTGGATAAATAGTGTCAAAATAATAATAATAATAATAATAAAAGATAGCGCTTGGACCGCTCTCTTAAGGTTCTGCAAATTAATGATTACTCGTTGGAGCCATTCCCGTAATGGACCAATATAAAGTGAAAGATTTTGATAATGGTAATTTTTTGCAATTTATAATATAAACCCAATTGGGGTTGACTTGCAACTCCTAGAACCTTGATGTGGGATCAAAAAACCACACCACTTTGTCCATAATATAAAGTGAGTTAGATCATGGGTATGGGTGTGACATTATCTGATTTGATCTAATTAAAATTTCATTATAATGCTATATTACATTCTTCACTTTAATTAAAATCACGTGTTTTCCTGGTTTTAATATTAATTTTCACTCAAAAGATTCCATATTTTTTTTATTGGAATACAATAACCGGGACCTCCGAGCTTTGGTAACAATGAAATTTTTTACTCATATCATCTATCTTGATCTGTATACATCATAAATCTAGGTATTTATTGACAAGACATCTCATTGCACTACATTCAAAATCAGGCACGGAGCCAATCAAGGACGAGGGGGGGCCACTGCCCCCCTGAAGTTTTACAAATTCTAAATTTGCCTCATTAGTTTTTAGATTTTTATATTTTACCCTTATTTCATTCATATTTTTCTAATTCTTTTAAAATACATCGTTATTTATAATATATGTATGTACACTTGTAGAGTATATATTTGATTGTAAATATATTATTTCTTTCTTTATATCTCAAATATATATTAAATCAAATCACAATATATATATATATATATATTGTTATATCAATTGTAATTCTTTTTTCTAATTAAAATTACACTTACTCAATTCTATCCTAACTAATTTTATTATATACTTAAAAATATTTTCTCCAAATCTTACTTATTCACTATAATAATATGTCATACCTCAAGTTATTTATTTATTTATAGAGTTTTTTTGCTTATTTATTTTTAAAAATTATAAAAATGTGTTGATATAAACATAGGCTGACATATATTTATGTTTAATTATTAATAAAAATTTTCAAACAAACTTTTATAATTTTTAACAATTAAAATAGTTTTTGGATATTAGAAGTACAATTTAAATTTAAATTTGTTTTCTAACTCTTTATATATATGTGTGTGTGTGTGTTTTTTCTAACTTCCTTTTTTTTTTTTTTTTTTTTTTTAGGGAGTGTTTTCTAACTCTTAAATAGACTATTATTGAATCTTAAATTAATGACATACATTTTAGTATGTATTATTTTTAGAGTAATGCTAGACCTATCCACCAATTTTATATTCTAACTAGTGATTTGTCAATTGACAAATGGATATATATTAATTATGATTCATTTCACTTGTCACATTTATATGGACTAAATTGTCTACCCTTACACTTACATCACGAGGTTATGGGTTCAAGTCCTCTCTTTCCCCAAAAAATCCTAAATTTATTTAATACTTCAAAAAGTAATAAATAAATAATAATAATAAAAAAAAGGATATTAGTTATATAATATAGCATTGTTTTTATTTTTATTATGTTTTCATCATTATACAAGGATCATCTAAAATGTTTTTTTATTACAAATACACAAATTAAGATAATTAATCTCAGTAAAAAGTATTATTTTTTCAACAATTACTAAAAAAAATTGAATGTTTTAAAATATAAACAACATTTTTTAATTAATATATGTTTTCTTTAATATAACCTCTAAAAGTAATAATGAGGTTATAAGCGTATAATCTATTCGTGACTCACATGCATTATTTGGTACATATACTATGCAACTATTTTAAGATAGTGTTTGGACCGCCTCTAAGGGTGTAGCTCAGCTGGACAAGTTTGGGATTTAGATAAATGGCTCCCAAATCAACGGTTCAAATCCTACCATTGGTAAAAAAGCTTCAAAAAAAAATATATGATCTAGATTTTAGATAAGTGGATAAATAGTGTCAAAATAATAATAATAAAAAGGATAGCGCTTGGGCCGCTTTCTTAAGGTTCTGCAAATTAATGATTACTCGTTGGAGCCATTCCCGTAATGGACCAATATAAAGTGAAAGATTTTGATAATGGTAATTTTTTGCTCTTTTATAATATAAACCCAATTGGGGTTGACTTGCAACTCCTACAACCTTGATGTGGGATCAAAAAACCACACCACTTTGTCCATAATATAAAGTGAGTTAGATCATGGGTATGGGTGTGACATTATCTGATTTAATCTAATTAAAATTTCATTATAATGCTATATTACATTCTTCACTTTAATTAAAATCACGTGTTTTCCTGGTTTTAATATTAATTTTCACTCAAAAGATTCCATATTTTTTTTATTGGAATACAACAACCGGAACCTGCGAGCTTTGGTTTTTGAAAAACATCTAACACCTAATAATGAAATTTTTTACTCATATCATCCATCTTGATCTGTATACATCATATATCTAGGTATTTATTGACAAGACATCTCATTGCACTACATTCATAATCAATTCAGACCTAGTTACTATACCTATATGGTTATGATAGAAACTGCTTTTGTAAACAATTTAAGGTTAGTTTCGAGTTAATTTTATAGTTGTGCCTAGGGTGGGCAAAAAACCATTGAACCGAATCAAACTGGTGAACCGAACCAGTCCAATCGGTTTTTTTCCAGTTTTTCATTGTTAACCGGTTCGGTTCGGTTTGGTTTGTTTTTTAAAAAACCTAATATTCCGATTCGATTTCCAGTTCTAAGGTTCAAACCGATGAACCAAACCGAGAACCGGTTTATAAAATCAAAAATCCCTAAAATTTTTACGAATCCTATATGCTGCCTCTACCTCTTTGATCCTAAATTTTTTATGATTATGATTTATTATTATTATAATATCCATGTAGATAGAGAAAAAGGAGCAGATGAGACTATGAGAGATAGTTGGTGAGGCGTATATAGGACAGCGGAGAGTGGTTTATAATTTAATAATGTTAGAGGACCCAAAAAAGTGACCCAAATTTTAGACCCAAACCTATTTGGCAACATCATACACAACATGGGCCCACATCACTCTTCCCAAAGATTCCATGTGATGTTGCCACATAGGTTTGGGTCCAAAATTTGGGTTATATTTTTGGATCCTCTAGCATTACTCTTTATAATTTCGAGTGCATTGATGTGCTCGAGTTAGGGGTTCCCTTAAAAACTTGTGGAGGTCATTCGTACATACGTTTTCCATTAAATAGAGAGATATAAAAGTGAGAAGTAACATTTACTATGTCCTCCTTGTTTTTTGTTTTTTATTTTTAGAGAAAGTCAATCAGATGGGAACTAAAAGTTTTGTTTGGTGAATAAATTAAAATTTATTCAAACTTCATTTCATTAATTTACTAATGGATTGATGTATTGTATGATCATGATCTAGTTTGTAGACATTTTTATATACTGTAATAGGTATACTTTATTGATTTAGATTCAGATTAATCATGTTGTCATCTAAGTAATGTTGTCACTTGTCAATGTGATTTTTTTTTACGAATCCTAATCCGAAAAAACCGAACCGAACCGGTTCAATTGGTTTTTAATCGGTTTATAATTTTAAAGTTTATCAGATCGGTTCACTATTTTAAAAACCGAATATTATCGGTTCACTCGAAAAGTGAACCGATTTATTAAACGTTCACCCCTAGTTGTGCCTAAAAAATGGTTGCGGCATCATACTAACACTTTTTCCTGAGTTACATGGCCTAACCCAGTCAAGTCACTTGTAACAAGCACTTTCCTTCACCATCATGTGGGGGTTTGGATAAACGTTGAATTTTGATTGGATGAAATCAGTTATATATAATTGAGATTTGAGGTAGCTAGAAGCCAAAAATAAAAATAAAAATAAAAATCAGTAAAATATAAGATAATGTTCACCATTTTGGTGGCTCTTTGTTCCAGGTTTCTGGCCAATACTACTCTTCCACTACTCCATTTTCTGCCTATAATATTAAACATTTTCCGCGTGCTAACCACTTCATTTTTATTTCTATTATTATTATTATTATTATTATTATTATTATTAGAGTTTTGGTTTGATTGATAGAAGTAAATTTTCTATGCATTTTTTTATGTCCATATGTACCATGTCATGGTTCACTCTCTGTTTCTATATGATAAAAAGTTTGAATATATTATCTCGATAGGCCTTAACTTTTAATAAATTGCTGTTCTTGATCTATGATTTTCTTGCCAACTTGTCATGTCTATCAATCAATTGTTGACCAAATTAGTTAAAATTTCTGCAGTAGTGATCTGTGATCCCTTACTTCTTCTCTTGTTGCGTGATAGTGACTAATTTTTTTTAAAAAAAAATTAGGATTAGTTTGATAATGCTTTCTAATAGTATTATAAAAACATGTTACGGAAAAAATAATTAATTTTTTTACTCTTTTTTGAAGTATCAAATTATTATATAAATTTAGGGTTTTTTGAGGAAGGGGGAATGATTCAAAGCCGTCACATTATAGTGCAGGTGTAACCGTATGAAAGTTTACAACCGGACTAATCTTATTTCGCTTTTAATTTTATACTTTAAAAATCTGGTTACAGTTGGCGTTGAGTAACATAATATTTTAAAAATTATAAGTATAAAAAACTAGAATAATAATTACGTACCACTGTAACCAGTGTGTTATTCAAATCCCATTTTCAAAATATCTTGGAGTTATATATATAAATATATATATATATATATAGTGGCTTCGTGGTTTTTGAGTGCTACCTAACCATGAAATGAAAGGTCCGGTATACCAATCATGTGTTTGTGTGAGTGGTTCGGCACTCTCATCCCTTAAGTAAGGTCGTGGGTTCAACTCCCCTTGTGAACGGAGCTACACATATTGGGAGCACTCTACCCCTTAGTGGGCGGACTCGGTGCGAGTCCGAATTAGTCGGGGTGTGGTCTGGGCTGATTGCACCGTATGGTGGATCCGTCCCACTCGGAAACCGGATGATGTAAACAAAAAAAAAAAGGTCCGGTATAATTTTCAAGAACTACTTTTTTATTTATAAATTTAAAATAATTCTTAATTTTAAATGAATATTGATTGTAACTTTTAACGTTATATCTCGGGTTCATGCTTTAGAGATCGATCTCACTAGATTTTTTTGTAACAATGAAGTTTATCTCTTCAATGAAATCTGTTGTTATGATTAATCCTTTTGATGTTTGGTGAAAATCATTCATTCATTCTAGTTTGGTGAAAATCATTCATTCATTCTAATAATGTCTCAGATTCTAGTTCTCCAGTCTTTCTATTATCAGTTCGAATTGACAAAAGTTATATCAGTTCCTTGTATGTGGAACTGATATATCTTTTGTCAGTTCGAACTAATAATAGAAAGACTATATATATATATATAAACTGATATTAAATGGCAATGTTAAAATTAAAGAAGAAAGGAAATATAGGAAATGAATTGTTGGTTTGTATTGTAAATAAAATAAAAAAAAGAAATCATTTATAAAAGCTACAAATTTAATGTGAAAAAGTTAATGCTGTCCACATGTCATCACATGAACAGAGAGTGGGTTGAGAGAGTGTATCTAGCACTCCTCTTGAAAATATTATCAAATCTCTCAACGATATTGATCTCTACCCTCTTTTAAAACCAAAAAGTAATTAGAACAAAACAAAATTTAGGAACAGAGTCTGAATTATAATGTCTAAAAACCAAATAATTTTCATGATTTCATCAAACAAGTTTGCTTCATTGTCAAAGAAAGCAAACATTATTAATATTGCAACGTGGAAAATTGAGTGTGTACTGTGTAATAGTCCAATGTGTGACACGCTAATTGATGTTAATTTCCACTTTTAACTTTAAAAATAGAGAAGGTGAAAGAAAATGAGTGACATATTCATGCATGTGTCCCTTCATTTTTGTTGAATTTGGTGGATTGCATGTAGTGTGTGTTGGGTTGGGGGTCAAAGACAAAGACAACAAAAACCACTTCCTCCCAACTCCCACACTCCCATCCCATCTCTGTCTTCCTGCACTTGATTAATGGTGTAAAACTCTGAAAACAGAGAGTGGAGAGAGAGAGAGACTAGAGAGAGAAAGAGATATTTTGCATTTCTAAAGATTGATAGATATTGTTCCAACCACGATTGAGGAATGGATCACACGTGTCCTCCAACTGATCAGACACCAACTCCAATAGAAAAAGTCATTCCATGATTTTGCGATGTTTCAAACTTTCAATGGTGGGTCTGTAGTTGTTTGCCGTTTCAAACAATATTTTTATAGGGAAAACACAGTCAAACACTATAGCCTACTTTTTGCATTCCCGGCATTAATTACATATTATATATATATATAGTGTTTCTACTGTCTGTCAATTGGTCCTGATATAAAATATATCAAGACGAAAAATATGGACTATAGGTTATCAAGAAGTTTTGACAAGTGCATACAGAGTTAAAGTATGTAAATCTAATAATCCACATTTTTTGTCTTGATATATTTTATATTATGATGAACTGATAATAAAAAAACTATATATATATATATAATGGGTTTAGCTACAATACAGAAACTGTATTGTTAATGGACAGTTATGTGAGAGAGGATTGATTATATTTTGTTTTAATTTTTTTTAATTTTAAAATCCTTAATTTATATACACCATTATATTGAAATCTAAAGGCTAAAAATTGAGCTATCAACCATACAATCATTCATATTAATTGAATCCTATATACATCATAAAGGGTTTAGCAATAATTGCTAGAGTGAAAAACCATGTATTTCCGACAATATGAAGTTGGTCTAGTGTTATTATGGTATGTCTTTCACGTTTACATGACTACACTATAAGGTTGTGAGTTTGAGTTGTATTCTCTCTCTCAAACTTCGAATTATTGTAATATATTTATAAAAAAAATAAATCATGTATTTCCGGTAGCACACAAAATTCAAATATTTGAACAATAAAAATAAATAAAATATTTCCAGATAATATTAAAATTAAAGGAGATAAAAGTATATATAACTAATCGGATATCTACTTCCAAGATTACAGGATGAAAACTTCTCACACATATTTATAAAATGTATATATTAGTATTCGAACTTTTTCGATATTAATATGGAAGGGTAAATGCATAACAGTATATCATCGCAAAAAAAACGATTGTATTTGACAAAATTGAATATTTTATTTAAAACATTAATCATGCCTTCGACCCGAGGTAAGAAAAAAAAAATGATTGAAGTGATAGGGTGGACCACCGACACGTGCCGATTTTGCACCGACTTTTACAAGACACCGTTATGTGGTTGACTTTGAAAAAAATAAAAATAAAAAAAGAAACCATCCATCTGACAATTTTTTGAACTCTTCCACCGAAAGTTAAGAAATCCCAAACGTGGATCACTTCTGTGCCACAACGACTTACCTTGCTTTAGCTGCTAAAACTTTAACCCAAACCCGATTGTAATAATACCCGGTCACGGATTAGTTTTCTTAACCCAATTTTGTATTAATTAAGTCCTATAATTAATACAATTGTCATTTACATTAGACTTTTATACTTGAAAAAGAAAAATGGTCAACATCTAACAACTTTGTTAAATTGGGAATTTGAAATTATAAATAGTAAGAACTTAAAATTTGAACAAATGAATGACGTATGTAACTATTATACATTTTTAATATTGGTTTGACCAGGTATTTTTTTTGAAAGTTTTCGCCATTATTAGGATTCGAATCGTTGACCTAGAGTCATTTGTCCAAACCCCAAACTCGTTTATCTACCAGCTAAGTTACATCTTTATTGCCCATTTTTAATATTGGTTTTAATATATCAATAAACTCTCGATTTTATCTAGTTGTTTTTAGTTATTTTGGAAAACCTTTTATTGAACAATCCATCAATTTTAAGGGCTTTTTTTTTTTTTTTTTTAACAAATACTTGCTAGTTAATAACTAATCTAACGGACAAGATGAGATTAATTCAGTTGTTTGTTTATATATATATTTTTTATCCAATTGTTGTTATTGATAATGTATTACTTGTAGGCAAATTAGATAGATTAGAATCACAAAATTACGATTTTAAAATTATATATTTATAAATTAGATATTAATAGCAATGAATCGATTATTTAGACTGTTCTTATTAGGGGGAGGAAAAGAGTTTAGGTTATAGTTGTATTAAAAAAAATATATCAATAAATGAATAATTGATATAATTTTTTAACCATTTGATATTCAAATCAATACGTCATTTCTACTGCGATAGATAAAATTTAAAATAGTATTATTATATGCAATAATAATAATAATAAAATCAGTGCGGTTGATATACATACATCAATTTATATAAAAAGAACTATACTGCATCTGCAATTGCAAACAGAGTCCGAGTCCGAGTCCAAGTCCGATGATCATCAGTGACGATAGTTCATGTTGATGAATCAACCTTAAAAGAAGAAGAATCACAGCCTCCTATCGCTAGCCCACTACACGACACGTCACGCTGTACGGGCACAGACAGAACCAGTTATCTAACTACATTATTATATATTCTTCGAGCCCTTTAAAAAATACTCCTCCGTACTTTTTCCTATAAACCCCTCGTGACTCTGTGAGCAGATAGGTTAGAAGAGAAGATAATATATTGTATTTGTACGTACAGCACAACTACAAAATACAAATACAATAATGTAAATACAAAAAGTTAAGTGGAGAGAGCAGAGAAATTGGAGTGTAAGCAACGTAATTAGAATCACAAAACAAAGCCGTGTGGGGCCCATACAACCAATGAGAACGAACACCTGTACAAATTCTTTTTCTTGTAGTATTCTTATTCATATAAATCCCCTCACAGCCCCTGCTTTTTTCTTCCATCTCTCACTCACAAAAAACATAGCAACGCTCCCCTGTTTTTCAATTCAACGCCTCCGATTTTTCTATCTAATTTCTGGATTTCCTTTCACGCGTCTCTGCCGCTCGCTCTCTATCTCTGTTAATGGTAAATTATGAATTGGTGCTTCAAGTTTGGTATGGGCTGCTAAGTATTTCCCTGTTTTAGAATCCGATTCTGTTTTTGGTTCCATCGGATTAGCTATCAAATTGTCAACCCAGATTCTATAATTCCATCTTTTGACCAACTTTGGATCTGGGTGTTGGGTTTTTTATTTTCCTTCGTTCACTTGTATTGAGTTTTTGATATACATTTGATTCGAATATTTTTTTTAGCGTGGATAGATTTGCTTTGGTGTCCCATCTCAAATTCGTATCAATCTTGAAGAATCTCACCAGGTGTTTTTATTTATCAAGAGAGCGAGCGGGTATACAGTTTTATTTTTGAGTTTATCAATGGCTGCAGCAAAGAACAGTAGTGGGAAATCCAGAAAGGGTGTTGATGAAATAAGAGGAGAAGGAGATTGGGAGATTGACAAAGGCAAAGATGTCGATTTCAGTAGTAGCTTCGAGAGAGGAGGACAGCAATGGAGGCCAGTTTTTGATGGAGCTTCCTTGTCACAAAGACCTCTCAAGAAGATTCGTAGCCCTGAAAGAGTTCATTCTTCATCTTCTTTAACTTATCAATCACCTTCTTCTCTATCTGTTTCTCCTAGTTCGGCTTCCTCTGCCACTCTCGGTGGTCCTCTGCCTCCTTCAAGACTTGTTTTTCCTTTCGCGTTCGACACAACATCTCAGCAGCAACAAACTGTTCAATTTCCACAACAGTTTGCAACATCACCGTCTCCTCTGCCTATTTACCGACCTCCGATACAGCATCAGCAACAAATGA
The DNA here is from genome assembly GCA_030490815.1 of Acer saccharum. NCBI lineage: Eukaryota > Viridiplantae > Streptophyta > Magnoliopsida > Sapindales > Sapindaceae > Acer > Acer saccharum. Next base: position 35,989,898 of record CM059874.1, on the reverse strand, counting down.
TCTCTTTTAGTCCTCAGCAGCAGCAGCAACAGCAGCAAAACTTAAACTATCCTCAGTTTTTCGCTGGGGAAAACGCGCTTTTACATCAGCAATATCAGCAGCAACTTCTTCATGCACTGAATTTAAGTCCGAGAGGAAGAATGATGATGATGAACCGATTGGGACCAGACGGGAGGCCAATGTTTAGGCCTCAAGTTCAACCTTTTAACACTACAAAGCTATACAGGGGAGTGAGACAGAGACATTGGGGCAAATGGGTAGCCGAGATTCGTCTCCCTCGAAACAGGACTCGCCTTTGGCTAGGAACATTTGACACGGCTGAAGATGCCGCCTTAGCCTACGATCGCGAGGCCTTCAAATTGAGAGGAGAGAATGCTAGGCTTAATTTCCCTGAATTGTTTCTCAATAAGGACAAAGAAGCGTCCACAGATCTTGCATCCGATGTTTCTTCTCCGCCAACTCCTCGCCAAAGTTCAAGTTTGAAGCCAGGTCGATCTCAAAACCGGACCAAACAAGCTCAAGAAGCCTTAAATTTGCAGGTTACGAGCACAGAACCAATGCCACCACCACCACCAGAAGCAGCGCAGCCTGAAGGAGAAAATCCTGACAGTGATTCAGGTTTTGGAGCAAGTGATGATGTGCAGATGGTTGCTTCAGGTTCGGGTTCAGGGGAAGGCGTTTCGGGTTCAGAAGAATTGGTGTGGGGAGATATGGCAGATGATTGGTTCAATGCAATTCCAGCAGGTTGGGGTCCAGAAAGTCCTGTGTGGGATGATTTGGACACCAGTAACAATCTTCTGATGCCTTCAAACCATCCTTTTGCCAATCCAAATCAGCAAGTTTTCAACGAAGCGGATCGTCACAAGCAGCAGGACTATTCTGGTTCTGCTTCTTCTTCATCTTCCTGTCCTATGAAACCATTTTTCTGGAAGGATCAAGATTGATTGATTGATTGATTGATCCACAAGATTCATCTTTGCAAAAAGTGGTCTCTCTAAATTCCCTCTATTGCCTTTCTAGAGCAGGTTTTTGGACCACCCCACCTAGATATTTCTCACTGGTTCCAGATTTTTTACGAAATCACCCTGTAGCTTTCAAGATCCTTCGCTTTTTTTTCTTTTTTTTTTTTTTAAAATAATCCTCAAATCACTCTGGTTGCTGATTTTTCACAAAACAACCTGTGATTTTTGTTTTTCTTTCAAATCCTTGGGTTTTTAAAATTCTTCCTCCACCACATTTGCTCTCAAAAGGCTGCTTATTTGAGGCCTTTTAGTAGTGGCAATTGATTAGTAGATGCTTCATCATAGGATATGCATTTTGTTCTTAGTGCCAGTAGTAGTATCACCATCTGTCTCTAGCTCTCACCTGACATTCCCATTCAAGTTTTTTTTAGTTTTTGTGTCTTCACTGTTTATGTAATAAGGTTATGGGGTGAATTTGTATCAATGATTCACTGTTGCATTGATTTTAGATCAGGACCAGCATAGAGGAAGACAGTTTTAAGATCTCCTCAATCGGTCCATCCTTCACGGGCTCTATTTTTCTGCTCGGAGGATGCATTTTATGTAGTTTCTGTACATGGTTCAAGTTTTTTTTTTTTTTTTTTTTTTAAACCCTTGTAATATCTTGTGTAATCATTAGTAGTTGTAATCGTTAATCAAGTCATTTGCTAGTTTCACCCAAAATAGTTCTCACCACATCCAAATTTTACTAAAATACTCTTAAAGAAAATTACTTATGTAGACAAAGCATTTTCAGCAAATAATTTAAGTGGAAGAGCGGTGGAATGTTAGGATCCCACATTGACTAAGTATGGGATTATTCAAGGTATATAACCCATTAGGCCCCCTTTCCTTACAAGCCGGTTTTTAAGGATAAGTTCTACCTAGTGGGTTTATATCATTTGGTATCAAAGCTTACACTACACAGAGCAACGGGTTTGTCGCGGATGGGTCGACCTGGGGAGGGCCGCTACCCGAGAAAGCAAGATCCTTCAAATGCTAAAACATCCATCCATTAAGAACTTTTATCAAAACTCTCCCACTTGAAAACATGAACAAACATTTGTGCAACACTTAATTCAAAACTCTTTTTTGGGCGACCTGGGGAGGGCCGCTACTCGAGAAAGCGGGATCCTTCAAACGCTAAAACATCCCTCTATTAAGAACTTTGATCAAAACTCTCCCACTTGAAAACATGAACAAACATTTTGCATGGGTTCCAAAAATAATAGAATGGGTTCAGGGTGAAAGATAATCTAATTAAATGATAATTAAAATTTAAGGTTCGTTTTGACATTTTGAAGAGCGAATTATTAATTTTTAAATTTAAAAGATGGGTGCAAAAAATAGAAGGGCGGAAGGAGAAATTTTGTGGGTAGCAATAGAGTAGAGCCACCCTATTCATAAATCATAATTTCTTACTGTTCTTGTCAAACTTTACTGCTTGTGATAATTACCTTAATTACATGCACTATATCATGCTTGCTTGTGATGATTTTCCCACAAAATCACCTTATCACTTGTATGATGACCAATTATTAAGCTGAAAAAAGCAAGTTTGGGAGTGGGAACCATGCAAGTCCTTGTCTAGGATTTGTGTTAATTAACATACGAGTAATGCTATTTTGTTAAAATTTGATGCTCAAATGGCATGGCAACACTTTAATCCATTCATTTAAATCATATAAATATAATATAATCTAAATAAATAGATTATAATGTTGTCACATTATTTGGACACCAGATTTGAACATCAAATTTAGACCAAATAGCATTATTGTTAACATATTAATGGGTTGATCATGTTTGTGAAAATCTTTAATCATCTGCTTTTTGCGATACCAATTTGAGAAATGCATTGTAGGCTCTGCAAATTGTTCTGGGAATCTTCAAATCCTGAAATGCGGCTTATCTTTTTATCTTATTTGTATGAATACTCCTTGTCTGGGAATCAACCCAGTTCAGGATTAGTCTTAATTAACATATTTACACCTTTAATTAATTAATTATTGTATCTAAATCTAAAACAATTTTAAGATTGGATATAGATTAGGTGACGGTGAAAGGTGGTGGGCCCTGTCACCGGCCCATGAGATCATCCAAATTTCTTATTTGTGACGGCACGAGAATGATGAACAAGAGATAAGAAAAAGATGCGATGCTGTTAATAAAAAATGAAAATATCTGCCATTCTACTACAAATTTGCTTTTATTTTCTATAAACCAAACCCAGCATTTGATGTCATGGTGCGGCAGCTACTACAATCTTTTTCTTCTTATAAAAGATTGCTCAATTTTAATTAATTATATTATTTTCTTGGATGGATGCTGGAACCTGAAAATGACTTATTAGTTAAGGACAAAGGACAAAACTAGATTTGGTAGAGTTGCATGAAGTCATGAACCAATCTTTTTTTGAAGTAATCTCCAAGTAATGTTTAAATCAACTTCTTTTATATAAATTATTAAATGGGAAGAAATTGTATTACTGAAATAATTGATATCAACGAAAGTTGCCCAACACTTAAAAGAAAGTTGTCTCTGCCGCCTCCAGGGGCGTAGCTCAAATGATAGATGGACGGGTTTGGGGTTTGGGTAAATGACTAACAAGTCAGTGACTCGAATCCTATCAATGATAAAAAGCTTTAAAAAAAAAAAAAAAATCTGATCTAGATAACTGGATAGATAGTGTAAAAAAAAAAAAAAAAAAAAAAAAAATTTGTCTCTGTCACTATGTCTTCCCAAATATACCTGGGTCTGCTGTAGACCAAACCCAAGTGATGCATTCTAGTTGAATATCATGTGCAGGCCCAACTATTACAGAGGCCCAGCTCAAACACTTGTGCTAGAAGACTCTGGAATTCTGGAATGGCCACAAAATTCAGACAATTTTCAGCATACAGGTCGATACATACATGGATCAAAGGAATCCAAATAACAAACCCTTATTGGCTAACAAAGGCGGACGTGGCAAACTAGTCAGCAACTAATATCTGTCTCTTATCTGTCTCTCTCTTGAATATCTTTCTATCATTTTAGCTTGCAAAGCTCCATTAAAAACAGTGCCAAAGAAAGCTCTGCTTGTCCTCTCAATCTCATGGCTCTGCACACTGCCTCTATACTTCCTTCTACTGTCTCCATCTACAAAGAGGTAAACTACTAGCTGTAATGGTTTTTCTTAAAGGGGTTTTTCATTTTTTTCGTTTTCATGTTTAGTAAACTAAGTTATGGCTGCTGAGTCTATGATGTTTTTTCGAAACAGGGGAAGTCCAATTCTTCTCTTAAGGAGACAGGTTTCTTTGGAGTTTCACTCTCATCCAACCTCAAAGCTGAGTTCAGTTCTTCATTGATCAGCAGAAAGGTAACTGTTACCGATACAACAATTCTTTCTCTTTACATTTAATCCTATGTATAGATGCTTCAATTCAATGTTGCCAGAAAGAAACAGTAAGTTTTCAGTAAGAGGTGTAATAGCATGGCTCACCTTATTGAATTGTATGTCAACACCATATCTGCCGGTTTCCTGAAATGAGTTTAATGCAAATGCATTGGAGATTATAACCAAATAACTGCAAATTATATTGTGTAAATATGTAATAAATCCACACCAAAGTACTAGTTCATCCCAATATGATGTGTGAGTGTGCTTTCAGTATCCAAAAATGATAATCAACACGATAATGAAATGTGAAATGAGCTCTCTGCTCGTGCTATTTTATCTGTCTAAACATAAAAGCTTTTGCTACATGCAGAATTTAAGAAAAAAGGAACTACCTCTTGTAACCATTAAAGCTCAAACAGCTACTACATCTCCTGCAATCAAACAGGCTGCACCAGAAGAAAAGAAAACTTTGAGAAAGGGCAATGTTATAGTCACTGGAGCCTCCTCTGGATTGGGTCTGGCCACAGCCAAGTCACTGGCTGAAACAGGAAAATGGCATGTTATTATGGCATGCAGAAATTTTCTCAAGGCCGAGAAGGCAGCTAAGTCAATCGGCATTCCCAAGGAGAATTATACTGTCATGCATCTTGACCTTGCTTCCTTTGACAGTGTCAGGCAATTTGTTGATAACTTCAAACGTTCTGGTAGGCCGCTTGATGTGCTGGTTTGCAATGCTGCTGTCTACTTACCCACTGCTAAGGAGCCAACTTTCACAGCTGACGGATTTGAACTGAGTGTTGGGACCAACCATCTAGGTCACTTTCTCCTCTCAAGGCTTCTGCTTGAGGACTTGAAGCAATCAGACTATCCATCAAAGCGTCTCATTATTGTTGGCTCCATTACAGGTACCGCCTTATATCCTAGAATCCAAATTTCCAAATACTATCAATTTGAAATGCTATATAAACAAACACTTGAACATTTTAGAATAAGTTCCTTAAATATCAGAGTGCAAAAGCACAATTCATAGTAATGATGAGTGATGATACTACAAAAATTTTCTAGTACGTTGAGGGAAAACAGGATTGATTTGCAGCTTTTCTAATTAACTTGTGAACTAACAACAATATACCCGATTATGTTGGAAGTATAACCTTAAAAATATGGTTTTGTGAATCTATATACAAGTACAGTTAAAAAACATTCAAAGAAGAATATTCTAAATGGGAGTTTTCTACTGATTGGATTTTAGGAAACACAAACACCTTGGCTGGAAATGTACCTCCAAAGGCCAACCTTGGGGATCTGAGAGGTCTTTCAGGAGGCTTGAATGGACTAAACAGCTCACCTATGATAGATGGTGGAGAATTTGATGGTGCCAAGGCCTACAAAGACAGCAAAGTCTGCAACATGCTTACAATGCAAGAGTTCCATAGACGCTTCCACGAGGAGACAGAAATCACCTTTGCTTCTCTCTACCCTGGTTGCATTGCTACAACAGGCCTGTTTAGGGAGCACATACCTTTGTTCAGGCTTCTTTTCCCACCCTTCCAAAAGTACATCACCAAAGGCTATGTTTCAGAAGAGGAAGCTGGACAAAGACTGGCTCAGGTCAGTTAAAAATTCTTTAGTAATATGCATCGTTAGGAACTTGTGCATACAAGACGGAATTAAAAATTTCCTACCACGCTACTAACACTGTAGTAATATAGGTGGTGAGTGATCCAAACCTGACAAAGTCTGGCGTCTACTGGAGCTGGAACAAGAACTCGTCTTCATTTGAAAACCAACTATCTAAAGAAGCCAGTGATGCAGAGAAGGCACGTAAGCTGTGGGAGATCAGTGAGAAGCTTGTTGGGTTGGCCTAAATGAAACATCGAAAGAGACTAAAACCCAGCAACTTATCTTTTTCAAAATCAAACAGTAAAACTCCACACAATTTACTGTCTTGTAGATTACAATTTTTTTTTTTCAGTTTCAAAACAATGCAAATATCTGTCTGACTGGTTAGCACAATCACAATAAGCAGGTTAAGTATAATAGTGCTTGCAACTGAACTGAAAATATAGACATAAATGTGAAATAGTTAGTTAAGAGTCGGTATTAGATTTGCCTGTACAATATTCCAGGAATGGAACTTCAAACAGTGTCTTATTGTCATCAAATCCAAGCAAATTAGCAAATAGCTATGTTGCTCAGGCTGATTCAAAATGAACCAACATCCTATATTCAAATTATTGATTATAAGCATATCATCAATGACTAAGTCTTTTCACATTTCTGGCCAGATAGCACAAGCTAGTTTGGATTCATATATTCATAACATCCATCCTACACACTGAATGCCCCAGAATATGATAAATTCCAGACATCTAATCCCAGGATAGAATATAGATAACCAGAATATGTGATAAATTCTCAGACCAGTAACAAACTGAATGCCCCAGATATAGAATATAGATATCCAGAATGTGATAAATTCTGGACCAGATGTGCAAGTAACAGACTAAAAACCTGAAAACACTGAAACAAATATCTGCTCAAGTTAATAAATAGGTTATATGAACTTGGACAATCGATGACTCCAGAATATATTCATTTCATCAACACCTAAAATTATGACAAAACCAAATGTTTTCATGCCAAAAGGATAAAAGAACTATTTTCAACTATAAAAGTATCGCAAAACTATATGCTTAGAAGTAACTATAATAGTACTTTCGGCAAGCACTGAAGTGCAAAGACTACTTACTTCAAGATGCTTCAGTTGACTAATGAGAATTCTCCACAGCCTTGGAAAATGCCTGCCAACTCTCACCGTGCATTTGTTCAGCAGCAATGGATCTCTTCAAAACATTCTTCTGGTTCTTGTCACTTCATGATGCAGTTAAAACTTATAGCATAATGCCCAGGAATCCCCAACATTTGGTGAAGTGTGCTTGAGCAACTAGTGTCAGATATTTTCAGCAGAACTCTCTTCCTTCCCAAGTGCAACCACGACTTTCTTCAGGATTGCTTCAGTTGGCTGGTGAGAGTTCTCGACAGCCTTGGAAATTGCTTGCCACCTCTCACCATGTTTTGGTTCAGCAGCAATGCATTTCTTTAACACATCTTTCTGGTCCTCCTCACTACCATGCTTCAGTTCAAACTTGTAGTACAACGCCCAGAAGTCTCCAATATCTAGAGCAAGGGTAACTGCCTTGATAAGCCAGTTCCTAGCTTGAACAACCTTCCTATCATGCCAGAATAACTTCGCAATGGCAGCAATAACACGGGGATCTTGATCACACTTCTTGAGAGCGTCCGTACTCTTAGTTTGTGTTGGTAGGGAGGAACCATCTCAATTGATGCAGCCCACAATATTCCACTATTGGGACACTCTTGCAATGCCTTTGCCATCAAAATATCAGATTCCTTTTTGTTTCCATGCCTCAATTCAGCTCGAACTGAAGCAAGCCAGAGTTCAGGGTTCTGGGGATTCTTCTTCCTACCCATAGTGAGCACTGCCCGAGCTTTACTCAACCCATTCATTTTCTCCTCCAAATTAGCTAGTGAAAGCCAAAGTGGAATACAGTTAGGACAGTGCTTAAGACCCGACTCATAAGCTTCCATAGCTTGTTCCATGCGACCAAGCTGCTCCTCTAGCTGCCCAAGCATCAACCACAACTTGAAGAACGATGGTAATTGCTTCAACCCTTCATCAAGCAACCTCCTCTCCTCTGCAGTGTTTACCAATTCTCTCTCCACGATTGCAGATTTCATCCAAACTCTTTCCTTGCCACCCCTATCTCTTGCCCTAGCAAGAATCATTCTCGCTCTCTCAAGCTCATGATTCTCAAATTCAAGCTTGAATTCTGCAAGCCAAATCTCCTCTGAGTTAGGTATAGCCGCATAGGCTTCTCGAAGAATTGCTCGGGCTGCAGGCACATCCCCAGCAAGCCAGTTCTCTTTGGCTCCCATAAGCCAAAGAACCTCAGCTTGTGGGCAATAAGTAACTGCTCTTCTCAATAACGCATCAAGACTCTCCCTAGTCCCATCACTCTTCTCAAGATGAGCAGCTTTAAACCAAATGCTTTTCTTAGTCGAAAACACAGTAAGGGCATGTGCATAAATAGCTCTTGCAGTCTCAATAGATTTTCTCTTTTTACACTCTTCAGCATCTGCCACCCAAGTCCTTTTCCTATCATCTTCTTCCACACCAATGCCAATTGTATTTGCAATGATGGCTTGACAAGTCACCACAGACTTTCCTTTCTCTGCAGTCTCTGCCTCTTCCATCCATGCTTCTCTATCAATAACTACTTCTTCTCTTTGCAATGCCCTTATACCTTTCTCAATAATTTTTCCCACCATTGATGTATTTCCATTGGCTTCCTCCAACTTGGCAGCAGTTATCCAAATTGCTGGCTCTTTAGCCAACTTCATCCTAGCCCTATTAAGCACTTTCTTGGCATTATCGTAAGTCTCTAATCTAGCTAAGTCCAACCACAACTCCACATGTAAAGGACAACACTCAACTGTTCTGTGTAACAACAACCTAGCATCTTCTGTATCTGCTAACTCCACAACAGCTATCAACAACCTAACCGAATCAGGTATATTTTCCAACCCTTTCCTCAACACTCTACTTTTATTCACAACATCATGTTCCAATTTGGCTGCCTGTAACCACAACTTCACAGAATTAGGTATCATTTTCACAGCAGTAGCAATAGCAGCTTTAGCCTCATCAGGACTAGCAAGCCTACAAGCTTCTATCCAGGCGTCCTCATTTTTCGGACACTCCTCACAACCTCTTCGCATCAACTGTCTGGCTGCCGTAATCTTACCAGCCAATTCCTCCAACCTGGCAGCTGCAATCCAACCCGGAGGATGTTTCGGGTTTGTTTGAATTACACTCTTCAACAACAACCTCGCCTTCTTAATATGCAAAATCTCGGTATCACTAGTTATCTTCATACTCTTCAAATCAGTCAAGTAACCTTTGGGATCCACCACAGTCAATCCCGAAACAGAATCAGACAAACGATCCAATTTCAGCGACAAAACGGTTCCTCTCCCTTTACCCACCACAGTCAAGTCAGTAACAGGAGTCTGACCCCACGGAATCTCCGTGCCACCAGCGGCTCTGCTCTTGGGGTCTAATGCGGTCACGTGTTCTTTCTCTTGTCTGGCTTTCTCCAACAAAGTATCGGGAACCGGCACAAAACTTTCGAACCTCTTTTTCTTGTTCCTCGACGAATAATCTCCGATTTCGGGGATGTTATCCCACTCTTGGGCCGAAATAGTGTGCATCTTTCTCTTTAGATCAGCGAATTGCTCCGTGATTTTAGGGTTTGAAGCTCTATACTTCTCGATTTCTTGCTTCAACCTGGCTTCTCTTCGATCCTTTCTTCTCGAATCCATTCTTTTGTCGATAGCTTCCCAAATAGCATCAGCTTCTTTGTCGTCTTCGTCGTACTCTGAGTTCGCAAACAACCCAACATCGTTACCTTCGAACTCATCAAACTTTTGATTCTCATCGTAATCTTTTTCATCTCCTTCGTCTTCGGGTTTTCCCCGGCCTCTTCCCACCGCAGCCGAACTAGCCGCGCCGCCGATTGAGGTGGCCGATCGATCGGGGAAGTCAGGAGTAGCGCGAGCCGGCCCAATATCAGACCGTGTGGTGAAGCCGGTGGCCCCACGACCCAGACCGGCGACATAGTTGCCCGGAGGTTTGGAGTTGAGGAAATCGAGGCGGGGCTTGCTGGGAGGCGGAGGAGGAGGAGCATCGACGGCCGCGCCGCCGAAGAGGGGCACGTGGAGGGTTAGGGTTGAGTAACGAGTGATGCCGAGTTGGGAGAGAAGGGCAGAATCTTCATTACGAGAATTGTGGGATGGGATTAGAAGGTGGTGGAGAGAAATCGGGATGGTGGTGTGTTGATGGAGGGTCTGTTTCAGGGAATGGAGAGTCGTGTTGTTTGGGTTTAGGTTCAAAAATAAGGTTCCGGAGTTGGGCGATGAAACGAATACCATGACTTTGATTGATTGAATTGATAGGGCGTTTACTCGTTGAGAATCCTAACCGTTTTAAAACTCAGATTGCCTGCCATTAATTTCGCGCCAAAAACTGAATCAATTGGCTAAAGGTCAGCGAATTGGGGATGACGATTTGATTGGCCCATACTGGGCTGTGGGCTGTGGCCCACTTCCCGATTATTAATTTCAGCCCATATCGAATATTATACACCACATTTTAAAAAGTAAATTGGACAATCATTAAAAAAGTTTTAATTTTAAAAATAATATGATTTTTCTTTGATTTTTCTTTATAAATCGGATGTGTTAATAATTTAAGTGGGGTTTATAAATAAAATGTATTAAAATTTATATATTTATCTCAATACAAGTACTATTGGCATTATTATGGATGGTGATATCTGTGCTCGTATAGTTGTCTTTATGACCAAGTAAATTGTTTTTAGGAAATACCACTCCAATAATTTAGATCTTTTTATAAGGAAGAGAAGGAGTAATCATAGTGCTTAATATGGTTTGGTGGAAAAAGACATTCATTCAGTTTAATAATATCTTTCTTTTTTTTTTTAAAGGGAATAATATCTCAAAATTGAGTGACGGACAGTGCAATTTGTTAGAAATTGACTCGTATTCCCATGTGATCCAAACGGAATTCAACTAAGCGAAAGTGGTCAACCGGAATTAGATTGGTTTTGGTGAGGTCTGAAATACACATTCGGGACACGTGAAGGTTCTAAAAGACGCGTGGGAACATGTATAAATTGGTTTTATTGCTAGAAAAGTCTTAGAAAGTACTTTGTCTCCAAGTAATTGCAATCTATAAATATGGGTGGCTTATCCCTGGAAAACTAGAAGCAGAGACACCTGGAAACATTAGAGAGTGGGTGAATCCGAGGAGTGAGATTCCAGGGAGATCTGGAGGGCAACCTAAGGGAGATCTAGAGGGCAACCTAAGGGATATCCAGAGGCGGAAGATCTCGGGGATATCCGGGGAGAGACCCAAGGGGAGGTCTAAGGAATATCTGGGTGGAGATCTAGTGAATATATGGGGAGAGATCTGATGATATCCGGTGGATATTCAAGGGACACCTAGGGGATGTTCGGGAAACACTCATGGGGCTCTAGAGTGAGCTGTTAGTTGAGAGCTCGGTTGTGAGCTTGGGCTTGGTAAGACTCAGTTGTAATTGAGATTTGGGGTTGAGAAAGAATATTGAGTGTGTACTGTGTAATTGCAACAATTTTCTATATAGTGGATATTTTTCTTTCGGCATCTTGATGGTTATGGTTTTTCCCTGTTTTGAGTTTCCATGTAAAAAGCTTATGTTGTGTGATTGGATATTTCTTTTCATATATATATATATATATATATATATATTTTTTTTTTTTCTTTTCTTTTTTTTAATGTTTTGAGACATTATTTGCTTATGGTATATATCAGGCATGCGCTTCCACGTCAAAATTTTCCCAAATCCCAACACGATTTGTATAGATATTGCCATATTGGAGACCGAGGATCAAGGAAGCACGGATACTTCGTTTGGTGGAGGTAACCCGTATCGAACTCGTATCCAGTTCGGATACACCCTGGATACACTAGGATACATATCCGATACGCCAAATGGCGTATCCGTTGACTTTTTGATAAGTTTGACTGGCGGATACTTGGGGGATACGGCTAGGATACGGGGGGATACGGCTAGGATACGCAAGGGATACGTTTGGGGCAAAATCATAAATATTTTAGTACAAAACGGGGTCAAATTATAATTTTAAAAATGTATGGGTCAAAAAGAAATTTTAAAGAAATATATCAGGTTAGGTCAATAACTCAATTGCAATTAGGGCTCGTTTCATTCAGCAGTCGCTTGAAAGAAAAATCAGAAAGGTGCTTCCAATTTTTTGGCTGATTTTCTAGCTAAAAAAGGTGCCAGTGGTGAGGTTGATGTGCTGAATTGGAGTTTCTCTTGATTGTGGCTTCGGTGGGCTGTGGTTCTTGTTCTTTTTTCTTCTCTTGTGAGCTTGCTTTCTCTATTTCTGGGCAATGGCTGGCTGTGTTGTTGTGTTTTGTTTTTGCTTGGATTTCTTTCTGCGTCTCTTTTCTCCTGTTTGGCTTCCGTTGGCTGCGTCTCTTGCGTCTCTTTTCTCTTGATCGTGGCTTCAGTGAGCTGTAGTTTTGCTAAAGTTTTGCTAAAGATTGGCTTCCGTCTCTTCCGTTGGCTGCGTCTCTTTTCTCGAGTCATCTTCCTCCTAAAGATTGCCTTTCAAAAAAAAAAAAAAAAAAAAAATCAGAAAGAAGAAAAGAAGAAAGAGTTTTGTGAACTGGGCACAAAACAAAGCACAAAAACTTTCGTTTCATTCAAATTAAGCTATATTTTTCACTTTTTCAGTTTTCTTGTATTCCAAATATTTCCAATTATTCCATGTTTGCCTCTTTTAGTCTTTTAGCCTTGTTAATAAATTTTGTAATATGTTACGACTTAATTTGGATATTGTAATATGTTACATTTATTTAGATGATTGGATATGAATATGTTTTGATTTTTGAATGAATTATCAAATATCCTTTTATATATTCTTATTTTAAATAAAATATAAATATATATTATTTTAATAAACGTATCCCTGCCGTATCCGTATCCTAGTTTTTTGAGATTTACCGTATCCCCGTATCGTGCCGTATCCGTATCCCGTATCCGTATCCTATCCGTGCTTCCTTGCCGAGGATGGAGTACAAAACAGCAATCACGAAGGAAACCGAAAAGAAATGTACGGATCAGGGATACGTTTATTAAAATAATATATATTTATATTTTATTTAAAATAAGAATATATAAAAGGATATTTGATAATTCATTCAAAAATCAAAACATATTCATATCCAATCATCTAAATAAATGTAACATATTACAATATCCAAATTAAGTCGTAACATATTACAAAATTGTTAATAAATTTTGTAATATGTTACGACTTAATTTGGATATTGTAATATGTTACATTTATTTAGATGATTGGATATGAATATGTTTTGATTTTTGAATGAATTATCAAATATCCTTTTATATATTCTTATTTTAAATAAAATATAAATATATATTATTTTAATAAACGTATCCCTGCCGTATCCGTATCCTAGTTTTTTGAGATTTACCGTATCCCCGTATCGTGCCGTATCCGTATCCCGTATCCGTATCCTATCCGTGCTTCCTTGCCGAGGATAGAGTACAAAACAGCAATCACGAAGGAAACCGAAAAGAAATGTACGGGTATGTACGTATAGAAATACTTTATGCTGGGACATGTGTGGTTGTTGTCTAGTTCAAGTATAGAAATTGAGTTCTCTCAAAAAAAAAAAAAAAAAAAAAAAAGTATAGAAATTGAGTATATCACTTCACAATATATTGGATATGGATGTAATAGACCGCCTCCACCGCAACATGCGCAGTTACTACATATTGTCGGTGCAAACTGCAAAGTAAGCTAGCATACATAATACGTTTTACCTATAAATAAATAAATTACATACAATTTAACTCTTCTCTGTTTTTAACTCATAAAAACTATAATTAAACTTATATGTACGGTAGATTCAATGGAATTATAATTTTTTTTCCTGATGTATTACAATAATTCAGAGACCAAGGAATTGTTAGACAATAAATATATCAGGACGAAGAATGTGGACCATAGATTATAGAGACGTTTTGATAAGTGCATACACTTTGAATCAAATTATATAAATCTAGTGATCCACGTTCTTCGTCCTGATATATTTATTGTCAAGACGAACTATAGATTATGGAGAAGTTTTAATAAGTGCATACACTTTGAGTTAAATTATGTAAATCTAGTGGTCCACATTCTTCGTCTTGATATATTTATTGTCAGGACGATCTGATAATTGAAAATCAGTATATATATATATATATATAGTTTGAATCTCATATATATAGTCTATTATCTGAGATGTTTGAGCTTGAGTAACTACATACAACTATACAAGTGGTATAATAATAAGGGTGTGGATATTGACACCGATAAATATGATAAGTACACTCATATTTTAAGAAAAAATTTAATTATAAAAATATCCCATTATAAATTTACCAATAAGGACAACTTAGTTTAATTAAAAATAAAACAAATATTATGTACACCAATTAATTGCACCTATCTTATACTATATCTCTTTATTAAAAAAAATAATAATTCTAAACTCTAATTAAACCATAATTTTATTTCAAGTATCAAAATCTCTCGTTATCATATAACAAAGTAATTTCCATTTAGACCATCTGTGTGTGCCGAGTACCCAAGAACTTGAGGGAGGAGAAGGTTATAGAGTGTGTCCATTGCGGTTGTAGGGGCTGTGCAAGTGGAGATTGATTAATTGTCTCTCCTGGTGGGCTAATGGATACTTAGTATGCCTTCTACTTATAGTCAAATATTGCTCAACAGGCGCTGTTAGTATCAGATCTTTGCAACTGCAGTTACTAATGAGTAAGATATTTTATCAAACATAAGACATTTTGAAAATTTGGGGCAGACTTCAACTTTGTTAATCGATGATGATTGTGGTCATTGAAAGATGAGCAATGTTGTAAAATTGGCCGGAAGTTGGGCCAATTTTTCTTTTCTTTTCATTAAGAAAAAATAATGGAAAAAGAATTTTCTGTTGACTCTAATCATACAGAAGTACTTATTTATTTATTTTTTGTTATGAACTCTATCAATAAACAAAAAGTGAGAATTTTTTTTTTTTTTTTAAAGATAGCGGTGTATATCTTTTGTGAAATTGGATGTGTTAATAACATAAGAGAATTTATAAATAAATTGTATTAAAAATGAATACATTTATTTAAACAAGGGTACTATTGATATTAATATGAGTGTTTATAGTAATGATTTAATTTTAAATTTTAAACATGAGTGTACTTATAAATATATGTGTGCTTATCATATTTATGGGTGTCAATATCTGCACCCTAATAATAATAATAATAATAATATATTTACATTGTTGTTACAAAATTTAATGTATTGAGAGTTTTTTTTTTTTTTTTTTTTGGTGCTAAATTAACAGTTTGATTAATTAACAACAATGATTTTTACCTAGGGCAAATTGCAATGCACTCCTTGAGGTTTGTTCAAGTTTCACTTAGATGGAAATTTTTTGTTATTATACATTAACACCCCCAAGACTTAAATTTAACTTTAAAAATACCTAAAATGCCCATAGTTGTATTATTTTATAAATAGTTTAAAAAAATTAAATAAATAAATTTGGTATTTTAAAAATTAAATAAAAAATATTTATTTATTTAATTTTTTAAAACTATTTATTTGATTTGATTTTTTAAAAATATTTATTTGATTTGATTTTTTAAAAATATTTATTTGATTTGATTTTTTTAAACTATTTATTTATTTGATTTTTTAAAAACTATTTATTTATTAACTTTTTAAAAACTATTTATTTATTTAATTTTTTAAAACTATTTATTTATTTAATGAATCATACCTTTTATTTAATTTTTTTTATTTATTAAAGTTTATAAAGTTTTTGGTTAAAAGGTAAAAAATGAACTTAAAGTATTGATTTATTTATATTTTTAAAACTATTTATTTATTTAATTTTTTAAAACTATTTATTTATTAATGAATCATATCTTTTATTAAATTTTATAAATTTTTTGGTTAAAAGGTTAAAAAATAAAGTATAAAATAATACAACTAGGGGTATTTTAGATATTTTTAAAGTCAAATTTAAGTCTTGGGGGTGTTAGTGTATAATAACAAAAGTTTTCCATCTAAGTGCAACTTGTCCAAACCTCAAGGGTACAATGCAATTTTCCCTTTTACCTAATATGATACCTGAATTGACACGCAAACTTTTTGCTGCCAAGTTTGACCTGATAAGGGTGACCTTAAAGGATTAGGTTCAAAATGTCAAATTCCAAATTCCATATTCCATCTAACATTTATGGAGTACATTTATAAGGTAGAAAGATCAAAGACTTGACTTTTGTATGAATTTGGATCCTCTGATCTGATATTTTTCATAACCTCGTATAATTTTATAACACATAAGCATTGCAATGAATTGATGGTTGATTTTCACAACCACTTTATCAACAATCAATCACATGCTTTAAAAAGATTAGGAAAAAGATTAGATCGGCAGAGGATCAACTTGTATATAAAAGAAACAAAAGAGTCCTCCAAGTGGAAATTTGAAAGATTTAATAATTTGGAATTGAAATATTACAACAAAAGTTCATTTATTTCTTTGATTTATTTCAATTAATTTCACATAAGTGGATTTCAATAATAACAGTTTCTCCATCAAAATTAAAAAACTGAAAGTATTAAAATAAATTGTCAGGCATTTTTCCATAGAAGGAACTCTGGTATTATTCCTGGAGTCTACTTTTTGCCAGGTCAAAAATCAATATAAGAAATTAAGAATACAAAACAATATAAATAGCAGTAACACTTTGCTTAATTTATTTAATATAGTTGTGCTTGTCAGCTTTGTGCATGTGATGTCATATTGAAAACACCATTAAACCTTGTGTACCTTAATTAAAGTAAGCGGTCAACAATGCTGTGTTGCTAACATTTCATACATGTAAAAGCCTGATCAAATAGCAAGTTGATTGCTTCCTTGTCTGAAAGAAAGAAAATGACCCACATGCTGAAGACTTGTCTTCTTTCCATTTTTAGATCTAAAAGTCCCCAATTCCATGGCTTGATTGTTGGTAATTGGTATTAACGCGTCAAAAAGCAAACCAAAACAACATCTGGATTAATTTGTCTGAAAACACACACAGACAGAGGAGGTGAGAAGATGGGTTTGGTGGGTGTCCCAGAAAATGGGAATGGAGAAACGGGTGTCTCTCTGGCTCTGGGAAGCAAGAACAAGTACAGGAGAATGGATTCTGAGCTCACAGAGGATGATGATCATTATCTTCGCGAGGAGAGGAAGAGCGCTATCAGAAAATATGTTTTTGCTTGTGCTGTTTTTGCATCTCTCAATAATGTTCTTCTTGGCTATGGTAAGCTACTCTATTGTGATAGTATTAATAATTGTCTCTGTTCTTGTTGTTGTTGTTGTTGATGATATGATGATGATGATGTTGAAATTATTAGCAGTGATTTTTCTCTATTTGATGTCTAAATTTAGTTGGAAAAGAAAAGAATTAATCTTTTTGACAGTCAAGTTATAGAAATTTTGGCATTTTGTTATTATTTTCGAAGAACAGGGATGGTCTAAATTAATCCTAAAAACTGTAGCAGTTTTCAATTCATTTTTTATGATGGAAGTATAGTAATAGACAAAAATCACAATTCAATCTGGGTCATTGTAAATTACCACATTTTCAGTATTACACTGTCAAACTGTTTGCTGAGATCTATAATCACATAGAATTTTAATTTGTCAAGTTCTCAGTTTTTCAACATTGCTTACTGTCATATCAGCATGGCAAACTGATTTTGCTGTAAGATGCTTATCACGAATCGAACATGTCATGTTTCTTTCATTGAAACTGCTGCAGATGATAATCTGACTCATGATAAGAAAATGTTATTGGGGGAAGTATTTAAGAGGTTTTATTGATTCATTCTTTGACATTGGCATTCTTGTGAGCTTGTGATAATTTTCCTATTTACCGTATCTTTAATGTCACAATTGGTTAATATTTATTGAAACTGAACTTCTATATCACTTAAACTGTTAGGATTGTTTGAAATCAACTTCATGTTTTCTTTTTGTTCGAGAAAAAAATGACATTGCAATTAAGAAATTAAGGCGTTCATTTTGCAGATGTGGGTGTCATGAGCGGAGCAGTCATATTCATTAAGGAAGATTTAAAGATAACTGATGTACAGGTGGAAGTTCTTATTGGAATCCTGAGCATCATCTCACTTGTGGGTAGTTTAGCTGGTGGGAAAACTTCTGATGTTCTCGGTAGAAAATGGACGATGGCTTTAGCCGCTCTTGTCTTTCAGATAGGTGCAGCTGTGATGACAGTAGCTCCTTCATTTGAAATACTAATGATAGGAAGAGTCTTGGCAGGAGTTGGAATTGGCCTAGGAGTCATGATTGCCCCTGTCTATATTGCTGAGATATCGCCTACTATTTCCAGAGGCTCCCTTACTTCCTTTCCAGAGATTTTTATAAATGTAGGAATATTACTTGGTTATGTCTCCAACTATGCGTTTTCAGGTCTGTCGGTACACATAAGCTGGAGGGTGATGCTGGCTGTTGGAATTCTGCCCTCAGTCATTGTTGGGTTTGCGCTATTCATAATCCCTGAGTCACCAAGGTGGTTAGTAATGCAGAACCGAGTTGAAGAAGCGAGATTAGTGCTGCTGAAAACAAATGAGGATGAGAAAGAGGTGGAGGAAAGACTTGAAGAAATACTAGTTGCTGCCGGAATGAGTAATGGGGAGAAGTATGAAGAAAAAGCTGTGTGGCGCGAACTGTTGAGCCCTTCTCCATCACTTCGCCGTATGCTAGTCACTGGGTTTGGAATCCAGTGTTTCCAAATGATCACAGGAATTGATGCAACTGTTTATTACAGCCCTGAAATTTTCGAACAAGCTGGGATTGAGAATAATTCAAAGCTTCTTGCAGCAACAGTTGCCGTGGGCATTACAAAGACTGTCTTTATATTGTTTGCTATATTTCTTATTGACAGACTTGGGAGGAAGCCTTTGCTCTACGTGAGCACGATTGGAATGACTGTTTGTTTATTCAGTTTGGCTCTTGGTCAAACTTTACTGGGTAAGGGAGAACTTGGTATTGCTTTAACAATCCTGTCTGTTTGCGGAAATGTAGCTTTCTTTTCCGTGGGACTTGGCCCAGTTTGCTGGGTTTTGACATCTGAAATCTTCCCTTTAAGGCTACGTGCACAAGCGGCAGCACTAGGGGCTGTCGGTAATAGGGTGAGTAGTGGCTTGGTCGCCATGACTTTCCTCTCCGTCTCCCATAAAATTACTATGGGTGGAACATTCTTTATCTTTTCATTCATTTCGGCTTTTGCTGTTCTTTTTGTTTACAAGTTTGTTCCTGAGACGAAAGGAAAATCATTAGAACAGATTGAATTGCTATTTAAGAATGAACTTGATTGGCAAGAAAGTGAAATTGAGCTGGGAGATGCCGAGCAACTTGTGGATAAACAATGAAGGGGCCACTTAATGAGCCTAATCGTAACAATTCTGAGTCATAGATGACTCGGCAGGATCACAAAGATGGGAACTCAAATCATTCCACGTTTACTGAGTTGAATTCACACCCCTCCTCATGCTAATATTGTCTATGACCAGAAGATTCGGCAAAGGAGAGTTTAAAGGAGGGTGACTGGCGAGGGTGGAGGCTGTGCAGGCATGCCTTCACTTATTCAAAGTAGTACATCTGTCCTTACAAGTTTTGTTACATAGAAATCCATGGAATAGTTGTATTTGCATTCGAATTAATACTCGGATTATTAGTATATAAGATGTTCTGATATTATCTTAATAAAATTTACCGCCCCAAGGGATGGATTTGGAGAAACTTTTTGCAGCTAAAATTTGAAAATGTTATTGTCAGAATCATGTATATACCTGTGCAATCTCCAGGTTTGCAACTATGTTAAAGGCTTGTTGGTTCCTTGGATGGTGGGAAATGATTTCAAAATCATCATTCATGATATTTGGGTTCCATGTACTGATGCAGGTATAACATTCTTGGGAGTATGTATTTCTTTCATCTTCTTGTATTATGTTTTACCTCGAAAACTCAGATGAAATTGTTCTGTTTGGAAGTTTTATATTTTTGTAGTCATCAGTTTATCCCACTCTCAAAAAACATTATTATAGCTTGAATCCACCAAATGGTCGGATCTGTTGCATTTTGTAGGACAAGTAACAAGTGAATAAGCAATTATATAAAAGCTTAATATATTGGTGGTGACCGGCGAGGGGTTCTATGTGCATTTTAAAAGTATTTGTGGAGAGTTTTCTCCTGATTTATGAAAATAGATATCTGAGCCGTATAGGTATTTTCCGATCTTAATAGGTATTTATTTTTCACATCTTAATTTATTAATAATGCTAACTCGGCAAAGCTTTGCAATAAATTTTCTTCAAAAATCTTCTTCAAAAATCAATTGAGTAAATCAAGAAAATCGAAGAATTTAGAAAAAAAAATCATGAAATAATATCCTCAAAGTCAAAAGCTTGTTATCTTCGGAGAAAAATTTCAGTACACCCGGTGCACCAATCACCACTGCTGACTGGTGCAAGTGGCAGTGTTAAGATTAAAAAATATATCGAAAAAGTTAGAGCATCTCCAACGTATACACCATCTACATCAAATACACCAAAAAAAATATCTCCAACGTATACACTATCCACATCAAATAATATTTGGTGGATAAACAGTACCCCCAAGTTTGATAGGCACTGTTCATCCATTTTTTTTTTTTTTTTAAATTATGATGTCACATCACCATTTACTTTTTATAAAAATTATTAATTTAACCATTTTACACTTAATTTTAACAATATGCATTCCTAAAAAATATACAGTTGGAAAGATCTCGTTGAGATTTTTAAAATGATACCCACTTTGATATACATATTTAATTTAATTATTAATTAATACATTTAACTAATTTAAACTTGACTTAATTAGTAAATCTAGTGCAATTAAATACATTACATAAATAAACTCTACAATAAAGCAAATTGCAACACAGGTTGACAATAATAATAAAAACTCGTTCAAAATAATTCTAAAAAATCATTTAGAAATTGTTATGTACCAACATATTGTGACAGAAATATAGAGAAAAAAGAAGAAGAATTAAGTAGAGTTTGGGAGAAAAGCAATATTCATTGAAAATTAATCTCATCCAACAATTGTAGGCTATAATTTTTTTTTTGTTGAAATAATTAAGTGAAAATTAGTTGGATAAATGAGTTCAATAATATTCGGTATAGTTATTATTTAATTTTTTGGACATTATATAAGTAATTATTGAAGAATAATATTTTTATGAAAAAAATTATTATTATTATTGTATAAGTTAATTAATAAAAATTATTTAATATTGTATAAAGGGGAATGCTATCTACCTTTCCCATTTGCCTTTCCCATTTACCTTTCCCATTTACCTTTCCCACTCATTGTTTGACACGTGTACACTTTTTCATTTAATAAAAAGCACTCACTTTTTGCTACAAAGTTAGTTTACATCTTTACCCCTTATTAATGAAATGATAGAAACAGCCCTCAGGGGTAAACATGTAAACAAACTTTGAAGCAAAAAGTGAGTGCTTTTTATTAAATGAAAAATATACACGTGTCAAGCAATGAGTGGGAAAGGTAAATGGGAAAGACAAATGGGAAAGGTAGATAGCATTCCCCTTGTATAAATATGTATTGGGAGAATATTTTGGAAAAATGCTCTTTTGGTGTGATACATTGGAGATGAAAAAAAGTTGTTGTAAGAAAGATGCTCTTTTTTGGTGTAATATTTGGCGTTTGGGTTAAAGATGCTCTCACCCCCCTAGAAAAGGGGGTGAGCATTACCTCTCTCCCCAACACTTGACATGTGTCAAGAGAGGGGTATTTTTGTCTAAAAACTATCATGTGTTTAGACAAAAATACCCTCCCCTAGATACATGTCAAGTGTTGGAAATGGGGTAATGTTTACCCCCTTGAAGGGGTGAGCAAAAATGGACTGGAAGTTAGCGGAAGACAGGAAGGAGAGTGAAAATTTTTAAAAACACTTCAAACTGCAAACATCATTCTTCAATCTTCAAGTCTCTCTCCACGGAACATATTAAGCACAGCCATGTCCAAGTAAGAGGAGTGAAGCTTCACGTAGCTGAAATCGGAACCGGTACAATTTATCAGTCTTATTCCACTAGCAACAGCTGGATACCGAGCTATCGCTATCGATTACAGGGGCTATGGACTCTCAAATCATTCACCGGAGCCTCACAAAACCACATTTAATGACTTTGCTGAATGCTGATGACGTTGTTGCCCTTCTTGACTCTTTGAGTATCAGTAAGGTACCTTAATTTCTTCTTCCAGTATATAAATTACTCCGGTGATCTGAATTAGTACTTGATTCAAACTACAATTGTATGTGCTTTTCATGATTTACAAAAAAAAAACACATTCGGTTTTTTCAAGTGGGTCAATTATGAAATCGTTAATTATTTGAGTCCTCAAAAAGTTGCAGAAGCTGTTCTTCAATCTGTGTTTGGCTTGATTAATTGCTTATGTTAGAGTATCATTTGTAATCTTAGGTTTATCTGTACATAGAAATTCAATTACATTAATTTTGAGTACTCTTTGACAATCAAAAACCAGGCTTTTTTAGTTGGCAAAGATGCTGGAGTCATACCGGCATACATGATAGCAGCTGCCCACCCTGAAAAAGTGGCCGGCATCATAACAATGGGTGTCACTCCAAATCATGGATAAACTTCCCAAAGGATTCTACATATTAAGGTGGCAGGTAATCTATTCTGTTCAGTACTTTTGGTTTAATAGGTGCATTGGAAGATATATAAGAGCAATGTTCACTTTTTTAAATTTTAGTTAATGAGAAATTGATAATATTCACTGATTGAATCCAGGAACCAGGGTGAGCTGAAGCAGATTTTGGCCGATTTGATGTGAAGACAGTGATAAGAAAAATCTACATTCTCTTCTCAGGAAGTGAGCTGCAAGTAGCTGGTGATGATCAGGAGATCATGGGCTTGGCTGATCCATCAACTCCTCTGCCACCACGGTTCAGTGAGGAAGATCTCTCTGTGTATACTGGTTTATACGAGAATTCAGGTTTCCGTACTGCATTACAGGTCCCCTGCAGGTAACCGTAGAAATTCTTCCTATATAAAATGAATGTAATTTGAACAATTATTATCAACATCCAAGCTTTGCATACAGATATACTAGAATTGGAGAAAAAGAGTCCTCCAAGTAGAAATTTGAAAGATTTAATACTTTGGAATTGGAATATTACAATAAAAGTTCATTTATTTCTTTGATTTATTTCAATTAATTTCACATTCAACAATTAAGTTGATTTCAGTAATAACAGTTACTCCATCAAAATTCAAAAACTGAAAGTATTAAAATAAATTGTCAGGCATTTTTCCATAGAAGGAACTCTTGTATTATTCCTGGAGTCTACTTTTTGCCAGGTCAAAAACAATATAAGAAATTAAGAATACAAAACTATATAAATAGCAGTAACACTTTGCTTAATTTATTTAATACAGTTGTGCTTGTCAGCTTGTGCATGTGATGTCACCTTGAAAACACCATCAAACCTTGTTTACCTTATTTAAAGTAAGCGGTCAACACCTTGTGATGCTAACATTTTATACATGTAAAAGCCTGATCAAATAGCAAGTTGATTTCTTGCTTGTCTGGCAGAAAGAAAATGACCCACTTGCTGAAGACTTGTCTTCTTTCCATTTTTAGATCTAAAAGTCCCCAATTCCATGGCTTGATTGTTGGTAATTGGTATTAACGCGTCAAAACAACATCTGGGTTAATTTGTCTGAAAACACACACAGACAGAGGAGGTGAGAAGATGGGTTTGGTGGGTGTCCCAGAAAATGGGAATGGAGAAACAGGTGTCTCTCTGGCTCTGGGAAGCAAGAACAAGTACAGGAGAATGGATTCTGAGCTCACAGAGGATGATGATCATTATCTTCGCGAGGAGAGGAAGAGCACCACCAGAAAATATGTTCTTGCTTGTGCTGTTTTTGCATCTCTCAATAATGTTCTTCTTGGCTATGGTAAGCTACTCTATTGTGACAGTATTAGTAATTGCCTCTGTTGTTGATGATGATGTTGAAATTATTAGCAGTGATTTTTCGGTACTTGATATCTAAATTCAGTTGCAAAAGAAAAGAATTAATCTCTTTGGTAGTCAAGTTATAGAAATTTTGGCATTTTAATTGTATTTTCAAAGAACAGGGATGGTCCAAATTAATACCAAAAAAATTTAGCAGTTTTCAATTCATTCTTTATGATGGAAGTATAGTACTAGACACAATTCAATCCGGGTCATTGTGAATTGCCACATTCGGTATTACACTGTCAAACTGTTTGCTGAGATCTATAATCACATAGAATTTAAATTTGTCAAGTTCTCAGTTTATCAACATTGCTTATTGTCATATCACGAATCGAACATGGCAAGTTTCTCTTCAAACAAATCTTAGTTTCTTTCATTAAAACTGCTGCAGATGATAATCTGACTCATGATAAGAAAATGTTATTGGGGGAAGTATTTAAGAGGTTTTATTGATTCATTCTTTGACATTGGCATTCTTGTGAGCTTGTGATAATTTTCCTATTTACTGTATCTTTAATGTCACAATTGGTTAATATTCATTGAAACTGAACTTCTATATCACTTAAACTGTTAGGATTGTTTGAAATCAACTTCATGTTTTCTTTTTGTTTGTGTACAAAATGACATTGCAGTTAAGAAATTAAGGTGTTCATTCTGCAGATGTGGGTGTCATGAGCGGAGCAGTCATATTCATTCAGGAAGATTTAAAGATAACTGATGTACAGGTGGAAGTTCTTATTGGAATCCTGAGCATCATCTCACTTGTGGGTAGTTTAGCTGGTGGGAAAACTTCTGATGTTCTCGGTAGAAAATGGACGATGGCTTTAGCCGCTGTTGTCTTTCAGATAGGTGCAGCTGTGATGACAGTAGCTCCTTCATTTGAAATACTAATGATAGGAAGAGTCTTGACAGGAGTTGGAATTGGCCTAGGAGTCATGATTGCCCCTGTCTATATTGCCGAGATATCGCCTAATATTGCTAGAGGCTCCCTTACTTCCTTTCCGGAGATTTTTATAAATGTAGGAATATTACTTGGTTATGTCTCCAACTATGCGTTTTCAGGTCTGTCGGTACACATAAGCTGGAGGGTGATGCTGGCTGTGGGAATTCTGCCCTCGGTCATTGTTGGGTTTGCGCTATTCATAATCCCTGAGTCACCAAGGTGGTTGGTAATGCAGAACCGAGTTGAAGAAGCGAGATTAGTGCTGCTGAAAACGAATGAGGATGAGAAAGAGGGGGAGGAAAGGCTTGAAGAAATACTAGTTGCTGCCGGAATGAGTAACGGGGAGAAGTATGAAGAAAAAGCTGTGTGGCGCGAACTGTTGAGCCCTTCTCCATCACTTCAACGTATGCTAGTCACTGGGTTTGGAATCCAGTGTTTCCAACAGATCACAGGAATTGATGCAACTGTTTATTACAGCCCTGAAATTTTCAAACAAGCTGGGATTGAGAATAATTCAAAGCTTCTTGCAGCAACAGTTGCCGTGGGCATTACCAAGACTGTCTTTATATTGTTTGCTATATTTCTTATTGACAAACTTGGGAGGAAGCCTTTGCTCTACGTGAGCACAATTGGAATGACTGTTTGTTTATTCAGTTTGGCTCTCGGTCAAACTTTACTGGGTAAGGGAGAACTTGGTATTGCTTTAACAATCCTGTCTGTTTGCGGAAATGTAGCTTTCTTTTCTGTGGGACTTGGCCCAGTTTGCTGGGTTTTGACATCTGAAATCTTCCCTTTAAGGCTACGTGCACAAGCGGCAGCACTAGGGGCTGTCGGTAATAGGGTGTGCAGTGGCTTGGTCGCCATGACTTTCCTCTCCGTCTCCCATAAAATTACCGTGGGTGGAACATTCTTTATCTTTTCATTCATTTCGGCTTTTGCTGTTCTTTTTGTTTACAAGCTTGTTCCAGAGACAAAAGGGAAATCATTAGAACAGATTGAATTGCTATTTAAGAGTGAACTTGATTGGCAAGAAAGTGAAATTGAGCTGGGAGATGCCGAGCAACTTGTGGATAAGCAATGAAGGGGCCACTTAATGAGCCTAATCGTAACAATTCTGATGACTCAGCAGGATCACAAAGATGGGAAATCAAATCATTCCACGTTTACTGAGTTGAATTCACACCCCTGACCGAACTACCGTTAGTATGAGCTTGCATATCTGTGACTAACCCCTCCTCATGCTGATATTGTCTATGACCAGAAGATTCGGCAAAGGAGAGGTTAATGGAGGGTGACTGGCAAGGGTGGGGGCTGTGCAGGCATGCCTTCACTTATTCGAAGTAGTACATCTGTCCTTACAGTTTTTGTTACATAGAAATCCATGGAATACTTGTATTTGCATTCGAATTAATACTCGGATTTTTAGTATATAAGATGTTCTGATATTATCTTAATAAAATTTACCGCCCCAAGGTATGGGATTTGGTGAAACTTTATGCAGCTAAAATTTGAAAATGTTATTGTCAGAATCATGTATATACCTGTGCAATCTCCAGGTTTGCAACTATGTTAAAGGCTTGTTGGTTCCTTGGATGGTGGGAAATGATTTCAAAATCATCATTCATGATATTTGGGTTCCATGTACTGATGCAGGTATAACATTCTTGGGAGTATGTATTTCTTTCATCTTCTTGTATTATGTTTTACCTCGAAAACTCAGATGAAATTGTTCTGTTTGGAAGTTTTATATTTTTGTAGTCATCAGTTTATCCCACTCTCAAAAAACATTATTATAGCTTGAATCCACCAAATGGTCGGATCTGTTGCATTTTGTAGGACAAGTAACAAGTGAATCGGCAATTATATAAAAGCTTGATATATTGGTTAATTGTGATCGGTGAGGGGTTCTATGTGCATTTTAAAAACATTTATGGGGAGTTTTCTCCCGATTTATGGAAGTAGATATTCGGGCCGTATATGTATTTTCTAATCTTAGTAGGTTCCAACAATCCTATTATAAACCGTAATACAATTTAAATGAATGGATTATAGTATTGTCACGTCATTTCGGATTATAGTAGCATTATTGATGTATTTATATATATATATTTTTTTTTGAAGAAGTATTTATATTGAGTGGCACAAATTAACAACTAAAAATTTTCAATGATAATAAATTCAATAAATGCACAGGTAGACGGGTAGAGACAAAACAATCAATACAAGAATTCATTGAATTTCGACTCTTCGTCTTGTTTATAGTCAAATGATTCTCTGCATCTTAAATGTTAACTCTTCAAGTCTCTCTCTCTCTCTCTCTCCATGGATCAGATTAAGCACAGCCATGTCCAAGTAAGAGGAGTGAAGCTTCACGTAGCTGAAATCGGAACAGGTAGAATTTATCAGTCTTATTCTACTAGTATCATATCATCTCCGTATTTTTTTTTTTCAATTTAATTTTCTGAACAAACCCGTCAAATTTCTGTGCATGCAGGTCCTAAGGTAGTGGTTTTCTTGCATGGATTCCCAGAAATATGGTATTCATGGAGATACCAAATGATTGCTGTAGCTGCAGCTGGATACCGAGCGATCGCTATCGATTGCAGGGGATATGGACTCTCAGATCATTCACCAGAGCCTCACAAAACCACATTTAACGACTTTGCTGATGACGTTGTTGCCCTTCTTGACTCTTTGAGTATCAGTAAGGTACCTTAATTTCTTCTTCAAGTATATAAATTACTCCGGTGATCTGAATTAGTACATGATTCAAACTACAATTGTATGTGCTTTTCATGATTTACAAAAAAAAAAACACATTCGGTTTTTTCAAGTGGGTCAATTATGAAATCGTTAATTATTTGAGTCCTCTAAAAGTTGCAGAAGCTGTTCTTCAATCTGTGTTTGGCTTGATTAATTGCTTGTGTTAAGAGTGTCATTTGAAATCTTAGGTTTATGTGTGCATGGAAATTCTGGTACATTAATTTTGAGTACTCGTTGACAATCAAAAACCAGGCTTTTTTAGTTGGCAAAGACGCTGGAGTCATACCGGCATACATGGTAGCAGCTGCCCACCCTGAAAAAGTGGCCGGGATCATAACAATGGGTGTCCCTTTCATGATACCAGGGCCAATGTCACTCCAAATCATGGATAAACTTCCCAAAGGATTCTACGTATTAAGGTGGCAGGTAATCTATTGTGTTCAATACTTTTGGTTTAATAGGTGAATCGGAAGATATATAAGAGCAATGTTCACTTTTTTTAATGAAATTGATAATATTCCCTGATTGAATCCAGGAACCAGGGCGAGCTGAAGCAGATTTTGGCCGATTTGATGTGAAGACAGTGATAAGAAAAATCTACATACTCTTCTCAGGAAGTGAGCTGCAAGTAGCTAGTGATGATCAGGAGATCATGGACTTGGCTGATCCATCTACTCCTCTGCCACCATGGTTCAGTGAGGAAGATCTCTCTGTGTATGCAGGTTTATATGAGAACTCAGGTTTCCGTACTGCATTACAGGTCCCCTACAGGTAACCGTAACAATTATTATCAACATCCAAGCATTGCATACAGATATACTAGAATTGGAGTTCTTGTGATGTAAATATCTAAAAATAGGAAACGAAAATACATTGTCCCTGAAGTTAACTACTTTTTCCCCTCCCATTTCAGGTCATTTGGAAATGATTTTGAGATAACCGATCCAAAAATCACAGCTCCAGCATTGTTGATCATGGGTGAGAAGGATTATGTTCTGAAGTTTCCAGGGATGGAGGATTTCATTCGAAGCGGGGAGGTGAAAAATTTTATGCCCAATTTGGAAATCAAGTTCATGGCAGAAGGAAACCATTTTGTTCAAGAACAACTTCCGGAGGAGGTGAATCAGCTCATCATCAGCTTCTTTAACAAAATTAGTATCTGAGTGATGAGATTGCTCTCCGAGTATTTGGTGCACAACTTTTAAATTGAGAAGAATAAATTGTTGATGTTTAATCTACAAGCTGAGAGAGACTTTGACTGTGTAAATATGTTAAGTAGTAAATTTCTCTCTGCATATTTTATCCCCCCCAATTGTCACCACCATTCTCTTTCTTTTTACATAACAAGGTTGAGTAATGGCGATTGGTGACATTACCTTGTGAAATCTGGTCCTAGCTATATTATTTTATTAATGCTTCTCAATTTTACTTGCTAAGTTTTGCTGGTTTGGAATAGCACATGGTAACTTTCATGAGGGATCCTAATTGACACAAGTGCATAATGGATACAGAATTCGATATATATACACACCGGTGCTGATGAAACGGAATCACTCACGTTGTAATCATGGAATCACTCAACGCGACCAAGCTGATTGCTTGATTTATAGGAGGAATCACTCAACTCCAAAAGATTAAAAACATAATCAAATTAAACTCAACTCTATTCTCTTCTAATTTTCCATTACATATAAATAGGAATTATATCACCATTTTTCAAGATAATTAAACTAAACAACCATCCATATTTTAGTCAAAGACCTTTACATTTTTCTAGTTAATTGCAAGTTACAAGACACTTAAATAAATGCCCACTAGGACTATAGGGGCGAATAAATGCCCACTAGGACTAAGTGCCCCTATGCAAATAGAGACCGCCCTTGATAATTTTCAGAATAATACATGTGCAAAGTAGTTCCTTTTTTGCAACCAAATTCAAGCTTTCTACTTTCAAGTGAGTGTGAATCTCTAGACCATTCTGGGAAATAAATCAAGTATCTGGTGCTTTTTTTTTTTTTTTTTTTTTTTTTTTCATATAAGATTAAAATGAT
Organism: Acer saccharum; assembly: GCA_030490815.1. NCBI lineage: Eukaryota > Viridiplantae > Streptophyta > Magnoliopsida > Sapindales > Sapindaceae > Acer > Acer saccharum. The sequence goes on along the minus strand of CM059874.1, from coordinate 35,959,860 downwards.
CCAATAGAAAGAGCACAAACTATGTTGATGATTTCATATAAGATTTTACTAAGTTAGACATTAATGGGGTGGATAATGCAAAAGATCATCATTTAAGATTTTACTAATTTAGACATTAGTGGGTTGGATAATGCAAAAGATAAGTAGTTTTGATGGGTTAGGATGTATTGAAATTACATTGGTGCAATTCTCACCTTATCTCTAGTTCATAAAATATTCATATAATTTATTTATGAATGTTTGTATTATATTTGTTAATTTGTTAATTAAAAAGTAATAATGATTTATTTCTTTTGACGATTGACTTTATTTATTTAACTTTTGTATCCTATAAAAATATTATTCATTTTAAAATACATAGTTTTATTTTTTTGATCTAATTTTTTTTTACGGGCCAAACCGTAAGGCCCGTAAAGGACCAGGCCTCAAAAGGGCTTGGGCCTTAGGCCTGACCTGACGAGGCTCACAAATTTGCATACCGGCTAGGCGTTAAATCAAGCCCTCAATATTAAGGGACAGGCTTTGTCTGGCCTTCAAGGCTTCAAGCCCTCATGGACAATTTTTTAGAAGTGCTGAGCGTTTGACACCTCTAAATAGGGGTGTGCGGCAGACTGGATTCATTGGATTTGCCACGATCCAAGATCCAATCCGATGATTGAATCGAAGAAATTATAATTGAGTGGTGATAATGGCACCCCTCAGAAACTATATCTACACCCTTTTCATAATTACACCCATTAAAATGTTTAAAAAATCTCTAATTTGTAAATAAACCTTACTTAATACCAAAAATACCCTTTTTTTTAATTATACTGTATTATATTTTTGTAAGTACACACCTATGATTATTATTATGTTATTTAATCAACTTTATTATTATTTTAATTATTATTTTTGTTACCTTTAATTCTCTTACCATTTTTTCTCTTCCCTACTTCTTTTCTGTTCTTGTTTTTTTTTTTTCTTTTCTTTTTTTTTGTTGTCAAAATCAAACTCCATTTTTTGTTAAAAATCCATTTTAAGATTTTTTTTATTTTTATTGGAGAACCACTTTCTATTTGAGAGAGTTGTAGGAATACAAAATTTGTATCATATCCCAATTGATGTGGAAGTAAATAATTGATAAATGATATTTAAAAAAAAAAAAAAAAAAAAAAAGATAGGCGTTCCATGAAATTGAAAAACATCTAATATTTTTTTGAGGGCGCTATCCAAAAATCACAGCATGGGTGAGAAGGATTATGTTCTAAAGCTTCCAGGGATGGAGGACTTCGTTCGAAGCGGGCAGGTGAAACATTTTATGCCCAATTTGGAAATCGATTTCATGGCTGAAGGGAACCACTTTGTTCAATAACAACTTCCAGAGCAGGTGAATCATCTCATCATTAGCTTCCTTAACAAAATTAGTATCAGCTGAGATTGCTCTCTTGAGTGTTTGAGGTGGTGCACAACTTTTAAATTGAGAAGAATAAATTGATGATGTACTCTGCAAGCTGAGAGACTTGACTGTGTAACATGTTAAATATGTAAATTGCTCTCTGCATATTTCATGCCCCACAATTGTCACCACCATTCTATTTCTTTTGCATAACAAGGTTGAGTAATGGTGACTGGTAAGATCACCTTGTGAAATCTGGTCGGCTGGTCCTAGCTATATTATTATATTAATGCTTCTCAATTTTACCTACCTAAGCTGCGTTTGGGATTGTTTAAACTTAACAAATAATTACTTATTTCATAACGAAGTGTTTGGTAAACACTCTATAATCAACTTTCGATAAGTTAGTTGGGGATTGCCGTTGAAAACTTGGAGAAGCTAGCTTTTCACCTTTGAAAATCTTTGAAATAACGCCCTTATAAATATTAACAATTTTTTACAACTTAAATTTTATTTTATTTTTTTAAATAAAAAATAAAATAAAGTCAAACAGTGGTGGTGGCCACCACCAGAGTTGGAGGCTAGAGGAGAATTTGCCTTCCTCGGCTTCCTTCGACGACAACGTCGTTGTTGGAGGAAGGTAAATTCTCCTCCGGCAGTGGAGGAGGTAAGAAACCTCCTCCATTTTCGCGATAGAAATCACAGATTTGTCGCAAGAATCACTAGAGCTTAACCGGCCTCTCCGGTGCCAAAGAGACCGGTTCAGCTCCAACAATGGAGGAGGAGGAAACCTCCTCTATTTGGTTAAGTTGATTATTTCTTAAGTTAAGCTATAGACAGATTGTTTTTTAAACAAAGCAATTTCAAACATATCCCAAGTTTTGTTGGTTTGGAATAACACATACTAACTTTCATGAAAATGGCAAATATCATATTTATATCAAGACTAACATGAAAATGGCGAGAGATTACGAATAACAAAAACAGAGGCAAATGCATTAAAAGTGAAAATATATTGTCAATAATTCTGAATCCCACGATTGGTTCGGTGTCGGATTTAAAATAAAAATAAAGATATAATTTACTATAATGGTTTATTTTAATATATTGTCTCATATTATATGATTCTCTGTCAGTTTATTATACAAAACTAAAATAATCACTCGGGACGAAGCACAAAAAAAAAAAAAGTCTTCTCTCTCGCTAGACATCAATCTCCTACCTACCCTGTTTCTCTCTTCCATGGAAGATATTCAACACAGCCATGTCCAAGTAAGAGGAGTGAAGCTTCACGTTGCTGAAATCGGAACCGGTAAAACTCAACTCAGCATTCTTACAGCAATTATATTGTTCATTCATGTCACTTTTACTAAAACCATGGAATTTCTTAATTTGCAGGTCCTAAAGTGGTGGTTTTCTTGCATGGTTTCCCTGAAATTTGGTATTCATGGAGGCACCAAATGATTGCTGTAGCTAAAGCTGGATACCGGGCCATCGCTATTGATTTCAGGGGATATGGACTCTCAGATCATTCACCTGAGCCTGAGAAAACAACATTTAACGACTTTGCTGACGACGTCGTTGCCCTTCTTGACTCTTTGAGCATCAGTAAGGTAAAATTTGTTATAGCTACTTAATTGCTTTAGTAATCTGAATACTCAATTCAAACTAAACATATATATATTGTATGTGATCCTGCTGATTCCTGATATACAAACAACACCGAGTTCTGTCAATTTCGGATCTATCATTATTTTGCTTGTTTATCTGCACTGCATACATGGGAATCTAGTAAATTAACTATGACAAGAACAAAAAATCAGGCCTTTTTGGTAGGGAAAGACGCGGGAGTCTTTCCGGCGTACATGCTAGGCGCTAGCTGCCCTGAAAAAGTGGCCGGCATCATAACAATGGGTGTCCCTTTCATGCTACCAGGACCCTCAATGAGCCAAACAATTACTGATAACCTTCCCAAGGGATTCTACACAGTGAGGTGGAAGGTAATCTCTTGTATTTCATACTAGAATTTTGAAAATAAGAATATGCCTGATTCAATAAGAGAAATGTCCACTTTCCTGTTAGTAACAAGAATACGCCTGATTCGATATTCCAGGAACCAGGGCGAGCTGAGGCGGATTTTGGTCGATTTGATGTTAAGACAGTGATAAGAAACATCTACATTCTCTTCTCAGGAAGTGAGCTACAGATAGCTGCTGATGATAAGGAGATCATGGACTTGGTTGACCCATCAACTCCTCTGCCACCATGGTTCAGTGAGGAAGATCTCTCTGTGTATGCTGGTTTATACGAGAACTCAGGTTTCCGCACTGCATTAAGGGTCCCCTACAGGTAATTACCAGAGAATTTCCATATTGAAGGCAATTTCTTTAATGGAAAATGCTCCATACTGCTTATAACATTTATCAAACAACAACCCCTTTTGAGCATATCCGTCTTTGTTGTCCATACTTTATAGAAAGATCAGAGGAACTCTTCCTGTTTTTCTAAAGAATGTTTGTGCAATTTCTGAGCATTGCATACAGATACAATAGATTGAAATTGATGCAAGCCTGCAACACATAACCTCAAGTTGCAGGCAATTGTCACGTATATACCAAAACACATGTTCCTGAAGTAAACTTCTTGCCTCTCCCATTTCAGGTCAATGGAAATTGATTGTGGGATAACCGATCCAAAAATCACAGCTCCGGCATTGTTGATCATGGGTGAGAAGGATTATGTTCTAAAGTTTCCAGGGATGGAGGACTTCGTTCGAAGCGGGCAGGTGAAACATTTTATGCCCAATCTGGAAATCGAGTTCATGGCAGAAGGGAACCACTTTGTTCAAGAACAACTTCCAGAGCAGGTGAATCATCTCATCATCAGCTTCCTTAACAAAATTAATATCTGATGAGATTGCTCTCTTGAGTGTTTGAGGTGGTGCACAACTTTTAAATTGAGAAGAATAAATTGTTGATGTATACTCTTCAAGATGGGAAACTTGATAGTATACATGTTGAATAATTTGCTCTCCATTAATCTCTGTTATTCAGAAGTTCAGAACTAGGCTGAGTGATGGTGAGATCTCTCCTTGTAAAGTCTGGTCCTAGTTAAAATAATGCCTCTAAATTTGAGTTCGGATTCTCTCCTTTTATGATTTTTTCCTAGCCTTTTCATAGCAATTCTCTTTTATTTTGGCTTTTTTGATATCATTAATCTTGTGATACCTAAGCATAAAAGACATTGCAAGGTCAAAATTTGTTATATATTTCTTTCTCATACATGCAAGAAAGACAAAATAAATAGACAGGCCTAGAGAAGATCATAACTCTCAAATTTATGTTTAATGGATTTACATTTTAAGTTTTATTGGTTTCAAATAAATATTTACATTCCATTTAAAATGTTTGGTTTTTGACAATTGTATTCTTAATTATTCTTTACTAAAATCATTAAAAATGAAAAAAAAAAAAAAAAAAAAAAGGTTTTAGAATACAATAACATGCTAGAGTACCCAAAAAAGTGACCCAAATTTTTGACTCAAACCTATATGACAATATCACACACGACATGGGCCCATGTCACTCTTCCCAAAGATCTCATGTGATGTTACCACATAGGTTTGAGTCCAAAAGTTGGGTCACTTTTTTAGGTCCTCTAGCATTATTGTTTAGAATATATTAGGCCATACTTGTTTGTTTTATGTTTCACAAATTCTAAACCATATAGGGGTGAGTCGTACATGATTGGATGAAAATTAAAAGTGTTTCAAACCGGCGAATATCAATTGGGTGGGCGCACCGCACATGTGCTTCTCCCTTTGTTTTTGTTCCTTGTACAACAAGTCTTGAATTCAAATAGCTAATCAGAGCCTTGAAGGTGGGACATGGTATGGTATGGAAGTATGGAACTGTGGATCACATGAGTAATACTGTAATAGTGTACTACCCAAACCCAGAGATGGGTGTGGTGAGACTCGATAATGATGATTATCAGATGATGAGACTAGAGCCTGAAGCTATATTTATGTTCCCAAACAAATTATCTTACACGGTATAATGCACCTCAGTCACATTAATCAAAATTTGATATTATAAAAAAATAATTGATTCTTTTTATTAATTTATATATTTTTTTTTATTAATTTCAATACATTATAAAAGTCAAATCCATCAAATATGGGTTAGATTTGTTATATATCTTTTTTCTTTTTTTCTTTTTAATTCTAATTTTAAAATCCAACAAATTCCATCACTTAACCAAAATCTATGAAGTCTAACTTTTTGAATAAACCTATATTTGTTTGGATTTTTTTAAAGTCTGGAATGAATACTTCTGGATTTTATTGGATTCTTTCAAAATTTGGATTGAATACCCTCAGATTTTTATGTACTTTTACAAATATGAATTGAATACACCTAAACTTTTAAAATCCTATAAATTTCAATCAAATTTAGTTCCCGTTTTGTATTTCTTTTAAAATGTTAAAATCTAATTATTTAATAATTTTGGTATAAAAAAATGTTTGGTAAAATTTCTAAAAGTATCGTTCAATTTTTTTTTTTCAAAAGTTATTATTTGAGAATCTGAGTTGATTTGACAACCATTTTAAGAAGCATGTAGGGGTTACTTTTGTAAAGTGATTATGAAAAAATCTGCTGTTAGATTTAATGAATATTTTTAAAGACTAAATTATCCCTATTGATTTAACACAAAGACAATTATATCTCATTTTTAATTTCATATAAATTAATTTTATTGCTAGCATGTTCATCATTGATTGTCTTCGTTAACCACATAAGTCATCAATTATCATTGTTGTAATATTTTCGGTCATTGTAGACGATTGCTCTTTTGGTCACCGGTAACGTTTTTCTTGTAATTTATTTTTCTTTATTGTATATGTTTTTCAAATTAGATTTGTTCTGAAATTTTAACTTACTCGAAGAGAAAAAAATCCAAGAATATTGTTAGGTTTATGCAGATTATTTATTCAACACAGCTAACAATAATTATTTTAAAAGTTACAACAATACCAAGGTGACCCTTTGAATACCCCGTAAGAACCAAAAAAAATATATATATATTCATGTTGCTTAAAAAAATGACGTTTTAACAAATCATAAAGATTAAAGTATATTTACCCCTTCTCAGAATCAAAAGGGCTTGTACACCTATGGCTGCATCACATCCTCTTGCAACTAGTCTCTCTATCTTCTCCATGGAAGAGATTCAGCACAGCCATGTACGAGTAAGAGGAGTGAAGCTTCACGTGGCTGAAATCGGGAACGGTAGATCTTAGCAGTCTTACTTACTTACACCAGTAGTAGTACTTTTAATTCACATCATCTCAGTATATTGCTCAACTTAATTTTCTGAATAAACCAGTGAAATTTCTCTGCAGGTCCAAAGGTGGTGGTTTTCTTGCATGGCTTTCCAGGAATATGGTATTCATGGAGGCACCAAATGGTTGCTGTAGCTAAAGCTGGCTACAGGGCAATTGCTATCGATTTCAGGGGCTATGGACTCTCAGATCATTCACCTGAGCCTGCGAAAACAACATTTAATGACCTTGCTGACGACGTTGTTGCCCTTCTTGACTCTTTGAGTATCAGCAAGGTAGCTCTGTTCAAGCTTAACAACTTCAGCAATCTGAACATTAATTTGATTCAAACTAAAACATATATTGTATGTGATCAGGCTGTTTTGGTGGGGAAAAACTTCGGCGTTGTACCAGCACACATGCTAGGCGCTGCCTGCCCTGAAAAAGTGGCCGGCATCATAACAATGGGTATCCCTTTCCTGCTGCCAGGGCCATCTGTCCTCCAAATTATCAAAGACCTTCCCAAAGGGTTCTATGGAGTAAGGTGGAAGGTAATCTATTGTATTTCAATAATTGCTTAATTAGCTGGGAGCTAGAGATGAGATAATAAGAATATGCCTGATTCAATTCAGGAACCAGGACGAGCTGAAGCAGATTTTGGTCGATTTGATGTGAAGACGGTGATGAGAAAAATCTTCATTCTCTTCTCAGGAAGTGAGATGCCAGTAGCCGATGATGATCAGGAGATCATGGACTTAGTTGATCCATCAACTCCTCTGCCGCCTTGGTTCAGTGAGGAAGATCTCTCTGTGTATGCTGATTTATTTGAGAATTCAGGTTTCCGTACTGCATTACAGGTCCCCTACAGGTAACTGGATAACTAAATTTATCAAACACCAATCTTGCAAGAGGCAGGCACATGTCCTCCAAGTAAAACTACTTTCTCCCTTCCATTTCAGGGCTTTTGGAATTGATTGTGGGATAACTGATCCAAAGATTACATCTCCAGTATTGTTGATCTTGGGTGAGAAAGATTATGTTCTAAAGTTTCCAGGGATTGAGGACTTCATTCGAAGCGATCAGCTGAAGGATTTTATCCCCAATATGGAAATGAAGTTCATGGCAGAAGGGAACCATTTTGTTCAAGAACAACTTCCGGAGCAAGTTAACCAACTCATCATCAACTTCCTCCACAAAATTAGTATCTGATAAGATTACATTCTGAGCATTTGAGGTGTGGTTCAATAGTTTTCAACTACTTATTCTCCTCCGTAACTGTCACCATTATCATTGATTACAGAACTAGGCTCTGTAATGGTGAGATTACTAGTAAAAACTGGTCCTGTCTAGAATAATGCTTCTCAGTTCATATTTACTAGATTTGGTTTAAAATAATATACGTGGACAATAGTTCCTATCTGGTAACCAAAATTGAAAACCTATTTAATTTTTTAAGTTGAATTGCAAGTCTGCAACACCCAATTGCTCATTAATTTCTAATAAGAAATGGCATATTCTGTAACAACTGGAGCCTAAACAAAGTTTGATACAGATGCACAAAAGGCAAAAGCATAAGCAATATCCGAACATATCTCACATTGGATGAAAACTCCGAACATTATTCTTATACATACTTGAAAGGAATGCACTACAGCAGGCAACATTATTTCTCATATGTAAGGCCTCCAAAACTTCAGAGTTCATAAGCTGGGAACCTAGCTTTGGATGGTTCGCACATGTCTAGAAAAAGATATGCCATACCTCCAATCCCTTCAAACAGGGAATATGCATTATCACCTCCATGCATCTCTCCCTTTGAGATAAGCTTGTGAGCTCTATCGAGAAGAAAGCTAGCAAATGCTTTTGCCCGGTATAAGAACACTAAGTTCCCTGTTATGCGGTAAAGCGTGAGGAACAGATATGCATTCCCACTAATTCCATGGCATATCCCAACTCGCTTAAGCAGCCCGCGGTTCCACACCTCCTCTGCGGCATCAACAGCAGCTTTCAGAAATTCTCTGTCATCAAAGACCTGAGAATTTGACATATTTTTGGGGAAATCTTGAGAAACCAATTACCAAAGAAAGGAAAATGAAATTGAAATTAAAATTCACTGTAGTTCAAAATTAGTAGGCTTAGTTGGTTCAATAAGACAATGTGGGCATGTTCTGAAACTACTTCAAGAAGCAATGTCTTACATTCCAACTATATATAAGCTAATGAACTGTGTCAAAAATATATTGTTGCTCAAGTTGAAGTAAATCAACCATGTGGTTCAAATAACATAACTTCATGGCAATCGGCAATGCAAAGCTTTTATAACCACAACACTTTACCTTAGCCGCCTTGGCAAGTGTGAGACCAATCCCTGGAGCACCATGACACCAGTGCACAAGAACATCTCGCTTTCTATCTTCTTCACTGACAGGGTAGTTCCCACCGGGAAAGCGATTCTCAATCATGTATTTAAGCGTGCCCTTGACATCCTCAGCCTCATCTGGTTTCAATTCCATGTCCATCAAAACATGCATAATCCCAGCCAATCCGTGGGCAGCACCCCAGTACTTTTCTCCATACCATTCAAACATCAATGGGGGTCCTCCTTTCTTAGCCAATTTTCTTCCATTCTCAATAATTTCCTTTACGACTTCACGCTGCAATGCAAAATTTATCATATTACTAATATTGATTGACCCTCCATCAAGAAACTACGAAAAATCATAATGTAATCGTGATAAGGTAAAATGGGAGTTTACCGTGTTTGTCGAAGGAATAGTCCCCTGGCCAACATTCTTGTTCAAGAACAAACAAGCCCATAAATACCCAACTCTCCCATATAATAACTCATCAGAGAGATTCTTCGGCAGCTTAATCTGTTTCATGGTTCAATTTTTTCCACAATCTTAACATCAACAACTAAAATAAATAAACCATTCAAGTTGATGAAGCAATGACATGAAAACTAGAGCAAACACAATCAAATTACCTCTGTAAATTGGGCTAAATAGTAGTTAAGCAACTCTTGTTCGCCAGCATATTTAGCCGCAACAGCTCCAAGAGCACAACCACCAGCACGGCCACATAGAAATGTCACATCCCTATTAATTAAAACAAAAAACACATAGAAACAAGACTTATTTAATTTATTTGGTCTAAAATTTTTAATGCAGTGAACAGAGAGAATGGAAGGAGTAATACTTGGAAGCTAAAGAAGAAGAGTCAAAAGCTTCGACAATCTCCAAGCAAAGATTAAGATCGTTCTTGTTTTGAGAGACTTGATAGGCTTTGAACAGCAACAAAGCCGTACCAAGAGCCCCGGAATAGAGAGTATAGTCTTGTACATGTTGCCCAGTTAAACCCCACGTTTCCAACACAACCTGGAAAAAAGCAAAATTTTGACAAACACATAATCAGCACTCAACATAGAATGATAGAAGACAATTCAACAAAAAAACGAGAGTGAGAGAGACAGAGTACGGTTTCTTTAAGATCGAGAGCGGCGTGTTTGAAATTCTGAGAAAGAGAAGGGTAGGGCATGGAGAGAAGCTTCAAGAGAGAATCAGCGGCGTCATCTTGGTGCAGGGCTGTTTCTTCAACAAAGTCTGGCATTACATTTGGGAAAAACCGATCCGCCATTTCTTTTACTCGTCTGGATTCTGGACTCTTGAAGGATTGACCTTGAATTGTATTATGTATATAATTTGAAGAAGATGAGGTTAGCACTTAGCAGAGAGACGAGAAGCTAAATGTTGTGTGTGAAGTGTACGTGGCAGCATGACAGGTTTTTGTAGCTGACTTTAAACTATTTACGAGAAAATCCTCAATGGGACGGTCTCATTATCACTTACTGAGACAATCCCGATAAAATTGTACCATTTATCTCGAGAATCTCATTGGGATGATTTCACTAAGCGGCAATGAAACCGTCCCATTGAAGATTTTCTCCTTCTTTAGAGCATCTCAAAGCACCAATGCAACACCAAAATCTAATTATTATTTTTTTAATCCAATTTCCAAGAAAAAAAAAATTAGTTGTCAAACTGTCAATGATTGCTAAATATATATTCATTTTTTTATATATTTTTTTAAATGTACTTTCATACTTAACTATTGTAATATGTGTTTTTTGTGATCTTTAAAATGACATCAATATTATATACACATTTAATTTATTTACTAATTATATATTTAATTAATATCAAATTTTAATAATAACTTTAAGATTTATTGTAAGAATATTTTTTAAAGATGTTTTTTTAGTATAAAGTTTGGTATGGACCATTGAAGTGGAAAAAAATTTGATATAAGAATATTCTTAAAAGATACTATTTTTATACCAATTTGGTAACAAAATTTGGTATTCTCCATTAGAGATGATCTTCGTATTTCCATAACATGAGCATTTTTTTTAATTTTTTTTAATTTTTTTTTAATCATTAAAAAAAGACAAGGACCAACAACATATTTGAAGTTTTTGTTTCAGATCCAACAACACAATCATCTGTTCAAGTGTGAACAAATTCAAGCGCAGCAGGCCAGCAGCAATCCAACCTAAAATTACTTGTCACACGTTGACAAATTAGATAAGCCTAAAATATGGGATTGGCTATGTCATTGAAATTAGTGTTAGAGTGGTTCTCAAATATGAAAGGTGTTTCCTAAAATCAACCTTGAGTTGTTTCCATGGATTGGTGACTTGGTGCTATCATACATTCATACCTATGAGTTACATTAGCCAAGCCCCCTAAAACATGTGAAAAATGCAGTCCTGTCTTCTTCAATTTTTTAAAAATTTATTTTCTGCTGTAAACAGAACTTTCATGTTAGTATGTTACACCACAAATGCTTGTTGACTTTTCGTTTTTGTTATATATATTAGTGAATGATTCTCGCAACACAATTTGAATTATAATTTATAAATTTAAGAAACGCATGTGGATATATAAAATCATATCTTATAATATATCAAAAAATAAAATAAAATGAACGTAGAGATTAGACTTTCACACCTATTTTCTAGAGGTCTTGAATTCGAAACATATCTCATCCCTAATTTTAAAATATTGTAATAATAAAAAATAAAAAACAACATAAAAACCTCTCCACATGTATGTTTATAGAAGTTGACCTCACTAGTTCTTAACATAATTATGATAGAGAAATTCAAAACTAACCATGTGAAACATTAAACTTTTGTTAATAACCACTTTTGAAATTTTAATTGTTAATAACCACTTTTTTTTAAAAACTTTCAGTATATGTCCTTAAATTACCAGAGTACCCCTGAAAATAGTTTTTTTTTTTTTTTTAATCTTGAAGCAAACTTGAAATCACGACTAAATTGAAAATGTCTAAACTTGAAATCATGACTAAATTAAAATGTCAAAACTTATACAAACTTGAAATCTGGACTAAATTGAAAATTTCCCCTTCTTTTTCGTCCTCTTCTTCTTCCTCGAATTAGGTTTAGTTTTAGTTTTTTAGTTTTTTTTTTTTTTTTTTTTTGTTTTTTTTTGTTTCTCTTTATTTTTTTTTTGCAGACCACATCATCAATGGAACCAGAGGAGAGAGAAGAGAGAGGCCGACCGTCGACGACGATGACCCGGCTGTGCCCGAACCAGCGACGGCGCACGAAGCACCGCCTGGTCATCGCACGAACCAGCAGCGTCGTTGGTTCCTGCGACGACTAGGCGGTGCTTCGTGCACCGCCGCTGGTTCGTGCACAACCGGGCGATGGGCGGCCCTCAAGCACACCGGCGAGAGGTAGATCGGGGAGAGAGAGAACAGAAGAGAGAGAAAGAAAAAAAAGAGAAAAGAGAGAGAGAGAGTTTGGGGACCCTTTTTATATGAGGGCTTTCCAGTAATTTCTCAAAAAAATGGTTATTAACAATTAAAATTTCGTTTGTGGTTAAAAACAAATTTCCCATAATATATGTGGTCATTTTTGGCAATTTCCACTAATTATGATTTGATTGGTGTAAAATTTTAATAATAATGATTAATAAAATTTATTAACTTTTTATATGAAAATTCATACATATTTTTTTAAAAAAAATATTGGGATTAACCTAGATCAAATAGAAAGCATAAACTTCAAATTCTTCATTATTTTCTCAAACGTTAAACGACACCGTATCTGTGTTTGTTGAGTAAATTTCGCACGTTGGTTAATTGAAAATCTATGTAATAGTTGCGTGGCCCTAGACAAAGACTTTATCCACAACCTGGTCCTTGTCGATCCGAACAAAACGATCTCTCTCTAGCTAACTATAGAAACTCTCTCTCTCACACACACACACAGAACCAGAGAAACAGAGACAGGGACGAACGTAAAAAACCCAGAAATCAAAAACACTTTTCTGTTTTGTTTTGTTTTGTTTTTTTTTAACCCAGAAATCAAAAACACTTTTCTGTTCTGTTTTGTGTTGTTTTTTTTTTTTTTTTTTTTTTGGGAATGGACGCGTTCGACGCACTTAGCAACGACGGCCATGAACACCACCTACCCATGGGAGTCGAGAACGACACCTACGAGTCATCCTTCATTCACTCTCCGCCTCATCCGGTTTCCGTCGACTACGGCTCGCCGTTTGACACCGCCGGAAACGATGCTGGTGGCGACGGTGTTGATAATATGTTCACTGACTCTGACCAAAACAAAATTTTTCTTTCGGATGAGCTTGTCTTGCCTTCTCCTAGCGTCATGATGTATGAGCCCGTTCTGCCTCCGCCTAGCGAGATGTTGCCTGAGGAAGGCGTCGCTTTCCGCGAATGGCGCCGGTTAGTTTCTTTCTCTATTTTTTTTTTTTTTTTTTAATGTTTACAAGCTTAGATCTTGATATGTGATTTCATGTCAAACCCAGCTGAAAATGGTGATTTATATCCACTGTAAAATATTATAAATGCAATTAGCTTTTAAATTTAGTTTTGATGGCTTGTTAGGCACTACTGATAAACAAGGCACTGTAAAATTATATTGATCGGGTGCATTATTGATATATAATAAAGTTGAAGCTGTTGATTTATGATCTTATATACTTAATTTGGAAAGAAGAAAATCGTAACTCAGAAATCATGTTTCACTTTTCTTCACAGTACATTGTGGCCGTAAAGGCATCAAATGTGTAGAATGTCAAACGTTTGATTTGCAATGGTGCAGTCAAAACGCCATCCATTTAGAGGAAAAGGAGAAAAGAGAGAAGGAGATGCGCAATCAGATCATCGATGAAGCTGAAGAGTATATCCGATCCTTTTACGAGAAAAGGGGGAAGAATATGGAAACTAACAAAGCTGACAACAGAGAAAGAGAGAAGGTATAGGAAATTCCAACAAATCAATTTGCACTCTTATACTATCTCTATGTGGCTTCTCATATTTACCTTGGATGATTGAATTTATGTATGTTTGTAACTGCGTAGCTATACTTGGCGAACCAAGAAAAATTCCACAAAGAAGCTGACAAACATTTCTGGAAAGCAATCGCGGAGCTCATTCCTCATGAGGTTGCTAATATTGAGAAGAAAAGAGGGAGAAGAGATCCTGACCAGAAGCCTTCGATCACGATAATTCAGGGTCCAAAGCCTGGGAAACCAACCGATCTTACAAGAATGAGACAAATGTTTTTCAAGCTGAAACAGAAACCACCGGCTCATATGATGCCTCCCCCACCCGCACCTGCAAAAGATGGCAAGGATGGAAAGGACGGAAAGGATGCCAAGAATGGAAAAGATGCAAAGGAAGAGAAGGACGGTAAGAATGAGAAAAGCACTACACCAACTGCAACAGGAAATGTGCCTGCTTCACCGGCTAAAGAAGCAGCCACAGCTGGAGATGTGCCTACTTCACCGGCTAAAGAGGCAGATGCAGCTGGAAATGTTCCTGCATCACCCGCTAAAGATGCTGCTTCTGACCCACCAAAGCTAGAGACTCCTACAGCAACTGAAGGTGAGGAAGCTGAAGCTGCTGCACCAGAAGCAGCCGCTACTGAGTGATGACATACCGAATTATTTTAGTTATTAATACTCTCCTCTACTTAACCATTCGTTTTGGAGAATAAAGAGTTAGCCATATGTAGATGTTTCCAGAGTCTGCAGCATAGGCTATGACAAGCATTCTTCCTAACCTGCTTGAAGATTTTGTAGGCTAAGTGAAGATTTTTATAGTCCTTCCACTTGTTTTGACATAAATTTATGTAGCTTAAATCTTTTTAGAAGCTTTCACATAACGAATTATCTGTTTGGTACCTAAGTCGCTGTTAAGAATATTACCAAATTTTGGTTCACGCATTAACATTTTTGATTTTGGATCTCTTTATTTTTGGTAGAAAAGAACAAAGAGGTCAAAAGGAATATTTTAGCAACCAGAACTGTAAAAAGATTGAATTCTTATGGCCTTTGAAATTTTCCATTGCATTCAAACAGAAAGCATCAAAGTTCTCTGTGCATTGAAGATACATTGTCAAGAATTCTTATTAGAGTAGAGGGCAGTTGCGGTGAATTTCGCATGAGTTGAACAAATTTTGGAGCAACTGCTTTACCCTAAACAATCAATGAGATTGAACATGTGGCCTTCTACATGACAAGAAATGTGAAGTTCCAATCACTGAGGATTTGAGTGATATCTCCTCCACGTTCGGTGGTCAAGGCCTTCTTATCACCACACACCACCCCTTGACCCACCCAACTAGTTTTTGCTCCCATGTGAGACAGACAGATAATGTTATGTTGTCCACACATTCACACAGCTTGTTTGCATTTAAAAGCCATTTGCAGTTCGTGGAATTGAAAAAAAAAAAAAAAAAAAAAAACCCAATAATTATGGAGGCTCAATGAGTCAAGGACTTGGTCCATGCTCATAATTATTGTGTGCATCCAGAATTCTATAGGATTCCCTGTGATTTGATTTATATCTCTGGAGTCTGGTTGTAACTATTGTCACTATTGGACATTTTTTTTTTCTTTTTTATTAACGAAGAATCTTGGATCTATTTATCTTTTAATATGATTAAGATCAGAGATTTCTGATAAACCAAATCACCTTGCAAGTGACCTGATCAAGGCTTGAACCACACATAATCTGTTCATATTTCATAATTCATATAGGTCTGTCAGTGCTCCACAAGTTCAGCTTGGCTCTAAATATCAAGACAAACACATTGAACGGTCCAAATTCATTAAAATCCCAATGGCCCACGACAAACTTACATGATAATTAATAACATACATTACCCGCTCTCTCTCCTTTGGAGAGGGCTACATCCACACACAGTCAACACACACTACGCACTCACTCACTCACTGCATAATAAATGATAAAAAGAAAGAGCATTGGATGCTATCAATCCCATCAGAACTAGAACTCTGAAGTTAAATACTCCTTTGTTAAAACTAAAAAGTCTTAAGAGAAGAAGTTGAGGCGAGAAGTGTAAGTTGCTTTAGGAGACCAGTTTCTGGGAATGACATCTCTTGCAGAGAGAGTTCTTCCTGTTGAAAGTGTTGTTAGCTTCACTGAGAATGGACCCTTTAAAGGTCCTCCAATTATACACCAGTTTGCTCCCCATAGATGCTTCATTTGCAACCACTGACCAGAACTTGCCTGCAAGCCAACACAAGATATATATATTCCGTATATTGAAATTAGTGTAAATGTTTCGACAAGTAAAGCTTAAAGTTGCATAATTGAGAAGATTTTGGAAAGCGTTTTCATATATTCTTTAAAATACATCAAACATGGCCTTATGGTCTTCTGCGCATAATGTGAACTTTTGAAATAAGCTCCAATTTCACATGCAAATAGTCAAAGAAAATGGTTATGGGACAAAGGAAAAAGCCAAGGAAAAAAAAAAGTGCTTTTGATCATATTGCACATTGGCTCCATTAAGACCAACAATAATCATAAAATATTAGACTCAAAATAAAATAATCGCTTCGTAAAAGTTAAAACAAGGAGGGGGCAATGTTAGGACTTGTATGTTTTGAACTTAAGTGAAAAATTAAAAGTGCTTATTTTCACCACACTTTTATCATATTAATTTAACTTTCCCGAGTATATTCTTGTAGGAAAATGAGAGAACTTTTTAACCCCTATAACAACCTCAACCATGGCAATATATCTTTGGTTCTTTACACTTTTTCTTTATTCCTTTTTCAGAAATGAAAATGCAGAAAAAGATCCTGAACAGTGAAGTAGCATAATTAAAGTAAAAAAGGAGAGAGATTGCATACTTCTCTTATATGCATTGACCCAACATCTCCATCTCCATCCTCGAATTCCACCAAAAGAGAAAGCCAATAACCTGTTGAACCCTCATTTACATGGAAGGCAATGTTTCTTCCAGGATATTTACATGGAGTCCTGCAATTAACATAAACAAATTACATTTTTTTTAGAGCCCAAATTTGGATTTTTCATTTTTCTAACTAGATTATAATTATAAGATGACAAAATAGAAATGACAAAACAGAGAAGCCGCTAAAGTAGTACATTAGAGTAGTGACACGTACCGTCTATAGAGGACTGAGAGCTTTCCTCGGTTCCTGAGCTGACCACCCTCGCCGGTAATGGCCATGCGACCAAAAGCTGCACCACTGAGGTCGAAGTGGGCGCCTGAGCAACCAGGGCACTCGTCTGTTACAATGATGGTCACGGCCCTCCTCGAGCATATGCTCCTGTCGAGACACCTGACCTTGTAACATGCCCCGCAACCCTCTCCGTTCTTGAAAAGTACTGGGCTCACCGAACCCACTCTGGCCCGCAACGGCTTCACGTCCACTAATGACCCATACCCACATGCCCCTCCTGCACATCACCATCACCGTTTTCTCACAAATTAATCAACTTTATAATATAAATATATAGAGCTGGTTTTGTCAGTCCGAGTTTGACAAAGGTGGGTTCTTGATTACGAGTTAACTCACTGGGTTATCCTAAAAGCAACCACTAGATTGAAACAAATCTTAATAAGTGACTCAAAACTCTAGAAAAGAACACATTTCTTTACTAAGTAGTGAATAAAAGAGTCGAAATGTGGGATTTACCGTCACTTCCGTCGCCTTCGGCGCTGCCGTACCAGGTGGCGGTTGCCGGACGCCAATGTGGGTCCGACACAAGGTGTTTCACTTGTGCCGACACGAGCAAACACTCGAACACCAAAAAAAGACAGAAGCTCAAAACTTGACTGAACCCGCGGCGGACCTGCATTGTGTTAGTGAAATTGATATACAAGCAGCGCCGCCACCACCACCGTCGCTACCACCTATGTCAGTTTCCCGGGCAAAAGCGGAGAAACCCAGAAAATCAAAGTGGAAAAAAAAGGGAGAGATTTGTTTGCCGACAGTTACTTTGCATTTACTTGCTAGAGCAGACACTACAGTAGTGTTGTTTGTTCAAGGCTTTGTGTGTCAGTGATCAATTAATAGAAGAACAAACAAGTGAGAAAGTTTCCTTGTTTTTGTTTTTATTTTTATTTTTATTTTTTCGTGACCATGTGATACATCGCTTTTGGATTTATTTACGAGAAATTGCCACTCAAGGGCAAAGAGGTGGGGCCCATCGACGGTTAAGGCGTTAAATCCGCTTCACCATTCGTTTGGCGGTGTTGGGAGTAGTATTGGAGGATGAGGGGGTATTTTAGTCATTTAACGAATGGACCGTTAATTTTGTTCTGTTCTTGGACCCTGTGAAGAAGATGTAAAAGAGTCGTTGGATGTTGACAGAGCAACAGATTAGCATGTGTGTGTAAGGATCAAACGAGGTCGTTTTGGCTATTTCAAGAATCAAGATACCCGAAAATGGTCGTTTCTTATCCGGTGGAGATCACCTATCGCTGTATCTGTTTCTATGAAAATTGAAAAGTTTTGTTACATGATCATTAAATTATTTTAAAATTTTTATTAATTGTCTTTGATTTGTCGCAAATCATATTCTCTATAGGTGGTACTTAGTAGTGCATTTTCTTATCAATGTTAGTGATTGGGAATTTGAATTCAATAAACATGTCTGGAGAGTTTTCACTCTAGTTTTGTTGGAGTAGATATCTCTCGTAGTGCTGTGGGAATAGAATTTTGACAAAAATTATTGACAAATTCTTAAGTATTTTTTTTTTTTTTTTTATAAATAAATTGGTTTTATGTTGTATCTAAGAAGGTTAATAAAACTTATTATATATTGTTTTACAAAAAAATCTAAAATAAGGTTGATATTTTAAAAAATTTGATATTTGTGTAGATACACTCGACAAAATAAAGTGTTTTTTTTTTAATTTTTTTATTTTAAGTATTACAAAAACTATTATAATATGATTGTCGGGAATTACCGAGATTAAACAATATATGTACGGTCCGGGAAGAAAAACTCCATACATGCTTGTAAAATGCGTATGGTGGGATTTAAATCCCTCACCACTTATGTGGAAAGGAGGTGCACAACCAACTCTATTAAGAGATGAATGCAACGAAATAATGTTATGTGAGCAAAAAATTGAATGAAATGTGGAAAATGATAAAAGTAGAATGTGGAATTATTGGCATATGTAGTGGCCCAATCTTGTCTACTTATCTATACAAATAATAATAAGTGGACGCCCCATTAAATTGATTTATAATTATATCTATTCAAATGATTATATCATTTATGATGTTACAACAACTATCGGGACCAGCAAGATTAAACTCCAAAGCATGGCCCGGAACACTGCTCCCACTATCGGGGAGAGAGCACCCACACTCAAGGTGGGACAAATAATGTATATATACATACCAAGGTCAAGGTTTGAACCTTGGTGGTAGAGCACCCTTAGGGAGACTCCAACCACCAAGGCAATGGGCCATTGGTGCGAAGTGCCAATTTCATTTTTCTAAACTTGAATTAATTAGATTTGTAACTTAGTAATGCAAATACCAATGATGCAAAGTGCCAATTTCATTTTTCTAAACTTGAATTAATTAGATTTGTAACCTAGTAATGCAAATGCAAATGATGCAAAGTGCCAATTTCATTTTTCTAAACTTGAATTAATTAGATTTGTAATAAATGCAAATGATGCAAAGTGCCAATTTAATTAGATTTAAGATTTGTAACTTAGTAATGCAAATGTAAATGATGCAAAGTGCCAAATTCATTTTTCTAAACTTGAATTAATTAGATTTGTAACTTAGTAATGCAAATGTCAATGATGCAAAGTGCCAATTTCATTTTTCTAAACTTGAATTAATTAGATTTGTAACTTTTACTAAGCTTCCAACGAAGTTTTGTGCCCATAATTTATTTAAGATAAGGCTACATCAACTTAAGATTTTAATTTTAATTTATAATTTTAATATCTATCTATTTATTTTCTTACAATCCAATAATTGCCATCTACCTTGAATTCAAGTACTATTTTTCACCCTTGGATCGTAAAAAAGGGATGGATAGATGTTGAAGTCTCAAATTTCTATCAAAATTATACCAATTGTTGTGATAGCAACTCGAACCCGAGATATTGCAAGACTGAATGAGCGCTCTTACCATCCATTCACATTGGACGGTAGTATTATATTAATATAATTTATTGAAGTGTTTTTAACATTTACTTAAAAATGTTTTTATCACTTGAAATTGTTTTTATATATTAATACCACAGAACATAACCTAAAACCAAGCACTTGTTCAAATTAAAGAAACAATGTATAAAACTTTTCCCCAAAACATTGTAAAGTGTTTTTATCATTTGAAAGTATATTTATTGGCCAGCATTTTTAATGAATTTTTTTTTTCTTTTCATAAACATACTTCAAAAAACCACCTTAAATCAAGGTCCAATAAATAATTTAAAGTAAAGAAACAAACTTAATTGATGGAGCTGGAAAGCAGATTTCAATGACCCAGAAAGCGAAATGAAATGAAATGAAATTTTGTTTGTTAGTTTTGATTTGAGCACTGGATTCTATAGTGAATGATCCAAGGTCCAGCAATTCTAGAAGTAGAAGTTGAAATGTGAAAGCATTTATCTTCACAAAATAGAAGCAAAAAAATCTCCACTAATTTCAATGGAGGATTGCATCAAAATTTCTTCTTTGTCTCAAGCTCGGACATTGCATGTGACAACAGCTTGTCGGCAGCCTGACTTATATGCCATTATCATATATATATATATATATATATATATATATATATATATGATATATATAGTCTTTCTATTATCAGTTCAAACTGACAAAAGTTATATCAGTTCCTTGTATGTGGGCCACTAGATTTAAATACTTTGACTGACAAGTGTATACAGTCAAAGTATTTAAATCCAGTGGCCCACATGCAAGGAACTGATATAACTTTGTCAGTTCAAACTGATAATAAAATTTCTGTATATATATATATAATATAATCAGTCTTTTTATTTTCAGTTCATCCTGACAATAAATATATTAGGACGAAGAATGTGGACCACAGATTATGGAGAAGTTCCTGATATATTTATTGTCAGTTCGTTCTGATATAAAATATATCAAGATGAAAAATGTGGACCGTTAGATTTATATAATTTGACTCAAAGTGTATGTACTTATCAGAACTTCTCCATAATCTATGGTCCACATTCTTCGTCCTTATATATTTTATATCAGGATGAAATAACATTAGAAAAACTCTCTATATATATTAGGATAGTATTAGTATACAGTAAGCTTTGATACACTTCCAATCATTTGATTAATTAGTTAATAATTAGGATATTATTAGTACATAGTAAGCCATAACATTAATTATTATTATTTTACTCAAAACAATTAAACTCTATATACTTATTCCCAGAACCAAATTAATTATGCCCTGCTCATGCTGCTATTGATATAACCTATCAGGCTATCAAGTATTTTATTATATGATAATATTTTCATAAAATAAACTATCTAAATTAAATCATTGATTATCGTTATTTGACTAGTGGGAATCCATATTTATATTGAAGCAAAATCATATACATGATAAATTAGAGACAACGCATCGAACAAATAAAGGGTAAGTGTTGCTAATAAAAGAAGATTTAATTAAATAATTGATCTTATAAAAATACAAGCATACTTTGACTTGATTAAACTTTTTACAGAGTGTTTTTTTAAAATAAATTAAAAATAAAAAATAAAAAATCAAAGATGAAATTATTTTATGATAAGATGGGGGTTATGGCCACGTTCTATAATGTGACAATGTAACATAAATATGCACGATAGCTTCATAAAATATTATTTTAAAATAATTATAAAATATGATTGTGTGGTAGTTAAAGTAGCTACAGTTGAAGAAGATATCTTGTGAATCCATTCAGCAAATGTCACAAATTGGGACCCTTGATTTAGGGTCTGTCCTTGGTAAGAATTGCTGTAAGCCAAAAGTGCTACATAATTAAACTGAAAACATTTTTTATTTTATATATATATAAAAAATAGAAGATATGAATCAATTATAATGGGTGTCCAGGCTCCAGGCTCCATAGAATTGAGTATCTGAATCAATCTTTTTGAAAAGACAAAATCAGAATCAAGAAGAGGCAAAGAAAACAGAAAAGCTACTAGCTCTTTTCTCTTTAGTAAAAGTCTATTTCAGTTGCTTTAACTTTCTCTTTTATGGTGTTGAGGTCTCTTTATGGGTTGTATTGTATGGATCCTTGCTTTGCTAGGGTGTTCAATATTTCATTACACCGTTTAGTTGGTTTGCACATGCATCAACTTTCACAACAGATTTGACTTTAACGGTTAATGAATTCAATGTGTAGGCACCAGTGCACCACTAGTTTTTATACTTTTGAATAACAACAAAATATTGTCCGACTTCAAATCTATCCAGCTTACTGGGATCTTTCCTCGACTCGACAAAACATGCATAAGAATATAAGATAACCAAACAAATACGAATTCGGAATTCATCACTCAATATATACAAGTATTAACATTGATTATGAGATGTGTTCATGGGGTTTAGGTACAATGTCGGGCAGTATCATATTCTGTACGGAGAGAAAAGACAATTTTACCGGCTCTAAGTTAGTTGGTCAGAAGCATATCCATTTCCTGACTTTGGAGTTTCATCCGGCTTATTGAGTTTGAAAATAACGCCTCCTGCTGCTTCTCTACACCAGGCCTAACCAATGCGAAACCTGTCACCTGCTCACCTAATTACGGGATAAAAAGTAGGAGAAAATAACAAATCAGAGAAATCCGAACGTGATGATGGACCCTTAGGTGAATTTTCTAGCTATATATACAACCGTGTAAGTGTTTAACCATGTAAAAGAAATATGCGAATATAGTATCCCTCAAGCCGTACCCTAATGAGCAAAGCTCTAGAATATACTGGTTGCCAAACAAGGAGATAGAAAGATGGCCCCTTATGTAGCTAACATGAGTTTATCTTCATTCAGAAATGCTCTGTAGTAAAAAAAAAAAAAAAAGAGTACATGCAGCCGGAAGCAGATTAAGGACAAGCAATAACTGACTTGCAGTGACACATGGTTTCACTTGTCAAGAGTAGTGACACATTCAAGTAAAATACAGTGATTGATGGCTGTTTAGGATATGATAAACTTCATGATGGATTGCGATTTAATATAGGTGCAAAATCGAGATGTAAGTAAGGCCAATGGAAAGGTTAAGGATTTCTACCTTATCATTGACTCTAATAGTCCATGCATCAGTTCTGGATCCGCAAACAGGATCCCCAACTACATAGGTAGGTGGGAGAACAGCATTCTTCAAGAGTGGAACCCTATCAGGAGCATATTCATCATCGCTGTCATAGTATTGATGGGGTCCAAGAGCCTTGAGCATCAATGCCAATAAAAAAGATACCCCCTGCAAATAAAGGACACCGTTAATCATCCAAATCAGGAAAGAGAATTCTACAAACCTAAAAAATTGTTATGTTAAATCTGGAAAATATAAACTTATTCTTTTTTTTTGCGTGAGGGAAGTGTGCAAGACATAAGAGGATTGGCCCAATCATTCCCCAGACCAATCTATAAGGCTTCTACAGGTTGAGAGATACCTGTACAGAGACAATTGACAAGCCTATCCATTTGCAGGTCTCAAAGTTAGACCTGATGAATTCCTTGAATTGAGTAAAACTCCCACTTGGATCCTCCGGAAAGTCCTGATGACAAGTTGAATTTTATTAATACTGTACTTGTATATTTTTCTCAAAGAAAAAAAAAAAGTGTAGCCATGTAAACTGCAACCTAACCTCATGAAATATCATATAAACTATTCAAATGTTTGAATGTATAATATACCTCCTCCCAGTCAGGGTTGAAAAACACATCAGCTGTCACTCCAGCCTCCAGCATAAGGAGCAAAATGACAAAAAACATATACTGTACCCATTTAAGGTCAACAATGAACTCTTATTCAGATACTACTAGTTAATGTAGCTCCGGTGAAGCAATGTTGAGGTTCTATAAAAAATTTCACCAACCAAAAAAAAAAAATTGCATTACGCTATTACTATAAGTTTCAGAAATAGGAAATAGTAGAATCTATTTATTAATCTCAAATGGTTCAATTCTCAAGAACCAAATATCTGAAAAACCGAGATGTAAATTTAATACTATATACATTATTAAAAAGCAATTAAGAAGTCATGAAACATTTATAGACTGCAATTCAATGCGGTTATGGTGTCAAACTTCAATACTGATCATAAAACTTCACCATAGATCCTGGTCAAAACCATTGGATATTATTTTGCAAAATTGGACTTCTATTTGCACGCAACGAAGTATTGCATTGAGACCGTTATTTGCAACTCCCAGTACATAGTAGCATGGTTTATTCATAATAATGCTGGTCAATTTAGCCTAACCAAATCAAACAGATCAATCCACAAGTAAATTTCCATATTCTCAAACTAGCGTAATTAAATGGAAATAGAGCCTGTATAAAATGGTAAAATTAAGGAAGCATTTATACTCATTTACTGATTAGGGAAAAGGATACTAAATAAAGGCAACAACCATTAGCAGTTTCAGCTGCAATATGACCTGAGCATGTGATCACACACAAAATGACCCCAAGTCCAAGGAAAGTGTAAATGAACCTGCAATACATGCACAATAAAATGCTATAAATTGCATGAAATAATTCAGATGAGAATACATTATATTAAACTATTTTGAATTCATTGTTTGACAAAAAGAAGAAGATAAAAATAAAAATATCTAAGAACAGGAATTTATAGTATAAATGTTTTGTATTTTCAACTGAATCATGATGAACCAATCTGTAGATTGTCAGATACTCAGATCCTTTAAAACAAAACTCCATTAACATTACGAAACACTATTCTCGCCTCATTTTATTTTAGAATAAAAAAATACTTCAATTAAAGGCATTGGAAGGGTTTCCAAACTAATGTCCAAAGAACACCGAAAGGGAACGCTATGCCACGCCCTCTTCCCCCAATGCAGCTTTTATTGCAAAAGGAAATTCAGCCTGCCTAAAGAAACCAATAAGCTTCAATAACCATAAACCAAATAAAAAGTACTTCAAAGTTTCTAACTTTCTAAACCACTACACATACAACTTTGAAAAGGAGTGGGGGACAAATACAGACAAAATTTCCATTTGTTTGTTCTCACTAGGGAGAATCATCAAACTTCAAAGTTTATAACTCTTAAACATATGATTCTCAACCTTCAAACTTTGACAAATTAAATACAGATTAGTTCAATTCATTCTCTCTACCTACATTCTTTCAGCAGCCAACAACAGAGAACCCAGATAACAAAACAAGTAAACCAAACCAAAAAAAAAAAAAAAAATCAAAACTTTATCAAATTCCCAGTCAGCAAACACATACTAATTCTACAAATTAATCCCCTAAAGTAAACCAGAAAAAATGCAGTCAATAAAACATGGGAAACTCAAAAACCGATTGATAAATATATGAAACTAATACCATGGAACTGGATGATCACCGGCAGGAGGGAAATGACCCATGTGTATCTCCCAAACCCTAATCAGCCACAATGCGTACAATATCATCGCAATGCCCACCATTCCAATCACCGAATTCACCATCTTCAATAATGATTGCATGCAACTCCTCACCATGTTCACCATTTTTTAATTTGTTGCCCAAGAACCCAACCTAGTAGATCAAATTATGAAAAAGAAAACAAAACAAAAATAAATAAACACAGCCGCACTGAACCGTAGATTGAATCCAAGAGGAACAGAATCTAGGGTTTTTCTTTGGTTTGACTAAATCCGAGAATTGTTAGCTAGCCAGACTGTTCGCGCAATATTTATTTTATTTTGTGTCAAGAATTTAGGACCTTTTCTTTTATTTATTTTTCTATTTTTTTTAAAGTTTATTATTTATGGAGCATATTGCAATGAACCTCTGTGAGGTTTGCCCTTTTCCATCCGAAAACAATTTTATTAAAAATTGATACTCAGCTCCTTTGCCGTTAGTCAAATTTAACTTTATCAAAAATTGACACCCACGTCTGTTGCCATTAGTTAAACTTAAATGTTGACCAAGTTTGACCGTCAAAAGACTAAACTACCCTTGATCCCTAAATAAATTTTTTATTTTTTTTTAAATCAGTTTTTAAATGGTGGAAATCAAAATTCTTTAAAAAAAAAAGAAATTCAAAAATAAAATAATTGAAAATTTGAAAAACTGAAAACAAAAATTAATGGATCTTCACCATTAATCTTTGAGATGGATGGTGGGGATTAAAAAGATTTTTTTTTTTAAGGCAAAAAAGAAAATAATAAAGAGAGAGAGGTGGAGATCCATGGAGATCCACTACAAGAAAATTGACCTACAGTGACAAAAAATTATTTATCACTATAAGTCAAGAAATTGTCACAAATTCAATATTGTGACAAAAAAAGTGTCACTAACAGTTCGTCACTTTTGCCCCCCGTCACTAAAAGTATTTGTGACAATTTTTTGGTACTTGTTACAAATCATAACTTTTAGTGACACATTATCACTTAACCTTAATTAGTGACAAAATAAAAATTTTGTCACTATATTAGTATTTAGTGACAATTAACCGTTTGAAGATTTTGTCACTGTACATATTCTTAGTGACAATTTATTGTTTAAAAAGTGTCACTATTCACAAATCTAGTGACAAATAATCATCTTAAAATTATGTCACTACAGACAAACTTAGTGACAATTAAGTAAACCATATAATAATTGCCACTACAACGCAGACTTAGTGACAATTAACGATATGAATATTAAGTCACTGTATAGATAACATAGTAACAATTTAATCAATTGTCAAATTTAATATAAATTTAAATTGTATAAAAATATAAAAAATATAAAAATATAACCAAATAAAACATGTCACTCTTTGAATGACATTGAGTTCCATAAATAATCATTCCATTAAAAAAATCCAAAAATTAACATAATATCGAATTGATACAAAAGTAATCCAAAATCTTTCAAAGTCTACTACTAAATAACAATGTAAGCCGCCTAGTCTAAGTTAACATAAGTGTTAGGTCACACACAATAACTTCCAACTGCATAACCGAAAACTTGAAACTTCCGAGGTCTTGATTTGGAAATATTAGAAGTCAATGATCCATTGTCAGTTGTCAGGTAGCTATAGAATCTTTAGGTTTTGCAAGATAAACCTATATACATGAAGACATGAAGAAAAAAAAAAATAGTGAGAACAAATTAAAGTCACCAAAATAAAGCCAATGAAAAATGCAACAATACTGACAAAACTTAGTATAGTACAAGTATAAAATAAATTCTATAAGTTTGATATCCAAGTATAAAACTTATTGGAACTGTTAATCTATTCATCTTCATATAAAGTCCTCTATAATGTCAATCTATTCATCCAGCCAAATATCAAATATCTTATTGAGTGTTTGAACTCTTTTATCAAACAGTTGGTATGCATATAAAAATTGGTTGTTCTATAAGAATCATTTTATCAAACAGTTAGTATGCATATAAACTAAATTGACATATATTGTGAAAATTTAAGAACAAAAAACTATAAATCATGAAATAATAATAATAAATCCTTAAAAAATTTGAAAACAAATTAAAGTTAAAAAAAATATCCCTAAACGTATATATAATTCTACATACAAAATAAAAAATAAAAAATAAAAATCATACCTTATTCGAAGACACTTTCAATACATGAAACTCGAATTTGAAATTCTGACCTTGAAAAAACAAGTACCAAAAAACAAACCTTAAAAAAATGAAATCAAGAAAAAGAGAAGCTTAAGAGTTTTCTTTCAATGCTGCATCAAACAATTGATTGTTCCATAAGAATCATTTTATCAAACAGTTAGTAAACACATAAACTAATATTGCATTATACTATGGAAATCTAAGAATAACAACTATAAATCATGAAATAATAATAATGGATTCCTTAAAAAAATTGAAAACAAATTAAAGTTAAAAAAAAATCTCTAAATAGCTATATACAATTCTACATTCAAAAAAAAAAAAAAAAAAAATCATACCTTATTCAAAGACACATTCAAAATATGAAACTTGAATTTGAAATTCCGACCCTGAAAAACAAGTATAAGAAAACAAACCCTAAAAAAAAATCAAGATAAGCTTACATTTTTATCCGGGCAAAAGTTTCTCTATAATCTCGGTACTTCTTCTAATAAAACATTGTTTCAAACCTAAAAGTGTTTTTAAGGTAAAGAAAAAAAAAAAAAGAAGGGAAAAAAAAAAAAAAAAAACACAGCATGATTGTGGCATTTTTTTTTTTTTTTTTTTTTTTTTTGTGGATTTTTTAAAATGTAAATATCAATTGATTCTGATGCCTTTTAAAAATCTAATTATTTATAAAATAAAATCTTTCCTTTTAAAAAGGTAATTTTGTGACTAATTATATTATTTGTCACAAATTATCAAGTTTTGTAACTAATTGTGACAATTATTTTTAAAAAGTTTCAATTGAACAAAACATAATGACAAATAGTAAAATTTGTCACAAATAATGCCAACAGTGATACAATCAAAATTTGTCTCAAAGAAATGTGTCACTATATGTCACTTTTTTTTGTAGTGAGATATGAGTATTGTTTGGCCAATATATTGATTTATTATAAACAAAACACAATCATATACGAATAGATAGTAAGTTTTATATGTTATGCAAACTTGCTGTACTTTTATAGTATATGGGAATCCATCTTTTGATGATTTACAGAACATACATGAGGTTTTTGAGGAGAGAGAGAATGAGATGGAGACTCTTGGAGTTGTTTATTTATAAAACAGAGAGGTAGAAAGGGAGATAGATAGATGATCGAGTGAGAAAAGAGAGAAGAATATGCAGTCTGTAGAGATGGAGATGGAGACTAGTTTTCGCAAATGGAAAGGAGATGGGATTAAGATGGAATCTGGTTTGGTTTTGCTGAAGAAAACCGAGCGAGAGAGAGAGAGAGAGAGAAAGAGAGAGAGAGAGAGAGAGAGAGAGAGAGAGAGAGAGACCTGATATCTTTATTAGAATGGAGATCCATGGATCTCCGGTCTCCACCTCTCTCCATCTTTTATAATAATAATTATTATTATTATTTTAAATCTATTTAATCTCTACCATCATCTTTGAGACACAAAGATGGATGGTGAAGAACAGAGATCCGTTTTTTGTTTTTCTATTTTTTTCAATTAATTTATATTTTAACCATTTTATTTTATTTTTATGAATGTTTGAAATATCAAAAACATCCTTAGTTTTAATGGTCAAACTTGGTCAATGGTTAAGTTTGACCAAGTTTGACTAACATGAGGGGATGTGAGTGTCAATTTATGATAAAGTTGTTTCTAGATGTAAGAAGGAAAACCTCAAAGTTTAGTGCAATTTGCTCTTATTTCTAAGAGTTCAAAATAGTTTATTATTTCTATTTTTAAATAGTATATATATATATATTTTTATATAAAATCTGCTCGGCTACTCAAAAGTCTTACCTATAATGTTAAATCAATTATCAGACCGAATGACTATCATTAACATTTAACCATCAAAACACAAGATAGTTTTTAAATCATTATAGTTTCACTATTTATTTCTATTTATTATTATTATTATTATTAATATTTTTTTTTCCTTATAATATAATTTGAACTCTACCGTAAACATGATAAGGTGCTTACTATTTAAAATAAAATAAATATGCACTTTTGAACTTATGGAAAATTTTATTTATTTTTCAATTTTTTATTTATTTAAATCTAATGAAAATCTATTGAAAATAATATTATTATTTTTTACACATAAAAAATAAATGGGTTAAAATTAAATATATAAAAGTTGTAATTACAAATATTTGAAATTGTTGTTGTGTTTATTTTTTGGTATTTATGATTTGTTTCTAACTTATACAATACAATAGTCATTTTAAGGTGATTTTCACCGTTCTCTTTTAAAATTTGCTTTAAATACGTGTAGATACAACGTTTATACCTATAACAAAATGCTTCTCTTAAGAAAAGTTTTTAATACATTATCGAAAGCTTTTCACTAATTTTTAGAAGGAACTTTTTGATAAATTATAAAAATTCATAAAAAGTTTTACAAACTCTACAATTATTAGATATATCTATAATTTGATCGTAATAAAGCTGCATGAAATTTATTGTAATACATTTAAAATAAAAAAATTGGCTATAGATGATCAAACATTTCGAAAATGATTTGAAATATTTGAAAAATATATTTTATACACCGTCCACATTTTGAAATACGAAAGTGGATGTGTGAAGTCGTAGACAAATGCTAAAGAAGTCAACATGGATGTAATTAGGGTTTAGGTAAATGACTCCCAAGTGGATGTGTCGAGTTTAAAGCGTAGACTGGTTTCCCATTGTATTTCTTCTTCCTTTCTCCGGCTCTCCGCCTCTCTTCCGGTTTCTTACTATTTTCTTTCTTTTAATCTCTCGGATTCTATCTCTCCCCTCTCTTTCTTTCGTTACTCTGTTTGCCCAACCGAAATCTGCTTCTCTCTCCTCCCATTGTCTTCCTTTTATTCATTTCTATTTTTTATTATTATTTTATTATATCTTATCCACCGGATCACCACTTGCATTTGCCACCTCTCTCTCTCTACTTTCATCTTGCAAAGCCACCTGTAATCTTTTGCCTCTTCAATTTTTTTATTTATTATTTTTTTAGGGAAAATTATACAAACTTCCCATGAGTTTAACCAATATTGCACTCAGATACAACTGTTGCTAAAATTAAACATACTTCCCTTGCTTTTCATTGACTAATTGTTTAACTAGCCTTAAAATTTAAAATGACTAAATTACCCCTGAATTAATTATTTTATTATAATAATTATTATATTTGAGGATTTTATTATAATAAAATTAATTAACTAACCTTTTTTTTTATTTAAACGGTTAGGAATTTTATATTAAATAGAACCTAATTAATTAACTAACCATTTTTTATTTAATAAAAATAAAAACAATAAAAAAAATTGATAAAACTTTAAAATAAAAAAATGGTTAGTTAATTAATTAGGTTCTATTAGTAATAAAATCCATAACTGTTTAAATAAAAAATGGTTAGTTAATTAATTTTATTATAATAAATCCTCAAATATAAAAATCATTATAATAAAATAATTAATTCAGGGGTAATTTAGTTAATTTAAATTTTAAAGCTAGTCAAACAATTAGTTAATGAAAAGCAGGGGAAGTGTGTACAATTTTGACAAAAGTTACACCTGAGTGCAATATTGGTTAAACTCATGGGAAGTTCGTGCAATTTGCCCTGTTTTTTAAATTCTAATTGTGGGTTAGAAATGCTTTTGGGCTTGAACTTGGATTGGGTTAAATCTATTTGCTTGGATTCGGGCTTGGGTCATTTTATTGGGATTGGGGTATTACATAGACCACATGAAGTTCAAATGAGTTTAGAATTAATTTGACGCAGAAAGTTGTACATTAATATAGTAAAAGAAAAAGTAAGAATTGGGTGCAAATATTGCCACCCAAATAAATTATTTGTACACCCATTTTTTTTATCGGTAAATTATACAAACTTATCTTGGTTATATAAATAATTACACTAAAACCGTAAAAAAAAAAATAAAAAATCATAATGACACTAAACTCCTTTTGAACCGTTGACTAATGGTTGACCACCATTAGTTAATCATGGAAAAGGAAAAATGTCTGTTTTACCCTTGTTCTAGTATTTCGAAATATTATATTAAATAAATTAATGAATTAAAAATCAGAAAAAATATGTATATATAAAAAATCAAATAACTGTAAAAAAGAAATCAGAAAATTTTGAAAAAGAGATGTAAAAATCAAATAATTAAAAGAAATTAAAAAAACTACTACAAAATTAGAAAATTTATATATATATATATATATATATATATATAAATGATCTATCCAGGTCTTCATGTAGATCAAATAGAGGAGAACTTCATCTCCACTAGACTATTAGAGGAAATTTAAAATATCCATTATTGGAGATGGCATATCTCCATTAATTAATGGAGATTTTTGTTTCAAATCTTCTCAAAAAAATGAAGGAGATCTAGATTCTCCGTTAATGAAGATTTTTGTTCTAGATCTACTACAAAAATGGAGGAGATCTGGAACCACATCTCCTCCATGGAGAATCTCTAATATATATATATATATATATATATATCAGTGGTTCTCTCATAAGGGATCCCTTATTTTAATTTCGGTAAGGACCACCATGAAATCATATCGATTTGAAAGAATTTTAATCTGAATTTTTTTGTGAATGATAAGTTCATTGAAATCTACCTATGAATAAAATTTGAGAATTTTTCAAGTACGAAAACTATTTTTACCGATTTTTTTTTAAATACGAAGGCATTAGAAAAATAGGTGAAATATAGGAAATTCAAGAAAAATAGTTTTCGTGCTTGAAAAATTCTCAAATTTTATTCATAGGTAGATTTCAACGAACTTATAGTTCACAAAAAAATTCAGATTAAAATTCATTCAAATCGATATGATTTCATGGTGGTCCTTACCGAAATTAAAATAAGGGATCCCTTATGAGAGAACCCCTGTATATATATATATATATATATATATATATATACAAATTTTCTATTATCAGTTCGTCTTGACAATAAATATATCAGGACGAATAATGTAGACCACTAGATTTATATACTTTGACTCAAAGTGTATACACTTGTCAAAACTTCTCCATAATCTGTGGTCCAAATTATTCATCATGATATATTTATTGTCAGGACGAACTGACAATAGAAAGACTGTATATATATATATATATATTTTTTTTTTCTCTAAATTTTTTAAATAATTTTTATTGTTTGTGTTTTTGGATGAGATTGTGATAGTAAAAAAGATGAATAGTGGAGAAGATGAAGACGAAGGGTGGAGAAGAAAGAAGCATAAGGATTTTGGGTTGCGATTTGCTTTGTATTGGGTTGTGGTTTGGTTTGTTTAGGGTCGCGATTTGGTCTTTAAAATTGAGAGAGGATGAAGTAGATTTTTTATTTTATTTTATTAATATTATATTTGGTTAATAAATTGTCATGGCTGATGTGGCAATAGGGATGGCCAATGGGGAAATGAGGATGGATATAGGTCTTCCCATCCCAATTTGCCAAACCCTCCCCAATCCCCCATCCCCATTTCCCTCGAGTCCCCCGTTTCCCCATTCCCCCATTTTCCCTGTATCAGTAACAATTACATAATTAAAAAAAACACACAATCCATTAAATTCAAATACAAAATAACATCCAATACAAAAATTACATAATAAAGATGTATATATAGTTAGTAAGAATAAAAGTATTGAAAAAATAAAAATAAAAATAAAAATATATTAATATATTATATATAATATTTGAGGGAAATGAGGAAACGGGGATGGGGGCACATCCCCATCCCCATTTCCATGAATTTGTAGGGGAAATGGAGAAATGAGGATAATTTGAGGATGATTTTCATCCCCATCTCCCCTCCCCCTCCCCTATTTCCCCATTTCCCCCCCAAATGGGGATGGGGGAGTGGCGATTTGGGGCCTTGGGGGAAAATGGGGAGGGGTCCCCCCATCCTCATCCCCATTTTAATTTGAGAATGATTTTCATCCCCATCCCCATCCCCACCCCCCAATTTTCCCCAAATGGGGATAGGGGAGCGGGGATTTGGGGCCCTGGGGGAAAATGGCCATCCCTATGTGGTGATATGTTATTAGACATTTTTTTTTTTTTTTTTCATTTATTCAATAACACTAAAAATACCAAATTACCCTTCCCTAGTTAGTGATTCACCGTTCTCAATGGTTAGTCAACCGTTAGTTAACGGGTCAAGGGTAAATTAGTGTTATTATAATTGTTTACCGATTTTAGTGTAATTATACATATAATCAATGTAAGTTTGTGTAATTTGCCCATAAAAAAAAATTGGCGTACAAATAATTTCTTTGGGTGGCAATATCTGTATCCATATGTTATTTAATTATAATTACTTATCAAAATGAGGTTAGGTTGAAAATCTGGAAGGTGAGCTAGTCCTCCTCCCAGATATTTTTATATGTTTTTATTTCAATAATTTTATCTAAGCTAAAAATATAAAATAACTGTTTTAATAATTATTGAAAATTTAAAAAAATCACCCTATCTAATTAAAAAATTGAGGTAAAATATGATTTTAATTTTAAAAAATGAGGTTTTTATTTCACTAATTTTATTTTATTTTCTGAAATTTTTATTTCAATTATTTTAGAATTTGTTAACGTATAGTATTTAATTATAAGGAAAAAAAAAAACTAAGTAAAAGGATATATTGGTAATATACTAATATGTGGGGTGTGCTTACAAGTTATAACATTTTAAAAGAATTTAATGTGGTATAAATACAAAAAGGGGTGCATATAAGGTTTTTGAGGGGTGCAAATAACACTACTAAAACATTTTTCATGATAGTTTATATGAAAGGTCTAAACGATAAATCTCTTGTAACAATAGCATTACAAAATTGAGGACAAGTAAAACTTCAAAAATCTTGAGCCAAAGAACAAACATGAGATGCTCAACTAAGTACTGGCTATTGCTTTACTTAATAGAGGAACGTGTTCCCTTGATTATGAAACTCTAGAATAGTGGTCAAGCAGCATCCAATTTAAAGAAAATAAAATAAAAACTTTGAAACAACATTGTAATCATTTTATTAATATGTTGATAATTCAACTCGATTAACAACAAGATCATAAAAACTCAATAGACGTGTACAATACAAAATAGAAAGGGAAAAAAAAGACTGAACAACAAAGTAGAATCTTTAAAAAGGTTTTGAGGGGGTTAAAATTGATGATACTCCATAGTCTGTATAGAGGAAAATAAAAACAGAAGAGAAGGAAATAGATGATTAGGGCTAAAGCTTCATGTCCAAAAGTAACAGTCAGAAATGGAATTATAACGAGGGCCAATTGAATTCGCTGAAAAATAGCAACTGTGGTTTCAAGGGGAAGAAGGTAGAAAAAACCATCTTGATCATCGATCCTTATCATCATGGCCCAAAGGAATGCGCAGCCCATAAAAGTAAGGGCAAGCTCCAACAACAAGAATGCAACGGAAACCAATTTAGTTGCGAGATTGTTGTCAACTGATAGCGCCAAAAAGAGAGTGAATGCCGCTATTACAGACAGACTCATAGTTGTAATGTTATAAAATAGGAAGAAACTTAGCCTCACTTTATTAGTGTCGAGGAAAAAGCCCTCACCAGTACTCTTTTCACCATCGTAAGGTATTTGGAGAACACCAGCAAAGGCAGCTCCGACAATGAGTGCAGCTACTACAAAAAGATTGTTTATGGTGTTATTAACATCTTGTTTGGGAATTGGCAACTTCTTGTTGAAACTTGATATTTTAGTTGAGATGTGGTGATGACGTGTAATCCGCCAGCGTGGAAAGAACTCAAGATACATGTATAGCATGGAATATGTCATCATCTGTAGAATAAAATAAATTTTCAAAACAACATTATTAGATTTCATTTTATGCTAATTAATTAAACAGACTTCAAAGCTATCAGCAAGGCTTGAATCGGCTTCCTACACTCATTAATCAAATATGATATTTTATATATAAATATAATATGCCGTTCAATATATATATATATATATAATACATCATCAATAAGTGCGATGTTCTTCGATTTCAATCATTTTCAGTATTAACATTTTATTTTTCAAATCAAGTTTTTATTTTTCAGGGTAAAAACAATTTTTGTGGTTCCCAAGAGAATCATAGTCGTAATATAATCACCAATATATATATATACATATATATATATATATATACACATATAACAGCAGTGGCAACTCATCAAATTAATTCTTTTGAGTAGTGTAGTATTTCGTACCATTAGAAATTGCTTTGGTTTTTCAGAATTCTTCAAATCAACTTCTACAGAATTCTCCTTGACACCAGAGGCTTTAAGGTTTCTATCATTCACATCGATTTGCTGGTCCTGCACTTGAGAAAAACTCAAGAAATTAAGACAAGTTCAACAATATATTCTCAAAAGTCAAAAGTAATACTATTTCTCTTTGAAGTCGATCGGTTAAGAATAAGTGAATAATAATCATATACGTACCTTTGAAAATACATTTGATTTAAAAATATCATAGGCTGTGAGGCCTTGATGGTTTAGGATATCAATATTTGATCGTTTGTCACGCATTAGAGCAACCACCACCATAGAATGACCATGTAATGCTGCCAAATGAAAAGGTGTATTGCCATTTTTGTCCATTTTGTTAACAAGTTTATCCGTACATTTTTCTTTGAGTAGATACCTAACCACGTTTTCTTTTCCACTCTTGGCTGCAACATGAAGAATGCTTTGACTTTTATTACAGAGCAATTCTGTAGGATCTGGCCACTTTCGAAACAACTCCTTGGTTACTTGGATATGGCCATTTTCACATGCTAAATGGAGAGGATAAAAACCCTTATTATTCCTCTCAAAAGCACAATTACCACTCTTGATTTCTAAGAGGTAGCGAACTTCCTTGATGAAACCCATGCATGCTGCAAAGTGGAGTGGGGTATTCCCTTCTTCATCTGGTAAGAGTAATAGCTCTTCTTTTTCTTCCTTTATTATTCTTAACATATCTGAAAATTAAAAGAAAGATCAACATCAAAAGGAGTATAAAATTTGAAATATAATGAGAATGGTTAATACAATTAAAACTTTAATAGTAAAATAGATGGACGAGCTTGGAGCTTGGACAAATGATTTCCAAGTCAACAGCTCGAATCCTACCAATGGCAAAAACTTCAAAAAAATACCTGGTCTATAGGTGAATAGATAGATACTGTCTAAAAAAAGAGAAAAAAATACCTAATTTTCTGTGCTCAATGGCAACATGTACGGGAGACTTTCCTTGGAGTCTTTGTAGTAAAGCATCACCTCGAGGTAGAGCATTCAAAATATATTCAAGAATGTACTTGTTACCTGATTCGACTGCCATACACAATGGAGACTTACCTGCATTGTTTTGATGACAAGAAACATTTGGGTCTATTAAAACTAGGTAACAAGCCAAGTCTACTAAAGTGTTTACATTTTTCTTTGATGCGTGTAATGCAAACAAAGCTTCATGCAAAGCTGTATTTCCGTCATCATTCTTCATGGTCAGTAAAGTGTCGGTGGATGTGTTTGGATTTTGTTTGGAAAGGATGACAAGTATTCGGACAGTGTTCAATTTGTGAGCTCTAACAGCAAGGTGAAGGGCAGTGTTGCCCTCGTAGTTTTGCTTGGTGATCAAGAAGGGAAAGTTACAAGCTATGAGTTGAGTCATCTCTTCGTGACCAGAACTTGACGCCACATGTAGAAGTGAGTTGCCTGAGGGGCTTACTTTGTTGAAAATTTCTGAAAGATCCTCTCTTTCAATATCACAAAATGGAAACTTATTGACGTCGCCATTCAGTGCCGCTTCAAAATGAACAGGTTCCATCCTTAATTTCCTTTGACAAGCCTACAAACGGCTTACTGATCAAAGAAAAAAAACAGGAAGATTGTTTTTTAGTTGTTTATTTGTAAAGACAGATCGATGGTCTTATAAGCTGTTTAATTACTGTTTAATTGAAGACATTCTTTGATCTTCGAACCTTCGAGGGCATTGCCAGTATTTGAATAACTATAGATAGTCAACAAAGAGTTTGTTATCATCCAATTGAGGAATAACAGCAGTCCTGAGCTATTCCCATCACGTGGCCCCATATTTAGAAATTAAGAGTCGTGAGTCGACTGAAGACGACTTACAAATGAACTGGTCATTGACCATATTTTCAGGATGTCTTCGGAGAAATTTCTATCTTGCTAGTTAGAGAGTGGATTGAAAATATTGTTGAAGTTTCAAAGATCATCGAAGAAAAATTTTACACGTGATGGAAACTATATTGTTATCTAGAGCCAATCTTGGAAAGAACTCGATTTAATTACTAAGTGCTGTTTCCTTGAAGAGAGTGGATTGAAAATGTAGCGTAGATTGAAAAGTAAATGCAAGAAATTAGTTAATACCAAATATGCTTTCAAGCACTATTACTACGTACAGTGTAACGTTGACAAAGCAATATTGGACCAGGCAACTTTCTAAGCAACTCCTCCGGTTTTTTTTTTTTTCACAATATAATGCTTGTTTGGTTGAGTTTTCTACTGTCTCAAAATGTCTATAAACGTCTATTTGAATTTGTTTAGGGCCAGTTTGGTATTGCTTTTGAGAAGTTAAAATCAGCTTATTTTATAATTTTAACATAAAATGATGTTTGGTAAAAAGTATAAAAGTGATTAATTAATAATCTGACAAGTTTTGACAGTAATTTTGAGAAGTTGGTTGGGGGTTACTTTTTGAAAATGATTATGGAAAAATCTATTTTAGCATTTAATGAATCTTCTAAAATATCATTATTATCCTTATGAAATCAAATTAAAATTATTTATATATCTTGTTTCATCTAAAAATTAAAGATTCTAATTAAATATTGATTTGATTTATAAAATCTTTTAAAAATCTTTTTATTGTTTTTTTGAATTTTTTTCCAATTTAAATATTCTACTTAAATATTGATTTAATATAATATAATTAATGAAAAAAAATGAGAAAAAAAATGAAATAAAGTTCTAAAATTATGTCTATTTTAGTAATTGTAACTAATTTCAATACTTTTGAAATAAAATCACCAAATATATATATACTGCATTTGAGCTATATAATAGTTTTAAAAGTATAATTAACCAAACAGCTGCTGATTAACTTCACAGCTGATTATTCCTTCAGCACAGTTAACAGTGATTATTATAAAAGTTACAGCAATACCAAACTGGCCCTTAGAGTTGTTTGATTGAACTTTTAAGATTGTCTATTTTAAATTGAGTAGAGACTAGTAGAATTTAAACTTCTACTAGGCAAAATTAAAACTCATGGCCTCATGGGGAGGTGCTTCTCCAAATAGACCTTATTTTTAAAAAAAGTCTACCAACTAAACAAATATAATTTATTTTAAAAAAACTCTATTTCTAATAGATTACTACAAGTAAATCTTTTACCAATAGAGGTTTTTTAGAAGCCTAACCAAACACGCCCTTAACTTTGTAATGCTTCATAGAAAAGGTTTTCATAATTGTTTTAGAATTATTACAAATTTGGGAATAAAACCTGCTGATTATACAATGATCACATACAACTAATTGGAATCAAAATCCAAGTACATTCGATAAGCAGGTCGATCAGATGTGAAATGGTATTAGAGCTACGCCCAAACTCACCTAACCTAATAAGTATATTTTAAAAGATTCATTAAATACTGAAATAAATTATTCCATAATCACTTTTAAAAAGTAACATCCATATACTTCTCAAACTCATTGTTAAAACTTGTCAGATTATCAATTAATCACTTTTGAAAGTTTTAGCAAACATCATTTTATATCAAAATCATAAAATAAATTGATTTTACCTTCTCAAAATGCAATATCAAACTGATATTTAATATCCTTCCACTTTGAATAAGTTAAAGCTGCACAGGAGCTGTCGGTCAAAGCACCCATAATTTCCACTCATAAAAGATGATTATTTTTTTGAAACAGTAAAACTTTATAAGAAAGCCATAAAGGCAGCAAGCAACACCACAGAACCAACATAAGATTTTTTTTTTGAAACAGTAAAACTTTATAAGAAAGCCATAAAGGCAGCAAGCAACACCACAGAACCAACATAAAAGATGATCACAGAACCAACATAAAAGATGATTATTTTTGTCTCCACTTTATTGTATCAGTCATTGGTCATCACTCATCAATAATTCAAGCCGACTACGATGACGACGACTAAGACGACGACGACTAAGACGGCGCTGGTTCAGTACTTCGTTTCCTCTCCGGCTCGTAACATTTAATTGTAAGTTTTTTGAAAGGCAAACTTTATTCAAAAGCCAAAGCGAAGGCAACAAACAAACACAAAACAGAAACGAAACCAACCCCCCCAAACAAACAAGAAAACAGAGCAGAAGAAAGAACGAACAAAACTGCACACCCCGCAGCAAAAAGACAACAGCAAAACACAAACACAGAAAGTCACACATTGCTCCAAGTCAAGACATTTTGTTATTACGATTAGGTGGTTTTTTTTTTTTTTTTTTTTTGACATTATCTATTCATCGATAGGTTAATTTTTGTTATAAAAAGATAAAATTTTTAGAATTAAATCATTTAAAATATATATATATACTATGTGATTTTTTATTTTATGTAACACTTTTTAATTTAATAATCAATTTTCTGTTCTGTAAAAATAAAAATATTTTCAACCGTTGATAGAAGATTAGTGGATGAATAATATCTCGTTTATACATGTAGAGAAATTTATTTCAAATAAATTGATAGAGGCTATTATGAAATACCGTCAATCTCCCCAAATCAAAAATATAAATAGGGTAATTACCAATTAGGTCTTGGATATTTTTTTAAATTCCAAGTTTTTTGCAACTTTTACAAAAGTGACCAAATTGGTCTTTATATTTTTCCCAAGTATCAAATTAGTCCCTTTAACGAAGTTCCGTCAGTCAACTTTAACTGTGTAGGTGTAAAATTATACTTTACTCCTTAACAATATAATTATGACACATGCACAGTTTTTTTTTTTTTTTAACACATTTATATTTCTGTTTATTTTATTTGTGGGTTTTGATTTTTGAATAATTTTGACAATGGTACTTGTATAATATTAACAAAAAACCAATTATATAAAATAGTAAAAGACTAAAGTGAGAATGAATGGTAACTTTATTTATAAAATAAAAGTATAATTGACATTGTCTTATTAAAATATTTTTGAATTTTTTAAGAAAATTTTAATTAAAAAAAGGTACAGAAGGTGTTTCAATAATAATATTTGTGGATTTTGTTGTAATTATAATGGTGAATTTAATGCACAAAAGACAAAACAATTTTGTTCTAATATAACAAATCAAGGGTATTTACATATTTTAACTTAAATTGTTAAAGTCAACTGTTATATTTAACACTGTTAAACCGTCAGAGGGACCAATTTGGTCAGTTTTAAAAAGAGATGGACTAATTTGGCACTTGGAAAAAAACGTGAGGACCAATTTGATCATTTTTGTAAAAATCACAAATAACTTGGAATTTTAAAAAACATCCAGGACTTAATTGGTAATTGCCCAAATAAATAAAACTAAATAAATTGTTATTATTATTATTATTAAATTTTAGTACTGTCCGTGTCCCTCAAGCCCACAATTTTTTAAAAACTTTATTAACATTTTATCATAATCTTTTTTATTATTTACATTTTTCTATTATAATTTTATTAAATTTTCAAATTACCCTCCTTAGACCCTCTAAATTTGATAAAGCTAGCTTCACCCCTGTTCACACTTTGATGTAGACGAAAGCTATGAGAAAGACAATCACACGAATTCAAACAACAAGTTTTCTTAATCCATGTTGATTCTACTGAATACCAGGAAAAAAGAAGAGAAAAGTTGAGATATGTTGGATATGGCTCGTATTCCCAATGATTACCAAACGTGATTCAACCAATGCGGAAACTTCTTGAAAATGTGAGAGCGTTTGGGAGTATGGGGTTATGTTTGAAGGAGGCTTGAAGACCGAAGAAGAACTAGAAAAATGGATTCTAAACGGAACCGCGGTGCGGACAAGGCGCACCAACTGCGGCATAGGGAGCGGTACATTCCAGCAAGTATTACGTGGTGTAGACTGCGGTGGAGACAAAGGCACCAACCGCAGTATTCTGAGCAGTGGACATCAGTGGCTTTGCGCGGTTGAGGTCACGGGTTGCAAACCGTGACCCAAACCGCGGCAACAGCGAATTTTGCTCAGATTAGGAATATTGTGTGAAAAATAGGAAATGTGTTTTCTTTTGGAAGTTTTTGTGCTTATTGAAAAAGGAAAAAAAAAATTGTCTTTATGCAGATTAGGAAAGTCTTGTACTTGAAGGAAAATGATTCCTCCTTAAAAGAAGACTTGTCATAAATAGGAAATAGTACTTATGTGGAACAAGTAATTCTTGTACGTATAGGAGTATGATTTCCTTTTACTTTAAACTCCTTGTAATTCATATAAATACACCATAATAGCTAGGTTATTAGGTGTGGAGCAAAATAGCAAATACTAGAGAGATCTCAAAGTGAGCATTGGGTGTAATCGGGTTTAAGGTATTATTTAGAGAGAGAATCATGAGTATGTGGTTGTAACAATTTACTACATATTAGAACTTTCTCTTGTCGTCCTGACAGCTGTGGTTTTTTTCCCTGATTTGGGTTTCCACGTAAAATTCTTGTATTGTGTATGATTGAATTTGATTACTTCCCTTCATTTTATCTTTATTTATTATTGTGTTTGCTTGTATTTGTTGACGGTGATTTTTCGTAGTCACTCAATCAACGATTTGATCTTAATGAAGACTCGTGTTTATGGATGAAAGTAATTGAAAATAGAACAAGATGATTAACAATAAGAGAAAGATACGTGGTAAAACTCCATAATTTGGAGAAACATCCACGGGTTGTTGCTTTTGCAACATAGTCGAATCCACTATGAATATTATTGAAAAGATACACACTCAGATCTCTCTCTCTCTCTAATATTTTTTTGTACCCTCTTATTTGTGTTTTACAGGGGTATTTATACATAGTCATTAGGGTTTGTGGGTATCGCTAGGGTTTGGTGTCGTGGTACCCAAGTTCTGGGTGTTTTCTAAGTCCTAAAAGGATTTGCTTTCCTATTTGGCTGTAGCATATTTTCTGGTTTGGCTGAGTCCGAATTTGGACAGGATTCCTACTCCTTTATTTACGGGAAACCTGCTTGTTTCCTTGCTGGATTCTGAGTAGCTGCACCGTAGTTTATTGTAAAGGTGCTAGTTGCTGATTCTACCCATGTGTTCGGGGAGTGAGTTTCTGTGACTATCTTTTTAGTTGAACCCCGAGTATGCCCGAGCAGGCTATGTTGCCCGAGCCGATTTTCTTGGTCTGTGATTGGGTTGCCCTGGGGTTTTTTTGCTACTCAGGTTGATTTCCCTTCACTTCTGCTCACGTGGCCTCTTATGGTGGTGAAGTGCCTTTTACGACGATTTTTACCTATAACAGTATTCTATCCGGTAACGCTTCTGCGCATGTAGTGATGTTTGTTCGCTAATAAGATAAACTCAAATAGTTTTATTCATCAAAAGCTAATCTTCCAAATCTTAATACAATATACTTAAATAGGAAAAGAAACAAACCCAAATTCCACAAGGAATCGAGATTTCCTAAAGTTCAAACGCCGCTAAACGAAATCGAGAAAGAATCTCATCTAAAAAAATAAAAGTAAAAATACTTGATTGTTGCACCAGTACAGTAAAGTTGAATGATTCCATCATAATGTAATTTCATTCCACTTGCACAAAAGTTAAAGTTGCAC
Source organism: Acer saccharum (assembly GCA_030490815.1). Lineage (NCBI taxonomy): Eukaryota > Viridiplantae > Streptophyta > Magnoliopsida > Sapindales > Sapindaceae > Acer > Acer saccharum. The sequence continues at coordinate 35,916,187 of CM059874.1, read as the reverse complement.
AGGAGCTGTCAGTCAAAGCACTATCGTTTCCACTCATAAAAGATGATTACTGTTTTCTCCAATTTGTTTATAGGGCAAATTGCGTTGCACTCCTTGGGGTTTGGGCAAGGTACACTTAATTGGAAAAGTTTTGGTATTATATACTAACATCCCCAAGACTTAAATTTGACTTTGAAAATACCTAAAATACCCCTACTTATATTATTTTATACTTTATTTTTTTTACCTTTTAACCAAAAACTTTAATAAAATAAAAAAATAAATAAAAGATATGATTCATTAAATAAATAAATAGTTTAAAAAAATTAATTAAATAAATAAATAGTTTAAAAACCAAACAAATAAATAGTTTTAAAAAATTAAATAAATAAATAAAAAGTTTTACAAAATTAAAAAATTAATTAAAAAATTAAAAACATTATTTTTTTACGGATATCCATTAATAAGGACAAGAAAAGCTCTAAATATCCAAAATTTTATGATAAGGATGATGTTGAGAGAAGCTTCAAGGTTCCCAACACCAGGAGTCTTCTTGCCTTCTTCAAGTTCAACCACTTCTTTTAGTGTTGGGAATCTTGAAGCTTCTCTCACCATCATCCTTACCTTAAAAGTTTAGATATTCAGAGCTTTTCTTGTCTCTATTAATGGATATCCTTAAAAAAATAATAATTAATGTTTTTAATTAATTAATTAATTAATTTAAACTATTTAATTATTTAATTATTTAATTTTTTAAAACTTAAAAAAAAAAACTATTTATTTATTTAATGAATCATATCTTTTATTTAATTTTTTTATTTTATTAAATTTCATAAAGTTTTTGGTTAAAAGGCAAAAAAAATAAAGTATAAAATAATACAACCAGTGGCATTTTTAGGTATTTTCAAAGTCCAATTTAAGTCTTGGGGGTGTTAGTGTATAATACTAAAACATTTCCAACTAAGTGTACATTGCCCAAACCTCAAGGGGTGCAGTGCAATTTGCCCTTGTTTATATCAGTCATCACTCATCAATAATTCAAGACGACTTGGACGACGACGACTAAGACTCTAGGCGACTAAGACGATGCTGGTTCAGTACGTGGTTTCCTATCCAGCTCGTAACATTTACTTGTAAGTTTATTTTTTATTTTTTATTTTTTTACATTATCTATCCACTGACGAGTTAATTTTTGATATAAAAATATGCAATTTTTAGAATTAAATCATAATTTTTAAAAATATACTATGTGATTTTTTATTTTATGTAACATGTCTTAATTTAATAATCAATTTTCTGTCATAGAAAAATAAAAATAGTTTCAACTACACTATCAAATAAGATTAATGGATGAATAATATATCAATTGTACACGTGGAGAAATTTGTTTCAAATAAATTGATAGAGGCTATTTTTCACTATTATTATTGTTATTTTTTTACATAACTAGGTTTGGAGCCATATGCAAGGCATGTGCTTCCCAATATATGTTTGTCAAATTGAGTTTTGTGTGTAAACATATATATAAACCGATAAATTTTGAATTTTTTTTATCAATATTTGAGTTTTTTATATTTGGAAATATATATATCCTTGCAAAACAAGGAAGCAATTAAAATCTAAATATATTAATATAACATAGAGTATAATTTCAGTTCATGTCAAAATAGAGTTTTACACCATCAATTAATGAGCTTTTCATTATCTATAGATACAAAATTGTAAAATCCAACTAAATTTTATAAACTTTCAAACGATATGAAAGATTTCACAAGGCATTATTCTGAATCAGAACCATTTGCTAATCTAACCTATCATGTGGATGGTAATAATACCTGCCATGTCTTGATTCTAACACCATTCATTGTGTTGTGCATAACGGATAAATAGTAACATCTACAATAGCAACATACATTGCAGGTATACATCTACAATAGCAATATACATTGCAGGTATGAATCCATTATTGAAACAATGACATAACTTCAAATTAGTGTGTTCCTCTTAAAAGCATAAATCATGATTCTTGAAAACAAATTTCATTTTTCTTTGTACAATATTCCTTTATTCCTTGCTTTATTTGTCTCTTGAAACACAAAGCTCCAAATTCTTGAAGATTAATATTTTCTTCTTTGATTTTTTGCTGATAATTCAACTTCTTCATACCCATTGTCATAATTCTATTTTAAAGCAAACATATGAATACAATCACATGTAAGATAACCACAGTCAATTATATACAATTAGGATGAAATAATCAAGAGCTCAAATTTCATATACCCAGATGAAATCATGACAAAATTTATGAGCCACCAATATATTCACAAATACTAAACAATAGGCTGCACCTAGCCCCATATATACCAGTTGGATGAAATTGTACAAATTCCAAATCCTAAAGGAAGAATAAATCAAGAGACATGACATAAGGTAATGAAAACTAATTCGACAACCCACTTCAAGATCAAGAAGCAGTAAAACAAACCTTGAGTGGGAGCCCAGCACAGGCAACCATTGCATTGCCATCTCCTGTGCACGTATGAGCAGAGGTTGCAGAATGGCCCTGAGAGAAAGATGCATTAATGATGAAAATAATATTGTCAAGGAAGACAGATCAACAATGTAAATATCACTGCTTATTTCAAAACAAATAAGTATGCGAAAAAGGTACAGTAACCCTGTGACCAGAATTGTAGATGTAGCTTGGAACCGATGTAATTTTCTGTCTTCCATGTTTAATGCAATTACTCCTGGGCAGCTACCTGAGCATTGCTTATTAACAATTGAAAAAATTTAGCCCATATGCACTTCATTATGTTTAATCAGGATCACAAGCTCCATTGAAGTACTTCATGCAAAAGGAGAAAGATATTTGTTTCACTCATATATGAGATGATTAAAGCTTAAAAGTTAAAGCAGCACATACAAAATTGGTTCGATTAGAAAACAGGAATGAGAAAATATTGAAAGCAGACGTGGTAAACAGAAAGAAGGAATATAACATGGGCAATATTTGAGGAACTCATGAAATAGAGAGATTTCACTAAAAAGCATAATATAGTCCTTTATTAATCATACCACACACACAACTGCAGCAGAAAACATCTAACCATTTCTTTAGTTGTGTTTCTGCCTCTGGTTTAGTAAATTGTATTATATTGTATCCTCAAATCATCAATCATGAAGACAAAAACTCCCAGCCCCCATCAAAATAAAAAGTAAAAAAAATTGATGAAAGCTTAGTTTTTAATGCAATAACTAATCTAATTTTAATTTCTCATCAGTAATATCAAATGGGCACCTAGCTAGTTAATTGAAAAACTGTTTGATGGGGAAACCCAAATTTAGTATTACGTTAGCGGATATGTAAACATCAGGTATGGTTCATATAGAAGAACATATATTATTGAGATGTCCAGGAATAATAATAAGAAGAAAACAAAAGAATAATAGAAGAGTTCTGTTGTCAACTTGTTCAAATAAATAAATTACATTACACGGCGGTGCTAAACGTCTTACATAATATCCTAACAATATATATCTTTCATGGTGGATGTCTTTATCAAACTACATTACATGTCAAATTTCAAATACATTCTCTTAGTAGAAAATCCAAAGTCAACTTTTGCATTTAATTAAATTGAATGTAAACATAGCAAAATGATGCCAACAATTGGTTTGAGTTATCCACTACTAAAAACATTACTAATATTTAGGATTAATTTTGGTATTTTACAATCATGATTAATTTTTAAAGCTTAATTAGATTAGTTGTTTTCATACTAAACAACCGATTTTACTATAAAATGGAAAATGAAATGAGAAGATATGTAACTGAACAAGAGCATACATGAGAATTCAACGGTTAATGAATTCAATGTGTAGGCACCAGTGCACCACTAGTTTTTATACTTCTGAATAACAACAAAATATTGTCCAACTTCAAATCTATCCTGCTTCCTGGGATCTTTACTTGACTCGACAGAACATGCATAAGAATATAAGATAACCAAACAAATACGAATTCGGAATTCATTACTCAATATATACAAGTAATAACATTGATTATGAGATGTGTTCATGAGGTTTGGGTACAATATCGGGTAGTATAATATTCTGTACAGAGAGAAGGCAATTTTACCGGCTCTAAGTTAGTTGGTCAGAAGCATATCCATTTCCTGACTTTGGAGTTTCATCCGGCTTATTGAGTTAGAAAATAGGGCCTCCTGCTGCTTCTCTACACTTGCTATCCGACTGTCAGGCATAAACAATGCAAAACCTGTCACTTGCTCGCCTAATTACGGGATAAAAAGTAGGAGAAAATAACAAATCAGAGAAATCCGAATCTGATGACGATCCTTAGGTGAATTTTCTAGCTATATGTATAACCACATAAGTGTTTAACCATGTAAAAGAAATATGCGAATATAGTATCCCTCAAGCCATACCCTAATGAGCAAAGCTCTAGAATATACTGGTTGCCAAACAAGGAGATAGAAAGATGGCCCCTTTTGTAGCTAACATGAATTTATCTTCATTAAGAAATGCTCCGTGGTAAAAAAAAAAAAAAGGTACATGCAGCTGGAAGCAGATTTAAGGACAAGCAACAAACTGACTTGCAGTGACGCACATGGTTTCACTTGTCAAGAGTAGTGACACATTCAAGTAAAATACGGTGATTGATAGCTGTTTAAGATATGATAAACTTCATGATGGCTTGCGATTTAATATAGGTGCAAAATTGAGATGTAAGTAAGGCCAATGGAAAGGTTAAGGATTTCTACCTTATCATTGACTCTAATAGTCCATGCATCAGTTCTGGATCCGCAAACAGGATCCCCAACCACATAGGTAGGTGGGTGAACAGCATTCTTCAAGAGTGGAACTCTATCAGGAGCATATTCATCATCGGTGTCATAGTATTGATGTGGTCCAAGAGCCTTGAGCATCAATGCCAATAAAAAAGATACCCCCTGCAAATGAAGGACACCGTTAATCATCCAAATCAGGAAAGGGAATTCTACAAACCTAAAAAATTGTTATGTTAAATCTGGAAAACTTATTCTTTTTTGGTGTGAGGGAAGTGTGCAAGACTCAATCATTCCCCAGACCAATCTATAAGGCTTCTACAGGTTGAGAGATACCTGTACAGAGACAATTGACAAGCCTATCCATTTGCAGATCTCAAAGTTAGACCTGATGAATTCCTTGAATTGAGTAAAACTCCCACTTGGATCCTCCGGAAAGTCCTGATGACAAGTTGAATTTTATTAAGACAGTACTTGTATATTTTTCTCAAAAAAAAAAAAAAAAAAAAAAAAGTGTAGCCATGTAAACTGCAACCTAACCTCATGAAATATCATATAAACTATTCAAATGTTTGAATGTATAATATACCTCCTCCCAGTCAGGGTTGAAAAACAAATCAGCTGTCACTCCAGCCTCCAGCATAAGGAACAAAATGACAAAAAACATATACTGTACCCGTTTAAGGTCAACAATGAACTCTTATTCAGATACTACTAGTTAATGTAGCTCCAATGAAGCAATGTTGAGGTTCTATAAAAAATTTCACAACGAAAAAAATAATTTGCATTACGCTAGTACTATAAGTTTCAGAAATAGGAAATAGTAGAATCTATTTATTAATCTCAAAGGGTTCAATTCTCAAGAACCAAATATCTGAAAAACCGAGATGTAAATTTAATACTATATACATTATTAAAAAGCAATTAAGAAGTCATGAAGCCTTTATAGACTGCAATTCAATGCGGTTATGGTGTCAGACTTCAATACTGACCATAAAATTTCACCATAGATCCGGGTCAAAACCATTGGATATTATTTTGCAAAATTGGACTTCTATTTGCAAGCAACGAAGTATTGCATTGAGACCGTTATTTGCAACTCCCAGTACATAGTAGCATGGTTTATTCATAATAATGCTGGTCAATTTAGCCTAACCGAATCAAACAGATCAATCCACAAGTAAATTTCCATATTCTCAAACTAGCGTAATTAAATGGAAACAGAGCCTGTATAAAATGGTAAAATTAAGGAAGCATTTATACTCATTTACTGATTAGGGAAAAGGATACTAAATAAAGGCAATAACCATTAGCAGTTTCAGCTGCAATATGACCTGAGCATGTGATCACACACAAAATGACCCCAAGTCCAAGGAAACTGTAAATGAACCTGCAATACATGCAAAATAAAATGCTATAAATTGCATGCAATAATTCAGATGAGAATACATTATATTAAACTATTTTGCATTCATTGTTTGCAAAAAGAAAAAGATAAAAATAAAAAATATCTAAGAACAGGAATTTCACCCCTTACATTATAGTATAAATGTTTCATATTTTCAACTGAATCACGATGACAGAACCAATCTCTAGATGGTCAGGTCCTTTAAAACAAAACTCCATTAACATTACAAAATACTAATAACCAAAGGCATTGGAAGGGTTTCCAAACTAATAACCAAAGAACACCGAAAGGGAACGCTATGCCACTCGCTCTTCCCCCAATGCAGCTTTTATTGCAAAAGGAAATTCAGCCCGCCTAAAGAAACCAATAAGCTTCAATAACCATAAACCCAATAAAAAGTACTTCGAAGTTTATAACTTTCTAAACCACTACACATACAACTTTGAAAAGGAGTGGGGGACAAATACAGACAAAATTTCCATTTGTTTGTTCTCAGTAGGGAGAATCATCAAACTTCAAAGTTTATAACTCTTAAACATATGATTCTCAACCTTCAAACTTTGAAAAATTAAATACAGATTAGTTCAATTCATTCTCTCTACCTACATTCTTTCAGCAGCCAACAACAGAGAACCCGGATAACAAAACAAGTAAACCAAACCAAAAAAAAATATAATCAAATTCCCAGTCAGCAAACACATATTAATTCTACAAATTAATCCCCTAAAGTAAACCAGAAAAAATGCAGGCAATAAAACATGGGAAACTCAAAAACCGATTGATAAATATATGAAACTAATACCATGGAACTGGATGATCACCGGCAGGAGGGAAATGACCCATGTGTATCTCCCAAACCCTAATCAGCCACAATGCGTACAATATCATCGCAATGCCCACCATTCCAATCACCGAGTTCACCATCTTCAATAATGATTGCATGCAACTCCTCACCATGTTCACCATTTTTTAATTTGTTGCCCAAGAACCCAACCTAGTAGATCAAATTATGAAAAAGAAAAAGAAAATAATAATAAAAAAAATACAGCCGCACTGAACCGTAGATTGAATCCGAGAGGAACAGAATCTAGGGGTTTTCTTTGGTTTGACTAAATCCGAGAATTGTTAGCTAGCCAGACTGTTCGCGCAATATTTATTTTATTTTTGCGTCAAGAATTTAGGATCTTTTCTTTTATTTATTTTTCTATTTTTTTAAGTTTATTATTTACGGAGCAAATTGCAATGAACCTCCATGAGGTTTGCCCTTTTCCATCCGAAAACAACTTTATCAAAAATTGATACTCAGCTCCTTTGCCGTTAGTCGAATTTAATTTTATCAAAAATTGACACTCACGTCCATTCCATTAGTTAAACTTAAATGTTGACCAAGTTTGACTGTCAAAAGACTAAACTACCCTTGATCTCTAAATAAAATAAATAATAAAAAAAAAACCAATTCAGTTTTTAAATGGTGGAAATCAAAATTCTTTATTAAAAAAAAAAAATTGAAAAACTGAAAACAAAAATTAATGGATCTTCACCATTAATCTTTGAGATGGATGGTGGAGATTAAAAAGAATTTTTTTAAAGCAAAAAGGAAAATAATAAAGAGAGAGAGGTGGAGATCCATGGAGATTGGATATGAGTATTGTTTGGCCAATATATTGATTTAATAGAAACGAAACAAAATCATAATATTTTTTTAATGGATTTTCACCATTTTTCTTTGAGATGGATGGTGGAGATTAAAAATATATATTTTTTAGGACTAATTGTATAAACATCCCTTAACATTAGGTCTAATTGCACGCGTATGGATTTTTTGTCCAAAATTACACAAACCTCCCCTACCGTTACTGTAGCACAGTTAAAAGTTAACAGGTGGGGGGCAAAAAGGTCTTTTGGTTTGTTAATAAAGATAAAATCATTAATTATATATATAATACATAATCTCTGACATTCAAAAAATAATTATTAAGATTCAAAACACAAATTAATTCATTAAAAAAAAAACAAAATAATTATCAAAACACAAAATATTTAAAATTAAAAATTAAAAAAAAAAAAAAAAATTATTAGAGATCTAGAAGGAATTTTCAAGATCTCCATCAAACAAAAACAGCTTTTAAAAAAGAAACCTAGAAGAAGAGACCTGGATTTTATCAAAAATCAAAATGATTATAAAAAAAAAAGCTTAAAAGAGATCTGGAATATCTCTTAAGAGCTCCATTAAAAATAAATAAAAAATAAATAAAAAGAAAGCTAGAACTAGCCGAGATCTGGAAATCTTCCAAGAGCTCCATCGTCCATCTCAGCAGCACCATCGCCTTCTCAAGGGCGGAAGCGCATCCTGGAAGCACCACCACCTCTCTCAAGGGCCGAAGCATGTCCCTCTCCGGCCGCACACCAACAACGCTGCTCGGAGATGAAGCAGCGTGAACGACACCGCACACTAGTTCGTAGCCGGATTCCAGCCATTATTCTTCTTCCTCATGATAGCATTTTGGTCTTCAGCCATTCTGTCTTCTCGAAGCTCCATTAATGAACCTTGGTACTGTGAAGAGAGACGATGTAGATTTTGTTAACAATTTTTTGTGAATTTTTGTTAGACCAAGGTGCTTTGAAACTGTGAAGACAACAAAGTCAACATGATGTATTGGTGATAATCATTACAGATTGCAGCTTTTGGTCTTCAACAAACTCATTTTGATTGTAGATTTAGGCGAGAAACCTTGGTTTCAATTTACCGAAAATTGGCCTCAACAATTTGTGCAGCTCTATGATTTTATTTTAATTTTTTTATAAAAGATTTCTGGGTTATTTTTTCTTCAATTTGATGATGAAGATCGATGAAGGGGTTGAGTTTGCTTGCTATTTTTCAACATGAATATTTCTTGAATTTTGTTGAGGATGAAGATTGAAGTTTATGGAATTTCTACTAAATGATTTTTGCTCAATTGATTGAAGATGAAGATTTAGATTGTTTGCTAATTTTTTAATCATAGAAATTGTGTTTAAATATGAGTATGATGAACATTTCATTGAATCTATGTTATTTTTCAGATTCAATCATTAAACACAAGTCAATTGTTTATGAGTTTGAATATGAGAATTTTTTTTTGGATTTCTTAATTAATTTTTTAAAAATAAATAAAATAGTTACAAATAATCAAATAAAAATAAAATAAGTAACCAGGGGTATTTTAGTCATTTCGTACTAATAATGTGGTCAATGGTTAGTGTTGACGGAAGTCAACTAACAACAGGGTATGTTAGTGTATTTTTAAGCAAAAGGTACATATGTGTGCAATAAGACCTAATGTCAGGGGATGTTTGTGCAATTAGTCCTATTTTTTAAGGCAAAAAAAAAAATATTAAAGAGAGAGGTGGAGATCCATGGAGATATGAGTATTGTTTGGCCAATATATTGATTTAATATAAACAAAACACAATCATATTACGAATAGGTAGTAAGTTTTATATGTTATGCAAACTTGCTGTACTTTTATAGTATATGGGAATCCATCTTTTGATGATTTACAGAACATACATGAGGTTTTTGAGATGCAAACAAAGTTCAAGTTCAATTTATTGTCAAAAAAGAAGAAGTTCAAGTTCAATTTTATATATTGTTGATCAAGTGGAATACTTGCATGAATCAATGTTCCATCAATCGCACCAACAGTACCCTACATAATTATTCAACCGGAATTAATATGTAAGAATTTATTGAATTGTTGAAAACTTGAAATGCCATGTGCTGCATACCAGCAATATATTATACTGCAGGATGTTCATTGCTCAGCAACTCATGGCATCTGATCAATTTCTTTTTATTTTTATTTTATATAAAATTAAAAAGATAAAGATAAAGGAAAAAAAGAAGAGAGAAAATAGAAGTGGAAACAACAAAGAATGCCATGCCTAGGGTCTCATAATCATAACTATGGTGTTGTTGTAGGGTCTATTTATCAACTAAATTTATAGAAAATTATAGATAGAATTATAGGTCGCTGATGAAGAAATATAAGTACTGAAATTGGAATATTTATATCTCAGATTTTCAATGTTTTGTTGTCTTCTTCGTTTCTGGATTTGCATTGGCAAGTTATATATATGCATGCAATCACCAATCCACCATATATTAATGTTATTGTTGTGTGAGAATGAGATGGAGACTCATGTAGTTGTTTATTTATAAAACAGAGAGGTAGAAAGGGAGAGAGAGAGAGATGATCGAGTGAGAAAAGAGAGAAGAAGATGAAGTATGTAGAGATGGAGATGGAGACTGGTTTTCGCAAATGGAAAGGATATGGGATTTCGCAAATGGAGAAGAAGATGGAATCTGGTTTGGTTTTGCTGAAGAAAACAGAGAGAGAGAGAGAGAGAGAGAGAGAGAGAGAGAGAGAGAGAGAGAGAGAGAGAGCTGATATCTTTATTAGAATGGAGATCCAAGGATCTCCGGTCTCCACCTCTCTCCATCAATTTTTTTTTTTTTTTTTTAAATCTATTTAATCTCTACCATCCATCTTTGAGACACAAAGATGGATGGTTGAGAACAAAGATCCATTTTTTGTTTTTCATTTTGTTTTTCTATTTTTTTCAATTAATTTATATTTTAACATTTTTATTTAATTTTTATGAATGTTTGAAATATCAAAAACATCCTTAGCTTTAATGGTCTAACTTGGTCAATGGTTAAGTTTGACCAAATTTGACTAACATGCGTAGGGATGTGAGTGTCAATTTATGATAAAGTTGTTTCTAGATACAAGAAGAAAACCTCATGAAAGTTTAGTGCAATTTGCTCTTATTTCTAAGAGTTCAAAATAGTTTATTATTTCTGTTGGGGGTAAAATTGAACCCCGATAATAGATTAAGCTAATACGACCACACATGCACAATTACAATGAGATTAAACAATCTGATTCTTGATTATGTTTTGGGAGAGCTACCAGCTAGCTCTCAATAGCTTTACAAATGTTTTCTCCTGTCCTTTTCTAGTACTTTTTTCATGTCCCCTTCAAAGCAAGGAAAATGGGGTTTATATAGTCCTAATTCTGACAACAAAGGGGCACGCGTTGGGAGCGTATTGGAAGATGCCGACAGCTGCCTCTGCGTTGTCAATGTTTGTCGGTTCTGACAATGAGTCCTCCGATGCACTGACGGGAGATATAATCGGTGGGTTGTCCTAATGGGGGACGTCGTTACAGTGTGTGCACTGGATGTTTACGGTAGTTTCAGAGGTTGAATTATCGGAAGATAATGTTTGTCGGAGGTGAGTCCGAATCCGCAATAATATCCAACAATTTCTATTTTTTAAATAGTATATATATTTTTAATATAAAATCTGCTCGGCTACTCAAAAGTCTAACCTATAATGTTAAATGAGTTATAAAACCGAATGACTATCATTAACATTTATCCATCAAAACACAAGACATTTTTTAAATCGTATCATGGCCGATTATAGTTTCACTATTTATTTCTAATTTTATTTTCTTTTTAACTCATGAGTTACGGGTCTACCAGATTGCCACTCTTTCGACCCGCCAAGATCAATAATCACTATGTGGATGGGACTCCTCACACATGTCGAGAAAATACGAATAATATAATTGGAACCTCTACCATGAACATGATAAGGTGCTTACTATTTAAAATAAAAATAAATATGCACTTTTGAACTTATGGAAAGTTTTATTTATTTTTCAATTTTTTATTTATTTAAATCTAATGAAAATCTATTGAAAATAATATTATTATTTTTTACACATAAAAAATAAATGGGTTAAAATTAAATATATAAAAGTTGTAATTACAAATATTTGAAATTGTTGTTGTGTTTATTTTTTGGTCTTTACGATTTGTTTCTAACTTATACAATACAATAGTCATTCTCTTTTAAAATTTGCTTTAAATACGTGTAGATACAACGTTTATAGTTTATACCTATAACAAAATGCTTCTCTTAAGAAAAGTTTTTAATACATTATCGAAAGCTTTTCACTAATTTTTAGAAGGAACTTTCTGATAAATTATAAAAATTCATAAAAAGTTTTACAAACTCTACAATTATTAGATATATCTATAATTTGATCGTAATAAAGCTGCATGAAATTTATTGTAATACATTTAAAATAAAAAAATTGGCTATAGATGATCAAACATTTCGAAAATGATTTGAAATATTTGAAAAAATATATATTTTATACGCCGTCCACATTTTGAAATATGAAAGTGGATATGTGTAGTCGAGGATAAATGCTAAAGAAGTCAACATGAACAGAATTAAGGTTTTGGTAAATGACTTCCAGGTGGATATGTCAAGTTAAAGCTTAGAGCATCTCCAATGCAAAAGTGGCTTGCATACCAATAATTGTTGACATGGCAACAATATCAAGAGACTTGCTTCCTATGTGGCATAAAAATAGACTTGATAGACAATCAACTTAAAATTTGGTCTCCAATGCTTTTTGTCTAAAACACAATTTTTTTAATGACGTGTCTATCTTTTTTTCCTATTTTATTTTTTATTTTATTTCCTTACCAAAAATATATGAAAAATTAATGTTAGTTTTAAATGTTTGCTGAGTCAACCTAAAAAATAGCTGTGCAACAGACCGTCTGAAAGTGGACGGTCATGTTGACAATGTCTAATATTTTTTTTGCCACGTCAGCTTGAGGTTAAAAATGCATGGTTGCATTGGAGACACCGAGACACAATTATTAACATAACGTCTATTAATCCTACGTGACATCTTTTTTTTTCACAAGCCACGCTGAGCATCTCCAATGCAACCATGATTTGTGAAAAAAAGAGATGCCACATAGGATAAATAAACGTTATGTTAATAATTGTGTCTCCAATGCAACCGTGCATATTCAACCTTAAGCTGACGTGGCAAAAAAAATATTAGACATTGTCAACATGACCGTCCACTTTCAGACGGTCTGTTGCATAGCTATTTTTTAGGTTGACTCGGCAAACATTTAACATTGTCATTAATTTTTCATTTATTTTTGATAAAGAAATAAAATATTAAAAAAAAAAAGGGAAAAAAAAAATGGACATGCATGTCGTTAAAAAATTTGTGTTTTAGACGGAAGCATTGGAGACCAAATTTTGAGTTGATTGTCTATCAAGTCTATTTTTATGCCACATATGAAGCAAGTCGCTTGACATTGTTGCAATGTCAACGATTATTGGTATGCAAGCCACTTTTACATTAGAGATGCTCTTAGACTGGTTTCCCACTGTATTTCTTCTTCCTATCTCCGGCTCTCCGCCTCTCTAGATCTCTTCTGGTTTCTTACTATTTTCTGTCTTTTAATCTCTCGGATTCTATCTCTCCCCTCTCTTTCTTTCGTTTCTCTTATTTCTTTCTTTCTCTGTTTGCCCAACCGAAATCTGCTTCTCTCTCCTCCCATTTTCTTCCTTTCATTCATTTCTATTTTTTATTATTTTTTTATTATATCTTATCCACCGGATCACCACTTGCATTTGCCACCTCTCTCTCTCTCTCTCTACTTTCATCTTGCAAAGCCACCTGTATTCTTTTGCCTCTTCAATTTTTGTTTTTATTTTTTTAAATTATCTAATTAAAAATCTAAGCTAAAATAAGAATTAAATTAAATTAACCAAAATGAGGTTAGGTTGAAAATCTGGAATCACGCTAGCCCTCCTCCCAGATTTTTTTATATGTTTTTATGTCAATAATTTTATCTAAGCTAAAAATATAAAATAACTGTTTTAATAATTATTGATTTTTTTTAAAAAAAAAATCGCCCTATCTAATTAAAAATCTGAGGTAAAATAAATATGATTTTAATTTTAAAAAATGAGGTTTTTATTTTAATAAGTTTATTTTATTTTCTGAAATTTTTATTTCAATTATTTTAGAATTTGTTAACGTATAGTATTTAATTATAAGGAAAAAAAACTAAGTAAAATGATATATTGGTAATATACTAATGTGGGGTGTGCTTAGAGCATCTCTAATGGTAATGTAGGTTGTGAAAAAATTAGATGCCACGTAGGATGAACATCCACTTTGTTAAAAAATTCATCTTTAATACAACCTCTCTAGTACAACTTCAAGATGAGGTGACAACATTTTTTTTAGAGGTTGTCAACATAACTCTCTGATTTCAGAGAGTCTGTTGGATAGCCATCTTGTTGGCCCAGTCAGCAATCACTATTGTCTTCTACTTTGTTTTATTCAACAATTCTAAAGTATATTTAAGAAGACCAATAATAAATTGGCATGTCATTAAAAACATATATTTTACAAGTGAATTATTGGAGACCACTTTTTCATTTGGATGTCTATCAAGTTTAGTTATATGCCACATATAAAGCAATTGGTTTGACAACGTTGACATATCACCATTTTTTCAAATGCAAGCCACATTACCATTGGAGATGCTCTTACAAGTTATAACATTTTAAAAGAATTTAATGTGGTATAAATATAAAAAGGGGTGCATATACGGTTTTTGAGGGGTGTAAATAACTCTACTCAAACATTTTTCATGATAGTTTGTATGAAATTAAGGACATAAATGTCGAATTACTGAAACCCTAACAAATCAACCAAAATGGTAAAAAGGTCTAAACAATAAATCTCTTGTAACAAGAGCATTACAGAATTGAGAACGAGTAAAACTCCAAAAATCTTAAGCCGAAGAACAACCATGAGATGCTAAACTAAGTACTTCTACTGCTTTACTTAATAGAGGAACATGTTCCCTTGATTATGAAACTCTAGAATAGTAGTCCAGCAGCATCCAATTTAAGGAAAAATAAAATAAAAACTTTGAAACAACATTGTAATCATTTTATTAATATGTTGATAATTAAGCTCGATTAACAACAAGATCATCAAAACCGCATAGACGTGTACAATACAAAATAGAAAGGGAAAAAAAAGACTGAACAACAAAGTAGAAACTTTAAAAAGGTTTTGAGGGGGTTAAAATTATTGATGATACTCCATAGTCTGTATAGAGGAAAATTAAAACAGAAGAGAAGGAAATAGATGATTAGAGCTATAGCTTCGTGTCCCAATGTAAGAGTCAGAAATGGAATTATAACGAGGGCCAGTTGAATTCGCTGAAAAATAGCAACTATGGTTTTAGGGGGAAGCAGGTAGGAAAGACCATCAAGATTATGGATCCTTATTATCATGGCCCAAAGGAATGCGCAGGCCATAAAAGTAAGGGCAAGCTCCAACAAGAAGAATGCAACGGAAAGCAATTTAGTTGCGAGATTGTTGTCAACTGATAGCGCCAAAAAGAGAGTGAATGCCGCTATTACAGACAGAGTCATAGTTGTAATGTTATAAAATAGGAAGAAACTTAGCCTCATTGTATCTATATTAGCCTCATTGTCGGAGCACACCAGAAAAGGAAGCTCCGACAATGAGTGCAGCTACTACAAAAAGATTGTTTATGGTGTTATTAACATCTTGTTTGGGAATTGGCATCTTCCTGTTGAAACTTGATATTTTAGTTGAGATGTGGTGATGACGTGTAATCCCCCAGCATCGAAAGAACTCAAGATACATGTATAGCATGGAATATGTCATCATCTGTACAATAAAAGAAATTTTCAAAACAACATTATTAGATTTCATTTTATGCTAATTAATTAAACAGACTTCAAAGCTATGAGCAATGCTTGAATCGGCTTCCTACACTCATTAATCAAATATGATATTATATATATATATATGTTGAACGGCATATTATATAATTGCGATGTTCTTCGATTTCAATCATTTTCAGTATTAACATTTTATATTTCAAATCAAGTTTTTATTTTTCAGGGTGAAAACAATTTTTGTGGTTCCCAAGAGAATCCTAGTCGTAATATAATCACCAATATATATATAACAGCAGTGACAACTCATCAAATTAATTCTTTGAGTAGTGTAGTATTTCGTACCATTTGAAATTGCTCCGGTTTTTCAGAATTCTTCAAATCAACTTCTACAGAATTCTCCTTGACACCTGAAGCTTTAAGGTTTCTATCATTCACATCGATTTGCTGGTCCTGCACTTGAGAAAAACTCAAGAAATTAAGACAGGTTCAACAATATATTCTCAAAAGTCAAAAGTAATTACTATTTCTCTTTGAAGTCGATTGGTTAAGAATAAGTGAATAATAATCATATACGTACCTTTGAAAATACATTTGATTTAAAAATATCATAGGCTGTGAGGCCTTGATAGTTTAGGATATCAACATTTGATCGTTTGTCACGCTTTAGAGCAACCACCACCATAGAATGACAATGTAATGCTGCCAAATGAAAAGGTGTATTGCCATTTTTGTCCATTTTATTAACAAGCTTATCCGTACATTTTTCTTTGAGTAGATACCTAACCACGTTTTCTTTTCCACTCTTGGCTGCAACATGAAGAATGCTTTGACCTTTATCACAGAGTAATTCTGTAGGATCTGGCCACTTTCGAAACAACTCCTTGGTTACTTGGATATGGCCATTTCCACATGCTAAATGGAGAGGATAAAAACCCTTATTATTCCTCTCAAAAGCACAATTACTACTCTTGATTTCTAAGAGGTAGCGAATTTCCTTGATGTAACCCATGCATGCTGCAAAGTGGAGTGGGGTATTCCCTTCTTCATCTGGTAAGAGTAATAGCTCTTCTTTTTCTTCCTTTATTATTCTTAACATATCTGAAGATTAAAAGAAAGATCAACATCAAAATGAGTATAAACTTTGAAATATAATGAGAATGGTTAATACAATTAAAACTTTAATAGTAAAGTAGATGGACGAGCTTGGGACTTAGGCAAATGACTTTCAAGTTAACGGCTCGAATCCTATCAATGGCAAAAACTTCAAAAAAATACCTAGTCTATAGGTGAATAGATAGGTACTGTCAAAAAAAAAAAAGATACCTAATTTTCTGTGCTCAATGGCAACATGTACGGGAGACTTTCCTTGGAGTCTTTGTAGTAAAGCATCACCTCGAGGTAGAGCATTCAAAATATATTCAAGAATGTCCTTGTTACCTGATTCGACTGCCATACACAATGGAGACTTACCTGCATTGTTTTGATGACAAGAAACATTTGGGTCTATTAAAACTAGGTAACAAGCCAAGTCTACTAAAGTGTTTACATTTTTCTTTGATGCATGTATTGCAAAGAAAGCTTCATGCAAAGCTGTATTTCCGTCATCATTCTTCATGGTCAGTAAAGTGTCGGTGGATGTGTTTGGATTTTGTTTCGAAAGGATGACAAGTATTCGGACAGTATTCAATTTGTGAGCTCTAACAGCAAGGTGAAGGGCAGTGTTGCCCTCGTAGTTTTGCTTGGTGATCAAGAAGGGAAAGTTACGAGCTATGAGTTGAGTCATCTCTTCGTGACCAGAGCTTGACGCCACATGTAGAAGTGAGTTGCCTGAGGGGCTTACTTTGTTGAAAATTTCTGAAAGATCCTCTCTCTCAATATCACAAAATGGAAACTTATTGACGTCGCCATTCATTGCCGCTTCAAAATGGATAGGTTCCATCCTTAATTTCCTTAATTCGACAAGCCTTCAAACGGTTAATTTACTGATCACGAACAAAAAAAACTTGGAAGTTTGTTTTTTAATTGTTTATTTGTAATGACAGATCGATGTTTTGTAATGCTACATTTAAAATTTAGGATCCAATCCCATCCTAATTATTAGTCATCTTGTCACTAAGTTTTAGCCAATGAATTTTAAAATTTAGGATCTATCTTTTCCAATATGTTTCCTCATTCAATTAATAATTATGCCAGCTTATCTTCTTGTATTCTTTTGGCAAATAACCTAGAGAGTTGGAGATGGATAAGGATTCGAATATATAAAGACAAATGGATCCCAAGACAATCCACTTTCAAGATTATTACGCCGCCTGCACCTTTGCTTGATGATAACGCAACTGTCGACAAAATTATTTCTCAGTCTGGTGGGTGGAATAATGATCTTCTTGATCAATCCTTCTCAGCTGAGGATGTTGCCACAATACAGAGTATCCCTATCGGCTCAGGAAGGTGTGGTGACAAACTTATTTGGCATTTTGAAGAATCTAGGAACTTCAATGATAAAAGTGGTTATCAGGTGGCTAGAAGCTTAGGGGAGCAGACGAGTTCCTCTAATGTGGATTCCAGTGTCTGTACTAATTGGTGGAGAAGGTTGTGGAAGGTGAAAATTCCCCAAAAAAATAAAAAAATTTATCTGGAAGGGCTGTTTTGATTGGATTCCTACCAGGTATAATCTCTGGCGTAGGAGAATTCAGGTGATGGGCATATGCCCGTGGTGTAATAAAGGGAGCGAAACTATATTTCACGCCTTGTGGGACTGTAAAATCTTTAAGCTTGCTCGACAGATGTGGCTTCCCAACAAGATTATTTTGAGAGATAAGTATAAATTTTTCTTTGATCTTATTCTTGACTACCATACTTCTTTGAATGAGGTCGAACTAGAATTATTCTGTGTTGCTGTGTGGAGGGTCAGGTTTTTGCGCAATGCCTTGGTCCATGGGGCTCCCATGGCTGATGTGTGTGAGGTGTTTGATTGGGCTCTATGTTTCTTAGCTGGGTATAAGGAGTGTCAGGGTGGCGTGGTGCAGAGCAGTAATAGATTAGATGGAAGGACTGTTATCTGGTCTCCTCCAGGCCTAGGTTTTTTCAAAGTTAACTGTGTAGGTTTTTTCAAAGTTAACTGTGATGCTGCGATTAATGTTGTGGGGGTGGGTGTGGTTCGTATTGGCTTTGGTTTGGTTATCAGAGATTCCTTGGGTGAAGTTATGGCTTCTAGTTCTCAAGTGATGGTCGGTTTCTTAAATCCGCAGGCTGCCGAGGCTATTGCTATTCTTTGAGGTATGTAATTTAGCAAAGACTGTGGCTTGTCTCCATGTAGTGTTGAGTCTGATGCAGAGGTTGTAATCAGATGGATCAACGAAAGCAGTCATCTGGACTCTTCATATGGTGATATCCTGAATGATATTAATATCCTGTCAGCTGAGATGGGTGTTTGTGCTTTGTTTTTAACCCAAGGCTTACCAATGGGGTGGCTCATATCCTAGCCAAGAATGCTCTTCTGATTTCAAAAGATAGATTTTGGATGGAAGAGTATCTGATGTAGCGGAAGCTCTGTCGAGAAAAACCTGCAAGAAACAAATTGAAAACAATCTACTAACGTTCCATTGATTCGCGCACGAATACCGGAATATTAGGCTTCAAATATAATAATCGACTTCGCGCACGAAGGATGTTGTAAATGGATAGTTGAGAAACATTCTCTGTATTTTTTATTAATCAAAAGCTGTCTTTCAAACCCTAATACAATCTACTTAAATAGAATTGCAAAACTTGACTAACAAGAAAATCCTAAACAAACGGGAAAGAATCCTAAATGGAAAAGATATCAAATCTCCTAAAATCAAAAGAATCCTAAAACATTAAAAACCTATCTAAAAAGGAAATTGGATTTGATTTAATAAAATCAAATCATAAAATAATTAATAACCTAATTACATATAAACTAAAAGGAAATAAAATAATTGTACGGAATCATAACAACAATTAAAAACCATAAAACAAGAAACTGCTATCTCGGTGCGCATGAAACTTAATGGCTAAATTCTGATATGCTGAAGCCCGTTATAGAAGATGGAGTCTTCATAACATTTGTAGGGCTCGTATTGGGCTTTCCGGAAACATATTATAATAGACGATCCGATCCCATATGCCCTCTGTAGAGGTCCACGAAGTTCAGCCCGAATCATCTCGTCCAGCTCACTGTGTCCAGCCCTCGTCCAGCTCAAGTCTTCGCGCAATAATCTAAATGGCCGAATTTGAGCCTGTTGTAATCTATTACTGAGGATGTAGTCTTCATAACATTTGTAGGGCTTGTCTTGGGCTTTCCAGAAACATATTATAATGTTGATTTTGAGTTTGTTTGCCCTCTGAAAAGGCCCCCGAAATTTGCCCATTTTGACAGTTAAAACCATTCCGAGTCTTTGCTTCCTTCTTTCCGCACCCTTTGTCTTTGAGTCGATTCCTCCGCTCCATGAAATCCAAACCTTTGTTTGCCGTATCGTCTTTGACGGCTGCATCAGTATCCATTTTGTGCAGCCATTGCGGTGCAGGCAGCCTTTGTAGTTTGTTGTGTTGTTTTATTGTCAAAAAAAAAAAAAAAAAAAAAAAAAAAAAAAAAAAACCTAGATCCATTTCAAGCACCCAGCATATGGCAATGGTATTATAGGTAAGCCCAAACTCACCCGGCCTAACAAGTAGATTGAGCTAAGCCCAAACTCACCCAGCATATGGCAATGGTATTAGAGCTAAGCCGATTCCAAATGTGACTCCAATTGGCCCATATATACAGTCTATTGGAATATTGGATGACAGCGTTTCTGTGTACGGACTGATCGAAGAGATGGTAGAGAGAAAATGATTGTGGCGCGTCTTCCGACCGTTTGTTCATATACATTACATCCTCACTCAACTGCAATTGCCGCCGGAGATTTTAACAAACCACTGTTTCCACTTTTGCTATCTCCAACTCCAACCAATGCTCTCTGTTCCTCCATATTCAACTCAAAGTTGAGCTCCAAAGCTTCTCTCAAATGTTGTTGCACCAAAAATGATGGTACACAAAAACCAATCAAGGTATAGTTTTCATCTCATGCTATCTTTATAATGGGATTTATTTGCTTAATTTACTCTTATATGTTTTCAAATCAGATTGTGGCAGTCATGACTTTTTTGTAAGGGTTTTCTTATAGTTTGAAGCTGACCCAAGTTAAGATTGTTGAGAATCTAACAAATAAAGTATGCAATTTCATATGCTTTGTGGGTTTAATACGTTTTATTGATTTGTATATGGATTATCATAGACATTGGACTTCTTTGTTATGGGTAAACAGGGTATGGAACTCAAGTTTTTTGTTAATATTTTAGTGGGTTTAATTCATATTCTCTGTCTGCTGTTCTTTTTAATTAAACTGTGGAAATGTAATTCACTGTATATGGATAAACAGGGTTTTTCAGTGTCAGCATAAGATTGTCCATGGAAGAATGGGAGTATATGGAGCACTATGGCCCTGTATATGTTCAATTTGCACATTCCATTGGGTTATGGAGGCTTATCAATTGTTGCCTCTCTACTGGAGGACCGGTTCTTGATCCGCAGACTCAAGTGGGTGTTTTTCTCTGGGTATCATGCATATCTAATGAGTAATGACCCAGAATCATATCAAATTTTGAATTTAAGCTAAGCTTTTTACTTGGAAACAATTCATTTTGTTTTCATGGATTTGCAGAGAGATCAAATTCTTAACCTTATCATCCCACTCCACCGATAGGTTCGTGTGATACTTTGCAGTTCTGGTGATCTATTAAATAATCCAATGAGATTTGCCACTTTTTTCCATTTTCTTTTCTACTATTTTAGTCTCCCTGAAATTATCTCTCTAGCTTTCTTTTACCATTTCTACAGATACGTTAACTAACACTTATTAAGTGTACACTATTTTAGTGAAAATTGGGTCTTAAGAACATCTAAAATAACATATATTCCCCATGGTCCAAATGCTGTGCTAAACTTTTGCTCAAATGTTCTAATGGGGCCACTTACAAAGCAAGAGGTGGATATCATTTTTTTATAGATTTTATATATGCATAGATAATCATATTCACAAATCTGTTCATTGATATCTTGAGTGCAGGCAGTTTCCCTACTTGTGATTCTGATGTTAGAAGTCAGTGGAACTCTGTTTCTACTAAACAAGACCTTGTAGATTTCTTCAAAGCTAACAAGATAGAGTTGTTGGTTTTTGGTGGCACAGATTATATGGGGTTAAGGTTGGTTTAATGAAACACATAAGAATCCAGCTGTACCAATAACAGAAAGCCAAGTCACATTCTACAGAGCAGTTATTTTTGCCATATCAGCTTGTAAATAAATTATAGTATATAAGACAATCATTAGCTATGTAATTATTGAGTTGTGATTAATCATTTTAATTAAACTTTTTTAGTACCGGTTTTATTTTATTTTCAACTTAAAAAAAAAAAAAGAAAGTATTATGTCAAAAAAAAGAAAAAAAAAAAAAAAGAAGCATTTTATTTTATTAATACAACTCGATTAACAACAAGATCAAGGCTACTAAGCCCAGTTAAACAATAACAACTAAAATAAGTATAAGGAATAATGTAGCACAGATTACAAACTTTAGAAAGGTTGTAAATAGAACATACTCCGTAGCCTGTATAGAGGAAAATAAAAACAGAAGAGAATGAAGTAGATGATTAAAGCTGAACCTTCCCTCCCCAATGTAAAAAACAACACTGTTATTATAACTAGACACAGCTGAATTTTTCGAAAAATAATAATTATCTCTATAAGGTAGAGGTACTCTTGGTGTTGGTCATCAATGATCAGCAACCTTAACTGTATAGCAGCAAAGAATGCAGAGCCCATAGAAATAAGGGCAAGCTCCAACAATAGGAATGAAACGGAAACCAATATACTCGCGAGATTAGTATCAATTAACAGTGCCAAAAAGAGACTGAATGCTGCTGTAACCGACAGATTCATAGATATTATGTTCAGAAGTAGGTAGAAACCTATTTCTTTCTTTTCCTCTTCAGAAGAGCCACTACTACTACCGTTTCCACTTTCGTAAGGTACTTGGAGAGCACCGGCAAATGCCGCACCCACTATAAGTGCTGCTACTACAAAAAGATAGTTTATGGTGTTTTTCAGATCTTGTTTTTGGACTGGTGGCTTGATTTTGATATGTGACATTTTAGTTGAGCAGTGGTGACGCCTAATAGTTTGCCACAAACGTCGTAAGTGCTCATAATAAATGTATAACATCGAATATGTCATCATCTGTAAAGAAATTTTCAAGATCTTATTAGATTTTCATTTTATATATATTAATGCCAAACAGACTAAAAAACTGCAGTGACCAATGCTGAAATCGTCTAAGAATATATAGTTGCTCCCCTTGAAAAATCTTTGAATTATCATGGCTTTGTAGTCCTAGACTCCTAGTCAAATCTGATATTCACAGGTCACGAACATGTTGTTCTTCGATTTCTATAAATTTTGTTATTAACATTTTGTATTTCAAATTAACTCTTTATTTTTCCTGATGAAAATAAATTATGTGGTAGCCTGGAGAATCCCATGCAGTTATATATATAATCACCAATAACAGCAGTGACAACTCTAATTAATTATTTGAGAGGTCTAGTATATGGTACCATTTGAAATTGCTTTAATTTTTCAGAACTCTTCAAGCCAACTTCTGCAGAATTCTCCTCCACGTTTCCAGCAGCTTTTAGGTTTCTATCATTCACATCAATTTGATGGTCTTGCACCTGAGAAAAACTCAAGAATGAGAATAAGTTTAACTATATATATACAGTTATACACTCACTCTCTCTCTTAATGGTAATACTTATCATCTCCGAAGTTGGGTTTAAGTAGTGAATAATCTTACCATAAGTATATTTGATTTAAAAATATCATAGGTTGTCAGGTCTTGATAGTTTACGAGGTCGGTCTTTGATCGCTTGTCACACATCAGAGTAACCACTACCATAGAATGACCATATAATGCTGCCAAGTGAGAAGGTGTATTGCCATTTTTGTCCATTTTGTTAACAAGCTTATCGGTAACTTTTTCACTGAGTATACATCTCACCGCGTTATCTTGTCCGTTCTTTGCTGCAACATGAAGAATGTTTTGACCTTTATTACAGAGCAATTCAGCTGGATCTGGCCACTTTCGAAACAACTCCTTGATTACTTTGACATGACCATTTTCACATGCTAAATGGAGAGGATAAAAGCCATTTGTATTCCTCTCAAAAGCCCAATTACTGTTGATTTTTAAGAGGTAGCGAACTCCCTTTTTGTAACCTTTGTGAGCTGCAAAGTGGAGTGGAGTATTCCCATATTCATCCCGTAAGAGTAATAGCTCTTCTTTTTTTTCCTTTATTGTTCTTAACATATCTGAAAATTAAAAGATATGTTAACGGTAAAATTTGAAATATAATGAGGATGATTCATACAGAAACAACTTTAACAGTAAAGAGAAAGAGAAAAGAGAAAAGATATGCAATAATTCTAAAAATAAATACCTAATTTTTTGTGCTCAATGGCAACATGTACAGGAGACTTTCCTTGGAGTCTTTGTAGTAAACCATCACCTTGATCAGGTAGAGCATTCAAAATATATTCAAGAATGTCCTTGTTACCTGATTCGACAGCCATACACAATGGAGACTTACCTGCATTGTTTTGTTGACAAGAAACATTTGGGTCTATAAAAACTAGGTAACAAGCCAAGTCTACAAAAGTGTCTACATTTTTCTTTGATGCATGTAATGCAAACAAAACTTCATGCAAAGCTGTATTTCCGTCGTCATTCTTCATGGTCAGTAAAGTGTCGGTGGATGTGTTTGGATTTTGTTTGGAAAGGATGACAAGTTTTCTGACAGTGTTCAATTTGTGAGCTCTAACAGCAAGGTGAAGGGCAGTGTTGCCCTCGTAGTTTTGCTTGGTGATCAAGAAGGGAAAGTTACGAGCTATGAGTTCAGTCATCTCTTCGTGACCAGAGCTTGACGCCACATGTAGAAGTGAGTTGCCTGAGGGGCTTACTTTGTTGAAAATTTCTGAAAGATCCTCTCTCTCAATATCACAAAATGGAAACTTATTGACGTCACCATTCAGTGCCGCTTCAAAATGAACAGGTTCCATCCTTAATTTCCTTCGACAAGCCTACAAACGGCTTACTGATCAAAGAAAAAAAAAACAGGAAGATTGTTTTTTAATTGTTTATTTGTAAAGACAGGTCGATGTTTTTTTTTTTTATCCGGAGGCAGTTAGCTCGATGTTCTTATAAGCTGTTTAATCACCGTTTAATTGAAGACATTCTTTGATCTTCGAACCTTCAAGGGCATTGCCAGTATTTGAATAACTATAGATAGTCAACAAAGAGTCGGTTATTTGTTGACAAATTCATCCAATTGAGGAATAACATGCTGACAGCAGTCCTGAACTATTCCCATCATGCGGCCCCATATTTAGAAATTAAGAGTTGAGAGTCGACTGAGACGACTTACAAATGAACTGGTCATTGGCCATATTTTCAGGATGTCTTCGGAGAAATTTCTATCTTGCTAATTAGAGAGGGATGGATTGAAAATATTGTTGAAGACAAAATTATGTATCAACTCTAAAACGTTTTAAGAAGTGGGTTGAAAATGTAGTGTAGATTGAAAATTTAGAGTTTCCCAGATCATCATGCGGCCCCATACTGTTTCCTTGAAGGAAGTGGACTGAAAATGTAGTGTACATTGAAAAGTAAACGTACAACATTAGTTAATACCAAATATGCTTTCAAGCACTATTACTACGCACCGTGTAGTGTTGACAAAGATATATATATACATTGAAGTATTACAAGAACTAATACAATAGAACTGCCTGGACCTGTCGAGATCAAACTCCCCACACATGTTTGTAAAATATTTAAGGTGGGATTTGAACCCCTCACCATTTATATAGAAGAGAGGTGCACTACCAGCACTATTGAGAGATGATGTGCGACAAAGCAATATTGGACCTGCAGGCAACTTTCTAAGCAACTCCTCTACTATTTTTTCACAATATAATTAACTTAGTGATGCTGCATAGAAAAGGTTTCAATAATTGTTTAGAAGTATTACAAATTTGGGAATAAAACCTGTTGATACAGTGATCTAATATGGTAAAACCTGCTGATACAATGATCTCATATAGGAATGGACGTAGGGGCCCAATGTGGCCGGGGAGGGTACCCCCACCCCCCATTCCTCAAAACTCCCTCACCACCTCCCCTAAAACTCATTTGGGGGGACTGGGAGTGGGAGTAGGTCCCCCCTCCCTCACACCCGAAACCCATTTTCCCTATTTTTTTTCAATTTCAATTCTAAATTTCCAATTTAAACGTTACTGCAGAAAACTAGGACCGACCCAACGCGCAGACTCAGTAAAATCGGTAACAACTGAAACATGAGTAACAAAATGACTTCCTAATTAAACTTTCAAGAATATTATTTATGATTCCTTAAAAAGACCAACAACAAACTGCATAACAAATAGGACCGCTACTGCTGCAGACTTGGTCAAATTATGTGCAGGAGACTTTAACTTGTACCGGACCACATTTCTCTACAAAGCTTATTAATCATAATTTTGAAATTAAGAGTTGACTATTGACTAAGACAAATTAAGAGTTGAAGTTTCCGGATCAGAGAAGAAATTAAGAGTTGTTATGAACCTGTCATTGATCATACATTCAGGGTGTATTCGTAGAAATTTCTAACAAGTTAGAATGAATTGGATTGAAAGTATTGTTGATGTTACTGGATCATCGAAGAAATTAAGAGTTGACTATTGACTAAGACAAATTATCAATCAATCTGAAACCTCCAGGAAGACTTAATAGGCTTCACTTATTTGTGATGATTTTGTGGGATTGTGACCAACTTAATAAATGAGTTTTAATAGCACGAAAATAATGAAACGGTCTAAAATGTCATCACTTAAAGATCAAACGCTTGAAGAAAAAAAACGCCATACTTAATAAGTGTCGACCAAAATCCTGAGATTTTTTTTTTTTTTTTTTACGAGACTTAATAAGTGAAACTTGTGTTTGTACTCAAATTATTAAGTTGGTGCTAATTACACATGCAAAACAAGCACTAATATAAGCTATAAATTTATTTAAAGAAGCCAGCCTGAAATGTATTTTAATTTCATCAAATAAAAATAAAAATGGTCTATTAATAATTCAAAATTCATATGGCATGGAAACTTTATTGTAATCTAAAATAAATCTCGGAAAGAACACGATTTAATTACTTGGTGCTGTTTCCTTGAAGGAAGTGGATTGAAATTTGAAAATGCAGTGCAGATTGAAAAGTAAACGTACAACATGTGGGTCAAGACCAATGTGCTTTCAAGCACTTACTACGTACAATATTGTAGTGTTTATCTACACATATGCTTTCATAATTAATTAATAATTTTTATTTGATATAGTTGATTAATAAGTTTAATATCAAGTAACTCTGTTAATTTTTTATTTTTTCTAGAGAAAATCATTTCAATTCAATGATTCTCAAATTAGTCAGAAATCTCTTCTAGAATTCATTGGTAATTCTTTACCAGAGATAGAGTGATACAACGATTGTTATTTTGAAATTTTTGCTAGGAAATAGTTAAAAAAAGATGGGCACGTGGGGATGAAGTTTTGAATGCGCTTGGAGTGTGATTTGGTTCTGTTCGTTTTGTTGTGAGATTAGCTCACGCGCCGCCTCTTTTTCTTCTCGCCTCTCTCTGGTTCTCTTCTGGTTTTGATCTTATTCTCTTTCTCTTCGCTTGGTCATGGAGATGACGAGTGAGGATTTGGACTCTGGGAAGGGTTTCGTCTTTTCTGCTCAACATATTCAAAGTAATAGTATGGATGAGGAATCTGGTAAGGGTGTGGAGTCTGCTAAGCGGGCTAGAGCCGATCAGTATGTTCTTGGCCGAAATGATGTTGTATTCTCGAATGATGTGGGAAGTTTCAAAGCCAAGCTCATGAGCATGTCCATGCCAAACTCATGGTCTGGATTTGGAACCAGTAAAGAGAAACTCAAAATCGAATATGATGATAGCCTAATTTCTGAGGGACCGAATGGACCGATGATGAAGTTATCATCCAAATTGAAGGAACAATTACACAAACCCTGGAGTAATGCATTAATTTTGCAGAACATGGGTCGAGCCCATACGCTGAACTTTATGCTTGCGAAATTAACTCAGAAATGGTCTCTAATAGGCCATTGGCAGCTAACTGACCTCGGAGAAGGATGCTTTATTGCTCGTTTCCAGATGAAGGAAGACATTGATTTTGTGCTTACCAATGGGCCATGGGTTATTGCTAACCAGTATCTGGTTGTGCAGAGATGGAGGCCTAATTTTGTGCCTGGTGAGGATCCAGTTAAAAGCATACGATATGGGTGAGGTTGTCTAAGTTACCTATGGAATGGATTGATTCAGATCTGCTCTGGAATATAGGAGAAATGTTGGGAAGGATGTGTAAAGTGGATCCAATAATTGAGACTCAGGCTCGTGGGAGATTTGCGCTCATCTGTGTGGAAATTGACATTTCCAAACCTCTCTTAGGTGCTCTCAGCATTGATAGCAGATCCATCAGGTTAGAATATGAGAGCTTAGGCTTAATTTGCTTTAAATGCGGTAGATATGGTCATAACAAAGACACTTGTAATGGCGGATGGGTGGATCCTATTGTTGAAGACACAATTATCACTGATACTAATGAAGCTAATACTAAGAAGGAGACTCCTCCATATGGGCCATGGCTGTTGGTGTCTTATGGGAGGCAGGATAATAGATACGCTAGAAGTAGAAATGGAAAAATGAGTAATGGCAAAAACATTTCGTATGACAGGAATGGAATGGCTGGGAAAACTGGTGGCACCAGTATTGGAAAGAAAAAGAGTAGTGACTATGTTGAGGCTAAGAATAATCCTCCCACGAATATGGGCAATAAGGTGAAAACTTCAGAGGGGATTAAAAGCAAGGATATCAGTGAAGGGAGTGGTTCGAGATTTAATGTTCTAAATGAGGAAATGGATGTTATGATGGCAGAGCATGAAAATCAGGATAGGAACAAGAGTAAGGAAGGAAATTCTCAGAAGAGTAAACCTGTCTTGTCTGAGATTACTAACCATAGCTGCTTGCAGGGTAAGAATCTTTCTAAGACCTCTTCTCAAAGCAACAAAAAGATTATCAAGAAGTCTGATATAAGGAATGCTAGTAGTTCTAAAGGTAACATTAGAAATGGCAAGAAGCAGATCCCAAAATCAGTATCTCAACCTAGTGTTTACAAAGCTGGAAATGCTGATGCACCTAGGCAGTTTCAGATAGAGACTCCTGTAATTGAAGATAATTTGCTTAAGGGAAAAAATTTTGCTAATAAATTCTGCAGCAAACCTGATGCCTGTAGTAAGAGTAACTTTGATGTGGTGGCCTCTAAGTTGGAAGGGGTCATGGTTGATATCTCCGAGTAGAGTGTCTTCCTTTATCAGTTTCCATGATCTGTGTCTGGAATGTGTGTGGGGCTGGTAAACAGATGTTCTCTCAGAACATTGCTAATCTTCGTAGGTTATATCAGTTTGATATCTTGGCTATCTTTGAACCAAGAATTAGTGGCACCAAAGCTTTGAGGGTTATTCGTAGTTTAGGTTTCTCTAATAGTTTTGTTGTGGATGCTGAGGGATTCTCTGGGGGAATTTGGCTCCTTTGGAATGATAGTCAGATTAAACTCCATGTTGTTGCCAAGACTAGACATTGTATCACTGCCTTGGTGGATGATCAAAGTGAGTTATGGGTCCTAACAGTTGTCTATGCCAACCCTTGTGTAACCACTAGAAAACTCCTTTGGAACTACCTTGATTCCATTCGTAATCTTTTTGAATTGCCTTGGCTTATTGCGGGAGATTTCAATGAAATAGTTAGTAGTTCTGAGAAGAGAGGTGGGAGACCAAACTTCTCAAACATTGGTTTTACGGATTGGATTGATCGGAATAACTTAGTGGACTTAGGTTATATTGGACCAAACTTCACTTGGATGACTAAGAGAGGTATTGGGGAGGAAGTTTGGGAAAGGCTTGATAGAGCTTTATGTTCTACAAACTGGAGGATTAAGTTTCCCGAGGGCTTTGTGAGACATCTTCCTAGGACCTTGTCTGACCATTGTCCTATTCTTATAAATCTTCACAGCAGTTATATTCCGATCTCTAAGTCTAAGCCTTTTCGTTTTGAAGCAATGTGGTTGAAGCACAATAAATTTGAAGAGATTGTTCATAATAATTGGTACTCTCAAGGAGACACTACTACTATGAAAATCCGTAACTTTACTGGGGTTCTCAAACAATGGAATAAGGAGGAGTTTGGCAACTTATTCCACAATAAGAGAAGATTAGTAGCTCGTATTCATGGTATTCAAAAGTGTTTAAGTGAGAGGTTTTCCCATCACCTTTCCCGTCTTGAAGAAACTCTTCTGAAAAATTACTATGATACTTTTGAGCAAGAAGAGATGTTTTGGAAGCAAAAGTCTAGAAATTGTTGGCTTAAGGAGGGAGATAAAAATACTAAATTCTTCCATCTTTCTATAATTATCAGAAGAAGAAGAAACAAGATTGAAGGCCTTAATAAGAGTGATGGATGCTGGATCAGTGAGATTGAGGAAATGAAGAAAGAAGCAGTTGGGTACTTTTTACAACTTTTTGAGGACAAGCAGAGCAGTGGCACCTATCTACATCTTCCTCTTCTTTTCCCGAAGCTAAGTGCTCTTGATTTGGCAAAGTTAAATGAAACTGTAAGTGAACAAGAGGTGAAACAAAGCACCTTTAACATTGGTGGACTCAATACTCCCGGCCCCGATTGCTTTCCCGCCTTATTCTTTCAAAAGTTTTGGAAGCTTTGCAAGAATGACCTTATGAGCTTGGTCTCAGATTGCTTTATGAAGGGGTGTATTCCAAGTGATCTCAATCGAACTCTTATTGCTTTAATCCCTAAAACGCCTAATCCCTCAAACATGACCCTTTTTAGACCCATTAGCCTTTGTAATACCACCTACAAAATTCTTAGTAAGGTTCTTGTGCAAAGGATTAGACCCCTACTCCCTAACCTTGTGAGTCCTAACCAAGTTGCCTTTGTCCCTGATAGACAGATTCAAGACAACATTGTTGTGGCACAAGAAGTTTTACACAAATTCAAGAACACTAAAGGTCATACGGGGTACATTGCTTGGAAAGTTGATTTAGCCAAAGCTTATGACAAGTTGCAATGGAGTTTCATCAAGGAGGTTCTAGAGGAAATTGGTATTGAAGGAAAGGTTAATGATCTCATCATGAGTTGTATTGCGAGTGTTCAACACCAAGTGGTTATGAATTGTGAGTTATCGGAAAGCTTCACTCCTAAAAGTGGCATTAGACAAGGGGATCCATTGTCTCCATACATCTTTGTCCTATGTATGGAGAAACTCTCTCATATTATTAACCAGAAGCTTGAGGAGGGGAGTTGGAAACCTGTTACGGTCTCTAGAGGTGGCCTTGAAATTTCACACCTCTTTTTTGCGGATGACCTCATCCATTTTGGTCAGGCTTCAGTTCGTCAAGCGAAAATCATGAGAGAGTGCATTGACACCTTTTGTGATCTCTCAGGACAACATGTAAGCTTCCCCAAGTCTAAAGTTTTATGTTCCAGTGATATTAATAGTAAAAGTGCTAGAATAATGGCGGATATTTGTGGTTCCCCAACTACTTCGAATTTGGGTAACTATCTTGGGGTTCCCCTTATTCAGAGCCGTATTACTAAGAGTACTTACAAAGAGATCCTTGAGAAATCTCAACAGAGACTTGCCTCTTGGAAGAGTGCTTCCTTGTCCTTTGCCGGTAGATGCACTCTTATTAAAGCGGTTGCGTCAGCCCTTCCCACATATGCTATGCAATCCATTAAGCTCCTTGCTGAGATGTGTGATAAGTTGGATAAATTGAACATAGATTTTTTATGGGGTAATAACTCTGAGAAAAAGAAGATCCACTTGGTTAAATGGGACACTGTTTGCACGCATAAGAAGAAAGGAGGCCTAGGCATTAAGAAGACTAGATTGATGAACCAAGCTCTTCTTGCCAAAGCAGGATGGAGGTTGAATCAGAATAGTAATGGTTTATGGGCCAATATTCTTAAAGGAAAGTATCTCAAAGGTGGGAACATTGTTTCTAATATCAGGAAGCCGAGTAACTGCTCAAGCACTTGGAGAGGCTTTTCTTTTGGATCAAAACTTCTCTTAAAAGGAATGGCTTGGAGGGTTGGTGATGGTGCCAATATCAGTTTTTGGAATGATGATTGGGTCCCTGGCATGGGTAAGCTCTCTGGTTTTGCCACTTCTCCTCTCACTAATGATTGTGCTAATGAAAGAGTGTGTGATTATTTGCTGTGGAAAGATTGGAATTTACCGAAGCTTCTTTATGTTTTGCCTCAAAATGTTGCCTACCGTATTCTGAGTATCCATGTTGGTGGCACTGATAAACCCATCTGGGGTCTTTCTAAGGGTGGGGATTTCACTGTGAGGTCTGCTTATGATGGGCATTTCATAGGGAATGAGGTGCTTGATTGGAAATGGAACTATATTTGGAAACTCAAGCTCCCTCCTAGGGTGATGTATTTTTTGTGGGTTTTGCTTCATGGGAAATTATTGACTAATGAACACAAAGCCAGCAGGGGGCTTACTTTGGTTACCACTTGTTGCAGATGCAAGGTGAGTTGCGAAGACAGTGAACATGTATTCAGAAGCTGCTCTGAATCCATTAGTATTTGGGAAGATTTATGTAAGGGAATCACTATGAAGGACTGCTTTACTGATGACTGGCAAGAATGGTTATGCCAAAATCTGAAATTTAGCAATCTTATCATGGGAAAATACCTGTCCTATCTATTATTTGCTGTTACCCTTTGGTTCTTATGGAAATGGAGGTGTGAGTGTGTGTTTAATCCTAATTTCAGATTGGTCACTTGTCCTGGAAATATTATTTTCAAGTTTGTGGAAGATTGGTGGGGTGCTAACAATGATTTGGACAAAGAAGCTAAGCTGTAGAGGTGTACTCTTGCCTGGAGTCCTCCCCCTCAAGATTGGGTCAAGATCAATGTGGATGGTAGGTAGGAACCCTGTGGAGGGTTCTATTGCTGCTGGAGGAATCATCAGAGACCATAAGAAGAAGTGGCTATGTGGTTTTGCTCTCAATAAGGGCTTGGGCAGTGTGATTGAGGCTGAACTTTGGGGTGTTCTTGAAGGTTTAAAGCTTGCTTGGATGGCTGGTTATAAGAAGGTTGTGCTGGAAACTGATTCCCAAAATGCTGTCACTTTGCTGACCAAAAATCTGTCTGTGAACCACCCTCTCTTTAGCATCATTCAAGCTTGTGTTGAGCTGATAAAAGGTGATTGGAGCTGCCATGTTCTTCACGCCTACAGGGAATGCAACAGAGTTGCTAATGGCCTTGCTTGTCATGGTCACTCCCTGATTCCTGGGCTCTCTTTATTTGATGAGCCTCCCTCTCTTATCGTTGGTGCTCTTGAAGATGATTCTGAGGCTCTCTCTTCTGAAAGGCTTGTTCATAGTTTCTAGTGTCTCTTGTGTTTTGGACTTTTGGGCTTCTTGCCCTCCTTCTCACGAAAAAATAAAAAATAAAAATTTTGCTAGGAAATGATCTCAACACTTTTAAGGAAGGACTTTTCATTTGTAATCCAATATTAATCATAATTTTTAAACTCTGGTTATAAATTTGAGTATATATTAAGAAAATAATGAGGTCACAATGCAAACAAAAGAAAATCTTATATTTCATTGTTTTTCAGATATTAGAAACAAATAATTTTATCTGAATTACAAATAAACAGGCCACTAGTTTGGAAGCTCGTAGTGAAACCTGTTGATAAAATGATCTCATACAAGTATACAACTAATTTGAATCAAATTCTAAGTACATTCGATAAGCAGGACGATCAGGAGAGTAGTAACCTTGTATAAGTCTTCAACTTGGAAACCAAATTTCTTGTAGAGATTCATGGCAGCACTTCTCGTAGGATCAACATGAAGAATTATGCGCTGCACTTTTCTAGTTCTGCATTTCTCTATTGCACCACTCAGTAATGCCTCTCCATGACCCTGTCTTCTATAACTCTCCTTCACTGTATTTTATTTTCAATCCATGCACAATTAAAAAATAAATAAATGAAAGTCACTATGAGATGAGCAAAATTTGACATTACAAAAGCATTCTCCAATTGGGTTTTTTACTAATGTCACCTCATCAGTCACGGTTGAATTAAAAACGGAAGATTTTGATCAAATAGCCATTTTTTTTATTTTTTATTTGAAGACATTCATCGACCAGGTAGTGGGCTTGTTCTTGAATCATAACATGCAATCTTCAACAATCAGTTAATACACGGGAATTTCACAGAGTATATATAAGAAGATTGTTGGAAAGTTGCGGAACCTGCAAGCTTGGTGATAGAAGCAGACAAGGAAGAAGGCCAAGAGTACATGACATAGCCCACCACTTGTCCATCCATATCTATGTAAAGCAGCCCTGAATTCTTCTTCTTCAATTCTTCATCAAAGTGTCTAGCGAGTGATTCGTGTTTTGGAAATATCTTTCTCTCCATCTTCACAATCTCATCCACTACCTTCGTCCAGCTGTTCGAGTTTCTCTGCAGCTCCGTAATGACCTCCCCATCGCTCTTGTACATGTGCACTGCTAGCTTTTGCTCTCAACTCTCAGTCACGTAATGTTCACACAACTTTATTATTTTCACCTTCTTCTTTAGTAAAATAGTAAAATCTTATTGATCTATTATCCTTTAGTTTTCGATTGATCTTTGATTTTTCATATTAGTTTGTTCAAAACAAATAATAATAATAATTCTTTTAAATGACCGGATGGGATTGGGGATTGGACCAGTGATATGGGTTCGATCCGAATTATTGTAATAATAATAATAATAGTTCTTTAAAAAAAAAAACAAATAATTTTTTTTTAAAACACTCATTTTACTTTCCACACCTATATTAAAAAAATTTAAAATAATTTTTTACTGATTTCCACACCCTTTAAAATATCAAAATTAACCATAAATATTATAATTACTTTAGTTTTGTTATTTTTCCCTTTAAACCCATTTTATTTTCACACCCATCAACTTCCCATGAAAACCAAATAACCCCAATCGTTTAGTGGGATTTGGGGAAGTGGAAAAGAAAAAGTAATGCAAGAAAAAGTAATGCACGGTAATTGAATCTTATTGTGGTAAATTGCACTAATTCAGTTTGACAATATTTCATGTTCGAGTCATCGTAGTTGATATATATAAAAAAAATTATATAGTCATAAGACCTCTCATGAAATCATTAAATCTTCCGCAATTCTCTGGTGGTAGAATTGAGTAAATTTCAAAAGAAGTGAAACCATGTGGAATTAGATCGAGTCCAAGGAACATTTGATTCGTAATTCAATTATAATTTTGAATAAGAAAATTATTAGGATACAAACATAAAAGAACAACCTTTCTATGTTTTTAGATTCCCAATTTCATTGTCAAATAGTAAACTTTAATTTTCACAACAGATTTTGGATATTTGTAAATTTTTCAATATATAAATCAAATCAATTTATCTTTTTTCTCATATTTTTCCATGCTCTCGTCTCTTCGTTGCTCTCCCGTTTACCTGACGAGAAATTTCATCTCTTTAAGTTTCTTTTTTTTTTTTTTTTTAAATTTTTTTAAAATTTTTTTTTTTTTTTTTTTGTCATTAAGTTTCTTTAAAGTAGAAGTTATGAAAGAAATAGAAAACTCATCTAGTCGGTTCATAAACATGATAAGCAACAAGGAGTTGAAGGAGCACAAATCTTCAGATCTGTGTCTTTTTATTTCGGTTCTTTTTTATCTCTCTTCATATTCGGTTAGATCTATACTTTGTGTTGTTTTCGGCAAAAACTTTGAATCAAAGCTCTGTTTTACCTTCAAATCTGAAAATTTGATGAATGATCTCAACTGCTTCCCCTTCATCTCATCATTCCTCTTATCTGATTTCTTGTCTTTAACTCTTTGATTTCTGTCTTTTTTTATATTTATTTTATTATTTTCTTGCTTTGGATCTGCTTCTTTTTATGTCAGTTCTTATCATTTTTTTTTTATATAAAAAAAATTGTTCTTGTAACGTTTCTACTCTGTTTTGAATAATTTTTTCTCCTTAGAATCTGTGAAAGGATCATTTGCAGACAAAAAAAAGGGAAAATGTGAGATTAAAAAAACCATCAACAAACAAGACAATATGACAGCAAAACAATATGATAAAATTTTCTCTTTTTCCATATTTGGATTAAGTAAGAAATTTTTTTTTAAAGAACCGATATGTTTGGAACTAAAAAAAAAAAGAAAGATATAAACCTTTAGTGATAGAATACAATTTTTATTTTAAAATGCCACATGTCAGATTATTATTGAAATATAAAATGAAAATAAATTTATTATACTGTAAATAACACGTGGCACTATTTAATTGGGTCCGTCTCACACACATCACATATGAGACGGACCAATGGAAGATTTTCCCATGAGCCAGACTCAAGAAACATAAGGGCCATTATGATAAAAAAAAGAAAATGTTGCTCGAACTTTTGAAATATATAGATTATGGCGTCCGACCCACGGAAACTGAAGTTGGAGGCCAAAGCATATTCAACAAACTACGATAACGATAATGTGTATGTAAGGGCTTGTTTGTTACGCTCTATAGTATTAGATAAGAGAGTTAAAATGTATTACATAATACAGCATATGTGTTTGGACGGTTAGATTATATTGCATTAATTAATATAAACAACGTTTCTAATACAACAGAGTGAAAGTGTGGGTTTAACCTGCATTAAAATTGGAGGTAAACTTTTTTTATATTATTTTTTTCAAATAAAATTCTATAAAGGATTAAAATAATTATGTAAAATATTAAAAATTCAAAATTAATTATAATATTTTCAAAAATAATTTTATAAATAAAAATTAAAATAAAACAATTATTATTATAAATTCCAAATCAAATATTAAATATTAAATCATGAATAATGTTTATATTAGATAAATATAATAATTGTATCATCCATAAGTTTTTAAACGTGCATCACATTTGTGGCATATTAAACAAGGGTATAGTAAAATTCTGATGAACGTAAACCAGATATGTAAAATTCAAGAAGGGCGATTACTTTATTCACTACATAAATAGAAACTTCCATATTCCTGGGGAACCAATGTCTTTCTAAAATTCTGCTATCACGTAGTGATCAATTAGAATGTCTAAAGTTTAATTTGCACTGCTGGGCAGTACATGCATCATTATCAATATTGGATTGTTAATTCTTTCCAAATATCGTTTGAATCTAATGATCAGCAGAAACAGCTCAATAATTATAACACAAATAATAAATAATTATTAAAAGGGGTTGGCATTAGATCCAATATATGCTCTCCACAGTAAGGACGTTCTTAAATTATAAAGTCAGGACAATCACCCACAACCACACATTCACATTGGGTGTGGGTATTTGTTAATGTGTGGTTATGGGTCCAATGTGAATGTGTTGTAGGACGTCCTGAAACTAGAGAACCACCGTGTGTGTGTGTGTGTGTGTGTATATTCTGATCATTGTAACAATGAGACAAATAAAAGTAACAGGCATGGTTGCCCCATTGGGGAAATTTTAAACAAGGACGTATAGTTAAGTGAACCTTTTTTTTTTCTTTTCGAAAGATGATTGAGTAAACAAAAACAAATCATAATCAGATGATATGATCAAATCACTCAATTTGGACTCTTAAACAAATCATCATAGGCCTTATCTTTCTTCATTATATATGTAAGAGTAACATCTGATTAGCAAGGCAAAATGCTTAGTCGATCGGGACTTTTTGCAAAACCATCAAACATCTTCATCAGAGGAAGCTGGTGGTGAGGCTAAGACGTCTCGACTCAAATCAGCATGCATGCATCCTCGAAGTTGCTTATGTCAATCCAGGAAGTTTAAAAGTTTGCTGGACCCATTACGCATTCATTCAATGGAAAATTTAATCTTACTCGTTCAAGGCAGGAAGTGCTACTTAAAAAAAAAAAAAAATGATAGTGAAGCACCAAATTAATATGATACAAACTTTAAAAATTATATATAATCATTTAATAATACATCAACTTTTTTTTTTTTTTGAAAATGCAATTTATTCAAGGCCTGGGCAACGAGCCAACAGGCAAGCAGCAACAACGAAAACCCAGGGCACAATTAAGCCTGCCGGCAACAACAGAGCCAAAAGACAGCAAAGCCAGAAAGCCAGGAGCGCCACAAGCACACCAAAACAAAAAAAAAAAAAAAGAAAACCAAAAAGAACAATAATACATCAACTTAGTTCGATTAACAACAATATCTCGAAAAATAAAATAAAAAGTACAGTACTACATTGTAAAGCAAACAGAAGAGTGAAAAACGAATTACAATCTTTAAAGTGGTTTTTAGGAGATCATAACCCAAACCCATCCAACTCCTTAAACCCAAACACATCCAACTCCTTAACCGGTAAAAAATAAAATAAATTAAAAAGAGAACAAAGTAGAAGATTAAAGGTACAACTTCACATCCGAATATTAACGTGAGCAATGGAATTGTAAGCAGTGATAGTTGAATACTTGAAGAAACCATGTTTATATAGTACTTGACGCCATAATCGTCTTCTTGGTAATATTGATCTACCGTTAGATCAGTGGCCGCAAAGAATGCGAAGCCCACAAAGGCAAAGGCAAGCTCCAACAACAGGAATGCAATCGAAATCAATATACGAGTGAGAGTGAGATTGGTATGAAGTAATAGGGCAAAACAGAGAGTCAATGCAGCTATTATGGAGAGATTCATAGTTATAATAATACTATCTATGTACAAATTTAGTGAGCCATAATCGGAAAAGCTATTGTAGTCATTGTCACCACCTTTATCATCTTTGATAGGCATTTGAACTATACCGGTGAAGGCAACACCCACGAGAAGTGCTGCTACTACGAAAAGATTGTTTAAGGTTTTATTAAGATCTTGTGTTCGGAATTGTGTCCCGTATATTTTCATTCCTGACCATCTAGTACTTGCTGATGAGCTATACCGGTGACGTGTTTTAGTGCGGCGGCCAATTTTAGTGCATAACTCATCATACATCAATAAGCACCAGCTTCTTGAGCGTATAAAGATATCATGATATATGTATAAGATTGATAGCGTAATCATCTGCATAGTAGAAGAATTTTAAATGAATATGGGAACCCCATTACTAGCTGGTAATTATTTTGCAATCATTATGAGTATGACTCTAATACCTTTTGAAATTCGTTTGATCTAATTTTCAACTTCACTTCTGAATACTTTTTCTGATCAGTGTTTCCAGGGGCTTTTAAGTTTCCATCATTTACGTCAATTGGCTGGTCTAGAACCTGCAGAGGAAAACACAACAAACACAAGTTGAACCAAATATGCTTAAAATTAATTAAACACTCTTCTCTTCTTTGAAGTCGAACCAGGGGTGAATGATCATACCTTCCCATGCATATTTTCTTGACAAATATCATAGGCTGTCAAACCATGATAGTTTACGAGGTGAGGATTCGATCGCTTGTCCAACAGAAGAGAAGCCACCACAATAGAATGGTGATGCAACGCTGCCAAATGAAGAGGTGTATTTCCATTCTCGTCCATCTCGTTAATAAGCTTATCTAGACCATCTTGTTTAAGTAAAAACCTCACCACTTCTTCTTTCCCATTCTTAGCTGCAACGTGCAAAATGTTTTGATCATTGTCACCCATCAATTCAGTTGGATCTGGCCATTTTCTAAGCAACTCTTGCACTACTCTAACATGTCCATTTTCACATGCTAGATGGAGAGGATAGAAACCCTCTTTGTTCCTCTCAAAAGCCTGATCACTGTTTATTTCTACCAGGTAATGAACTCCTTCAAAATAACCTAGAGAAGATGCACAATGGAGTGGAGTATTGTCGTTTTTGTCTCGTTGGTCTAATAGCACTTCTTTTTGTTCCTTTATGATTTTCAACACATCTGAAAATCAAAGTAAAATAATTATAATTAACGAATATAAAATTTGGAAAAGAAGCATATCGAAATGATTAAATAAA
The DNA here is from genome assembly GCA_030490815.1 of Acer saccharum. Classification (NCBI taxonomy): domain Eukaryota; kingdom Viridiplantae; phylum Streptophyta; class Magnoliopsida; order Sapindales; family Sapindaceae; genus Acer; species Acer saccharum. The sequence continues at coordinate 35,876,131 of CM059874.1, read as the reverse complement.
AATGACTTTCCAAGTAAAGAATGTAAAAAATATATATATACCAAATTTTTTTCTCTGAATTGCAACATGCACAGGGGACTCTCCTTCCAGACACTCGACTAATGAACCATCATCATAAGGTAGAGCTTTCAAAATGTAGTCAAGAATGTCATTATTGTTTGATTCAACCGCCAGACACAAGGGAGATTTTCTTGTAATATCGTTCAGATGATAGGACTCTTCCGGATCTTCCGTAACCAAGTAACGAGCCACAGCTACTAAAGTGTCTACACTTTTCTTTGGTTCTACAAGCAGTAATTGAGCCTCATGCAAAACAGTGTTTCAAAATTCATATGACATGGAAACTATATTATTATCTATAATAAATCCTCGGAAAGAGCACGATTTAATTACTTGGCGCTGTTTCCTTGTAGGAAGTGGATTGAAAATGCAGTGCAGATTGACAAGTCAACGTACAACATGTGGGTCAAAACCAATGTGCTTTCAAGCACTTACTACGTACAATATCGTAGTGTTTATCTACACATGCTTTCATAAGTAATTAATAATTTCTATTTGATATAGTTGATTAATAAGTTTAATATCAAGTAACTCTGTTAATTTTTTTTTTTCTATAGAAAATCATTTCAATTCAACGATTCTCAAATTAGACAGAAATCTCTTCTAGAATTCATTGGTAATTCTTTATCGGATATAGAGTGATACAACAATTGTTATTTTGAAATTTTTGCTAGGAAATGATCTCAACACTTTTAGGCCGCGTTTGTTGCGCGGGATTGGATTGGATTGGATATGATTGGACTATTTTTAAGACATGAGATTGGATTGGATTGGACTGGACTAAATTAGTACCGTGATGTGTTTGCTACAGTATGGATTGGACTAAATAAATTTAATATTTTAAATATAAATAATATAATATAAAATAGATAAAGTATGGGTCCCATCCAAAAAGTAATAATATAAAATATATAATGACAGGTCCCGTCCAAAAAGTAACAATATAAAAAACATAATTGTGGGTCCCACATTAAAAAAAAATATATATATATACATAAATGGCTGGGACTAAAATAGTCCCAGCATCTCAAACGGGATTAAATAATGGGAAAGTATCATTTTCCCCCCTGTAGTTTACCATATTCATAAAGTTGCCCCCCTTAGTTTCAGAAATGGTTGGTTTTCCCCCTCTAGTTTGCCATATTCGAATATTTACCCCCTACCGTTAGGATTTCTGTTAAATAAGGGTTTGACCGTTAAATACAAAGGAGAAAATACATTTTCCCCCCTGTAGTTTGCCATATTCATAAAGTTGCCCCCCTAGTTTCAGAATGGTTGGTCTTCCCCCTCTAGTTTGCCATATTCGAATATTTACCCCCTATCCTTAGGATTTCCGTTAAATAATGGTTTGATCGTTAAATGCAAAGGAGAAAGTACGTTTTTACCCCTAATAATAACGTTGATTTAAAAAAAAAAAGAACAGAATTAGCTTAACAAGGTATATTTAATAATTATTAAAAGATATTAAAAATAATATTAAAAAAGTAAAAACATCAATTTCAACTTTCAAGCCTTAATTATCTCTCTCTCCCTTGAAATTAAAAAACAATTATTAATTATCTCCTGATTCAATCTCCACCATCCATCTCAAACATGGACGGTAGAGATAATTATATAAAAAAATATTAATATCAAAAATAATAAAATAATATAATTGTAAGAAAAAAAACTAATCAAATTATATAATAATAATAATAATAATAATATAATTGTAAAAATAAACAAAAACGATATTAAAAAAATCTCACTTTCTCTCTCTCAACATTATCTGTTCTCTCTCTTTTCTTCATCCTATCGCCGGCGAGAATAAAACAAAATAAAAAGTTAGGTGGTGTTTGCTAATGAATCTAATAATAATAGGGAAAGTATCACAGATAATGTTGAGAGAGAGAAAGTGAGATTTTTTTAATATCGTTTTTGTTTATTTTTACAATTATATTATTATTATTATTATTATTATTATTATTATTATTATTATTATTATTATTATTATATAATTTGATTAGTTTTTTTTTTTTTTTTTTACAATTATATTATTTTATAATTTTTGATATTAATATTTTTTTATATAATTATCTCCACCGTCCATGTTTGAGATGGATGGTAGAGATTGAATCTGGAGATAATTAATAATTGTTTTTTAATTTCAAGGGAGAGAGAGATAATTAAGGCTTGAAAGTTGAAATTGATGTTTTTAATTTTTTAATATTATTTTTAATATCTTTTAATAATTATTAAATATACCTTGTTAAGCTAATTCTGTTCTTTTTTTTTTTAAATCAACGTTATTATTAGGGGTAAAAACTTACTTTCTCCTTTGCATTTAACGATCAAACCATTATTTAACGGAAATCCTAAGGGTAGGGGGTAAATATTCGAATATGGCAAACTAGAGGGGGAAGACCAACCATTCTGAAACTAGGGGGGGTAACTTTATGAATATGGCAAACTACAGGGGGGAAAATGTATTTTCTCCTTTGTATTTAACGGTCAAACCCTTATTTAACAGAAATCCTAACGGTAGGGGGTAAATATTCGAATATGGCAAACTAGAGGGGGAAAACCAACCATTTCTGAAACTAGAGGGGGTAACTTTATGAATATGGTAAACTACAGGGGGCAAAATGATACTTTCCCTTAAATAATCCCATTGCAGCAGGATAATAGGTGGTCCCCACCAGATTGCTTTCCTATCTTGTCTGCACACCAAACATGGGAACCGGACTAAAATTTGTCCAATCCTTTCCAATCCTGTGTAAGAAACATAGCCTTCAGGGAGGACTTTTCATTTGTAATCCAATATTAATCATAATCTTTACTTAATCATAATCTTTAAACTATGGTTATAAATTTGAGTATATATTAAGAAAATAATGAGGTCACAATGCAAACAAAAGAAAATCTTATATTTCATTGTTTTTCAGATATTAGAGACAAATAATTTTATCTGAATTACAAATAAACAGGCCCCTAGTTTGGAAGCACTTAGTGAAACCTGTTAATAACATGATCTCATACAAGTATACAACTAATCAAGTACATTCGATAAGCAGGTCGATCAGGAGAGTAGTAACCTTGTATAAGGTCTTCGACTTGGAAACCAAATTTCTTGTAGAGATTCATGGCAGCACTTCTCGTAGGATCAACATGAAGAAATATGCGCTGCACTTTTCTTGTTCTGCATTTCTCTATTGCAGCTTTCAGTAATGCCTCTCCATGTCCCTGTCTTCTATCACTCTCCTTCACTGTATTTTATTTTCAATCCATGCACAATTAAAAAATAAATAAATGAAAGTCACTATGAGATGAGCAAAATTTGACATTACAAAAACATTCTCCAATTGGGTTTTTTACTAATATCACCTAATCAGTCACGGTTGAATTAAAAACGGAAGATTTTGATCGAATAGCTTTTTTTTTTTTTTTGAAGACATTCATCGAACAGGTAGTGGGCATGTTCTTGAATCAAAACAATGCAATCTTCACTAATGATCAATTCATACACAGGAATTTCACAAAGTATGTATAAGAAGATTGTGGGAAAGTTGAGGAACCTGCAAGCTTGGTGATAGAAGCAGACAAGGAAGAAGGCCAAGAGTACATGACATAGCCTACCACTTGTCCATCCATATGTATGTAAAGCAGCCCTGAATTCTTCTTCTTCAATCCTTCATCAAAGTGTCTAGCGAGTGATTCGTGTTTTGGAAATATCTTTCTCTCCATCTTCACAATCTCATCCACTACCTTCGTCCAGCTGTTCGAGTTTCTCTGCAGTTCCGTAATGACCCCACTAGTACTACTCCCCATCGCTCATGTACATGTGCACTGCTAGCTTTTGCTCCCAACTCTCAGTCATGTAATGCTCACACAACTTTATTATTTTCACCTTCGTCTTAGTAAATAGTAAAATCTTATTGATATATTATCCTTTAGTATTCGATTGATTTTTGATTTTTCATATTAGTTTGTTAAAAATAATAATAATAATAATAATAATGATATGCTCATCACATCTACACATAAGGTCATGGGTTCTATCCGAATTATTGCAATAATAATAATAATACCTATATTAAAAAATTTAAAAATAATTTTTTACTGATTTCCATACCCTTTAAAATATCAAAATTAACCATAAATATTATAATTACTTTAGTTTTGTTATTTTTCCCTTTAAACCCATTTTATTTTTCACACCCATCAACCTCCCATGAAAACCAAATAACCCTAATTGGGAAATCAATAATTTAGTGGGATTGGGGAAGTAATTGAACCTGTTTTGTTTTGCTGCACGGCTGCACCTTTGTTTCTATTTAATTCCATATCTCATATTGCCGATTTTAGGACAAGTTGAAATTATTTTGAAATAGCAGTTGTTGAACGGTCTTTGTTCAATGCTAGGTTTGGTTTCTGCATTTTATTATTAAAAAAAATTCATGTCAAAAGCATATTTAACTGCAATAAAATTAGATTTTGAAATTGAATATAAATATTAGGGTTTGTGATGGAGTTTGTTGTACACATATACAAAAGTAAATTATTTTTTCATTAACTAGTTATGTACTTTTAAGTAATTCAGTATAAATATATATATTCTAGTAATAAAAATAATTCATTAAAAAATCGGTGTAAGAAGAACTTTTTTAGGTACCAATTTTGTTGGTTTCAAATTAGTCCTAAAACAACATTGTCATTGCCCAATGTGTATTGTGGTAAATTACACTAATTCAGTTTGACAATATTTTAAGTTCGAGTCATCGCAGTTGGTATATATAAAAAAAATTATATAGTCATAAGACCTCTCATGAAATCATTAAATCTTCCGCAATTCTTTAGTGGTAGAATTGAGTAAATTTCAAAAGAAGTGAAACCATGTGGAATTAGATCGAGTTCAAGGAACATTTGATTCGTAATTCAATTATAATTTTGAAAGTTAGGATATAATTTTGAATAAGAAAATTATTAGGATACAAACATAAAAGAACAACCTTTCTATGTTTTTAGATTCCCAATTTCATTGTCAAATAGTAAACTTTAATTTTCACAACAAATTTTGGATATTTGTAAATTTTTCAATATATAAATCAAATTAAAGAAAAAAAAAAGTTAAATATATATCACACATCAAATTAATGCCGCATAAATATAAAACATTAATTCCATTGTGTGTTCATGGCATGAGCTAGACTCAAGAAACATGAGGGCCATTATGACAAAAAATAAATGATGCTCAAACTTTTGAAATATATAGATTATGGTGGAAATAGATGAAAAAGGTCACTCTCAGTTTTCAAAAACCAAAAATAGTCACCTATGGAAATATTTGCTTTAATGGTCATTCTTGGATTTCACTTTCTCCGAAATAGCCTCTCAAAGACCAAAATACCCTTTCTATTTAAATCTTATGAAAGGACCAAATTGCCCATTAAGATTTCTAAGGGACTAAACTACCCTTCCACACTTAAACTTCCACACACATAGTCTGGGTCCAATGACTTGTAGTAATCCGTCTCCATTTCTTTTGGTTGAACTTCCCAATTAAACAACAAAATCTGCATTTAGGGAACAAACAATGTTATAGCCTAAACTTATATTCACTAAAAACAGTTATGTAATATATAGTGTTAGTATATTGGTCCAGGTGCTTTTCCATCATCATGGCCTTCTCTAATTTTATAGCAACACACTTATGCTTATTAACAATTGATGTAACTATTAAAAGGAAGAGATCCTATAACCATAAATCATAATAATCTTTTCGAATAACAAACCATGATATTTCATTTTCAACACAAAACTACATAACCAAAATTTGGAGAATTTCAATATTTTCCATCTTTGATAATGAAATTTTATATCCAACCAATTTTGTGTGAGAAACAAATCTTTATATATTGCAGGAGAGAAGAAACAATATACAAGAGAACAATTAATGAAATACACACCCCCCCTGATGTGAACTTGCGTTCGACATGCACGGCTTTTTTATTGAAATTCCAATTCTTTATCCTTGGAAACCCCGTGTCAATTCGTGTACCGACGACCTTTGTCAACCGAGGTATAGTCTCAATGGCCCATACCTATACAATAACAACAATCAAACAATGTTATTTTTTACACAAATATAAAATATACGTTGAAAGGACTATAAATATGATACTCATACCTGAAATGCTAGAGCAAATCCGTGTACGTTGTATGTAAAAACCTTCTCCTCATTCTTCTTCTTCGGCACTACATCCGCCATTTGCTTTCCATTATTTTTGCCTTTCTTCCCCTTTGCTTCATTATGTTCTTCTTCATTGTCTTCTTCTTCTTCTTCTTCTTCTTCGTTTATTTCTTCTACTTCTTCATCTTCTTCTTTGAGTTTCCTTTTCCCCATTCTCTTTGCCGCCTTCTTCTTTTCCCCTCTCAGTCTTGAGAGTCTTTTCTCGATTGAACAATCAAGCCAAAACAGTGTCATACTGAAGATATATGTTCCCCACGGAAAATTTGTAAAGGCTTGTTCATTATCACCTAAAGCTATCAACCAACCCGGTACAGCACTCATTTGGTCATCCTTGCCAAAGAATTGGCATACCATTAAGATGTGCGCCATCTTTAACAAGTCTTCACCATCCGCTTCCGTCCCTTGTGAAAAAATGCTTTCCAAAGCTTCCGGTGTCGGTCTATGTTTGAAATATGTTGTATACCAATGACCCTCTACATCTGGTTTCATGTTCAAAAACCCTTCAGGCATTGGGTCCATTTTCAGCCCACTACATACACAAAACTGTTCTTTGCCGAAACAAACCTTCTTTTGTCCCAAGCCGAACCACATTTCATCCTCTCTCTTCGGATGAATAATCTCCTTTTTAAGGAGGTTGTAAATAAGCATCCCGTGAACTACAACGGGTTGTGGCAAATCTATATAATGCCCAAAAGGTCCATTCTTAAACCTTTCTAACATTCCACATTTACTAAGGACATCTTTAACAACTTGAATAATTTGACCTTTGCTATTATTGTTTATTCTTGAGCGAACCCAATTATTGTGGTCCAGGAACCGCCAGTATTTGTCGTTAGGATCCTCAGGCATTTGGTTACAAACAAAACAAAGAAGAGTCAAAATAAGGAGAAGACTAGCTAGAAGTCGGCCTTGATGATTAGTATGATTAGTATTACAGACAATGTTGACATCAAAATAAATTATTATTAGTATGAGTATATATCACTATCTACATAACGTAACAGTTGAAACTGTAAATAGAGATCGTAGATACGACATAAATAAGTGTAGTCCATTCTCAAATATCTGTGATATATATCAGACTATGACCATTATCCTTATGGTGCATACATGTATAGTACTACTCATTATTATACAGCTAACACCAAATCGCATGCATTCATGTTGACTTGACTGATCATGCACCAGCCTATCAATGTTACAATTGATTCAAAGAAAATATCAATGTTACAAGAGATTGAATGAATAATAAATAAATAAACATAAAGGCCTAGACTTGAGTGATATTTGATTAATATAAATTATGGGTTTCACCGGATAACTAAAGTAGAAGAGAAAACACCCATAAAACACAGGCTCATTGTATGTCAATGCAATTGCACATGCAGAAGTAAATAACTGCAGAAGTCTGGCATTACAATCGCACATGCAGACAATGCAACAAAGCTTCAATAAATTCAAAACTCCTCTCAAGACAGGTCCATACTGCATATTCATTGTATCTAAACTATCACTAGTTCTTTTTCAAGCTGTCTTCAACTTCCCAGCATAAAAAGTAAGGAACAAAAAGGCTATTTAAACCAATTACCATTCAAAACAAATAAAAATTGTACTGCCAATTTTGAAATGATTCCAAGCAATTATACTGGACAATTTTGAAATGATTCCAAATAAAAATTATTCCAACTATTAGATATGATTCCAAGCAATTGTACTGTGCCAATTTTGATAATAGGATGAACATATGAAACTATTCAAAACAAATAAAAATTGCAGGACATACTTATTCTTCTGGCAATGGCAACATAGAGCTGTTCAACCAGTTCATCATTTATACTCAAAAAGAATGAGACTGTAGCCTCCTACAAGATCAACTAGCATCTAGCTCTCACAGATAATCCATAAGGTGGAACCTCATGAAAAGACTGCAAGAATATATCAGAGCCTAAATTTTCAACAAATTTTTTTTTTGAAAGGCAATATATTCAACAGCCAGCAAAGGGCAGCAAACAACAGGAAACACGAGGCAAAGCAAAGCAAAAGCAAGGCAAGGCCCAAGCAAAACAGGCAAGGCATAGGCGCCCGCCAAACCCTAAAAACCAAAACAACCCGACCAGCAAAGCAAAAAACAAAGGAAACAGCCAAGAAAGCAACAAGACTGCAACAAAAACACAACAGCAGTAAGAAAGAACGAAAACAAATCATAAGTCAGCCCATTCCACAAAGTCCCCATCATTGTTAGAACCCATCTTAGTAAAGCTATCCGCAACGGAATTGTAAATTCTGGAATCAAAACAAACCTCCATGTTTCCAACCGAATTCATACCACTCCTAATATCCATAACCGTATTAACATGCTTCAAGCTGCTATAATCTCCCTTATTGACCCATGAGACAGCCACTTTCGAATCACTAACCACGCAAATGTCTTGATTGTGTAAACTAGTGTTTAACTGACATAGCTCAACAGCTCTTTTGATCGCCCACAACTCCATCGCATTAGAGTCTAAAATCCCCAAATGAAAAGAGAAGAGGCATAGAATCTTACCACTCCAGTTTCTCAAAACACCTCCAATGCCAGCTGGACCCGGTTTGCCTCTCGCCGAACCGTCCACGTTAAACTTCAAGGAATTCACAGGAGGTGGGATCCAATCAGCTATCTTCGGCTTGCTCATCTTCTTGAGGTCCACACAAAGCTCATTAACATTCCGTAGCAAACACTCAATAGAATCCAAAGACCCTTTACCAAGGTGTTTGAACCACCACACAATTCTAAGTTTGATCATGTCTACCGCCTGTTCCACCACTGGTTTCTTTCCTTCAAAGACCAATCGGTTCCTAAAATCCCATATGGTCCAAACCACCGCCCCTAAGAGAGACCCCCAAACTCTAGCAGACTTAGGCGAAGGACACAGCCCATGCCATCCTTCAATCCACTCTTTCACTGTCCTGTTAAAGCAAACACTAACCTTCCACCAAGACATGCAAGCAAGCCAAACATCATTCGACCAAGAGCAACTCAGAAAAAGATGATTGATAGATTCAATGTCATTATTGCACAAGGGACACTCCATATCAGTAGGCTGAACCACACCACATCTAACAAGATATTCTTTCACAAAGACCTTCCCTCTCCATCAATTTACGAGGATTCTTTTCATGTAAAACTAGCTGCAGAGCAACTTAAGGTTGAAGTACAGTAAAATACATCAATTTACCGTAAACCAACCTCCCATTTTACATTAACAACTTCAAGAAATAGAAAAGAAGAATTGCGTAGATATGTAATTATGTAAACTGTAAGCAATTAAAGTTCATATGGCAACTAAACATTCTAAAATTTGTAGTCACATAAGCTTTGAAAAAAAAAAAATCCCAAAATTGGCACTTGCAAATCATACAAGACAAGAAATCGAAGCGCATTAAACTAAAAAAATCATTTTAGTGATTCAAGCTAACTACTTGCAATACTTGCAATGTCTTCTCCAATCTGCAGCTTCTATCACTACTACTACTACCCCATAAATAAACCATCTCAAGCTAACTAATTTAAGACAATCAACAATTTGAAATAATTCAAGCAATCTAACTAAAAGCACAAAGAAGCCAAAAACATCAGGAAAATAGTTTCAAATAATTCAACAATTCATTGAGCAGATCAATACTACAAAAGATAAAGGCCTTGACATTTTCTTCAACATGCCAGTTAGGAATTGAAGAGAATTTAATTTCAAAGACAAGAACAGAAAAGAAATTCGGGTCTGTAGTGTGACAATTTTTTGGAACCATAGACAAGAACTCCACACAACTAACACCAGAGGGAAAAGTCACTTACTAGAGTGTCACGCAATCGAAGAAGGTGCGGCCGATGAGGATGTGTTTCCGGACTTGAAAGGTGCGGCAGCCGGTGTCGGCGTCTTCAACGGAGTCCCCCTGGAACGAATGATTTCTGGGTTAGGTTTTCTTTTGTCTTGTTCTTTTTTTCTTTTTCTTTTTTTAAGTTTTGTCTTTTAATTTTGGGAAAGATGTAAGAAGGGTGATTTCGTAATATCACAATTAATGAGGTAAATAATAGAAAAGAAATTTAAAGGCCAATCTAGTAAAATCAACTATAAAAAGAACAAAAACACAAAATTTTCAATCATGGGCTATTTTTGGTTTTTGAAAACTGAGGATGACCATTTAGGCAAGTCCCCCTAGATTATGGTGTCCGACCCACAGATCAAGGAGACTGAAGTTGGCCGCATGAGCTAGACTCAAGAAACATAAGGGCCATTATGATAAAAAAATAAATGTTGCTCGAACTTTTGAAATATGTAGATTATGGCGTCCGATGCACGGAAACTGAAGTTGGAGGCCAAAGCATATTCAACAAACTATGATAACGATAATGTGTATGTAAGGGCTTGTTTGTTACGCTCTATAGTATTAGATAAGAGAGTTAAAATGTTTTACATAATACATCATATGTGTTTGGACGGTTAGATTATATTGCATTAATTAATATAAACAGTATTTCTAATACAACAGAGTGAAAGTGTTGGTTTAAGCTGTATTAAAATTGGAGGTAAACTTTTTTTATTATTTTTTTCAAATCAAATTCTATAAAGGATTAAAATAATTATGTAAAATATTAAAAATTCAAAATTAATTATAATATTTTCAAAAATAATTTTATAAATAAAAATTAAAATAAAACATTAATTATTATAAAATCCAAATCAAATATTAAATATTAAATCATGAATAATGTTTATATTAGATAAATATAACAATTGTATCATGAAATATAAATAATTATTTAATTCTTACATATTAAAAATATTTAGGAAGATTAATTTTAATAATTTTTATTCATTATTTTTTTTATAATAAAAATATTAATTATTATTCTTAAAAATGTAATACAAAGGAGAGGATCCAAATCCCAATAAGTTTTTAAACGTGCATCACATTTGTGGCATATTAAACGTGCATCACATTTGACTTTGATGCATATTATCCAAGGGTATAGCCGTATAGTATACTCTTTTTTTTCTTTATCTTTTTTCTGTTCTATAACTTTTATTCTGTCACCTTCTCTTTTTACTCTTTCTAAATTGAGTAAATTCTAATGAACGTAAACCAGATATGTAATATTCAAGAAGGGAGATTACTTTATTCACTACATAAATAGAAACTTCCATATTCCTGGGGAACTAATGTCTTTCTAAAATTCTCCTATCACGTAGTGATCAATTCGAATGTCTAAAGTTTAATTTGCACTGCTGGGCAGTACATGCATCATTATCAATATTGGATTGTTAATTCTTTCCAAATATCTTTTGAATCTAATGATCAGCAGAAACAGCTCAATAATTATAACACGAATATCAAATAATTATTAAAGGGGTTGACATTAGATCCAATATATGCTCTCCCAGTAAGGACGTCCATAAATTATAAAGTCAGGATAATCACCCACAACCACACATTCACATTGGGTGTGGGTATTTATTAATATGTGGCTATGGGTCCAATGTGAATGTGTGGTAGGACGTCCTGAAATTAGAGAACCACCGTGTGTGTATATAAATTCTGATCATTGTAACAATGAGACAAAAGTAACAGGCATGATTGCCCCATTGGGGAAATTTTAAATAAGGACGTATAGTTAAGTGAACCTTTTTTTTTTTTTTTCTTTTTCGAAAGATGATTGAGTAAACAAAAACAAATCATAATCAGACGATAAGATCAAATCACTCAATTTGGACTCTTAAACAAATCATCATAGGCCTTATCTTTGTTCATTATATATATATATGTAAGAGTAACATCTGATTAGCAAGGCAAAATGCTTAGTCGATCGGGACTTTTTGCAAAACCATCAAACATCTTCATCAGAGGAAGCTGGTGGTGAGGCTAAGACGTCTCGACTCAAATCAGCATGCATGCATCCTCGAAGTTTCTTATGTCAATCCAGGAAGTTTAAAAGTTTGCTGGACCCATTACGCATTCATCCAATGGAAAATTTAATCATACTCATTCAAGGCAGGAAGTGCTACTTTAAATAAAAATGATAGTGAAGCACCAAATTAATTTGATACAAACTTTAAAAACTATATATATAATCATTTAATAATACATCAACTTAGTTCGATTAACAACAATATCTCGAAAAATAAAATAAAAAGTACAGTACTACATTGTAAAGCAAACAGAAGAGTGAAAAACGAATTACAATCTTTAAAGTGGTTTTTAGGAGATCATAACCCAAACCCATCCAACTCCTTAAACCCAAACCCATCCAACTCCTTAACCGGTAAAAAATAAAATAAATTAAAAAGAGAACAAAGTAGAAGATTAAATGTACAACTTCACATCCGAATATTAACGTGAGCAATGGAATTGTAAGCAGTGATAGTTGAACACTTGAAGAAACCATGTTTATATAGTACTTGACGCCGTAATCGTCTTCTTGGTAATATTGATCTACCGTTAGATCAGTGGCCGCAAAGAATGCGAAGCCCACAAAGGCAAAGGCAAGCTCCAACAACAGGAATGCAATTGAAATCAATATACGAGTGAGAGTGAGATTGGTATGAAGTAATAGGGCAAAACAGAGAGTCAATGCAGCTGTTATGGAGAGATTCATAGTTATAATAATACTATCTATGTACAAATTTAGTGAGCCATAATCGGAAAAGCTATTGTAGTCATTGTCACCATCTTTATCATCTTTGATAGGCATTTGAACTATACCGGTGAAGGCAACACCCACGAGAAGTGCTGCTACTACGAAAAGATTGTTTAGGGTTTTATTAAGATCTTGTGTTCGGAATTGTGTCCCGTATATTTTCATTCCTGACCATCTAGTACTTGCTGATGAGCTATACCGGTGACGTGTTTTAGTGCGGCGGCCAATTTTAGTGCATAACTCATCATACATCAATAAGCACCAGCTTCTTGAACGTATAAAAATATCATGATATATGTATAAGATTGATAGCGTAATCATCTGCATAGTAGAAGAATTTTAAATGAATATGGGAACCCAATTACTAGCTGGTAATTATTTTGCAATCATTATGAGTATGACTCTAATACCTTTTGAAATTCGTTTGATCTAACTTTCAACTTCACTTCTGAATACTTTTTCTGATCAGTGTTTCCAGAGGCTTTTAAGTTTCCATCATTTACGTCAATTGGCTGGTCTAGAACCTGCAGAGGAAAACACAACAAATACAAGTTTAACCAAATATGCTTAAAATTAATTAAACACTCTTCTCTTCTTTGAAGTCGAACCAGGGGTGAATGATCATACCTTCCCATGCATATTTTCTTGACAAATATCATAGGCTGTCAAACCATGATAGTTTACGAGGTGAGGATTCGATCGCTTGTCCAACAGAAGAGAAGCCACCACAATAGAATGGTGATGCAACGCTGCCAAATGAAGAGGTGTATTTCCATTCTCGTCCATCTCGTTAATAAGCTTATCAAGACCATCTTGTTTAAGTAAAAACCTCACCACTTCTTCTTTCCCATTCTTAGCTGCAACATGCAAAATGTTTTGATCATTGTCACCCATCAATTCAGTTGGATCTGGCCATTTTCTAAGCAACTCTTGCACTACTCTAACATGTCCATTTTCACATGCTAGATGGAGAGGATAGAAACCCTCTTTGTTCCTCTCAAAAGCCTGATCACTGTTTATTTCTACCAGGTAATGAACTCCTTCAAAATAACCTAGAGAAGATGCACAATGGAGTGGAGTATTGTCGTTTTTGTCTCGTTGGTCTAATAGCACTTCTTTTTGTTCCTTTATGATTTTCAACACATCTGAAAATCAAAGTAAAATAATTATAATTAACGAATAAAAAAGTTGAAAAAGAAGCATATCGAAATGATTAAATAAAAATGACTTTCCAAGTAAATAATGTGAAAAATATATATATACCAAATTTTTTTCTCTGAATTGCAACATGCACAGGGGACTCTCCTTCCAGACACTCGACTAATGAACCGTCATCATAAGGTAGAGCTTTCAAAATGTAGTCAAGAATGTCATTATTGTTTGATTCAACCGCCAGACACAAGGGAGATTTTCTTGTAATATCGTTCAGATGATAGGACACTTCCGGATCTTCCGTAACCAAGTAACGAGCCACAGCTACTAAAGTGTCTACACTTTTCTTTGGTTCTACAAGCAGTAATAGAGCCTCATGCAAAACAGTGTTTCCACTCTTGTTCTTCATCTTCATTAAGCTCTCGGTTGTATTGGATGTGCTTGGAATTTGTTTTGCACACTCAACAAGTTTGATCACTGTGTTTAATTGCCCAGCTCTGACGGCAACATGAAGTGCAGTATCACCTTTGCGGTTTTTCTTCAAGATTAAAAGAGGAAATCTCCGCGCCATCAATTCAACGATCTCTACATGACCGCGACTTGCTGCCGCATGAAGCAGTGAATTCCCTGAGGGGCTCACTTGGTAGAATATGTCTGACATATTCGGATCGTTGATGTTACAAAAGGGAGACTCATCAACATTGCCATCCAATGCAGCTTGAAAATGGGCAGGTTTCATGATTAATTTGCGGCAGTAAGCCTTCAAACAGCTAGCTTCCCTAATTCCAACGACTGAAAATAGGGAATGATGGGCTGCTATATTGGCACAACTGGCAAGTAAATGGGTTATGTATATATCAAGAGTGAAATTTACTTTATCTTTTTCATTAATTCAACTTCGGTAACACTACAGCTTCAACAATGAAGCACAGCATTTTTTTTTTTTTTTTTAAAGTATTATGCACCTAATGGGTTAGGAATCAAATAGTATGTGTAGTCATAATGGGAGACTTCACATTACACATGCTTTGTAAAATACCATTATAAAGTAAATTACCTTTAATTTTATCCAGTAATGCTAAACCTACCTTTAAATAAAACATTATACATTACACATTTACACTGCCTTTTATTTTCATCCAATATATATATATTTTTTTTTGGAACAGCAAAACTTTATAAACAAAAGGCAAAAGCCAAGCCACAACAAGAGCTAAGCAAAACAACAAAAGCCCACCACATGAGCACAAAGCAAGAACAGAGCGAGCAAGAACAGAACAAAAACAAGCAAAAGCAAGAAAAAACACCAACCCAGAAAGACTACCTGCACACCGCATTAAAAATACCACCTACACACCGCATTAAAAATAGTTGTCTCCCCAAACAATTAAGTCCCCACTACAACCAGAGAAAATCTTCCATGCGTGCATGGAAGATTTTCTTCTACAACCGGGCCCTTTTTCATTCAATATTATTTTCATATTGTATTTTTTATATATATCATTTACAATAGTGGCAACTCAAACATGTGATATTATCAGGCTGAATGAGTACTCTTACCATCGAGTTATAATGGACGGTGGTTTGTATTTTTAATCTTTTTGTTTGGTTTGTGTGATATTTATTCATTGTTTTGGCTGAGATTTATAGAATTTTAACCTTAGACGATTACTCCTAATCAATTGGCTTGAGCATGTTGAATCCATAATCATTATTTGTGATGAGTCATTAAACAAGACATCATTAAGTATTAATAATTTTTTATTTAAAAAACTTATATATATATATATTTTTTTTGAATGGTTTCAAACGTTATGACTTATTCCATTTACCTATATCTAACTCAAGATCAAAAATAATAATAATAACAACCATCAATCAATCACGTACCTTTAACAAAAATATTATCTAAAAATGTTATGCATCAAAATACAAAACATCGCATATATTTAGTAATCTTTATTATTATGTAATTTTATGCTAGTTTTATATAAAATATTCCTTCGATTTTGTTTCAATTGTTTGATTAACAATCTAGATTCACTTGATTTTGTTCAAATGGTTAGTTTAAACAATTCAACTAGTCATTAATGGCAAATTTTCATGTGTAGAATATATATATATATAACACTAATGCTAGACCACCCAAAAAGTTAGCCCAAATTTCAACCCAAATGATGTGGAAAGTGGTTTTTTCATTAACCACATCATCCCATGTTGTGTATGGTGATGTCACTTGCCACATCATTTGGGTTAAATTTTGGGTTAATTATTTAGGTTGTATAGCATTACGCCATTACTCTATATATGTATAAAAGAAAATTTTCTCCTCAGTGCGCACTGATAAATATATATGGCCCAATTTGCATGCACTTGTCGGTGCTTATCCATAATTTATGGCCCACATGCACTGCATTGATGTCATGATATCTTTTAGTATTTTAACTATTTTTTTCCTATAAATAGCTTTCATTGTTCAAAGTAAGTTATAAAAACACTCATTATATTTATTGTTTATAGCATTATATTACAGAAGTAAGTCATTTACAAATTTACAAAATTGTTTTGCATCAATTTATAATGTTTTTCATGTTCTTTAGTAGTTCATCATTGAATCGATTCCCATCATTTTATTATTAAAAAATAAACAAATACTTTCAATAAGAATCACTTTAAAAAAAGTTAGTTTAAAAACGAAATACTGTCTTGAATTTTTAAGATTGGAATCAAACTTGCAAGCCAACGATCATACAAAGCATATACATCTAACGGCTAATAATTAAATAACTAACATTAATAAAATCAGATCTTCTAGAGAAGTGAAAAACCTTATATATTGTTTAGCCCGAACATCAAATATTTCCTATGTTTGCCCTTAATTGTAGGACTCGAACTTCACACCACTAACTTGGAAATGGACATGCACTACCATATGCGCATATGACTGGTGCATAACTAATACTATATCTTTCTCTCTTTATGTATTTTTTTAACAAAATAAATAAATAAATAATTATGGGGCATCCAATTAGGGATGGCAATAGAGAGGATTAGGGATGGATACATCCTAATATCTGTTTGAGATATATATCTCTATTCCCGTATCCATACCTAGTTATAAGTAAACGGATATCCATCCCTGTATCCTTTTAAGAATTTCAATGTAGAGTGAAGTTTGGACAATTACTTTATTAACTACTTTGACAAACTAATACCTTTCTTCTTTCCAGTTTATTCCGGCAAGACAGACTTGTAAGGGAAGTGTTATCAAAAGGCAAAAGCTGAAAAAACACGGATTGACAAAGAGTTGTACAGAGCATAATTAATAAAGGAAGAAATAAAGAATATCAAAATTTAGGAAAATTCCAGATTGTAATATTTATGCTCGAACTTTTGAAACTCCTTACGGAACAAGGAGACTGAAGTTGGAGGCCAAAGTATATTCAACAAACTATCGATAAAATATCAACATTTCTATATAAAATTTCTCACTATAAAGTAAATTAAAATATAAGAGATAATTAACACCTCATAAAAATTATAATTAAAATAGATATATTTAAAAAATTTATTTCTAGAACACATAATTAATAGTAAAAGTAACGAAAACAAACTAATAATAATTGCTAATTTGCTATGAAACTCTAAAGTAAAAATTAATATGTTCCCACGCACGTTACTATTATTACTAAGGGAGTATGGTGGTCGGTGGATTGTATCCATTAAATTTGTCATGATCCAATATCCAATACTATTGGATCAAAAAAATTACAATATGATCTGATCAAATTTTGATCCAATCCAATGGATCAGATTCATATGTAACAATTCTTAACATATAAAAGTTATAACATTCCTAAAATTTACAAAATTAAATATACCGTCAAATGTGGCTTAATGGTAAAAACAATCATTCGGCATGACAATATCCTAGGTTCAAGTCACTGCCACCGCGTGCAAGTGGTATATAAAAAAAATCAAATAATTAATTTACACTAAAATGTCTAACAAATTATAAAGATTAAACATAAATTCCAAACACAGATACAAATAAAATCATCCAAAAGTTTGAAATAAAAATATAACCATTTGTAATAATAAAATACAATAGTATCCAAAAATTGTTCAATGTTCATCTACCTAGGACACAATAAATTGGCTCAACATAAATTAAGCCTTATATTTTGACGGATCTAGTGGATTTCCGATCTAATAAATTTCAAAATTTAGGATCCAATTATATCCTAATTATGATGAATTTCAAAATTTAGGATCTATCTTTTCCAATATTTTTCCTCAATCAATTAATAATTATACCAGCTTATCTTTTTGTATTCTTTTGGCAAATAAACTAGATCCATTTCATGCACCCAGCATATGGCAATGGTATTAGAGCTAAGCCCAAACTCACCCAACCTAACAAGTAGACAATTGGGTCAAGGATTCCAAATGTGACTCCAATTGGCCCAAATATACAGTCTATTGGATGACAGCGTTTCTGAAAGAAGAGAGGATAGACAGAAAATGATTGTGGCGCGTCTTCCAACTGTTGGTTCATATACATTTCATCCTCACT
Source organism: Acer saccharum (assembly GCA_030490815.1). Lineage (NCBI taxonomy): Eukaryota > Viridiplantae > Streptophyta > Magnoliopsida > Sapindales > Sapindaceae > Acer > Acer saccharum. The sequence continues at coordinate 35,857,438 of CM059874.1, read as the reverse complement.
CAGCTGCAATTGCCGCCGGAGATTTTAACAAACCACTGTTTCCACTTTTGCTATCTCCAACTAATGCTCTCTCTTCCTCCCTATTCAACTCCAAAGCTTCTCTCAAATGTTGTTGCACCAAAAATGATGTTACACAAAAACCAATCAAGGTATAATTTTCATCTCATGCTATCTTTATAATGGGATTTATTTGCTTAATTTACACTTGTATGTTTTCAAATCAGATTGTGACAGTCATGACTTTTTTGTAAGGGTTTTCTTATAATTTGAAGCTGACCCAAGTTAAGATTGTTGAGAATCTAACAAATAAAATATGGGGTTTAATACGTTTTATTGAGTTGTATATGGATTATCATAGACATTGGACTTCTTTGTTATGGGTAAACAGGGTATGGAACTCAAGTTTTTGTTAATGTTTTAGTGGGTTTTATTCATGTTCTCTGTTTGCTGTTCTTTTTAATTAAACAGTGGAAATGTAATTCACTGTATATGGATAAACAGGGTTTTTCAGTGTTAGCATCAGATTCTCCATGGAAGAATGGGAGTATATGGAGTACTATGGCCCTGTATATGTTCAATTTGCACATTCCATTGGGTTATGGAGGCTTATCAATTGTTGCCTCTCTACTGGAGGAACCGGTTCTTGATCCGCAGACTCAAGTGAGAGTTTTTCTCTGGGTACCATGCATATCTTATCATGCGTATTTTATTATCCGTGGCGGCATTTATGAAAGATAATAGTGCATCACTGGAACCTTTCACTCATTGAGGCAGAGAAGGGGTTTCCATTCCTTAAACCCGACTTGGAAGTGCATTTTCTTTTCTTGGTCTGCTTTTTTTCTTGGAAACAATTTATTTTGTTTACAAGGATTTGTATCATCCCACTCCACTGATAGGTTAGTGTGATACCTTGCGGTTCTGGTGATCTAATATATATGAGATTTGCCACTTTTTCCTTTTTCTTCTCTACTATTTTAGTCTCATAACTGAGTTCCCTGAAATTATCTCTCTAGATATGTTAACCAACACTTATTAGATATGTTAACTAACACTTATTAACTAACACAAATGTTCCAATGGTGCCCCTTACAAAGCAGGAGTTGGATATCATTTTATTATAGATTTTATATATGTAACATGCATCGATAATCATATTCACAAATCTGCTTATTGACATTTGACCTTATCTTCAGTGCAGGCTGTTTCCCTACTTGTGGTTCTGATGTTAGAACTCAGTGGAACTCTGTTTCTACTAAGCAAGAATATTAAGCCGCAATATGACCTTGTAGATTTCTACAAAGATAACAAGATATCAAAAGAGAGGAACTGGTTACTTGCATCTGCACTAGGTTTTGGGTTTCTTAGTTTGTTGGTTTTCCTTACGTCTCTCATTGGTGGCAGATTATATGGGGTTAAGGTTGGTTTAATGAATTTATCTTTTTCTTTCTTTCAGTATCGAATTATAACATCTCATAAATCTATGTTGTCCTTTTTGTTATACAGTGTTGAAATATAATTGTTTACTGATTGGTTTGTAAAACTATTGATTGCAATTAGCATAGACCTAATTGCTTCATCGCTCTTTTGTTCTTTGACATTGATCTAAAGCCAAGGGATTTCAATGTGCTACAAATTTGAATGATACTTAGGCCAATTAAGTTAATTAGATGAGTCGTAACTAACTGTGGATGACATAGATGAACAACTTATGAAAGGTGATGGTATTATCTCTTTAGTTGTGTGTAGTGCAAGCAATGCTATACATTTAACTTGATCCATAGAGAATTTATGTTGATCCCCTGAGAATCTGAGATATCATATATGAAAATTATATAGTTAGACCTTTTGTCTCTACTCTCTACTAATCACCTGTCTCATTATCACATTCATGTGCTTTTAATTACTTATGTCTTTTTGAAATTTTGAGTAACTCTTCCAAATTATGTGTTCAATCCTGACTTCATGCTAACTCAATTATGATTCTAGAATTCAATTTAAAGTTTGAATCAGCTTAGTGTTGAAGTTGCATCTCAGTACTAACCTGAATTAGTATTTTCCAATCTCGACTAAAAATATGTTTGGAGCCAATGACAGTGAATGGATGAAGAGATGTTGGTACATGATAATGGAGAGAAGTTCATATAAGATTATAAGAAAAGTGGAGAGGAATCCCTTAAATTAGCAATAATGTTTATTTGGGTGCATTTGAATGTTCAAAGGAAATTGATTGATTGCCATATGATTTGCATTTCAACAAAACATTTCATTTTGTTTCTTTTGGCCTTTGAAATCGGTTCCACTGTTGCGTGCATTTGCAGTAAAAATCCTCAATTTAATATGAATCTGATTCACCGACACTTTTACTCCATTATATGTTATTGACTCCAATCACCATCTATGTTATTGACTCCTATTTTGCGCATTAAAACATTGATTACATGTAACATTTTTCATTACCTATGATAGATATATTATTTAATAGATCCCTGATCTCGCGAAACTTAAGTTCTAGAGCTACGTAACTGATTTTTTGTTTTCTATGCTTACTGATATTTTTAGGTTGTGGATAATCCCATAGTGAAGGAGATCCTTCTAAGCAGCAACATATCAAAAACTGCATTTGTCCTAGTTGATTGCGCCATCACTCCTGTGCTGGAAGAAGCCGTTTACAGAGGGTTTTTATTGACATCTCTTGCCTCTACGATGAAATGGCAACATGCCATTGTCCTAAGCTCAGCCATCTTCAGCGCAGCCCACTTTTCCATTGACAATTTCATACAGCTGTTCATCATCGGGTGTGTTCTTGGATGCTCTTATTGTTGGTCTGGCAACTTTCTTCCATTGTCATACATTCCTTGTACAATGCCTTGATACTAATCTTAACATTCTGTCTTTAAGTTTCCATGTAACCTATCATCTTAAAGTAAGCAAGTGATTCGAACTTGAAACATTACCGGACTGAATTAGTGCTCTTTACCACAAAGCCATGTAGGCGGCAATTTAGCATGTTTGCTTGTGTGAAGATAAGAATCCGCTCTTATGACAAATACATTTTTACCAGGAAAAGGAACACTAAAAAATTAGATTTTGGAGTACTAAGAATGATCTCTTGGATGTGGTGATACTCATGAACTTCGATTTGGGTTCATGGCAATTTTAAGGAGACACAATCATATCTTGCAAAAAAACTATTTCCTTTTTTCTTACTTTTATTTCCAGCATTGTCCCCAAATGTTGAAGTCATCAATAGAATGGAGTGGCTGAATTGAAGCATAGGCATGTAGTCAAAATCAGTCTAACATTCCTTGTTCATGCCAAGCTACCTCAAAAATTTTGGTATGAAGCATTTGGTGTTTCGTTTCTCATTAACAACATGTCTATAGCTGTGTTTCGTTTCTCATTAACAACATGTCTATAGCTGTGTTTCGTTTTCTCTTTCTATTTGAAAAGCTTTATCAAAAGAAACCGAACTATAGTTTTGTAAAAACTTTTGGATGTAATTGCTTTCCCTGTTTATGTAATTACTCAAAACAAAGATTCAATTATTACACCTCCAAATGCATCTTCATAGGTTACAACCCTTTATGTAATTACTCAAAACAAAAATTCAATTATCACACCTCCAAGCGGTCCAAAATTTGGGTCACTTTTTTGGGTCCTCTAGCATTATTGCTTTCCTTTTCTCTCACTTTTATTTCCAGCATTGTCCCCAGATGATGAAGTCATCAACAGAACGGAGTGGCTGAAATGAAGCATAGGCATGTATTCAAAATCAGTCCAACACTCCTTGCTCATGCCAAGCTACCTCAAAAATTTTGGTTTGAAGCATTTAGTACTACTGTTTTTCTCATTAACAACATGTCTATAATTGTGTTTCGTTTTATCTCTCTATTTGAAAAGCTTTATCAAAAGAAACAGAACTATAGTTTCGTAAAAACTTTTGGATGTAATTGCTTTCCCTGTTTATGTAATTACTCAAAACAAAAATTCAATTTTCACACCTCCAAATACATCTTCATAGGTTACAACCCTTTACCCAGAGGTTATAAATGCCTCCATTCAACTGGTAGAGTATATGTTTCTAGTCATGTTAGAACTTAATGAGCTAGAATTTCCATGGTAGAGTATAACTCTGCTGTGCAAAGCATACTTTCAACCATTCCAACACACAATTCCTGAAACGGCAATTCTGCTCCAACAATGCCAAATACACTCATTCTCTCCATCAATGGAGTTTCATCAAGCTCTGTTTTAGATTGCTTTCTCTTTCAGTACTTTTATCAAACATGTTACTATTTCTCAGCATTAACCTTGTATGAACACTACAAAAAAATTGATGATTATTTAGCTAGTTAAATAGAATAAATTTTTAGTATGTTTTTTAAAAATAATTTATGACATGTCCAAACTCATTTCTAACAATCAAAATATAATATCTACAAAAACAAAAACTATAAAAAAAAATATAAAAAAAAAGTGCAATCTCATTTCCAACACCTCATTAAATAGTATATTACTAAAATCAAATCCCGTAAAATAAAATGATATCTATAAAAATTATCATTACATACAAAAAAAAATGATTAATATATATAGAATAGTAGTCTATTAGCATATAATGAATTTAATTGCACATTGTAATCTATCAAAAAAAGTGCACATTGTAATCATTTTATTAAACATGCATGCAGTAATACATCAAGACTAGCATACAAAGGGATAACAAAAACGATACGAAAAAGGAAGAATGAAGCACAAATTACAAACTTTAGAAAGGTTTTCAGGGGAGTAAAAGAGATGATACAGAAGAGAATGAAGTAGATGATTAGAGCAAAAGCTTCCCTGCCCAATGTAAAAACCAACACTGATATTATAACTAGCGCCTTTTGAATATCTTATAAACCTCCCCTCACCTTTGAACTATTATCGGATGTATAGTTATAAATGCTTTTATTTTAAAAACCTCCCCTATGGACTAACACCGTTAGCATTCTGTTTGTGTTGACTGAGTTTGACCGTTAAAAGGTCCAAAAATCTATTTAAATTTCAATTGTATGAATTGACCATTATACCCTCATACTTTTACCAAATAAATTAACAAACTGATACAAAATGTGAGAATGTTAACTTGCAAAGGATAAGTTATTTTGTGGACAATTTTATCCCTAAAAATAACAAAATAACAAAATAACGGAATGAGGGTATTATTAATTTAAGCTTCAATTGTATTATTTTATTAATTTATTTGGTAAAAGTATGAGGGCATAATGGTCAATTCATATAATTGAAGCTTAAATATATACATTTTAGACTTTTTAATAGTCAAACTCAGTCAACATAAATAGAATGCTAACGGTGTTAGTTTATAGGGGAGGTTTCTAAAATAAAAGCATTTGTAACTATACATTCAATAATAGTTCAAAGGTGAGGGGAGGTTTTAATATTAAGCCATATTTAAAGAAATTGTTTTTTTAAGGATAAAGAAATTATTTTTAATGTATACCTCGGAAGTGTTATCCAATTCTTTTTCTTTTTCTTTTTCTTTTTTCTTTTTCTCAAGAAATTATAATTAAGGTATGCCTCACAAGTGTCCCAATTCTTTTTTCTTTTTCTTTTTATAAAGAAATTATAATTAATGTATGCCTCATAAGTGTCCCAATTCTTTTTTCTTTTTCTTTTATAAAGAAAGTAATATTTATTTATACCTCATAAGGGTTCTCCAAAAAAAAAAAAAAATCTAGAGAAATTATTAATGTACATCATGTCATCATCCGAGGCAAAGGGGATTAGTGGATTACTTTATTCGTTTCACATATACGTAACCCTAACGGACTTCCTTCCCTAAAATCAAAATTTTAAATCTTTTATAAGTTTTTTAAACAATACATTAATTTTTTTTTTTTGTCAAAGGAACTTATTTGATATATTTACAAAAAGTCTAAAAAGCAAACATCGTTAAAAGAATAAACTCAAGGATTAATTCAAATTTTCCATTAAAATTTGTTTTGTACGAATAATTGGACTTCCCCCGAGAAGCACTTTTTGAGTTTTTTGTTAAAAAAAAGAGAGAGAAAATAAATTGTCTCAAATATAATTTTAGATATTTTACCATATACACATTTCATTATAAATACTTTGTTAATATATATATATATATATATATATATATTAATTTATCAATTCTGTAGGATTTTTTAAAGACATATAATCAAACAATCTAATAAGTTAATTTTTTTTAACAATCTACTATTAACAAAGTTAATTTATTTTTAACAATCTATTATTAACAAATCTACCCCTAGAGCTCTATTTGAATGTTCTTTAATCCAAGAACAGTCTTTTGTTGTGTAGGGCGGTTTATATGCTGTACCCGTCGATCTTGGTGCTCTTAGTTTGAGTTTGACCGCTTAATAAAGGGTTTTGATACTAAACTCAACATTTTGTATGCAATTACCACCCCATAGATAAACTAAAGAGACCCCAATTCTTATTATTTAGTTAATATATTTTAATGCTGAATTATTTTTTTAAAGTATTACAATAATTCGAGATTCTAGGAGAGGGGGCACACTCAAATCCACAACCTCATGGTGTAGGTATGAGAGGCAAACAACGGGGTCAACCTCATATTGTTTAATCTAATGCTTAATTTAATTAATGACTTACAAACTCTCACATTGAATTGTTTAGTTAATATATATCATGTTTATAAATGGATTCTATAGACAAGTTGAGGTTGCCCGGTGGTAATTTGCCTATCACCTCTGCACATGAGATCGTGGGTTCAAGAACAAATGAGGTGAATCTAAATTATATAATCAAACAATCAAAATAAAATCAATGAAATATTATATGTATGTAAAACAAGCATAAAATAATACTTTTATCTTTTCTTTTTTTTTTGAATAGTAAAATTTGTTGAATAACCGCACAGCAGCGGAAGAACAGGAAAACAACAAAGCCAGCCCGGGCAAAACAGCCAACAAAACAGGGCAAACAGAGCCACACAAAGATACCGCACAAAGGAGCAAGAAGACCAAAAAGGGACAACATAGCACAAACCAAAAAAGGAAAAAACACAGAACCTAGTTGATAAAATATTACTTTTATCAACTGTAATTCATTATTTGTAATTTTTATTATTGTCTTTTGATTATAAGTTAGAATAAATAAATGAAATAAATTATATTATCAAAAACCATTTTCAGATTTTTTTTTTCTTTTAAAAAGACAATTATATACAACTTATAGGTAAAAGAATAACGATTAATATATATATATATATATATATATCTAGAGGGATGCCTGGGCTACAGCTCGGGGCAGCCCTCTCAACCGTCCGCCACTGGTCCATGCACAACGGTACACCCACATCGCTATTCCCGTTTCTAGTTTTCTTCAACTTCTTCTTCAATTCTTCATAGTCTTCAAACCTCCCTCAAACACCAACTCCAACTTTCAAACGTTTCTCACGTCTCCAGGAAATATCACATCAGTTGAGCCTTGTTTGGTTCACATTGGGTTCACTTGAGAATATGAGCCAAACCTAACAATCACAATGGGGTGGTTTATTTTTTTAATCTCTTTGTTTGGTTTGTATGATATTTATTCATTGTTTCGGCTGCAATTTATAGAACTTTAACCTTAGACAATTACTCCTAATTAATTTGGGGCTTGAGCGTGTTGAATATATACATAATCATTATTTGTGATGAGTCATTAACCAAGACATCATTAAGTATTAATCATTTTTTATTTAGAAAACTTTTATATTAAAAAAAAATTGAATGATTTCAAAAGGCATAACTTATTTCATTTACCTATATCTAACTCAAGATCAAAAATAATAATAATAACAAAAATCAATTAATCACCTTTAACAAAAATATATCTAAAAATGTTATGCATCAAAATACAAAACATTGCACATATTAAGTAATCTTTATTATTATGTAATTTTATGCTAGTTTTATTTAAAATACTTCTTTGATTTTGTTTCAATTGTTTGATTAACAATCCATATTCACTTGATTTTGTTCAAATGATTAGTTTAAACAATTCAACTAGTCATTAATGGCAAATTTTTATGTGTATAATCTATATATATCATGATATCTTTTAGTATTTTAACTATTTTTTTCCTGTAAATAGCCTTCATTATTCTAAGTAAGTTATAAAAACAATCATTATATTTATTATTAATAGCATTATATTGCTGAAGTAAGTCATTTACAAATTTACAAAATTGTTTTGCATCAATTTTATAATGTTTTTCATGTTCTTTAGTAGTTCATCATTGAATCGATTCCCATCATTTTATTATTCAAAAATAAATAGATACTTTCAACGAGAGTCCCTTTAAAAAAAGTTGGTTAAAAAAATAATGCCTTGAATTTTTAAAATTAGCATCGAACTTGCAAGCCATTGATTATACAAAGCATATACATCTAATGGCTAATAATTAAATAAATAACATTAATAAAGTCAGATCTTCTAGAGGAGCGAAAAACCTTATTTATTGTTTAGCCTGAACATCAAATATTTCCTAGGTCTGTCCTTGATGATGGGACTCGAACTTCACACCTCTAACATGGAAATGGACAAGCACTACCATATGTGCATATGACTAGTGCATAACTAATTAATACTATATCTTTCTCTCTTTATGTATTTTTTTTAACAAAAAAAATAAATTATGGGGCATCCAATTAGGGATGGCAATAGAGACGATTAGAGATGGATACATCCTAATATCTGTTTAAGATATATGTCTATGTTCCCGTATCCATACTTATTTATAAGTAAGCGGATTATCCATCCTTATATCCGTTTAAGAATTCCAATGTAGAGTGATGTCTGGACAATTACTTTATTAACTACTTTGACAAACCAATACCTTTCTTTCCTGCTTATTCCGGCAAGACTTATAAGGGAAATGTTATCAAAAGGCAAAAGCTGAAAAAACACAGATTGACAAAGAATTATACAGAGCATAATTAATAAAGGAAGAGATCAAGAATATCAAAATTTAGCAAAATTCCAGATTGTAATTAAATTTGTATTCTAATATTCCATCAATTCAATGATCTCTACATGACCGCGACTTGCTGCCACATGAAGCAGTGTATTTCCTGAGGGGCTCACTTTGTTGAAAATGTCTGACATGTCAGGATTAATATTATTGATGTTACAAAAGGGAAACTCACTGACATTGCCATCCAATGCAGCTTGAAAATGAGCAGGTTCCATTTTTTGCAGCAATAGATTTTTGAGGACGACTGCATCAATAGTACTCTCTCGATCTCTCTTTTGAGGACGAGGAAAGACGAAAATGTTGGATATGGCTTGAATTACCAAATGGATACTAAACAATAATTCACCCAATGCGGAGACGTCCTGGAGACGTGAGAACGTTTGGGAGTATGAGGTTATGTTTGAGGGAGGCTTGGAGGCGAAAAGAACTGAAGAAGCGGACACCAGCTAAAACCGCTGCCAAGCTACTGTGGCTTTGGCAGCGGTCATGGCAGCGGTGTCCTACCGCTGCCAATTGTTTGGCAGCGCTACGGCAGCGGTCTGATTCCAGTGTGTATCGCTGTGGTCATCGCAGCGGTACTGGCAGCGGTCCACGAGGTGAGATGCATAGTGATCACGGTTTTCTGAGTGGTCAAGTTCAACACGGTTTAGGAAGCGGGTGGCCAACTGCAACTTGAATCGTAGTTAATCACAAACATGCGTTGAATCAGGAAATAATCATGGAAGAGGAAATATGTTGCTTCTGGAAGTTCTAATGGAAAAAGGATTTCTCCTTTACAAGAGACTTGTTATAAATAGGAAATAGTATTTATATAGAACAAGTAATTCTTGTATGTATAAGAGTAGGATTTCCTTGTTAGTTTTAACTCTCTGTAATACATATAAATAGACCATAATAACTAGGTTATTGGTGTGTGAAAAACACCTGAGAGTGGTGGAGCAAAATAGCAAATACTAGAGAGATCTCAAAGTGAGCATTGGGTGTAATTGGGTTTGAGGTATTATTTAAAGAGAGAACCTGAGTGTGTGGTTGTAACAATTTATTACATATTGGAACTTTCTCTTGTCGTCCTGACAGCCGTGGTTTTTTTTTTCCCTGATTTGGGTTTCCACGTAAATTCTTGTGTTATGTGTGTTTGGATTCAAATTTCTCTTCATCTTATCTTTTTTCTTTGTGATTGTTTGTTTTGTGTTCTATCCGGCAATGCTTCCGCGCGTAATAGTGACGGTTTATTTGCTAACAGAAAAAAGATTTTTTTTTTTAAAAGGAAGAAAAGTAAAGGTTAAAGTGAGGACAAAGTAAGGGGCGATTAATTTGTCTTTCTCTTTCGTTCTTTCTTTCCATTTTTTTTGGTAAAATGATAAAAATAAAAAATAAAAAATTATTTAAGGTAGACTGAGAAGGAGGTGATTATTAAGAGAGAGAAAACCAAAAATAGCCATCCAAAACATCATATTTTTGTTTATAGCCACTTTTGAAATTATAATTGTTAATAGCCACTTTTTAAAAAAAATTTCAGTGTATGTCCATAAATTACCAAAGTACCCCTGAAAATAGTGTTTTTTTAAACCTCGAAGCAAACTTGAAATCATGACTAAATTGAAATGTCTAAACTTAAAATCATGACTAAATTGAAATGTCCAAACTTGAAATCATGCCTAAATTGAAATATCCAAACTTGAAATCTGGACTAAATTGAAATTTTCCCCTTCTTCTTCTTCCTCTTCTTCTTCCTCAAATTAGGTTTAGGTTTTTTTTCTTTTCTTTTTTGTTGTAGGCCACATCGTCGGCGAAGGAGGGATCGATTTAGTCGCCCATCGCCATCCCGTCACCGGCGAAGCAGCAGCCGTCGCACGACCAAGCGCCATCGCATAAACCAGCAGTCGTCACATGAAGCAACCGCCGTTGCACGAAAGCAGCGCCATCCCGTCACACGAAGTATCGCTGGACGTGGCCCAGAAGGTCGCCGGCGCTTGACGACCCTCAAAAGCTTGCCGGCGAGGGAGATCGTGGGGAGAGAGAGAGAGATCGCGAGAGAGAGACCATAAGAGAGAGAGAGAGAGAGAGAGAGAGAGAGAGAGAGAGAGAGAGAGAGAGAGAGAGAGAGAGAGAGAGACCAGAAGGGAAGGTGTTTGGGGACCCTTTTTATATGAGGGCTTTTAAGTAATTTCTCAAAAAAGTGGCTATTAACAATTAAAATTATGCATGTGGTTAAAAAAGAATTTTCCATAATTAGAGTGGTTATTTTTGACAATTTTCACTTATTAAGAGCGATTACTCTATGCACCACCGATACCTTTCTTCCGGCGGGAGAAACTTATCACAATGAAAGTATGATTATATATGTTATCCTTAAACTTTTGTAATTCCCTTTGGAGAACAAAAACGACATAACTTGAGTCTAAAGAAAGTCAAGTATTACATATTTTTGAAATTGGATGAGGGAAATTTTTTAGTATTATGTATTTATGTGTAATGTTTTGCCATTTTTACAGTTGGTTTGTATTTGATTTTTGGTCCGAAATCCGAATAATGAATAGTACTTAATTTTACTAAAAGACTGACCGAAAATGAAATTACATGTTTTTTTGTTTTTAATAATAATGGAATAATCAGTATATGTAAACAAACTGAGGAGACGAGGTTGGTCAATTCTATATAACCCCCTGCACCTACATCACGAGATTGTGGGTTGAGAGTTGAGACCTTCCCCTTTCCAAAGCCCCGAATTCATGTATTACTTCAAAATATATATATATATATATATATATATATATATACAGTATATGTAAACAAACTAAGCCCAAACTCACCCAACCTAACAAGTAGAGAATTGGGTCAAGCCTACAGGGTAGATCCAAATGTGACACCAATTGGCCCAAGTATACAGTCTATTTACTGTATTGGATCACGAACGGACCTTTGTGAAAATAAATATTGCTTTCAATGTCACGAATGACTACGTTTCTGTTTACGGACTGAAAGAAGAAAGGGTAAAGAGAAAATGATTGTGGCGCGTCTGCGGACCGTTGGTTCATATACAGTGCATCCTCACTCAGCTTCAATTGCCGCCGGAGATTTTAACAAACCACTGTTTCCACTTTTGCTATCTCCAACTAATGCTCTCTGTTCCTCCCTATTCAACTCCAAGTTTAGCTTCAATGCTTCTAATGTTGTTGCACCAAAAATGATGTTACACAAAAACCCATCAAGGTATAATTTTCTTTAATATGCTTTCTTTATAACGGGATTTATTTTCTTAATTTATTAGTGTATGTTTTCAAATCAGATTGTGGCAGTCTTGGGTTTTCTTATAATTTGAAGCTGACCCAAGTTAAGATTGTTGAGAATCTAACAAATAAAATATGCAATTTCATATGCTTTGTGGGTTTAATACGTTTTATTGAGTTGTATATGGATTATCATAGACATTGGACTTCTTTGTTATGGGTAAACAGGCTATGGAACTCAAGTTTTTGTTAATGTTTTAGTGGGTTTTATTCATGTTCTCTGTTTGCTGTTCTTTTTAATTCAACTGTGGGAATGTAATTCACCGTAGATGGGTAAACAGGGTTTTTCAGTGTTAGCATCAGATTGTCCATGGAAGAATGGGAGTATATGGAGCACTATGGCCCTGTATATGTTCAATTTGCACATTCCATTAGGTTATGGAGGCTTATCAATTGTTGCCTCTCTACTGGAGGAACCGGTTCTTGATCCGCAGACTCAAGTGAGTGTTTTTCTCTGGGTACCATGCATATTTTATTATCCGTGTTGGCATTTATCACGGTAAGGTAATATAGGAAGATAATAGTGCATCACTGGAACCTTTCACTCATGGAGGCAGAGAGGGGGTTTCCATTCCTTAAACCCAACTTGGGAGTTCATTTTCTTTTCTTGGTCTGCTTTTTTACTTGGAAACAATTTATTTTGTTTTCATGGATTTGTATCTTTGATGGGGAGATCAAATTATAACCTTATCATCCCACTCCACTGATGGATTCATGTGATACTTTGCAGTTCTGGTGATCTAATGTATATGAGATTTGCCACTTTTTCCTTTATCTTCTCTACTATTTTAGTCTCATAACTGAGTTCCCTGAAATTATATCTCTAGATATGTTAACTAACACTTATTAAGTGTATGCCATTTTAGTGAAAATTGGGTCTTAAGAATATATAAAATAAAATATCTGTCGAAAACAGCAGGATTTGAATCCTCTCTTTACCTCGTCTTTTTCCTTATATTTTTAAAACATGTGATAGGTTGTTGATAAAGTGGTTGTAGAAACCAATCACATATTAACCGTACATTCATTGCAATATTGATGTGTCATAAGATTATGTAAGGTTAATGAAAAAGATGAGGTAAGGAGAAATCCAAATCCCTTAAGTAAACATTAATGTAATCATGTTATTAATACAGTAATCCAACTTGATTAACTACAGGATCAATCCGAGACAAGATAGTAAAATACATATTTGAAAAGAAAAAATAAGAATAAAACACAAATTAAAAACTTGATACAGGTTTTGTGGGAATAAAAACTTCCCGACCCAATGTAAAAGCCACAACTGATATTACAACTAGCGCCGTCTGAATTGGTTGAAAAATTTTCAGTGTCAGATCAAAGGGGAGGAGGTAAACGGGGAGGTCATCCAATGGGTCATAGATGATCGACAACCTTAAGCGCATACCATAGACGAATGCGGAGCAGCGGAGCCCATAGAAATAAGGGAAAGCTCCAACAATAGGAATGAAATGGAAACCAATATACTCGCGAGATTCCTATCAAATAATAGCGCCAAAAAGATAGTGAATGCCGCCGTGACCGACAAACTCATAGTTACAGTGTTATAAAATAGGAACAAAACAAGAGTAACTTTCTCTCAGTAATCAGTGACAGAAATAGGAGCAGGAGCATTACTGGCATCATTAGGACCTTTTCCACCCTCGAAAGGTACTTGGACAGCACCGGCAAAGGCCGCACCCACAAGAAGTGCTGCTACTACAAAAAGATAGTTTATGGTGTTATTAATATCTTGTTTAGGGGATGGTGGCTTGATTTTGATATGTGACATTTTAGTTGGGCTGTGGTGGCCGTGATGCCTAATTTGCCAGAGACTTCTGAAGAATTCATAACAAATGTACAGCATCGAATATGTCATCATCTGTAGAGAAATTTTCAAGATCGTATTAGATTTTCATTTTATATTGATGCTAAAAAGACTAACAATCTGTGACCAATGCTAAAATTGCATAAGAATAGTTGCTCCCCTTTGAAAAATCTTGAATTATCGTGGTTTTTGTGGTCCTAGACGGTTAGACTCCTAGTCAAATATGATATTCACATGTAACGAATTATTGGTTTATTGTTTTTAGCCACCAATTTATATTTTATTGTTTTCATTATTTTTGACCATTTTTGGACAAAATTACCCTTAAATTATACTTCACCTACCTTACATGTAACCAAGTTACATGTCATTTAATTTCAAGTTACATACAAGTTGATTTTTCAAGTTACATGTCAATTAAGTTTAAATTATTTAAATTTTAATATATAATATATAATTTTAATAATTATATATAATGAAAAAATATAAATAAATTTTATTTTAAAACATTTCTTTAAAAGGTATAATATTTCGTACCATTTCAAATTGCTTTAATTTTTCAGAACTCTTCAAGACAGGTACTTCTGCAGAATTCTCCTCCACATTTCCAGCAGCTTTTAGATTTCTATCATTCACATCAATTTGCAGGTCCCACACCTGAGAAAAATTCAAGAAAGAGAAATTTAACCATGCACTCTTAATGGTAATACTTATCATCTCTGAAGTTGGGTTTGAGTAGTGAATAATCATACCTTAAGTATATTTGATTTTAAAATATCATAGGTTGTTATGTCTTTATAGTTTACGAGGTTCATCTTTGATCGCTTGTCACACATTAGAGTAATCACTACCATAGAATGACCATGTAATGCTGCCAAATGAGAAGGTGTATTGCCATTTTTGTCCATTTTGTTAACAAGCATATCAGTACCTTTTTTACTAAGTATACATCTCACCACGTTATCTTTTCCACTCTTGGCTACAACATGAAGAATGCTTTGACCGTTATTACAAAGCAATGCAGCTGGATTTGTCCACTTTCGAAACAACTCTTTAATTACTTTGACATGACCATTTTCACATGCTAAATGGAGAGGATAAAATCCATTTGTATTTCTCTCAAAAGCCCAATTACTCTTGATTTCTAAGAGGTAGCGAACTCCCTTTTTGTAACCTTTGAGAGCTGCAAAGTGGAGTGGAGTATTCCCTTCTTCATCCTGTAAGAGTAATAGGTCTTCTTTTTTTTCCTTTATTGTTCTCAACATTTCTGAAAATTAAAAGAAAGATCGACATCAAAATGTGTATAAAATTTGAACCATAAGAAAAACAACTTTAATAGTAAAGAGAAAAGTATTGCAATAATTTTAAAAATATATACCTGAATTTTCGTGCTCAATGGCGACATGTACAGGAGACTTTCCTTGGGAGTCTTTGTAGTAAAGCATCACCTTGAGGTAGAGCATTCAAAATATATTCAAAAATGTCCTTATTACCTGGTTCGACTGCCATATACAACGGAGACTTACCTGCATTGTTTTGATGACAAGTAACATTTGGGTCATTTAAAACCAGGCAACATGCCATTTCTACTGAAGTGTCTACATTTTTCTTTGATGCAACTAATATTGCAAACAAAGCTTCATGCAAAGCTGTATTTCCTTCAGCATTCTTCATGGTCAGTAAAGTGTCGGTGGATGTGGATGTGTTTGGAATTTGTTTGGAAAAGTCGATAAGTGCTCTGACGGTGTTCAGTTTCTGAGCTTCAACAGCAAGGTGAAGTGCAGTGTTGCCCACGTAGTTTTGCTTGGTGATCAAGAAGGGAAAGTTACGAGCTATGAGTCGAGTCATCTCTTCATTACCATAGCTTGACGTCAAATGCAGAAGTGAATCGCCTAAGGGGTTTACTTTGTTGAAAATTTCAGACAAATCCTCCCTCTCTATTGCACAAAATGGAAACTTATTGACGTCGCCACTGATTGCCGCTTCAAAATGGGCAGGTTCCATCCTTAATTTCCGATGACCAAAGAAACGGCCTTTTTGATAACCCAAACAAACCTTGTCTATCTTTTTCACCACTTATCACCCAAACAAACCTCAGGTCCTCAACCCAATCACACTCAATTCAATATATGCAGAAGTTACGGATGTACAGAAAGCACCATCATTTCTACTCGCACACTCGTTCCAATCGTACAAAAGCTACATTTAATGGTCAGATCTGCGGAATGAAAATGATGTAAAATGAAAAGGGCATGGAGTCTAGCTAGGATAGTATGAACAATTATAAATAGATAAATTAGTAAAAAAATAAAATAAATAAGAAATAGAAGAGGATATTAAACTCACAATATCATTATGCAGTTGTTAGGATTTTGGTGGTGGTTGAGACGACTCCAACAGTCAAGAAATTCACTTTGAACCAAGAAAATAAAATTTACAAGTTTTGAAGTGAAAACTCTCAAACCCAAAACCCAAGACAAGAAAATAAAATTTACAACATTTTGAAGTGAAAATTTTCAAAACCCAAATAAAGTTCCAAATTTAAAACCTAATTTGAGTCTTCTTTTTGAGCCTCTTTTTTTTTTTTTTTTTTTTACCGTTGTGGCATCATACATTCAAATAAAAATGGGCCTACTAATTTAAGTCTCTTTTCTCAAACTCTTATGGAAGGCTAGAAAAGTACCGAATATAGGGACAATAAGGACATAGGGTAATGTGTAAAACTTTTTCAACAAGTTTACTTCTTCAATAAACTTTATATAAAATAGGTTTTTTTTTTCCTTATTTAGAAAATTATAAATAATTACATGATAAAAATCTGAAATTGGTTTCCAAAAATGTAAAACTTATTTCATTTACCCTTCTAACTTAAAATCAGAAGATTTAGAAGTTACACTATTTAAAATATGTAATTTTATGCTTGTTTTACATATAATATTCCTTTGATTTTATTTCAATTGTTTGATTACACAATTTAGAAGAACAAACAAGTGAGAAAGTTTTCTTGTTTTTGTTTTTATTTTATTTTTTATTTTTTTCGTGACCATGTGATACATTGCTTTTGGATTTATTTACGAGGAATTGCCACTTAAGGGCAACGAGTTGGGGCCCATCGACGGTTAAGGCGTTAATTCCGCTTGACCGTGCGTTCGGTGGTGTTGGGAGTATTGAAGGCTGAGGGAGTATTTTAGTCATTTGACGAATGGACCGTTAATTTTGCTCTGTTCTTGGACCCTGTGAAAAAGATGTAAAAGAGTCGTTGGATGTTGACAGAACAACAGATTAGCATGTGTGTTTTAGGATCAAACGAGGTCGTTTTGTCTATTTCAAGAATCAAGATACCGAAAATGGTCGTTTCTTATCCGGTGGAGATCACCTATCGCTGTATCTGTTTCTATGAAAATTGAAAAGTTCTGTTACATGATCATTAAATTATTTTAAATTTTTTATTAATTGTCTTTGATTTGTCGCAAATCATATCCTCTTAGTATAGGTAGTACTTAGTAGTGCATCTTCTTATCCAAGTTAGTGATTAGGAATTCGAGCTCAATAATTATGTCCGAGGAGTTTCTACTCCAGTTTTGTTGGAGTATATATCTCTCATAATACTATAGGAATAGAATTTCGACAAAAATTATTGACAAATTCTCAAGTAATTTTTTTTTTTTTTTTTTTTAAATTTGTTTTATGTTGTATCTAAGAAGGTTAATAAAACTTATTATATATTATTTTACAAAAAAAATAAAATATATATAAAATAAGGTTGTGATTTTAAAAAGTTTGATATTTGTGTAGATACACTCAACAAAATAATGTTTTTTTTTTTTTTTTGAAGTACTACAAAAACTATTATAATAAGACTGTCGAGATTAAACAATAATTGTGCGGCTCCTGGATATCTACTCCCATAATCTGGGAAGAAAACTCCTCATATACTTGTAGAGTGCGCATGATATGATTTGAATCTCTCACCACCTACGTGGAAGGAAAGTGCACAACTAGTTCTACTAAGAGATAATGTGCAACAAAATAATGTTATGGAAGCAAAAAATTGAATGAAATGTCGAAAATGATAAAAGTAGAATGTGGAATTATTGGCATATGTTGTGGCCCAATCTTGTCTACTTATCTATACAAATAATAATAAGTGGACGGCCCATTAGATTGATTTATAATTATATCTATTCAAATAATAATACCATTTATGATGTAAGATTTGATCACATGATTCACGTCCCCTCCTATCTTCGAGTTTTTTTACTACATGTTTATAACCACACATCACACATGCAAATGCAAATGATGCAAAGTGCCAATTTCATTTTTTCTAAACTTGAATTAATTAGATTTGCAACTTTCACTAAGCTTCCAATGAAGTTTTGTGCCCATAATTTATTTAAGATAAGGCTACATCAACTTAAGATTTTAATTTTAATTTATAATTTTAATATCTATCTATTTATTTTCTTACAATCCAATAATTGCCATCTACCTTGAATTCAAGTACTTTTTTTCACCCTTGGATCGTAAAAAGGGGATGGATAGATATTGAAGTCTCAATTTTCTATCAAAATTATACCAATTACGGTGATATCGACTCGCACCATTGCAAGACTGAATGAGCGCTCTTACCATCCATTCACATTGGATGGTAGTATTATATTAATATAATTTATTGAAGTGTTTTTAACATTTACTTAAAAATGTTTTTATTACTTGAAAGTGTTTTTATATATTAATACCACAGAACATAACCTAAAACCAAGCACTTTGTTCAAATTAAAGAAACAATGTATAAAAACTTTTCCCCAAAACATTGTAAAGTGTTTTTATCATTTGAAAGTATATTTATTGGCCAGCATTTTTAATGAATTTTTTTTTCTTTTCATAAACATACTTCAAAAAACCAACTTAAATCAAGTTCCAATAAATAATTTAAAGTAAAGAAACAAACTTAATTGATGGAGCTAGAAAGCAGATTTCAATGACCCAGAAAGCGAAATGAAATGAAATTTTGTTTGTTAGTTTTGATTTGAGCACTGGATTCTATAGTGAATGATCCAAGGTCCAGCAATTCTAGAAGTAGAAGTTGAAATGTGAGTTTCAACTAATTTCAATGGAGGATCGCATCAAAATTTCTTCTGTCTCAAGCTCGGACACTGCATGTGACAACAGCTTGTCGGCAGCCTAACTTATATGCCATTTATCATTCATCAATCTTTCTATTATCAGTTCAAACTGATATAAAATATATCAGCTCCTTCCATGTGGGTCATTGGATTTAAAAAATGTTTTGATTAGTGCATGCAGTCAAATCAAAGTATTTAAATCCAATGACCCACATGCAAGGAATTGATATATCTTTTGTCAGTTCGAACTGATAATAAAAAAATTGTATCATTCATACATATATATATATATATATATATATATATATATATATGGGGGGTAATTACCTTATTGGCCATCAACTTTTGCCACCACTATCAAAATGACCACCAAATGGGGAAATGGATGGAAACTTACCATTTTTGGTAAACATTGTTACACTAATGACCATTCCATCAAATTCCATCAATTTTCATCAAATTCCATCCAATAAGTGGTATTTTGGTAAATAAGGGGATGACATTAATTTATTTGAGATGTTTTTTGGAAATCAATTTTTTCTTTTGTTTTATGAAATAAATAATTATACTTAGTGTATACATATACATATAACATATCTCAAACATATATATATATATATATATATATATGTATGTATATATATATACAGTCTTTCTATTATCAGTTCCTTACATGGGGACCATTGGATTTAAAAAATGCCTTGACAAGTGCATACAACCAAGTCAAAGCATTTAAATCTGATGACCCACAGGCAAGGAACTGATATATCTTTTGTCAGGTCAAACTGATAATAGAAAAATTGTATATGTATATATATACATATATATTTATTTTCAACTTATCTCAAATATATTTTTTAGAATTTTTAGATTTTGTAATCTTAATCTTTTCAAAAAAGAATATATATATAATGGAAATGGTGAGAAATGTCACTTTTTTAAAATGGTTTTGTAAAAAAGTGATCACTTTAATAACTTAAGTTTAAAATGCACCTATTATGGTGAACGGACAAAAATACCCTTACTTTACACACATTCTCTTACTTTGAAGTTTTACTTTTATTTTTTATTATTCTTTCATCTTCTTCATATTAACAGACCTCCAATGGACGTTGAACATCATTGGATAATTAGTTTAGTGGCGCTATACAGACGCATTCGGGGGTCGAGCTTCCATCATGAGATTTTTTTGGTTTTGAATCTTCCATTGTTGAGCCTTTTCATTTTTTTCTTCGAGTATTTTGTAAACCTTAAGCTGGTCGTGTGAATTTTGAATCTAATTGAAAAGTCTCGGAGACAAATTGAAAAGGCTCGAAGACTATTTACAAAGTCTTGGAGCCAATGTACAATGTCGGGCAGTATCATATTCTGTATAGAGAAGACAATTTTACCGGCTCTAAGTTAGTTGGTCAGATGCATATCCATTTCCTGACTTTGGAGTTGCATCCGGCTTATTAAGTTAGAAAATAGGGCGTCCGACTGCTTCTCTACACTTGCTATCCACATGACTGTCAGGCCTAACCAATGCGAAACCTGTCACCTGCTCGCCTAATTACGGGATAAAAAGTAGGAGAAAATAACAAATCAGAGAAATCTGAATGTGATGACGGACCCTTAGGTGAATTTTCTAGCTATAAGTACAACCGCGTAAGTGTTTAACCATGTAAATATGCGAATATAGTATCCATCAAGCCATACCCTAATGAGCAAAGCTCTAGAATATACTGGTTGCCAAACAAGGAGATAGAAAGATGGCCCCTTTTTCAGCCAACATGAATTTATCTTCATTCAGAAATGCTCTGTAGTAAAAAAAAAAAGAGTACATGCAGCCGGAAGCAGATTAAGGACAAGAAACAAACTGACTTGCAGTAAGGCCAATGGAAAGGTTAAGGATTTCTACCTTATCATTGACTCTGATAGTCCATGCATCAGTTCTGGATCCGCAAACAGGATCCCCAACCACATAGGTAGGTGGGTGAACAGCATTCTTCAAGAGTGGAACTCTATCAGGAGCATATTCATCATCGCTGTCGTAGTATTGATGGGGTCCAAGAGCCTTGAGCATCAATGCCAATAAAAAAGATACCCCTGCAAATAAAGGACACTGTTAATCATCCAAATCAAGATAGAGAATTCTACAAACCTAAAAAATTAAATCCGGAAAATATAAACTTATTCTTTTTTGGTGTGAGGGAAGTGTGCAAGACATAAGAGGATTGGCCCAATCATTCCCCAGACCAATCTATAAGGCTTCTACAGGTTGAGAGATACCTGTACAGTGACGATTGACAAGCCTATCTATTTGCAAATCTCAAAGTTAGACCTGATGAATTCCTTGAATTGAGTAAAACTCCCACTTGGATCCTCAGGAAAGTCCTGATGACAAGTTGAATTTTATTAATACAGTACTTGTATATTTTTCTCACAAAAAAAAAAAAAAAGGTGTGGTCATGTAAACTGCAACCTAACCTCATGAAATATCATATAAACTATTCAATTGTTTGAATGTATAAATATACCTCCTCCCAGTCGTGATTGAAAAACACTTCAGCTGTCACTCCAGCCTCCAGCATAAGGAGCACAATGACAAAAAACATATACTGTACCCATTTAAGGTCAACAATGAACTCTTATTCAGATACTACTAGTTAATGTAGCTCCGGTGAAGCAATGTTGAGGTTCTATAAAAAATTTCACTAACGAATTTTTTTTTTTTTTTGCATTACGCTAGTACTATAAGTTTCAGAAATAGGAAATAGTATAATCTATTTATTAGTCTCAAATGGTTCAATTCTCAAGAACCAAATATCTGAAAAACCGAGATGTAAATTTAATACTATATACATTATTAAAAAGCAATTAAGAAGTCATGAAACATTTATAGACTGCAATTCAATGAAGTTACGGTGTGAGACTTCAATACTAATCATAAAATTTCACCATCGATCCTAGTCAAAACCATTGGATATTATTTTGCAAAATTGGACTTCTATTTGCAAGCAACAAAGTATTGCATTGAGACCGTTATTTGCAACTCCCAGTACATAGTAGCATGGTTTATTCATAATAATGCTGGTCAATTTAGCCTAACCGAATCAAACAAATCAATCCACAAGTAAATTTTCATATTCTCAAACTAGCGTAATTAAATGGAAACAGAGCCTGTATAAAATGGTAAAATTAAGGAAGCATTTATACTCATTTACTGATTAGGGAAAAGGATACTAAATAAAGGCAACAACCATTAGCAGTTTCAGCTGCAATATGACCTGAGCATGTGATCACACACAAAATGACCCCAAGTCCAAGGAAAGTGTAAATGAACCTGCAAAACATGCAAAATAAAATGCTATAAATTGCATGAAATAATTCAGATGAGAATACATTAAATGAAACTATCTTGCATTCATTGTTTGCCAAAAAGAAAAAGATAAAAATAAAAAATATCTAAGAACAGGAATTTCACCCCTTACATTAAAGTATAAATGTTTTGTATTTTCAACTGAATCATGATGACAGAACCAATCTCTAGATTGTCACCACAGATCCTTTAAAACAAAACTCCAGTACATTACAAAACACTATTCTCGCCTCATTTTATTTAGGAAAAAAAAAAAAAAAAAACTTCAATTAAAGGCATTGGAAATTTGGAAGGGTTTCCAAACTAATAACCAAAGAACACCGAAAGGGAACTCTATGCCACTCCCTCTTCCCCCAATGCAGCTTTTATTGCAAAAAGAAATTCAGCCCGCCTAAATAAACCAATAAGCTTCAATAACCATAAACCGAATAAAAAGTACTTCAAAGTTTTTAACTTTCTAAACTACTACACATATAACTTTGAAAACGAGTGGGGGACAAATACAGACAAAATTTCCATTTGTTTGTCCTCACTAGGGAGAATCATTAAACTTCAAAATTTATAACTCTTAAACATATGATTCTCAACCTTCAAACTTTGTAAAACTGAATACAGATTAGTTCAATTCATTCTCTCTACCTACATTCTTTCAGCAGCCAACAACAGAGAAACCAGATAACAAAACAAGTAAACCAAACCCCAAAATAAAAAAATAAAAAACAAAATCAAAACTTTATCAAATTCCCAGTCAGCAAAACACATACTAATTCTACAAATTAATCCCTAAAGTAAACCAGAAAAAATGCGGGCACTAAAACATGGGAAACTCAAAAACCGATTGATAAATAGATGAAACTAATACCATGGAACCGGATGATCACCGGCAGGAGGGAAATGACCCACGCGTATCTCCCAAACCCTAATCAGCCACAATGCGTACAATATCATCGCAATGCCCACCATTCCAATCACCGAATTCACCATCTTCAATAATGATTGCATGCAACTCCTCACCATGCTCACCATTTTTTAATTTGTTGCCCAAGAAGCCAACCTAGTTGATCAAATTATGAAAAAATATATATATATAGCCGCACTGAACCCTAGATTGAATCCGAGAGGAACAGAATCTAGGGTTTTTCTTTGGTTTGACTAAATCCGAGCATTGTTAGCTAGCCAGACTGTTCGCGCAATATTTATTTTATTTTTGCGTCAAGAATTGTGGATCTTTCCTTTTATTTATTATTTCTATTTTTTTTTAAGTTTATTATTTCTAAGAGTTAAAAAATGTTTATTATTTCTAGCAGGCTGGGCACCAAAACCGTCAAACCAATCAACCCGTCCAAACCAAACCAATTTAAACGGATTGGTTTGGTTTTGTTAAAGAGGGAAAAAAAAAAAAAAAAAAAAAAACTTATATATATATCCGTCTGGTAACCAATGACTGGGTTGTTTTTTAGTAATCCGATTGGTTTGTGGGTTGTTTTTATCCGTCTGTATAGCCTAACTCAAATCATTACTTATATATATATATAGTTTTTCTATTGTCATACTTTGACTCAAAATGTATGTACTTGTCAAAACTTCTCCATAATCTATGGTCCACATTCTTCGTCATATACATTAGTTTTTCTATTATCAGTTCGTCCTGATATATTTTATATCAAGACGAAGAATGTTGACCATTAGATTTACAAACAAAAGTATTAAAAGAAATGCTACTTTACTCAAATTTAGTGTTTAAATCTGATGCGGCAACACTATAATAAATTCATTAAAATCATACAAAATATAATACAATTTAACTGTCTAGATTGAATATCACAATTAACATAAAAGAAAAAAAATAAAAATCTTATTTTATTTTATTTTATTTTACCGCAAACAAACAATAATCAGCATTCATGATCAACAATAAGGGTAATGTTCAGACGCATCCTTGTTTTGTTCTGGTTTTTTTTTTTTTTTCTATCGAAATTCATAGCAATTTGTATATGCTAAGCCAACTTCAACAAATTTGAAAATTCATGGGCCCAACAAAAAATATTAAAAGAAAACTGTAAATGATAAAAATTAAATAAAATTTAACTACATTTTAAAAACAAATTTGGGTCCGAAGGGGCCATGCTCCAAGCTTGGATAATAGAAACATTTGAGTGATAATATTTACATCACACTAAAATTTAATGTACACCCACTAAATTAGTATATCTTCATAATTTCAATATTGACAGTAGGTATCATTATTAAAATAATTATAAATACTCTTCATATATTATATTATTACAATATATAATATTCGAAGTATTTTAACAAACATGTATTATGTATAATATATTTTTTATCAAAATATTAACTATTTATTAATTAAAAAAATAAATATTAATTATTAAAATATAAAATAACTGTTTTAATAATTAAAGAAATTGAAAAAAAAAAAAAAACTATATCTAATTAAAAATCTAAGCTAAAATAAAAATTAAATTAAATTAACCAAAATGAGATTACGTTGAAAATCTGGAAAGAGCTACGCCCTCCTCCAAGATTTTTTTATATGTTTTTATTTCAATAATTTTATCTAAGCTAAAAATATAAAATAACTGTTTTAATCATTATTGAAATTTGATTAAAAAAAAATCATCGTATGTAATTTTTTTTTTTTTTTGATAAAATTGGACTGACCTAGAGGGAAAAAAAACATCACAAGCGGTCATATGCTGAAAAATCCCTAAGCAGTATCCATCCATAAAATAATAAAAAATAATAAAAAAGAGAAGTAACAAAAACCAGAAAAGCACAAAAGCCAAGGGAAACAATCCCAACAAAAACAGTGACGTGCAGGCCACAAAAACATAAACAAAAAACATCAAGAAAAATGAAAGGACTCCCGACTCATGCAATCATTGCCAACCAACAAAGAGCAAAAAGATGGGGTGTTAGACCACCATGAATCGACCTCCAAACCCAAAGCATGCTTAGAAAGAGCGTCAACAACCTAATTCCCGTCTCTAAAGATATGAGAAACCTGAAACTTCATTTTCGAAATCTGATAGATACAGCGCTGTCAAACTTGCCTAATAATTAAAATTTTGAGGTTAAATAAAAATGATTTTAATTTAAACAAAATGAGGTTTTTATTTGTTTTTATTTCAATAATTTTATTTTATATACTGAAATTTTTATACCCAATAAAAGGATATATTGGTAATATGTGGGGTGTGCTTACAAGTTATAACATTTAAAAGGAATTTAATATGGTATAAATACAAAAAATATAGCTTCTTTTGACAATCAAATTTTTTCTTTTCACACTTCTTTTCTAAAAACACTTCATTCACAAAATTTAAATTTAAAAAAATTCTAAAGACACTTCATTTTGTTACAAAATTATCCTTTTATCTTTTTTTGAATTAAATTATTAAAAAAAGAAATTATCTCTCCTAAATCATTAGATTAATTATTACATATTAAATACTCTCTCCTAAATTTTTAATTACCATATTAAACTCTCTCTCCTCCAATGCACATCTCTAATTTTAGGAAAAAAAAAAGAAAAAAAAAACTTACTAATAAGCTCGATTTTCAAGATTCATATGTATGTATATATTAAAAATAAATTAAAAAATAAATTTTAAAAAAACTCAAAAAATATATATATATTTTTTAAATCGAAATATGAAAATGTTTTTTGTTATGTGATTGCCTAGATTCTTTCATTAGTCTTAGAAATTCTACGTTTAATTGAATCTAGTTGCAACAATTCAAGTTTTCACATATTTTTTTTTATAAAAAAAAAATTGACTTTTTAATATATATATATATATTACTGTTCGTAAAAAACCAAAATATTAATAGGTTTTTTTTTCTTTAACTATTAATCAGAAATTGATCAAGAAAATATAGAAATATGATTTATTTATTTTTATGAAAAATGGAAAGAGATTAATTAGAAGAGAGTGTTTAATATGGTAGTAACAGATTTAGGAGAGAGAGTTTAATACATAATATTTAATCTAATGATTTAGGAGAGAGAATTTCTTTTTTTAATAATTTAATTAGTTTGGAGTGTCTTTAAATTTTTCTGTCTTATTTAATAATTTTAAATAAGGTTAAAATTGTCATAAATAAAAAAATTTAAATTGGAATGTAAATAGACAATTTGTGGATTGTAAGGATAAGCTCTCAAAATTAAATTTGAGTGCGAATAGATAATTTATGGATTGTAAGGAGAAGGTCTTATACAAAAAGGGGTGCATATGCGGTTTTGAGGGGTGCAAATATCCTACCAATGGCAAAAGCTTTTAAAAAAATATATATGATTCTGGATTAGTAGATATTATCAACAAAAAAAAAAATATTGTTACTCAAACATTTTTCATGATAGTTTGTATAAAATGAAGGACATAAATGGCATATCAATTTTGTACAAACCAAGTACTGTTTTTTTTCTTTTCTTTTTCTTTTTTGAGATTTTCTCTTTACAATCCACTTTTAATACTCATTTACTAAAAACACTCTATTTTATAAACTTAAATTTAATATATATATATATATATATATATATATATATAAACACTCAATTTTGTTTCAAAATTATTCATTTTTTTTACTTAATTTTTTTTATTATCTATTTTATCTTTTTATACTCATATTCTAAAAGGGTGCCGATATTGACACCTATATTTTATTAAAGAGAGCTTCTTTTGACAATCCAATTTTTTCTTTTTACACTTCTTTTCTAAAAACACTCTATTCTCAAAATTTAAATTTAAAAAAAATTCTAAAGACACTTTATTTTGTTACAATATTATCCTTTTTATCTTTTTTGAATTAAATTATTAAAAAAAATTATCTCTCCTAAATCATTAAATTAATTATTACATATTAAATACTCTCTCCTAAATTTTTAATTACCATATTAAACTCTCTCCTCCAATACATATCTCTAATTTTCTACCTCCATTCTTTCTCAAGCAAGACTAATGGTTAAGAAAAAAAAAGAAACTTACTAATAAGCTTTATTTTTAGGAACCATATGTACTTATATTAAAAAAAAAAAAAATTAAATAGAAAAAAAAAATCGAAATATGAAAATGATTTTTGTTACTCTTGTAGGTATGTGATTGTCTAGAGAACTTTAATTCTTTCATTAGTCTTTGAAATTCTATGTTTAATCGAATCTAGTTGAAACAATTCAAGCTTTCATATATATATATTCTGTTAGTAAAAAACTAAAATATTCATAAGTTTTTTTTTCTTTAACTATTAATCAGAGATTGATCGAGAAAGTATGGAAATATGATTTTTTTTTTTTTTAAATTTTTTTTTTGAAAAATGGAGAGAGATTAATTAGGAGAGAGTGTTTAAAATGGTAATAATAGATTTAGGAGAAAGAATTCAATATGTAATATTTAATCTAATGATTTAGGAGAGAGATTTTTTTTTTTTTAATAATTTAATTAGTTTGGAATATTTTTAAATTTTTTGTCTTGTTTAGTAATTTTAATTTAGGTTGAAATTGTCATTAATAAAAAATTTAAATTGGAGTGTAAATAGATAATTTGTGGATTGTAAGGAGAAACTCTCTTTATTAAAAAAATTTATTACAAACATATCCCAATAGAAAATTACCAATAAGGACAAATTACTTTTATTAAAAATAAACCAAATACTATATGCAATCATTAATTACACCCATAGCTTCAACTATATTTTTTTTATTAAAAAAAATTACCTTTTAAAAACAAAAACTTATGATAAACCCGCGCATATATATATATATAGATATATATTCACACAAAGATAGCAAATATAACATGACAAATAAAATAATTGACAAACTACCGGTTGATTATAGGCAGTAATATGCAGAATGACAACAATTTCCAAACAGTAGCTAGCAACTCAACAATAGTCCACTTTTGTGGGTCAATGTTATGATAACCCTAACATATAATAAACCTTAATTTTTATGATAAACCCTAATTAAACTCTATTTTCATTTTAAGTATCAAACTTTCTTATCATCGCATGATTATCATATTGTTTTTGTCTTTCATTTATGTATAGTTATGAACTCTATCAATGAACAAAAATATATATATTTTTTAACGATAGCTGTAGATATCAACAAGTTTTTTTTTTTTTTTTTTTTTTTTTTTTCAAGATAGTTGTAGATATCAATAAGTGTTTTTTTATTTTATTTTTAGATAGCTGTATAAATAAGAGAATTCCAGGTTGAAAATCTCTTGACCCGTATACGGTTGCACATATTCCCTTTTATAAGGCTCCTACATTCGAAATATATCCAAAAGTAAATTGGACCATCATTAAAGGAGGATTTGATTCCAAAAATAATATGATTTTTTTTTTAATATATATATAAATTGGGTGTAATCATAATTTAAGAATGTTTATAAATAATATATATTAAAATGAATATATTTATTTCAATGAGGGCACTATTGGCATTATGATGAGTACTTATAGTAATATTTATTTTTTAAATTTTAAACATGGGTATACTTATAAAAATATATGTACTAATAAGTTTTATGTTGAACAAAAAAAAAAAAAAGTTTTATGGGTGTAAATATCTGTACCCATTCTAAAAACACTTCATTTAAAAAAATTAAATTTGTAAGGACACGTCATTTCAATTAAATATTATCAATTATTAAATTTAATGGAATTCTGAATGCATCTCAACACAACTATGGATTAATATTTTTATCTTTATTTTTCAGCTGTCAAATATGATCGAAGTGATTTACACACAATTTGCCTTTTGGACGAGTTTTCATCTTATTGAGTTTAGCATTCAATTTTTTTCTTAGAAAAAGAATTTTCTAAAACTTTTTTGGCAATCATTTCAAAAATATAAAAAAACTTTCTTGGCAATGAAACAGAGATATGGGCTAAATTATAGTTTTCACATTTGATTTCAAATTTTGGATTGTTGAGAATTCAGATTCTGGAAAATTTTGAATTTCATCTTAAAACAAAATATTAATTTTAGGTTTTCATCATCTTTTGAACTAATTATAAATTCTTTACAGTGACAAATGAAAAGATTAAGGTTGTTTGTATTAAAAACGAGTCAATGACTGTAGTTCAACGAGGTTAAATCTTGTTAAGTCTGATAGGTTATTCCCTGCTATCTGTAGATATATATATATATATATATATATATTATTATTTTTTTCTTTTCTTTTTTAAGCGAAATTTGTAAGAATACATTCGGAGAAGCTTTAAATTTTTGGGAATTTTTTTTAAAAAAATACAAAGGAAGAAGAGAAATAACATTATTAAAACCACGTGGTGTGGTACAGCGGTAAGGCACCTGCACTGACGTGGGGCGAATCGTTCGGGCTCTGCCCGAGTTCGATCCCCACTGACAGCACCCATGGCTAGGGGTTACAATGCGGGATTAGTCTTACTCCACTGTTGGTTGTCAACATGCGAGATGAGTAGGGACACATGTGATTTAAACAAAAAAAAAAAAAAAAAAAACTTTATTAACTAAAAAATATATATATAAAATCTATGTTTTCAGGTTCTTTAGAAGTTTTTGATCCTTTTTAATAATTTTAATTGATGTTAAAATTGTCATTAACAAAATAAATTGAAATGGTGTGTAAAAAAAGATTTAATGGATTGTGTATAGCATTACACCCAAGAAGCCTACCTATCATATGCACACACTCTCATCTTGACTAAATATATCAAATAAAGGGTAAATTGCAATAACAACCCTGACATTTTGCAATATAACAACTATATTGTACTGTTGCTAAATATTACAAAAACATACCCTTGACCAGTTTGACTTCCATCAAACTTAACTGTTGACTGGTTTCTATAGAAAAAGTCGAAAGTACCCCTACATTTTATTTGAAAAAATCTCTTTGCTCTTAAAATAATCAATTTTAAAATATTAAATAATTTCTTTAAAAAAACTATTAAATAATAAATAAACTTATAATTTTTTTTAAAAAAATTAAGTATAAAATTGTTAATAAAATATAAACTAAAAAAATGTAAGAATTAAAAAAGAAACAATTTTTTTTTTTTTTTTTGAAAATCTCCTCTCCAATATTTTAATAAAGTATATATATATAAAAAAAAAAACTAAAACAATGTAAAAAATTAAAAAAAGAAACTAAAAAAAAGAGTCATAGATCTGGTTAAGACTAGAAAAAGAAGTTTCTGGTTTGTTTTATTTGAGTGGAAGTAGTTTTGGTGGTGCGTATGGAAAGGGAGATGGGAGAACGATGACAATGGAGGCGAGTGGAGGGAGGGACTCAGACGAACAGGCAATGCAGTTCGATGGTGGTGCGGTGTGATGACGGTGAAGGGTTCAATAGAGGGTGGAGATCTTTGATGGATGATATCGATTTTGATTTCTCCCACCCCCTCCTTTGTCTTCACCCGATAGTCTCTCTCCCTCCTCCACCGCCGTAGGTACATTCGACCGTCTTGCTCCACACCATTGCAACATCGGTCGTCTTCTTCCGCTGCCGTTGCATTATCCGATCATCTTCCTCCCTCCTTTGCCGTTGCATCACCTAGCCGACTCCCTCCCTATTCTGCTGCATTACCCAGCCATCTCCCTTACTTCTCCGTTTGTCGCCTTTACTCCCACTCTATTTTTCAAAATTAGTTTTTTGGTTTAATGGGTTCTATTGATTTTTATGTGGGGTTGGAAATTTTTGGTTTTATTTTGCAATGGGTTTCGAAGTTGTTTCAGTTTGAGTTGGTTTTTTTTTTTTTGGATTTTAGAAATTGATTGAAGTTTTAGGTTTTGAAAAATAGGTGAAAATGGTGATTTGGATTTTGATTTGTTCATGGACTAACGGGAGCAACACTTGAGGATGATTGAATTGAAAATGTTTGGAAGGTGGTTTTATTTTGAGTTTGAAGTTGCGGGGTTCCTTTCCTTGAGTTTGAAGCTGTGAAATTGAATTTTTTTTTTTTTTTTTTTTCAATTTTATGTTGCAGGCTCTTTTGATTTAAGATGGTGTGGAGATAAAAGGTTTTGGTTTAGATTGAGTTGTAGTTTTTGGATTTTGAAAAATAATTGAATTTTTGGGTTTCAAAAAACTTTTCTATCAGATTTTTAAAAATTTTGGATTTTGTTGTTGATCTTCTAAATTTTTTATTTTTAATTATTTTAATATTTACAGTATTATTAGGTTTTTGGTTTGTCTTGGCATGTATTCCATATCAAAATGATGTTTTCTTGTATTGCTTAGTAGTCTTAGAAGTGATGATTTGAAGCTTCAAAGAAATGCTCGACCACATTTCATGCTAGTTGGTGTTGTTCAAGGAGGAATGTGCCACATTGCACAATAAAGGTAAATAGACCTCATTCCTCTTACAAGGTGTAGGCACACACACACATAGCATTCATATGTGTCCCTGAATGGTTGAACAACATTTATATAACACTTTCACACACTTGATAATGTATGCACATGCATTAGATTTTATTTGATAAACATTGTAATTTGCATGTTCTAAGACTATGTCTAGCAAACGGTATACGTGTGTGACATTGTGTTTATTTATTTCCGTTTTATTGATTTTGGACTTGAACATGATCTCTTATGAATTCTTATTAAGTCCCAGTCATTTTGGTTACTGATTCATTTGGTTTTGAGTTCAAACGATGTAGTTATGCTACTTTTCGTTCTCATTTGGTTTTGAGTCCAAACTAAGTATTTTAAAAAAATAAAAATTATAGTAATTAATTTTTTTTTTGAACAGCATTTTTAATAAAACATTGAAGAAGGGCATTTTGGTCATTTTATCATTTAGTAAGGTCAACTGTTGGTCAAGTGTCAGTCAACGGTTAGTCAAGGGTATTTTCTTGTAATTAAAGGAAAAGTTCAATATAACCGTGTTATTACCAAACGTCAAGGTATTTCATTGCAATTAACCCTTAAATAAAAGAAAATGAACAATAGGAATGTGTTCCCTTGATTATGAAACTCTAGAATAGTAGTCAAGCAGCATCCAATTTAAGGAAAAATAAAATAAAAACTTTGAAACAACATTGTAATCATTTTATTAATATGTTGATAATTCAACTCGATTAACAACAAGATCATCAAAACTTCAAAGAGATGTACATTACTAAGTAGAAAGGGAAAAAAAAGACTGAACAAAAAAGTAGAAACTTGATAAAGGTTTTGAGGGGGGTAAAATTGATGATACTCCATAGTCTGTATAGAGGAAAATAAAAACAGAAGAGAAGGAAGTAGATGATTAGAGCTAAAGCTTCCTGTCTCAATATAAAAGTCAGAAATGGAATTATAACGAGGGCCAATTGAATTCGCTGTAAAATAGCAATTATGGTCTCAAGGGGAAGGTAGAAAAGATCAACAAGATTAGTAGTGATCCTTATCGTCATTGCCCAAAAGAATGCGCAGCCCATAAAAGTAAGGGCAAGCTCCAACAACAAGAATGCAACGGAAACCAATTTAGTTGCGAGATTGTTGTCAACTGATAGCGCCAAAAGAGAGTGAATGCCGCTAATACAGACAGACTCATAGTTGCAATGTTATAAAATAGGAAGAAACTTAGCCTTATTTTATTCGCGTCTGGGTCTGGGACTGGGAGAATGCCCCCAATGGTACCTCTATTGGGATTATCAGTAGCATGTCCACCATCGTAAGGTATTTGGAGAACACCAGCAAAGGCAGCTCCGACAATGAGTGCAGCTACTACAAAAAGATTGTTTATGGTGTTATTAACATCTTGTTTGGCAGTTGGCAGCTTCCTGTTCAAACGTGATATTTTAGTTGACATGTGGCGATGACGTGTAATCCGCCAGCTTGGAAAGAACTCAAGATACATGTATAACATGGAATATATCATCATCTGTAGAATAAAAGAAATTTTCAAAACAACATTATTACATTTCATTTTATGCTAATTAATTAAACAAACTTCAAAGCTTGAATCGACTTCCTACACTCATTAATCAATTATGATATTTTATAAATACCTCATGAATAGGCGCGTTGTTCTTCAATTTCAATCATTTTCAGTATTAACATTTTACATTTCAAATCAAGTTTTTATTTTTCAGGGTAAAAACAATTTTTGTGGTTTCCAAAAGAATCCCAGTCGTAATATAATCACCAATATATAACAGTAGTGACAACTCATCAAATTAATTCTTTCAGTGGTGTAGTATTTCGTACCATTTGAAATTGCTTTGGTTTTTCAGAATTCTTCAATTCAACTTCTACAGAATTCTCCTTGACACCAGAAGCTTTAAGGTTTCTATCATCCACAACGATTTGCTGGTCCTGCACTTGAGAAAAACTCAATAAATTAAGAGAAGTTCAACAATATATTCTCAAAAGTAATACTATTTCTCTTTGAAGTCGGTTAAGATAGAATAAGTGAATAATAATCATATGTGTACCTTTGAAAATACATTTGATTTAAAAATATCATAGGCTGTGAGGCCTTGATAGTTTAGGGCATCAACATTTGATCGTTTATCATGCATTAGAGCAACCACCACCATAGAATGACCATGTAATGCTGCCAAATGAAAAGGTGTATTGTCTTTTTTGTCCATTTTGTTAACTAGCTTATCCGTACATTTTTCTTTGAGTAGATATCTAACCACGTTTTCTTTTCCGCTCTTGGCTGCAACATGAAGAATACTTTGACCTTTATTACATAGCAATTCAGTTGGATCTGGCCACTCCCGAAATAACACCTTCGTTACTTTGATATAGCCATTTTTACATGCTAAATGGAGAGGATAATAGCCTTTACTATTCCTCTCAAAAGCCCAATTACTATTAATTTCTAAGAGGTAGCGGACTCCCTCACTGTAACCTATGTATGCAGCAAAGTGGAGTAGAGTATTCCCTTCTTCATCTCGTAAGAGTAATAGCTCTTCTTTTTGTTCCTTTATTATTCTTAACATGCCTGAAAAATTATTAATAAAAATAAAACACTTTAGAAGTAAAGGTATATAAAGGTTTAAAAGACATGCATTGATGATAAGAATATATACCTAACTTTCCTTGCTCAATGGCAACATGTACGGGAGACTTTCCTTGGAGTCTTTGTAGTAAACCATCACCTTGATCAGGTAGAAAATCCAATATATATTTAAGAATGTCCTCGTTATCTGATTCGACTGCCATATACAACGGAGACTTACCTGCTTTGTTTTGATGACAAGAAACATTTGGGTCATTTAAAACCAGGTAACATGCCACATCTACTAAAATGTCTACATTTTTCTTTGATGCATGTAATGCAAACAAAGCTTCATGCAAAGCTGTATTTCCGTCGTCATTCTTCATGGTCAGAAAAGTGTCGGTGGATGTGTTTGGATTTTGTTTGGAAAGGATGACAAGTTTTTTGACAGTGTTCAATTTGTGAGCTCTAACAGCAAGGTGAAGGGCAGTGTTGCCCTCGTAGTTTTGCTTGGTGATCAAGAAGGGAAAGTTACGAGCTATGAGTTCAGTCATCTCTTCGTGACCTGAGCTTGACGCCACATGTAGAAGTGAGTTGCCTGAGGGGCTTACTTTGTTGAAAATTTCTGAAAGATCCTCTCTCTCAATATCACAAAATGGAAACTTACTGACGTTGCCATTCAGTGCCGCTTTAAAATGAACAGGTTGCATACTTAATTTCCTTCGACAAGCCTACAAACGGCTTACTGATCAAAGAAAAAAAATATAGAAAGATTCTTTATTTGTAAAGACAGATCGATTTTTTTTTATCCGGAGACAGTTAGCTCGATGGTCTTATAAGATGTTTAATTACTGTTTAATTGAAGACATTAATTCTTTGATCTTCGAACCTTCGAGGGCATTGCCAGTATTTGAATAACTATAGATAGTCAACAAAGAGTTTGTTATTTGTTGACAAATTCATCCAATTGAGGAATAACAGCAGTCCTGAACTATTCCCATCACGCGTGGCCCCATATTTAGAAATTAAGAGTTGAGAGTCGACTGGAGACGAGCTACAAATGAACTGGTCATTGACCATATTTTTAGGATGTCTTCGGAGAAATTTCTATCTAGCTAGTTAGAGAGTGGATTGAAAATATTGTTGAAGTTTCAAAGATCATCGAAGAAAAATTTTACACGTGATGGAAACTATATTGTTATCCAGAGCCAATCTTGGAAAGAACTCGATTTAATTACTAAGCGCTGTTTCCTTGAAGAAAGTGTATTGAAAATGTAGCGTAGATTGAAAAGTAAACGCAAGAAATTAGTTAATACCAAATATGCTTTCAAGCACTATTACTACATACAGTGTAATGTTGACAAAGCAATGTTGGACCATGCAACTTTCTAAGCAACTCCTCCGGTACTTTTTTCACGATATAATTAGTGCTTGTTTGGTTTGAGCTTTCTATTGCCTCAAAATATCTACAAACGTCTATTTGAATTTTTTTAGAGTTATTTGATTGAGCTTTTAAGATTGTCTATTTTAAATTAATTAGAGGCTAGTAGAGTTTAAACTTCTACTAGACAAAAGCTCATGGTCTCATGGGGATATGCTTCTCCAAATAGACCTTATTTTTTAAAAAAGTTTACCAACCAAACAAATATAATTTCTTTTAAAAAAACTCTATTTCTAATAGATTACTACAAGTAAATCTTTTACCAATAGAAGTTTTTTAGAAGCCCAACCAAACAATCCCTTAACTTTGTAATGCTTCATAGAAAAGGTTTTCATAATTGTTTTAGAATTATTACAAATTTGGGAATAAAGCCTGCTGATTATACAATGATCTCATACAACTAATTGGAATCAAAATCCAAGTACATTCGATAAGCACGTCGATCAGATGTGGAATGGTATTAGAGCTACACCCAAACTTATCTAACCTAATAAGTATATTTTAAAGAATTCATTAAATACTGAAATAGATTATTCCATAATCACTTTTAAAAAGTAACCATCCACCTACTACTTAAACTCACTATTAAAACTTGTCATATTATCGATTAATCATTTTTAAAAGTTTTACTAAATATTATTTTATATAAAAATTATAAAATAAAGTAATATTAAACTGACCATTAATATCTTTCCACTTCGTATAAGTTAAAGCTGCACAGGAGCTGTCGATCAAAGCACCCATCATTTCCACTCATAAAGATGATTATTGTTGTCTCCACTTTATTGTACCAGTCATCGGTCATCACTCATCAATAATTCAAGCCGACTATGATGACGACGACTAAGACGACGACGACGACTAAGACGGCGCTGGTTCAGTACGTGGTTTCCTATCCGGCTCGTAACATTTAATTGTAAGGATTTTGAAAGGCAAACTTTATTCGAAAGCCAAAGCCAAGGTACAAACAAACACAAAACAGAAACGAAACCAACCCCCCCAAACAAACAAGAAAACAGAGCAGAAGAAAGGACGAACAAAACTGCACACCCCGCAGCAAAAAGACAACAGCAAAACACAAACACAGGAAGTCACACATTGCTCCAAGTCAAGACATTTTGTTATTACGATTAGTTATTATTATTATTATTATTATTATTTTGACATTATCTATTCATCGATAGGTTAATTTTTGTTATAAAAAGATACCATTTTTAGAATTAAATCATTTTTTTTTTTTTAAATATACTATGTGATTTTTTATTTTATGTAACACGTTTTAATTTGATAATCAATTTTCTGTTCTGTAAAAATAAAAATATTTTCAACCGTTGATAGAAGATTAGTGGATGAATAATATCTCATTTATACATGTAGAGAATTTTATTTCAAATAAATTGATAGAGGCTATTATGAAATACTCTCAATCTCCCCAAGTCAAAAAAATAAATAGGGCAATTATCAATTAGGTCCTCGACATTTTTTAAAATTCCAAGTTTTTTACGACTTTTACAAAAGTGACCAAATTGGTTTTTTCATTTTTCCCAAGTGTCAAATTAGTCCCTCTAACGAAGTTCCGTTAGTCAACTTTAACTGTGTAGGGGTAAAATTGTACTTTACTCCTAAACAATATAATTATGACACATGCACAGTTTTTTTTTTTGTTAACACATTTATATTTCTGTTTATTTTATTTGTGGGTTTTGATTTTTGAATAATTTTGACAACGGTACTTATATAATATTAACAAAAAAACAATTATATGAAAATATTAAAAGACTAAAGTGAGAATGAATGGTAACTTTGTTTATAAAATAAAAATATAATTGACATTGTCTTATTAAAATTGTAGGGAAAAATAACAAAAGTAGTACACGCAGCGGAAGCGATACTAAAAATAAGATTTAGTGACTTTTAAAATTTTTTCCTTTATGAACCTTAAACCCTTTAATTAATTAAACATGCATATACATTAACAAAAAGTAGATTACCTTTTGTCGCGTGATCCGATTGACTTACGTCGATGGTAATCCGCAAGATCTTCAATCCTAGCACGAACGTGGATCACCTAGGAGCGTGGTCTCCCTTTTCTTTGAATTGCAAACTTGTGAATGGACAAAACAAAACTTTTCTTTTCTTTGTTAGTCACAAAACAATCAAAAAAATGTCTAAGATTATTCCGGTCACTTTTGAGTTCTCAATCTAATGATCGAAACTCGCGTGAACCTAGATCGATATCGTATACACAAGCTTATTAATGATTAAGCAAATAGTATACTATCAAAGAATAATCTAACACTCCTTTTTGTCTTAGTAGAATAAAAACTCTCTATGAATGAAGAAGAAGAAGAAAAATATAATCTCATGAACACATGTGTGTAGTGGCCGAACCCTATAGCAAGAATAATATAGGGTGGCCGAATTTTGCTTCCTTTCTCCTTTAGGGTTGCCGAATTCTATGTAGTTGTGTATTAGGGTTGGCCGAATTTCATCATGTCACTTATATAGGGTGACCGAAATTCAACCCTAATTCTTTTCAACTTTTAGACTTCAAACCCTAATCTAACTCATAGATATTTTATTCTATTATTTTGACTAAATAAAAAGACTCCTTATTTGATTAAATAAATAAAATTAATTATTTATTTCCTTATCAAACAAGTCTTTTACTTTTAGGAAATATATTTCCTGATTAGAAAAGATTTGTTTCTTTAATTAAACAATTAATTAATAAATTAATTAATTCTTATTTAATTAAAAAAAATGAAACAAAATAATATATTAGGTTAAAACTTTAACCTTGCCGCCCCACTTGAATAAAATTGGGCCTAATATTATTTTCTTATTTCATTTAATCCATTGGACTTTAAATAAAAAGCCCACATGTGAACCAGACCCATTCTTACTAAAAGAAACAAGCCCACATGTCTTTCATTAATATATTAATATAATTGAGCAGCCCATTACATAAATAACGTGCAAATTATATTCTTAATATATTAAATGCAATTCTAGATGGACCCTTAAATTGGTCCGGTAGAATATATCAAGTGATCCATGCAAGTCCGTGTGGATTGGGGATCTTGGCGGTGTTAGGATTATGCTCAATAGCAAGAGTGTAATGTTGTAATTAACAATCTTTTTTCATATTAATAAAGTGATTTCTGGTTTAACAAATCGTATAGCATTTATAGTTTATATTATAATTGTCAAAGTAAATAATCATAAGGTCTAAAGACTATGGGAAAAGAAGAATTGTTCGTACATCTGGATATGTATGTGGTAGACACAATTCTTTAGTTAGTCTTGAATATTGTTCACAACTTAAGTTAAAGGTTGGGCACCTTTATCTTGTTAAAGTTGTAGAATTCTTTTGCTAGCATTTGAGTGGGATCAAATGAGATATGATGAGTCTAAAATCATCGGAGTGTCTTCGAGCAAAAGGATCTAGTGCACTGGGTGCATTGAACTGGATCACAATGAAAAGCTTTATCTAAAACCGTCAATAGATAATAGTTTTTTCATTATCAGGACAATCGGAGAGTCTATCTTAATCCTGAGATAAATGATGGACTTATGGTTGCAAGTGATATCATTTGAGTTATCAATGAGTACGATTATATCGCATAGTCTATCCTCGATAATTTGGTGATATTCATTTGTTAATCGATAGAGGACTTCATTTATAGATATGGACATCGTGGCTCCATTTAATTAAATGAGAGTATAATATCATCATATGGATGTTTTGAGGTAATTGGATATTAAATCTCAACGTTGAGTTTTCAATAGTGTCTATTGAAAACATGGCTTCTGGACAAGTCAAAATATCCAAGTTCAAAACGTGGTCATATGAGTAAATATGGTAACTTGGAGAGTTATAGGCGGTCTATGAACTCTTGGCGATTACTGATATTAATCACGAGGATACACTATCTCCAATATGATTGTCTAGGGTATGAATGAGGAGCATCTTCCTTTTCTATCTTTATTTAAGAGTTCAGTTTTAGCTCTTTAGTGGAATGAGTTAAAATTAATGGATCGGACCTAAGTGAATCATTTGTTGATTGTGATTAGGTTATGTCTATTGAAGCTTAAATTTAGATGGCCCGCCAAGATCCCCAATCCACACGGACTTGCATGGATCACTTGATATATTCTACCAGACCAATTTAAGGGTCCATCTAGAATTGCATTTAATATATTAAGAATATAATTTGCACATTATTTAAGTAATGGGCTGCTCAATTATATTAATATATTAATGAAAGACATGTGGGCTTGTTTCTTTTAGTAAGAATGGGTCTGGTTCACATGTGGGCTTTTTATTTAAAGTCCAATGGATTAAATGAAATAAGAAAATAATGTTAGGCCCAACCTTATACAAGTGGGGCGGCTAGGTTAAGGTTTTAACCTAAAAATATTATTTTGTTTCATTTGTTTTAATTAAATAAGAATTAATTGATTTATTGATTAATTGTTTAATTAAAGAAACAAATCTTTCCTAAAAGTAAAAGACTTGTTTGATAAGTAAATAAATAAATTAGTTTTATTTATTTAATCAAATAAGGAGTCTTTTTTATTTAGTCAAATAAAAGAATAAAAATAAAAGAGTTGGATTAGGGTTTGAAGTCTATAAAGTTAAAAAGAATTAGGGTTGAATTTTAGTCACCCTATATAAGTGACATGATAAAATTCGGCCAACCCTAATCTTACACTACATAGAATTCGGCAACCCTAAAGGAAAAAGAAGAAAAATTCGGCCAACCTATATATATGTTGTTATAGGGTTCGGCCACATCAATTAATTGGTGCTTGAGTTTTTATTTTCTTTCTTCTTCTTCTTAATTCTAAGAGAGTTTTTATTCTAGAGAGACAAAAAGGAGTGAAAAATTATTCTTTGATAGTATACAATTGCTTAAACATCAATAAGCTTGTGTATACGATATCGATCTAGGTTCACGCGAGTTTCGATCATAAGATTGAGAACTCAAAAGTGACCGGAATAATTTTGACATTCTTTTGATTGTTTTGTGACTAACAAAGAAAAGAAAGTATTTGTTTGGTCCATTCACAGGTTTGCAATTCAAAGGAAAGGGAGACCACGCTCCTAGGTGATCCACGTTCGTGCTCGGATTGAAGGTCTTGCGGATTACCATCGACGTAAGTCAATCGGATCACGCGACAAGAGGTAATTTACTTTTGTTGATATATATGCATGTTTATTGATTAAAAGGGTTTAAGGTTCATAAAGGAAAAATTTTAAAAGTCACTAAATCGTTTTTAGTATCGCTTCCGCTGCGTGTAACACTTTTATTTGTTTATTTTTCCCTACAATTGGTATCAGAGCCTAGGTTGAACCCTTTTAATTAATTAACGTATATATACGTGGATCTATTTCTTTTTATTGTGATTATGCATGTTTAGAAAGAGATGGTGTTAGGATTCCCGTTGTGTTTAATTGGCTTATTTCGTGATCAAACCACATGTGGGGATGCTTTGTAAGGGTAGCTTAGATGTTGTGTTATTGCTTAGGCCCTTTTGAAGACCTCACCATTGACAAGCACCAAAGGTAATATTCTTAGTGCTTACTTGTCTTGAAGAGATAGATGCACACACTCACAACTCATGCATATGTTTAATCCTTATATGTTGTGTGTCTTTTATGTGTGCCTTAATGCTCATTAACATCTCTTCTTGCATGTTAGTTTGATTGCATCTTGCATATCCAATTGCCTTGTCATGCTTAGACTTAGGATTGCATTTTTGCACTGGGCGCCCCCAAAAGCGCTGTACAGAAGCGCTGTACGAACAGCGCCCATTGAGCGCTGTTCAGACCTGATTGATTTAATCGGTCGCTGTTGGGTCGCTGTTGGGGCGCTGTACGTGGCGCTGTACAAAGCGCTGTACGTACAGCGCCACTCTGTTTCCTCGTGAAAACAGAGCAAGGGCGCTGTACAGGCGCTGTACAAGGGCGCCCTACGTACAGCGCCCATGGCAAATAGTGGGCAAACTTATCAAAACGACCACACTTTGTTTTGGCCCCCTATATATATGCCACTTTGACTTTAGGTCAATTACAAGAGTTCATATTCAGATTTCATACTTAGGATATTTTTCAAAGAGAAGAAAAATTCCAAGAACTCATTTTTAATTACTCAAACACCTTTTCCATGATCATCAATCATCATCTAGCATCATCTTAGATCATCTAGATGACATCTTGCATGGATTCTTCATCATACTTTGCTTGGTAAGCTTTTCACTAATATCTTACATATTTTGTGTTTCTCTTATCTAGCAATCTCAATTTAATTACTTGTATGTGATTTTATATTTGTTGAATACAAGATTGAGATTAGTATGATGTATGTTTGAGAAGTTGTATTGTGCTAGCATATTAGGTTTTTGTGCTTGATATTGATTAGCTAAACTAATTGACATGTCATTTAGTTTTGATATCTAGGATTGCTCTTAATTGCATATTAATCATCTTAGATAAGCATATAGGGTTTCCCTTGCTCTATGTTGCATTTTGGATATTTTCATATATTCACTTAGGGTTGTATTCTCTTCAAGAGAAGCTAAGTCTTGTGTGTAGCAATCGAGATTAGGTTGCTTAGATCGCAAGCAAATTGGACTAGGTTCACTCATACCGGGATTAGGTAGGTGTGTGATTACTTCCGGGATTAGGTTGTAATCGTTTGCACATTTAGTGGATTCGAGGTTCGAGTGTGGCTTACTTACATAGCCCGTGGTTTTTCCCGTGAGGGTTTCCACGTAAAAATTCAAGTGTTATTTTAATTTCCGCACCATATTACACTTGCTTGTTTATATTATCTTGAGGGTAATTTCGTATTTTTGACTAACACGAAAAATTGGGTAAAAAGCGTAAAATCTATTCACCCCCCCTCTAGATAGCTTTATACACACCGTGCATTAATTAGTTTCAATTGGTATCAGAGCGGGTTCCTAGACATACATAGGTGATCCTCGCTTATTTTGGTGTGTTTTGCATTTTGTGTGATTTTTGATCATTCATACATTTGCATTCATTTCATTCATTCATAAACACTATGAGTGGAAACGGTGGAAATGGTGGTGGCCACGAAGGAGCTTCTAGCACAAGGCCTCCACTTCTTACCGGTTTGAACTATTCCCAATGGAAAGGGAAGATGGAATCCTACATATGCCAAATTCATGACCGTGCATGGATGGCGGTGGAAGACGGATATGATCTCCCTATGATGACTCCCGCGGGTGGAGGACAAGATGTTTTGAAGCCTAAGGCGCAATGGAATGCGCAAGAGTTTGAGGCTTCAAAGTGGAATAGGAAGGCGATGCATGCCATTATGTGTGCAATGGATTAGAATCAGTACAAGCTTATTCAGAATACTCAAATTGCCAAAGTGGCATGGGACATCCTTCAAGTTGCACATGAGGGAACCGAGGTGGTGAAGGAGTCCAAGCTTCAAGTCCTCCAAACTCAATTTGAGTTACTTAGGATGGGAGAGGATGAATGCTTCAACGACTTCGAAATCAAATTGATGGACATAGTAAATCAAAGCCATCAACTCGGAGACCCGTATTCGGATAGGAGAGTCAAGCAAAAAATTATGAGATCTCTCCCCGATAGGTTTGAATCAAAGGTGACGGCCATAGAAGAAAATAGTGGCTACATGGATATGAAGCCAAGTGAGGTAATTGGGCGTCTCCTTGCATATGAGTCTAGGAAGGCTCCTAGCAACACTACTCCTCCTAAGAAGTCTAAAGGAATAGCTTTGAAAGCATCTAAGGATGCAAAGGAGGCAAAGCATGAATCGGATGAAGACCTTGCCTTATTTGTGAAACGGTTCAACAAGGTTATGGGGTTCAAGAAGAAGAAGGGATTTGGGTCAAGAGGACAAGATTTGAAGAAAAAGAGTTCCTTCAAGAAGTTTGAGCCTAGACAAGAGAGGACCGAAAGGAAAGGGGTCCGATGCTTTGAGTGTGGTGGGATTGGTCACTTTGCCCCCGAATGTGCGAATCACAATGAGAGGAAGAAGGGTAAAGTGATGGCCGCCACATGGAGTGGGAGTAGTGATGACTCCAATGAGGAGGATGAGTCTTCAAGTGAGGAAGAGCTCATGGCTAACTTCCTAGCTTTTGCATCTTCTCACAAGAGCAAAAGTGCTAGTGAAAAGGAAGATTTGAGTCAAGAGGAAATTGACTCTAGTGAAGAAGAAAGTGACTCCTCTTCTAGTTCCAAGAAGAAGTTTGTGGAGCAAAAGGTGCTTGCTAAATATCATGCCGAGTTCAATGATTTAGCACTTAAAAGCACAAGAAAGATTGAGAGGTTGAGAGAAGAAAACCTTGAACTTTCGGCTCACAATGACCACTTAAGTGAACAAGTGGAAAGATTGAAGAGGAGAGAGGATAAGTTAATTGAGGAGTTAGACTTGTCCAAGAGAAATGAAGAAGGCTTGAAGAGGGAACTTGTAGAAGCTAAAGG
This sequence comes from Acer saccharum, assembly GCA_030490815.1. Taxonomy (NCBI): domain Eukaryota; kingdom Viridiplantae; phylum Streptophyta; class Magnoliopsida; order Sapindales; family Sapindaceae; genus Acer; species Acer saccharum. The sequence continues at coordinate 35,812,912 of CM059874.1, read as the reverse complement.
GTCCTTGGCTAGGATAGATTCTAGCACCAAGAAGCTTGATCATTTACTTGGTGTTGGAAAGAGTCCAAGTGACAAGAGAGGTCTTGGGTATGAAGATGGCAAGAAAATCTCAACCTCTAACAAGACCGTGTTTGTCAAGAGCTTGAAGAATGAAGAAATTTCATTTGTGCAACCTCCTAAGAAAAAGTTAGAAATAGGACAAAGCTCTAATGCACAAGTGAAAATGGGGCCAAGAAGGAAAACTCAAGCTCAACCTCCTAAGGTTCCTCAAGCCAACACTCCTCCCAAATTGGCTCACAAAGGAAAGAGACCAATCATGCAACCTCAAGCTTGGAAGCAACCAAGACCGGTTCAACAACGAAGACGGATTGAACCCACATATCCACAAAGACATGGACGTGCTCAAAGGCGAGGTATGATTCCTTTTTTCATTCCTATTTGTCACTTTTGTGGTTGTGATGGTCATATTAGACCAAATTGCTTTCAATATATTAAAATGTGTAGAAAACAAAGCATGATTGAAAAGAGAAAGAATAGAGCCAAGATGCATGTTTCTAGGAATGAAAATGTTGATTTGCATGATCCTAGAAATAGTAGAGCACATGTACCAAAGGCCACTAAGAAAGCTAAAATTGTTGCTAAGTGGATTAGAAAGAATGAAAATGTTTGCCATGTTGCACAAATAGCCTTGAAGGCAAATTCTTCTAATTTTTGGTACTTGGATAGTGGGTGCTCTAGGCACATGACGGGAAACAAGAGTTTCTTCGAGACTCTTGTTATGGAGGAAGGTGGAAATGTCACTTTTGGTGATGGATCCAAAAGAAATGTTATAGGGAAAGGAACCATTTCCGTTCCCGGATTACCCTCCTTATCCAATGCTTTATTTGTTGATGGCTTGAAAGCCAATTTAATTAGCATTTCACATCTTAGTGATGAAGGATATTCCGTCTTGTTCTCTAAAGATTATTGCTCTATCCTTAAACCCGATGGACAAACCTTATTGAAAGGCATGAGATCTAGCGACAATTGCTATTGTCTTGAAGCTAGAATTGTATCTAATCATGTGTCCATGGATGAGCAAATTGAGTTGTGGCATGAAAGACTTGGCCACATGAACTTTAGGGATCTACGGACCCTTGGAAAGTTCAATTGTGTGCGTGGCCTCCCTAAGCTTGGGAAGAAAGCCAATGGCATTTGTGGACCTTGCCAACAAGGAAAGCAAACCAAAAGCATGCACAAAAAGGGTAAGTATCTCACCACCAAGGAGCCACTTGAGCTTCTCCACATGGACCTCATGGGTCCCATGCAAACCGAAAGTTTGGGTGGAAAGAGATACATTTTTGTTTGTGTTGATGATTTCTCTAGATTTACATGGACATATTTTCTTAGAGAAAAATCCGAAACTTTTGATAAGTTTAAAATGCTTTGTACTAAATTGCAAAATGAAATGAATTCTAACATTAGAAGCATTAAACGGATTAGAAGTGACCATGGGAGAGAATTTGAGAATGCCACCTTTGAAACCTTTTGTAATGGTTTAGGCATCTCCCATGAATTTTCTGCTCCTAGGACACCTCAACAAAATGGAGTTGTTGAGAGGAAGAATAGGGTCCTCCAAGAGATGGCCCGTGTGATGTTGCTTAGCAACAATGTCCCTAGGAACCTATGGGCCGAAGCCATTAACACGGCTTGCTATATAGGAAATAGAGTGTTCCTAAGGCCCGGTACTAGAAACACCTCCTATGAGTTATGGAAAGGCAAGAGGCCAAATGTTAGCTACTTCCACACTTTTGGAAGCAAATGCTACATTTTGAATGACCGTGATCAACTTGGCAAGTTTGATGCTAAGAGTGATGAGGGTATTTTTATTGGCTATGCCTTAAATAGTAGAGCCTATAGAGTTTTCAATTTAAAGACTCTAAGTGTTATGGAATCATCCAATGTCGTATTTGATGATACTAGGCTCAAGTCTAATGATCATGATGAGGAGGTTATTTTTAGTGATGATTCTCCTTTGGAGAAGGTTGTGGTGTCGCCTAATGTTGGGACATCTAATGTCAACAATGATGGCACACAACCTATTGATAGAGTTCCTCTCTTGGACTCTAAAGAACCCGCTCCATGGGTTAGGAAACTCCATGATAAAGAAGATATCATTGGAGAGGTAAATGAGGGTGTTAGGACTAGACGCCAACTTGCTAATCTTATTAGCTATACATGTTACACCTCTCAAATTGAACCCAAAAAGGTTGAAGAAGCCTTAAATGATGAATTTTGGGTTCTTGCCATGCAAGAAGAGCTAAGCCAATTCGAAAGGAATGAGGTTTGGACTCTAGTTCCTAGGCCTAAGACCACTAATGTCATAGGCACCAAATGGATATTTAGGAACAAATCCGATGAGGATGGCAACATAGTGCGGAACAAGGCTAGACTTGTAGCACAAGGGTACTCTCAAATTGAGGGTATCGACTTTGAGGAGACTTTTGCTCCCGTTGCCCGCTTAGAGTCCATTAGGCTTCTCTTGTCCATCTCTTGTGTGCACAAGTTCAAATTGCACCAAATGGACGTCAAGAGTGCCTTCCTCAATGGCTTCTTGCAAGAGGAAGTGTTTGTTGAACAACCTAAGGGGTTTGTGGATGCACACCACCCCAATCATGTCTATCGCCTCAAGAAGGCACTTTATGGGTTGAAACAAGCACCGAGGGCTTGGTATGAGCGCCTCACTCAATTTCTTGTTGACAACAACTACACAAGAGGTAGTGTTGACAAGACACTATTCATCAAGAGAGACAATGATGAGCTTTTCATAGCTCAAATATATGTTGATGATATAGTTTTTGGCTCCACCAACAACACCAAAGTCCAACAATTTGTTGATGTCATGTCTCTTGAATTTGAGATGAGTCTTGTTGGTGAGCTTAGTTACTTCCTAGGTTTGCAAATTAGGCAAATGCATGATGGGATTTTCATAACCCAAGCCAAATATGCTAAGAACCTAGTGAAGAAGTTTGGTTTAGAGAAAGCCAAACATTGTGATACACCCATGAGTACAACTTTGAAGCTAAGCAAGGATGCTAGTGGTAAAAGTGTGGACCAAACTCTATATCGTGGCATGATAGGTAGCTTGCTTTACTTGACCGCAAGTAGGCCCGATATATCTTTTAGTGTGGGTGTGTGTGCTAGGTACCAAGCGGATCCTAAGGAGTCCCACCTCTCTTGTGTGAAGAGGATCATTCGCTATGTGAATGGGACATCCAACTATGGGATTTGGTACTCTTTTGACACTAATGCTAGTCTAGTTGGCTTTAGTGATGCGGATTGGGCAGGAAATTGTGATGATAGGAAGAGCACATCGGGCGGTTGCTTCTTTCTAGGCAACAACTTGGTGTCTTGGTTTTGCAAGAAGCAAAACTCGATTTCCTTGTCCACGGCCGAGGCCGAGTACATAGCCGCGGGGAGTGGATGCACACAACTCCTATGGATGAAACAAATGCTTGTAGACTACGGATTCAACCAAGGTACTCTCACTCTCTTTTGTGATAACATGAGTGCTATTAATATTTCCAAGAATCCGGTTCAACATTCTAGAACTAAGCATATTGACATCCGCCATCACTTCATTAGAGAGCTTGTTGAAAATAAATGCATAGTACTTGAACATGTAGGTACTAATGATCAACTTGCGGACTTATTTACTAAACCCTTAGATGCTACTCGATTTAAAACTCTTAGTAGATCTATTGGGATATGTCTTGTGGAGTGATGTTCTATGATTGACCCCATATGGGGAACTCAAGCAAAGAGAGCTATTTTGCATTCATGTAACTTGCAAAAAATTTGAAATAACTTATGCCTCTTCTTTTGATTGCTTGAGTAAGCTTGGTTGTACATATGTATATATGCTTTCAAATTCTATAAGTGTGAACCTTGCTTGTCTACAATCCATGTCATATTTATGTTCAAACATGCATTTTTGGACTAGGAGATTTACTTAGGAAGTATGATGTGAATGACCTATAGTTATCTCCATGACATGATGATTCTTTAATAACATGCTAATGCTAAATGAAAAAGCATGAAATTCATACAACATGCTCACATGAAAAGCATGAATTGATGATTGCATATTCTTAAAAATGCAAAACTTGTGTGAAAGCTAATGAGACTCAAAATGAATAAAGGATCTTGTATCCGTTCAAAGGAATTACATTCCAAATGTCTCTCTTTCTTTATTAGTTGAACATGGTTACTATCATACGGATATCTTATCCGGAAAAATCTAATAGGGTGCAAAGTCGCTCATGCCATGTTTCGCTTATAAAGTTGGATATAGTTACTCTTAAATTAAAATCAATAATCTCTATATCCTTGCTTTTTCCATGACATTGGTGAAATTGGTTTGAATTCAAATTAGAAACCTTTGTCATTTGCTTTGCCAAATACCATTGTATTTTGGACTTGAATGCTATATGTCTTGTATGCAAAGCATGTTGGATTCACACATTTTCTCAAATAAATCTCCTTGTTTCTCTCAAATTAATTGAAGTGCATAAAGTGACTTATATGTATATGCATATCTTGCATGCTTCTATCTCTCGTTGCTTTGAGTGACCCGGTTGGGGACTACTCCTTTGCCTATATCATGACAAAAAGGGGGAGTAGGAAATGGTAAGGGGAGTTGCAAAATTTAGAAGCTTTTGTGCATTTTGGGGAGAACATACATTGAGGGGGAGTAACCCTTTGAGGGGGAGCATTGCATTTATCATTCATTGCATACATTTACTAATGTTGTGCCTAAATTCTAAAAATGCAAATGCTTGGTATTGTTCTCACATGATTAATCTCACACTTTACTTGTATTGGAAATGCTAGAAACTTTATTTTCAGGACTTGATTGTTCTACAAGAGATTGAAGACTTGAAGTTTTTACTTTCTTATCTCTTTGTAATGTAGATAATCATTGTAGTCCCGTAGTTTCTAATTCTATGTGAGGAATCAATGTGAGTGGTGGTTTTGTCACGAAATAGCCAAAGGGGGAGATTGTTAGGATTCCCGTTGTGTTTAATTGGCTTATTTCGTGATCAAACCACATGTGGGGATGCTTTGTAAGGGTAGCTTAGATGTTGTGTTATTGCTTAGGCCCTTTTGAAGACCTCACCATTGACAAGCACCAAAGGTAATATTCTTAGTGCTTACTTGTCTTGAAGAGATAGATGCACACACTCACAACTCATGCATATGTTTAATCCTTATATGTTGTGTGTCTTTTATGTGTGCCTTAATGCTCATTAACATCTCTTCTTGCATGTTAGTTTGATTGCATCTTGCATATCCAATTGCCTTGTCATGCTTAGACTTAGGATTGCATTTTTGCACTGGGCGCCCCCAAAAGCGCTGTACAGAAGCGCTGTACGAACAGCGCCCATTGAGCGCTGTTCAGACCTGATCGATTTAATCGGTCGCTGTTGGGTCGCTGTTGGGGCGCTGTACGTGGCGCTGTACAAAGCGCTGTACGTACAGCGCCACTCTGTTTCCTCGTGAAAACAGAGCAAGGGCGCTGTACAGGCGCTGTACAAGGGCGCCCTACGTACAGCGCCCATGGCAAATAGTGGGCAAACTTATCAAAACGACCACACTTTGTTTTGGCCCCCTATATATATGCCACTTTGACTTTAGGTCAATTACAAGAGTTCATATTCAGATTTCATACTTAGGATATTTTTCAAAGAGAAGAAAAATTCCAAGAACTCATTTTTAATTACTCAAACACCTTTTCCATGATCATCAATCATCATCTAGCATCATCTTAGATCATCTAGATGACATCTTGCATGGATTCTTCATCATACTTTGCTTGGTAAGCTTTTCACTAATATCTTACATATTTTGTGTTTCTCTTATCTAGCAATCTCAATTTAATTACTTGTATGTGATTTTATATTTGTTGAATACAAGATTGAGATTAGTATGATGTATGTTTGAGAAGTTGTATTGTGCTAGCATATTAGGTTTTTGTGCTTGATATTGATTAGCTAAACTAATTGACATGTCATTTAGTTTTGATATCTAGGATTGCTCTTAATTGCATATTAATCATCTTAGATAAGCATATAGGGTTTCCCTTGCTCTATGTTGCATTTTGGATATTTTCATATATTCACTTAGGGTTGTATTCTCTTCAAGAGAAGCTAAGTCTTGTGTGTAGCAATCGGGATTAGGTTGCTTAGATCGCAAGCAAATTGGACTAGGTTCACTCATACCGGGATTAGGTAGGTGTGTGATTACTTCCGGGATTAGGTTGTAATCGTTTGCACATTTAGTGGATTCGAGGTTCGAGTGTGGCTTACTTACATAGCCCGTGGTTTTTCCCGTGAGGGTTTCCACGTAAAAATTCAAGTGTTATTTTAATTTCCGCACCATATTACACTTGCTTGTTTATATTATCTTGAGGGTAATTTCGTATTTTGACTAACACGAAAAATTGGGTAAAAAGCGTAAAATCTATTCACCCCCCCTCTAGATAGCTTTATACACACCGTGCATTAATTAGTTTCAGATGGCACTCTAGGTATTCAAATATATAATTACATGTGATGTATGGATTTATATATGTTTTATGTGGTTTGTTATTGCTCGATTTTGGCCCTAGATTTTCAATGTAATTTTTGTTTCGGAGTTGTAACAAGAAGGGTGGTCTATTATCGCCATAATTCCTTCTTGGTAGATTGCTAGGTTTTATTTTTTTTTATATGTGCAGTATTTTTTTAGGGTTACTGCAGTTTTTTTTATTTTTTTTAGTATGTGCAGTTTTTTGTTTGTAAAAATACTGCAGTGAATAAAAAAAAAAAAAAAAAAATTAATACTGCAGTATTTATTATATATATACTGCCGTAATATGTTTAGGTCTTGAAGATTCGAAGACACGAAGCAAAACGAAGCAACCGGAACCATGAACGAGCACCGTGCGCACCCTAGGAGTGGATTGGGCTGCGCATGGCAAGCCCAAGCTTGGTGGGCTGCGCACGGCAGCCCTGGAGTCCTCATGGGCTGCGCACGGCAGCCCCTTAGTGGGGTTGTGAGTTGTGCTCGCCCATGGGTTGGGCCGAAGGATGAGCGTATGGTTGATGGGCCACCTGAAGATCTTGTATTCCTGACAAATTGTAATTTACTTGTTTTTCTAGGATGGGCCAAAGTTGTTGCTATTTAATTTATGCTTAAATATTACAATATTTGTTATTGTATGATAACATGACATATAGAATAGGAGTGCCACACATATATCTCTTTTGGTATGAACATGCATTGAATGATTTAGGTATCTAAATTGGCATATAGATAACTCGGTAAATCATTCTATGGGATTTAATCACACGCCTTAAATAATTGAGTGGGAGAAGGTGTTTTTGTAACACCTATGGCCTCCAAGGTTAGTTGAGCTTAATTATTTATTGGTAATCCCCCCAAGGGGCGTCCATGAATGGAATTTAGCAACATACTTCCTTACAAGGATATACTAGACAATGGACTCAAACGAGATCTACTCCCCAAGGAGGGATTTTCGTGAGAGAAAATTGAGGGTCGATATCTTGGTAACACACTCAATGTAATTTTATTGATATCCTCCCAAGAGTTCTTGTTAATAAAATTGCAAGGCTAAAATTGAAAACGCTGGTTGTTATGTTAACAATTAGGTGGGACCTAGTCTAACTAGTAAATGGTGCGAACTCCCAAAGGAGGCGTAACATTTATGGGTGTTAGATCACCGTTGAATTTTATGATTGAGTTATTTATTTAATTCAAGATAAATATTTAAAAGTGCTTTATCATGATTATTTACTTATATACGTTTTATTTTATTCAGAAATCATGACCCCATCACTTATGAACATCCTGAAAGATAACACTTTAACTGGAGATAATTATGTCACATGGAAAAGGAAAATTGGGTTGTTGCTGCAAAGTGAAAAACACAAGTTTGTTCTAACTACTCCTAAACCACCTGCTCCTAATAATGAATCTAGCATAATGTGTAGAGATGAGTATGAGCAGTGGAAGACTTCAGATGATATGGCAAAATGTTACATTATGGCCACTATCTCCGACGTGTTGCAACAGCAGCATGAAGGAATGGAGTCCGCTGCTGATATAATGATGTCTCTAGAGGAAATGTTTGCTATGAAGTCTAGGACGACTAAGAGAGAGGCAGTGACTGCTTTTATGAATCTTAGGATGAAACCTGGACAGGCTGTGAAAGATCACATGATGAAAGTCATAGCACATCTCAACATTGCTGAACTGCATGGCGCTGAGATAGATGGTGAGACAAAGATTGATATGGTTGTCAATTCATTGTCAGATTCCTTTGATCAGTTCAAATTGGACTACACTTTGAACAAAAAGGAATACACCTTACAAGGCCTGATGCAAGATGTTCAAAGTGCTGAAAAGATCCTTGTGAAAGGCAAAGGTCAAGAGATTCATATGGTTAGTAAAGTTGCTACTGTTAAGGCCCGTCAAAAGGTCAAGAAACAACAGAAGAAAAAGCAACTTGGGCCTATCAAGAAGGAGACCAAGAAAGTAACCAAGATCAAAGGGAAATGCTTCCTTTGTGGTGAAAAGGGACATTGGAAGAGAAATTGCCCAAAGTCCCAGAACAAGAAGGAAGAAGGTAATTTGAATTATCTAGAAACATGTTTTTTGGCTGATTCTACAGATTCTTGGATCATAGACTCAGGAGCCACTAATCATGTTTGTTATTCCTTGCAGGGGTTTCAAGAAAGGAGAAAGCTGAGTAAGAATGAAATCAATTTGCGCTTGGGCAACGGAACGTTAGTGTCTGCAAGTGCAGTGGGAGATATTAGAGTTTATTTGGATTCTAGAAGGCATTTAGATTTAATAGACGTTTATTATGTACCTCAATTCAAGAGGAATTTAATTTCAGTTTCTTGTTTGAATAAATTTGGATATTCGGTTACTTTTAATAAAGTTTTTATTATTAGTAAGAATGACAAAATTATTTGCCAAGGTACATTGGAAAACGGTCTATACTTTTTGCATAGAAATATCTCTCACTCGTTAGACACAGAAATAACGGAACCTAATCATAAAAGAGTAAAATTATCAACAGATGAAACCTACCTTTGGCATTTACGCTTAGGTCATATTAACCTTAATAGGATTAAAAGATTGGTATGTGACGGACCTTTGAGTGACTTAAAGGTTGATGATCTACCAACTTGTGAATCTTGTTTGGAAGGTAAAATGACCAAAAGGACGTTCTCTGCTAAAGGTGCAAGAGCCACTGAATGTTTAGGATTGATACACACTGATGTATGTGGACCTATGAGCATTCAAGCTAGAGGTGGATATGAGTACTTCATCACCTTCACGGATGATTACTCGAGATTTGGTTATGTGTATCTCATGAGACATAAGTCGGATGCTTTTGACATGTTCAAAGCATTCAAAGCTGAAGTGGAAAATCAGCTTGAGAAACACATAAAAATCTTGAGATCTGATCGTGGTGGAGAATATCTATCTGGTGAGTTTCAGCAATATCTTATTGATAATGGGATAGTTTCTCAGTTTTCTGCACCAGGTACACCTCAACAAAATGGGGTAGCAGAAAGGAGAAATAGAACTCTTTTGGATATGGTTAGGTCTATGTTGAGTTATTCAACGCTTCCTATTTCTTTTTGGGGATATGCTTTACAAACTGCTATATACATTCTAAACGATGTACCATCTAAGTCTGTTCCTAAAACACCGCATGAGTTGTGGACTGGGCGCAAGCCTAGTTTACAACACTTAAGGATATTTGGTTGTCCTGCGCATGTGTTAAAAGGAAAGACAGAAAAGATGGAGTCCCGTTCAGAAACATGTATATTTGTAGGGTATCCAAAAGAAACTAAAGGATATTATTTCTATAGTCCTTCAGATCTTAAAGTATTTGTTTCGACAAATGCTAAATTTCTGGAAAAGGACTATATGAATGACTTTGTGCCTAGAAGTAGAATTGTCCTGAATGAGATGTCAGGAGATACAATTCCACGAGAGGTTACACAACCTAACCCAATTGTAAGTTCCGATCCAACACAAGATCAACAACCTACCATTCCTCGTCGTAGTGGGAGGGTTAGAACACAACCCGAAAGATACATCGGTCTGGGAGAATCAGTGGAGAATCTCCCGGACGACGATGATCCCTATACGTACAAGGAAGCTATGGAGGATGTTGATAGTCGCCATTGGCAAAAGGCAATGCAATCCGAGATTGAATCTATGTTCGATAACAAAGTCTGGTCCCTTGTAGACTTGCCTAAAGGGATAAAACCCATTGGGTGCAAGTGGGTATACAAGAGGAAAAGAGGTATGGATGGAAAGGTGGAAACCTTTAAAGCTAGATTGGTAGCTAAAGGGTATACACAGAAAGAAGGTATCGATTACGAGGAAACCTTCTCTCCTGTGGCCATGCTTAAATCCATTAGGATACTCTTATCCATTGCAGCATCTTTAGATCTAGAGATTTGGCAAATGGACGTCAAGACAGCTTTCCTAAATGGAAGTCTTGACGAAAGCATCTACATGATGCAACCAGAGGGATTCATTGAAAAGGGCCAAGTGGATAAGGTATGCAAGTTGCAGAAATCCATATATGGATTAAAGCAAGCATCCAGATCCTGGAACATAAGGTTTGATCAAGCTGTCAAAGGTTTTGGATTTATTCAAAATCCTGACGAACCTTGTGTATACAAAAGGATTAAAGGCGACAAGTTGGTTTTCCTGATTCTTTATGTTGATGATATACTACTCATTGGAAACGATGTAGGTGTATTGACATCAGTAAAAGAATGGTTAGCAAAACAATTTGATATGAAGGACTTAGGAGAAGCAAGTTTTATTCTAGGTATCCAAGTAATAAGGGATAGAAAGAATAGAACGATTGCATTATCCCAAGCTTCATACATAGACAAAATCTTGTCTAGGTTTTCCATGCAGGATTCCAAGAAAGGTATGTTACCTTTCAGACATGGAATCAAGCTTTCTAAGGAACAAGTTCCTAAGAATGAGCATGAAGAGCAATTCATGAGTAGAGTTCTATATGCCTCGGCAGTTGGAAGTCTCATGTATGCAATGCTCTGTACTAGACCAGATATTTGTTTTGCTGTTGGCATAGTTAGCAGGTTTCAATCGAAACCTGGACCTGATCACTGGACGGCAGTCAAGCATATTTTCAAGTATCTTAAGAGAACGAGAGATAATATGCTTGTATACTCTGGAGGGGATTTGGTTCCCGTTGGGTATACAGATTCTGATTTCCAATCAGATTCTGACTCCAGAAAATCCACATCAGGGGCTGTGTTTACTATTGGAGGAGGAGCAGTTATATGGAGGAGTATCAAGCAATCTTGTATTGCTGATTCCACCATGGAAGCTGAGTATGTTGCTGCATGCGAAGCTGCCAAAGAGGCTGTTTGGCTCCGCCAATTCTTGATTGACTTAGAAGTGGTTCCTAGTGCGAATAAGCAGATCACTATCTACTGTGACAACAGTGGAGCAGTGGCTAATTCGAAAGAACTAAGAAGTCACAAGAGAGGTAAACACATTGAAAGAAAGTATCATCTTTTAAGGGACATTGTTCAAAGAGGTGACGTGACGATTACCAAAATCGCGTCAGCAGAAAATCTAGCGGATCCCTTCACAAAGGCTCTACCTCAGAAGAGTTTCGATGGGCATCTAGAGAATATGGGCTTGAGAGATATGACACATTTGCTATAGCGCAAGTGGGAGATTGTTAGGATTATGCTCAATAGCAAGAGTGTAATGTTGTAATTAACAATCTTTTTCATATTAATAAAGTGATTTCTGGTTTAACAAATCGTATAGCATTTATAGTTTATATTATAATTGTCAAAGTAAATAATCATAAGGTCTAAAGACTATGGAAAAGAAGAATTGTTCGTACATCTGGATATGTATGTGGTAGACACAATTCTTTAGTTAGTCTTGAATATTGTTCACAACTTAAGTTAAAGGTTGGGCACCTTTATCTTGTTAAAGTTGTAGAATTCTTTTGCTAGCATTTGAGTGGGATCAAATGAGATATGATGAGTCTAAAATCATCGGAGTGTCTTCGAGCAAAAGGATCTAGTGCACTGGGTGCATTGAACTGGATCACAATGAAAAGCTTTATCTAAAACCGTCAATAGATAATAGTTTTTTCATTATCAGGACAATCGGAGAGTCTATCTTAATCCTGAGATAAATGATGGACTTATGGTTGCAAGTGATATCATTTGAGTTATCAATGAGTACGATTATATCGCATAGTCTATCCTCGATAATTTGGTGATATTCATTTGTTAATCGATAGAGGACTTCATTTATAGATATGGACATCGTGGCTCCATTTAATTAAATGAGAGTATAATATCATCATATGGATGTTTTGAGGTAATTGGATATTAAATCTCAACGTTGAGTTTTCAATAGTGTCTATTGAAAACATGGCTTCTGGACAAGTCAAAATATCCAAGTTCAAAACGTGGTCATATGAGTAAATATGGTAACTTGGAGAGTTATAGGCGGTCTATGAACTCTTGGCGATTACTGATATTAATCACGAGGATACACTATCTCCAATATGATTGTCTAGGGTATGAATGAGGAGCATCTTCCTTTTCTATCTTTATTTAAGAGTTCAGTTTTAGCTCTTTAGTGGAATGAGTTAAAATTAATGGATCGGACCTAAGTGAATCATTTGTTGATTGTGATTAGGTTATGTCTATTGAAGCTTAAATTTAGATGGCCCGCCAAGATCCCCAATCCACACGGACTTGCATGGATCACTTGATATATTCTACCGGACCAATTTAAGGGTCCATCTAGAATTGCATTTAATATATTAAGAATATAATTTGCACATTATTTAAGTAATGGGCTGCTCAATTATATTAATATATTAATGAAAGACATGTGGGCTTGTTTCTTTTAGTAAGAATGGGTCTGGTTCACATGTGGGCTTTTTATTTAAAGTCCAATGGATTAAATGAAATAAGAAAATAATGTTAGGCCCAACCTTATACAAGTGGGGCGGCTAGGTTAAGGTTTTAACCTAAAAATATTATTTTGTTTCATTTGTTTTAATTAAATAAGAATTAATTGATTTATTGATTAATTGTTTAATTAAAGAAACAAATCTTTCCTAAAAGTAAAAGACTTGTTTGATAAGTAAATAAATAAATTAGTTTTATTTATTTAATCAAATAAGGAGTCTTTTTTATTTAGTCAAATAAAAGAATAAAAATAAAAGAGTTGGATTAGGGTTTGAAGTCTATAAAGTTAAAAAGAATTAGGGTTGAATTTTAGTCACCCTATATAAGTGACATGATAAAATTCGGCCAACCCTAATCTTACACTACATAGAATTCGGCAACCCTAAAGGAAAAAGAAGAAAAATTCGGCCAACCTATATATATGTTGTTATAGGGTTCGGCCACATCAATTAATTGGTGCTTGAGTTTTTATTTTCTTTCTTCTTCTTCTTAATTCTAAGAGAGTTTTTATTCTAGAGAGACAAAAAGGAGTGAAAAATTATTCTTTGATAGTATACAATTGCTTAAACATCAATAAGCTTGTGTATACGATATCGATCTAGGTTCACGCGAGTTTCGATCATAAGATTGAGAACTCAAAAGTGACCGGAATAATTTTGACATTCTTTTGATTGTTTTGTGACTAACAAAGAAAAGAAAGTATTTGTTTGGTCCATTCACAGGTTTGCAATTCAAAGGAAAGGGAGACCACGCTCCTAGGTGATCCACGTTCGTGCTCGGATTGAAGGTCTTGCGGATTACCATCGACGTAAGTCAATCGGATCACGCGACAAGAGGTAATTTACTTTTGTTGATATATATGCATGTTTATTGATTAAAAGGGTTTAAGGTTCATAAAGGAAAAATTTTAAAAGTCACTAAATCGTTTTTAGTATCGCTTCCGCTGCGTGTAACACTTTTATTTATTATTTTTTCCCTACAGGCGGGCCATCTAAATTTAAGCTTCAATAGACATAACCTAATCACAATCAACAAATGATTCACTTAGGTCCGATCCATTAATTTTAACTCATTCCACTAAAGAGCTAAAACTGAACTCTTAAATAAAGATAGAAAAGGAAGATGCTCCTCATTCATACCCTAGACAATCATATTGGAGATAGTGTATCCTCGTGATTAATATCAGTAATCGCCAAGAGTTCATAGACCGCCTATAACTCTCCAAGTTACCATATTTACTCATATGACCACGTTTTGAACTTGGATATTTTGACTTGTCCAGAAGCCATGTTTTCAATAGACACTATCGAAAACTCAACGTTGAGATTTAATATCCAATTACCTCAAAACATCCATATGATGATATTATACTCTCATTTAATTAAATGGAGCCACGATGTCCATATCTATAAATGAAGTCCTCTATCGATTAACAAATGAATATCACCAAACTATCGAGGATAGACTATGCGATATAATCGTACTCATTGATAACTCAAATGATATCACTTGCAACCATAAGTCCATCATTTATCTCAGGATTAAAATAGACTCTCCGATTGTCCTGATAATGAAAAGACTTTTATCTATTGACGGTTATAGATAAAGTATTTCATTGTGATCCAGTTCAATGCACCCAGTGCACTAGATCCTTTTGCTCGAAGACACTCCGATGATTTTAGACTCATCATATCTCATTTGATCCCACTCAAATGCTAGCAAAAGAATTCTACAACTTTAACAAGATAAAGGTGCCCAACCTTTAACTTAAGTTGTGAACATTATTCAAGACTAACTAAAGAATTGTGTCTACCACATACATATCCAGATGTACGAACAATTCTTCTTTTCCCATAGTCTTTAGACCTTATGATTATTTACTTTGACAATTATAATATTAAACTATAAATGCTATACCATTTGTTAAACCAAAAATCACTTTATTAATATGAAAAAGATTGTTAATTACAACATTACACTCTTGCTATTGAGCATAATCCTAACAAAAATATTTTTAGATTTTTTTAGAAAATTTTAATTAAAAAAGGTACAAAAGGGGTTTCAATAATAATAGGGAGAATTGCATTTTAGTCCCGATAGTTTGCCTTAATCTGCATTTAGTCCACGGTTTTTTTTTATTGTAACTTTTAGTCCTTCTGTGATAGAATCCGTCAAAAGACAGATTCTGCCATGTCAGTCGGACTAAAAGACGTTAATGCCCCTCTGACTGTCTGATACTCGTTGAATGACCGTTTTACCCTTAATAAAAGTTAAAAACATATTTAATATATATATATATATATATATATATATATATACAAAACAGATAAAAAAAACAAATAAATATAAAATAAAACAAAACAAAAAATAAAATAATCTTCATCTCTCTCACCAGTATACACAACAAAAATTAAAAAATTAAAAACTAAAACAGATTCCATAAAAATTTCAACCCAAATTTAACATTTGTCTTCTTCAACCTTTGTTGGAGATTCACCAAAATTACCAAAACCTATTTCTAAAACCAAATAAATAAAATCCATATCCATTTCACATTTGTATCAAACAAAATTCAATTTTCTCACAAAATCATTGAACAAAATTCAACCCAATCCAACCACAACAACAGCTAGAGCTCCACCACCACTACGCCCACCACCGTTTCACTTACCAAACCCAGACACAACCCAGTAAAATCCATGGCTCCACCACTACCACCATATCCACCTCCAACGCACTCATCAAACACAAATCCAATCCACATTCGAATCCAACCCAATCAATAGAACCTCATGAAAAAAAAAAAATTTAGAAAATTGAAAATTAAAACAGCAAGCTTCATGAATTAATGAGCCAAATGGGTTCGATAACTCCTCTGCAATTAACTAACCTAATAATTGATTAAGAAATTTTTTAAAAAAAAGTTGAGTACCCAAACGATCTTTCATCTGAGGCCACTCTCAAATCTGGGTCGCCGCGAAGAGGAAGACCACGACGCTGTGAAGAGGAAGGTCATGTCGGCTCGAAGTGGGAGAGTCGAAGACGCCGACGGCCAAGAGACAAGAACCACTACCAATGCCGGCGAAGAGGGAGAGACGAAGACGACAACGGCCAAGAGACCGGAACCACCCCCATTCCGGCAGCCAAACAAAACCCGATCTAATATTGGCTTTGATAAATGAGGAGAGAGAGAGAGAGAGAGAGAGAGAGAGAGAGAGAGAGAGAGAGAGAGAGAGAGAGAGAGAGAGAGAGAGAGAGAGAGAGAGAGAGAGAGGTTTTTTTGTTTGATCTGGTAGTGCCCCTATTGGGTTTGATAGATGAGGAGAGAGAGAGAGAGATATGGGTTTTTTTGTTTTGTTTGATCTGGTATTGGGTTTGAAATCTGAAAATTTGAGAAGATCTAGATGAAGTTGGTATTGGGTTTGAATGTTTGATTGCTAGACGCCCAGACGAAGAGAAGATGATATATATATATATTTTAAAATTTTTGTGTTGTTGATGGTTGTCAAATTGATTTTTATTTTTTATTTTATTTTATTTTATTTTATTTTTTTAATTTCTGTTATTTTAAAAATAAATATTTAGTAAAATTAAATTTTTAAATATTTAGTAAAATGATGTGGCATGATCTCCTCCACTCATTTGTTTTTTTTTTTAAATATATTATTAATTATATATATCAAATTACCTTTATAACCTTCAGTCATAATTACCCTTCATGTCCCCACTGATGAATTTACCTATTTACCCCTCGTTGACTCTCGTTGACTTGACGAAACCCTAACAGAATTGGACGGTAGGGACTGGAATCCATATTGTCAAAATAATGATGGACTGAAAGTTACAATATCAAAAAACCGTGAACTAAACGCAGATTAAGGTAAACTACAGGGACTAAAATACAATTTTCCTATAATAATATTTGTGGATTTTGTTGTAATTATAATGGTGAATTTAATGCACAAAAGACAAAACAATTTTGTTCTAATATGACAAATCAAGGGTATTTACGTACTTTAACTTAAATTGTTAAAGTCAACTGTTATATTTAACATCGTTAAACCGTCAGAAGGACCAATTTGGTCAGTTTTAAAAAGAGATGGACTAATTTGGCACTTTGAAAAAAATGTGATGACCAATTTAGTCATTTTTGTAAAAATCGCAAACAACCTGGAATTTTAAAAAACATCCAGGACATAATTGGTAATTGCACAAATAAATAAAACTAAATAAATTGTTTTTACTATTATTATTATTATTATTATTATTATTATTATTATTATTATTATTATTATTATTATTATTAAATTTTAGTACTGTCCGTGTCCCTCAAGCCCACAATTTTTTAAAAACTTTATTAACATTTTATCATAATTTTTTTTATTATTTACATTTTTCTATTATAATTTTATTAAATTTTCAAATTACCCTCCTTAGACCCTCTAAATTTGATAAAGCTAGCTTCACCCATGTTCACACTTTGATGTAGACGAAAGCTATGAGAGAGACAATCACACGAATTCGAACAAGAAGTTTTCATAATCCATGTTGATTCTACTGAATACCAGGAAAAAAGAAGAGAAAAGTTGAGATATGTTGGATATGGCTCGTATTCTCAATGATTACCAAACGTGATTCAACCAATGCGGAAACTTCTTGGAAACGTGAGAGCGTTTGGGAATATGAGGTTATGTTTGAAGGAGGCTTGAAGACCGAAAAAGAACTAAAGAAATGGATTCTGAAGGGAACCGCGGTGCGAACAAGGCGCACCAACTGCGGCATAGGGAGCGGTACATTCCAGCAAGTATTACGCGGTGTAGACCGTGGTGGAGGCAAAGGCACCAACCACGGTATTTTGAGTGGTGGACTTTAGTGGCTTTACGGGTTGAGGTCACGGGTTGCACACCGTGACCCAAACCGCGGCTACGGCGGATTTTGCTCAGATCAGGAATATTATGCGAAAATAGGAAATGTGTTTTCTTTTGGAAGTTTTTGTGCTTATCGAAAAAGGAAAAAAAAAATAAATTGTCTTTATACAGATTAGGAAAGTCTTGTACTTGAAGGAAAATGATTCCTCCTTAAAAGAAGACTTGTCATAAATAGGAAATAATATTTATGTGGAATAAGTAATTCTTGTACGTATATGAGAATGATTTCCTTTTATTTTAAACTCCTTGTAATTCATATAAATACACCATAGTAGCTAGGTTATTAGGTGTGGAGCAAAATAGCAAATACTAGAGATATCTCAAAGTGAGCATTGGGTGTAATCAGGTTTGGGGTATTATTTAGAGAGAGAATCATAAGTGTGTGGTTGTAACAATTTACTACATATTGGAACTTACTCTTGTCGTCCTGACGGCCGTGGTTTTTTTTCCCTGATTTAGGTTTCCACGTAAAATTCATGTGTTGTGTGTGATTGAATTTGATTACTTCTCTTCATCTTATTTTTATTTATTATTGTGTTTGTTTGTATTCTATCCGGTAGCGCTTCCGCGCATGTAGTGATGTTTGTTCGCTAATAAGATAAACTCAAATAGTTTTTATTCATCAAAAGATAATCTTCCAAATCCTAATACAATATACTTAAATAGGAAAAGAAACGAACCCGAATTCCACAAGGAATCGAGATCTCCTAAAGTTCTAACGCTGCTAAACGAAATCGGGAAAGAATTTCATCTAAAAAACTGAAAACAACTCCTAATCAAAAAGGAAAAATACTTGATTGTTGCACTAGTACAATAAAGTTGAAAGATTCCATCATAATATAATATCATGAGAGAAAACCAAAACTAACCATTAGAATTATTAAACTTTTGTTAGTAACCACTTTTGAAACTTTAATTGTTAATAACCACTTTTTAAAAAAAAAATTCAGTGTATATCCATAAATTACCAGAGTATCCTTGAAAATAGTTTTTTTAAAAACCTCGAAGCAAACTTGAAATCATGACTAAATAGAAATGTTCAAACTTGAAATCATGCCTAAATTGAAATGTCCAAACTTGAAATCTGGACTAAATTAAAATTTTCCCATTCTTCTTCTTCCTCTTCTTCTTCCTTAGGTTTAGGTTTTTTTTGTTTTTGTTTTTTGCAGACCACGGAGGGGGGATCGATCGTCGACAAACCAGCGAACGATCGCCGACGCTCACCATCGCCATCCCGTTGCTGGTGAAGCGCCGGTGAAGCACCAGTGAAGCAGTAGTGAATCGATGAACCAACGAACCATCTGGGCTTGAAGGACAACGCGAAGGACTACCGCGACACCTAGAAGCTTGCCGAAGCTCGATGAGAGGCAGATTGTGGAGAGAGAGCAGAGGAGAGAGAAAGAAAAAAAGAGAAAAAGAGAGAGAGAGCTGATGATCGGGGAGAGAGAGTGGCAGACCGGGGAGAGAGAGAGGCAGATCGTGGAGAGAGAGCAGAGGAGAGAGAAAGAAAAAAAGAGAAAAAGAGAGAGAGAGAGAGAGAGAGAGCTGATTTGGGATGTTTTTATATGGGGACATTCAAGTAATTTTATAAAAACATGGTTATTAACAAATAAAATTTCGTTTGTGGTTAAAAACAAATTTCCCATAATATGTGGTCATTTTTGGCAATTTCCAATAATATCATTCCACTTGTAAAAAAGTTAAAGCTGCACATGAGCTGTTGGTCAAAGCACTATCATTTCCACTTAGAAAAGATGATTACTGTTTTCTCCAATTTGTTTATAGGGCAAATTGCGCTGCACCCATTGGGGTTTGGGCAAGTTATACTTAATTGGAAAAGTTTTGGTATTATACACTAATACCCCCAAGACTTAAATTTGACTTTGAAAATACCTAAAATGCCCCTAGTTGTATTATTTTATACTTTATTTTTTTTACCTTTTAACCAAAAACTTTAATATAAAAAAAAAAAAAGATATGATTTATCAAATAAATAAATAGTTTTAAAAAATTAAATAAATAAGTAAAAAGTTTTAAAAAATTAATTAATTAATTAAAAAATTAAAAACATTAATTTTTTTTTAAGGATATCCATTAATAAGGATAAGAAAAGCTCTAAATATCCAAATTTTTACGATAAGGATGATGGTGAGAGAAGCTTCAAGGTTCCCAACACCGGGGGTCTTCTTGCCTTCTTCAAGTTCAACCACTTCCTTTAGTGTTGGGAACCTTGAAGTTTCTCTCACAATCATCCTTACCTTAAGGGTGCGTTTGTTGCGTGGGATATGATTTGACTATTTTTAAGACATGAGATTAGATTGGATTGGATTAATTATAGTGTTTCCAGTGTTTGGTGTAACCTGAGATTGGACTAAATAATCCAATCATGTGTTTGGTATGTGATGGGATTGGATAAAGATAAGGTAATAATAAATAATAAAAATGTAATGATAAATAATAAAAATATTAAGTTATTTAAAAAAAAAATCCAATTAAAAATTGGATCCATCTCTTTCTCTTTATCTAGATCTTTCCTTCTCTCTCTCTCTCTCTCTCTCCCATCTCTTTTACTCCTTTCTCAGTAGCTTTCTATTCTCACTCCTCCAACCCTCTCTTCTTCTCCCGATTACCACGTTTTTTCGTGGTTTTTTTTTTTAATTGATCTGCCGCCGAGCCCCTTCTCTCTCTCTTTCTCCTTATTCTTCTTCCCGTCTCTTGGAGTGAATGGATTTCTTTATGGGTTTAGGTTGGGGGTGGTCGCCGGCGATGAGAGCTCTCCTCCGCTGAGATGAGAGATCAGCTGATGAGGGTGGTTGGGTGCTTCCGGTTGTTAGGGATGATGGTTGGATTTAAGTGTTGAATTTTTTTGGATTTACTTTTAATTTTTTGATTTTGGTTTAGTTTGACTCTTTTTTTTTCAATTACTTAGAATCTGGTGTTGAATGGAGTTGCAGGTGGGGGAGTTGGGTGGATTCGGTTTTTTTTTTTTTTTTTTTTTTGGTCTAGTGGGGTGTTAACTTCTGGGTTTCTATTTCTTGTTGGTGGTGGTGGTCTATGGGAGCTGATGTGGAAGTTGGGTGATGACTGGTGTGGTGGTCTGTGTTCATCAGAGTTCATCTGAAATTATTATTATTATTATTATTATTATTATTATTATTATTATTATTATTTTAATTGATTGAAGAAGAACAGCCAAATTTGCAGGGGATAAAATAATCCCGTTGATTCGGAGGGGTTTATTTTATCCTCCTTTGATGGGATAAAAAAATATATATACTAAAAATAGTCCAATCCCAGTCCAATCCTATGCAACAAACACAACCTAAAAGTTTATATATTCAGAGCTTTTCTTGTCTCTATTAATGGATATCCTTAAAAAAAATTAATGTTATTAATTTTTTCATTTATTTATTTAAACTATTTAATTTTTTAATTTTTTAAAACTTTTTATTTTTTTAATTTTTAAAAAAAACTATTTATTTTTTTTATTAAAAAACTATTTATTTATTTAATGAATCATATCTTTTATTTAATTTTTTATTTTATTAAATTTCATAAAGTTTTTGGTTAAAAGGTAAAAAAATTAAAGTATAAAATAATACAACTAGTGGCATTTTAGGCATTTTCAAAATCCAATTTAAGTCTTAGGGGTGTTAGTGTATAATACTAAAATTTTTCCAACTAAATGTACATTACCCAAACCTCAAGGGGTGTAGTGCAATTTGCCCTTGTTCAAATCAGTCATCACTCATCAATAATTCAAGACGACTTGGACGACGACAACTAAGAGTCTAGACGACTAAGACGATGTTGGTTTAGTACGTGGTTTCAGCTCGTAACATTTACTTGTAAGTTTATTTTTTATTTTTTTACATTATCTATCCACTGACGAGTTAATTTTTGATATAAATATATGCAATTTTTAGAATTAAATCATAAATTTTAAAAATATACTATGTGATTTTTTATTTTATGTAACATGTCTTAATTTAATAATCAATTTTCTGTTATGGAAAAATAAAAATAGTTTCAACTACACTATCAAATAAGATTAATGGATGAATAATATATCATTTGTACATGTGGAGAAATTTGTTTCAAATAAATTGATAGAGGCTATTATTAAATACCCTCTTCCCAAGTCAAAAAAAAAAAAAAAAAACTAAATAAATAAATTGTTTTAAGTATTATTATTGTTATTTTTTTTACATAACTAGGTTTGGAGGCTTCCCAATATATGTTTGTCAAATTGAGTTTTGTGTGTAAACATATATGTAAACTGATAATTTTGAATTTTTTTTATCAATATTTGAGTTTTATATATTTTGAAATATATATATCCTCACAAAACAAGGAAGCAATTAAAATCTAAATATATTAATATAACATAGAGTACAATTTCAGTTCATGTCAAAATAGAGTTTTACATCATCAATTAATGAGCTTTTCATTATCTACAGATATAAAATTGTAAAATCCAACTAAGTTTTATAAACTTTCAAATAATATGAAAGATTTCACAAGGCATTATTCCGAATCATAACCATTTGCTAATCTAACCTATCATTCTATCCAAGTTTTGATTGCATTATTATTATTATTATTATTATTATTATTATTTTTTACCAGAATTGGGACTGTGGATGGTAATAATACCTGCCATGTCTTGATTCTAACACCATTCATTGTGTTGTGCACAACGGATAAATAGTAACATCTACAATAGCAACATACATTGCAGGTATACATCTACAATAGCAATATACATTGCAGGTATGAATCCATTATTGAAACAATGACATAACTTCAAATTAGTGTGTTCCTCTTAAAAGCATAAAACATGATTCTTGAAAACAAATTTCATTTTTCTTTGTACAATATTCCTTTATTCCTTGCTTTATTTGTCTCTTGAAACACAAAGCTCCAAATTCTTGAAGATTAATATTTTCTTCTTTGATTTTTTGCTGATAATTCAACTTCTTCATACCCATTGTCATAATTCTATTTTAAAGCAAACATATGAATACAATCACATGTAAGATAACCACAGTCAATTATATACAATTAGGATGAAATAATCAAGAGCTCAAATTTCATATACCCAGATGAAATCATGACAAAATTTATGAGCCACCAATATATTCACAAATACTAAACAATAGGCTGCACCTAGCCCCATATATACCAGTTGGATGAAATTGTACAAATTCCAAATCCTAAAGGAAGAATAAATCAAGAGACATGACATAAGGTAATGAAAACTAATTCGACAACCCACTTCAAGATCAAGAAGCAGTAAAACAAACCTCGAGTAGGAGCCCAGCACAGGCAACCATTGCATTGCCATCTCCTGTGCACGTATGAGCAGAGGTTGCAGAATGGCCCTGAGAGAAAGATGCATTAATGATGAAAATAATATTGTCAAGGAAGACAGATCAACAATGTAAATATCACTGCTTATTTCAAAACAAATAAGTATGCGAAAAAGGTACAGTAACCCTGTGACCAGAATTGTAGATGTAGCTTGGAACCGATGTAATGTTCCGTCTTCCATGTTTAATGCAATTACTCCTGGGCAGCTACCTGCGCATTGCTTATTAACAATTGAAAAAATTTAACCCATATGCACTTCATTATGTTTAATCAGGATCACAAGCTCCATTGAAGTACTTCATGCAAAAGGAGAAAGATATTTGTTTCACTCATATATGAGATGATTAAAGCTTAAAAGTTAAAGCAGCACATACAAAATTGGTTCGATTAGAAAACAGGAATGAGTAAATATTGAAAGCAGACGTGGTAAACAGAAAGAAGGAATATAACATGGGCAATATCTGAGGAACTAATGAAATAGAGAGATTTCACTAAAAAGCATAATATAGTCCTTTATTAATCATACCACACACACAACTGCAGCAGAAAACATCTAACCATTTCTTTAGTTGTGTTTCTGCCTCTGGTTTTGTAAATTGTATTATATTGTATCCTCAAATCATCAATCATGAAGACAAAAACTCCCAGCCCCCATCAAAATAAAAAGTAAAAAAAATTGATGAAAGCTTAGTTTTTAATGCAATAACTAATCTAATTTTAATTTCTCATCAGTAATATCAAATGGGCACCTAGCTAGTTAATTGAAAAACTGTTTGATGGGGAAACCCAAATTTAGTATTATGTTAGCGGATATGTAAACATCAGGTATGGTTCATATAGAAGAACATATATTATTGAGATGTCCAGGAATAATAATAAGAAGAAAACAAAAGAATAATAGAAGAGTTCTGTTGTCAACTTGTTCAAATAAATAAATTACATTACATGGCGGTGCTAAACGTCTTACATAATATCCTAACAATATATATCTTTCATGGTGGATGTCTTTATCAAACTACATTACATGTCAAATTTCAAATACATTCTCTTAGTAGAAAAATCCAAAGTCAACTTTTGCATTTAATTAAATTGAATGTAAACATAGCAAAATGATGCCAACAATTGGTTTGAGTTATCCACTACTAAAACCATTACTAATATTTAGGATTAATTTTGGTATTTTACAATCATGATTAATTTTTAAAGCTTAATCAGATTAGTTGTTTTCATACTAAACAACCGATTTTACTATAAAATGGAAAATGAAATGAGAAGATATGTAACAGAACAAGAGCATACATGAGAATTCAACGGTTAATGAATTCAATGTGTAGGCACCAGTGCACCACTAGCTTTTATACTTCTGAATAACAACAAAATATTGTCCAACTTCAAATCTATCTTGCTTCCTGGGATCTTTACTTGACTCAACAAAACATGCATAAGAATATAAGATAACCAAACAAATACGAATTCGGAACTCATTACTCAATATATACAAGTAATAACATTGATTATGAGATGTGTTCATGAGGTTTGGGTACAATATCGGGTAGTGTCATATTCTGTACAGAGAGAAGACAATTTTACCGGCTCTAAGTTAGTTGGTCAGAAGCATATCCATTTCCTGACTTTGGGGTTTCATCCGGCTTATTGAGTTAGAAAATAGGGCCTCATGCTGCTTCTCTACACTTGCTATCCACATGACTGTCAGGCATTAACAATGCGAAACCTGTCACTTGCTCGCCTAATTACGGGATAAAAAGTAGGAGAAAATAACAAATCAGAGAAATCCGAATCTGATGACGATCCTTAGGTGAATTTTCTAGCTATATGTATAACCACATAAGTGTTTAACCATGTAAAAGAAATATGCGAATATAGTATCCCTCAAGCCATACCCTAATGAGCAAAGCTCTAGAATATACTGGTTGCCAAACAAGGAGATAGAAAGATGGCCCCTTTTGTAGCTAACATGAATTTATCTTCATTAAGAAATGCTCCGTGGTAAAAAAAAAAAAAAAAAAGGGTACATGCAGCTGGACGCAGATTTAAGGACAAGCAACAAACTGACTTGCAGTGACGCACATGGTTTCACTTGTCAAGAGTAGTGACACATTCAAGTAAAATATGGTGATTGATAGCTGTTTAGGATATGATAAACTTCATGATGGCTTGCGATTTAATATAGGTGCAAAATGGAGATGTAAGTAAGGCCAATGGAAAGGTTAAGGATTTCTACCTTATCATTGACTCTAATAGTCCATGCATCAGTTCTGGATCCGCAAACAGGATCCCCAACCACATAGGTAGGTGGGTGAACAGCATTCTTCAAGAGTGGAACTCTATCAGGAGCATATTCATCATCGGTGTCATAGTATTGATGTGGTCCAAGAACCTTGAGCATCAATGCCAATAAAAAAGATACCCCCTGCAAATGAAGGACACCGTTAATCATCCAAATCAGGAAAGGGAATTCTACAAACCTAAAAAATTGTTATGTTAAATCCGGAAAACTTATTCTTTTTTGGTGTGAGGGAAGTGTGCAAGACTCAATCATTCCCCAGACCAATCTATAAGGCTTCTACAGGTTGAGAGATACCTGTACAGAGACAATTGACAAGCCTATCCATATGCAGATCTCAAAGTTAGACCTGATGAATTCCTTGAATTGAGTAAAACTCCCACTTGGATCCTCCGGAAAGTCCTGATGACAAGTTGAATTTTATTAAGACAGTACTTGTATATTTTCTCAAAAAAAAAAAAAAAAAAAAAAAAAAAAAAAAAAAAAGTGTAGCCATGTAAACTGCAACCTAACCTCATGAAATATCATATAAACTATTCAAATGTTTGAATGTATAATATACCTCCTCCCAGTCAGGGTTGAAAAACACATCAGCTGTCACTCCAGCCTCCAGCATAAGGAACAAAATGACAAAAAACATATACTGTACCCGTTTAAGGTCAACAATGAACTCTTATTCAGATACTACTAGTTAATGTAACTCCAATGAAGCAATGTTGAGGTTCTATAAAAAATTTCACAACGAAAAAAATAATTTGCATTACGCTAGTACTATAAGTTTCAGAAATAGGAAATAGTAGAATCTATTTATTAATCTCAAAGGGTTCAATTCTCAAGAACCAAATATCTGAAAAACCGAGATGTAAATTTAATACTATATACATTATTAAAAAGCAATTAAGAAGTCATGAAGCCTTTATAGACTGCAATTCAATGCGGTTACGGTGTCAGACTTCAATACTGACCATAAAATTTCACCATAGATCCGGGTCAAAACCATTGGATATTATTTTGCAAAATTGGACTTCTATTTGCAAGCAACGAAGTATTGCATTGAGACTGTTATTTGCAACTCCCAGTACATAGTAGCATGGTTTATTCATAATAATGCTGGTCAATTTAGCCTAACCGAATCAAACAGATCAATCCACAAGTAAATTTCCATATTCTCAAACTAGCGTAATTAAATGGAAACAGAGCCTGTATAAAATGGTAAAATTAAGGAAGCATTTATACTCATTTACCGATTAGGGAAAAGGATACTAAATAAAGGCAACAACCATTAGCAGTTTCAGCTGCAATATGACCTGAGCATGTGATCACACACAAAATGACCCCAAGTCCAAGGAAACTGTAAATGAACCTGCAATACATGCAAAATAAAATGCTATAAATTGAATGCAATAATTCAGATGAGAAAACATTATATTAAACTATTTTGCATTCATTGTTTGCAAAAAGAAAAAGA
Organism: Acer saccharum; assembly: GCA_030490815.1. NCBI lineage: Eukaryota > Viridiplantae > Streptophyta > Magnoliopsida > Sapindales > Sapindaceae > Acer > Acer saccharum. The sequence goes on along the minus strand of CM059874.1, from coordinate 35,785,783 downwards.
TAAAAATAAAAATATCTAAGAACAGGAATTTCACCCCTTACATTATAGTATAAATGTTTCATATTTTCAACTGAATCATGATGACAGAACCAATCTCTAGATGGTCAGGTCCTTTAAAACAGAACTCCATTAACATTACAAAATACTAATAACCAAAGGCATTGGAAGGGTTTCCAAACTAATAACCAAAGAACACCGAAAGGGAACGCTATGCCACTCCCTCTTCCCCCAATGCAGCTTTTATTGCAAAAGGAAATTCAGCCCGCCTAAAGAAACCAATAAGCTTCAATAACCATAAACCCAATAAAAAGTACTTCGAAGTTTATAACTTTCTAAACCACTACACATACAACTTTGAAAAGGAGTGGGGGACAAATACAGACAAAATTTCCATTTGTTTGTTCTCAGTAGGGAGAATCATCAAACTTCAAAGTTTATAACTCTTAAACATATGAAAAATTAAATACAGATTAGTTCAATTCATTCTCTCTACCTACATTCTTTCAGCAGCCAACAACAGAGAACCCGGGTAACAAAACAAGTAAACCAAACCAAAAAAAAATATAATCAAAACTTTATCAAATTCCCAGTCAGCAAACACATATTAATTCTACAAATTAATCCCCTAAAGTAAACCAGAAAAAATGCAGGCAATAAAACATGGGAAACTCAAAAACCGATTGATAAATATATGAAACTAATACCATGGAACTGGATGATCACCGGCAGGAGGGAAATGACCCATGTGTATCTCCCAAACCCTAATCAGCCACAATGCGTACAATATCATCGCAATGCCCACCATTCCAATCACCGAATTCACCATCTTCAATAATGATTGCATGCAACTCCTCACCATGTTCACCATTTTTTAATTTGTTGCCCAAGAACCCAACCTAGTAGATCAAATTATGAAAAAGAAAAAGAAAATTAAAAAAAAAAAAAAATACAGCCGCGCTGAACCGTAGATTGAATCCGAGAGGAACAGAATCTAGGGTTTTTCTTTGGTTTGACTAAATCCGAGAATTGTTAGCTAGCCAGACTGTTCGCGCAATATTTATTTTATTTTTGCGTCAAGAATTTAGGATCTTTTCTTTTATTTATTTTTCTATTTTTTTAAGTTTACTATTTACGGAGCAAATTGCAATGAACCTCTATGAGGTTTGCCCTTTTCCGTCCGAAAACAACTTTATCAAAAATTGATACTCAGCTCCTTTGCTGTTAGTCGAATTTAATTTTATCAAAAATTGACACTCACGTCCATTCCATTAGTTAAATTTAAATGTTGACCAAGTTTGACTGTCAAAAGACTAAACTACCCTTGATCCCTAAATAAAATAAATAATTAAAAAAAAAGACCAATTCAGTTTTTAAATGGTGGAAATCAAAATTCTTTATTAATTTTTTTTTTTTTTAAAATTTGAAAAACTGAAAACAAAAATTAATGGATCTTCACTATTAATCTTTGAGATGGATGGTGGAGATTAAAAGAATTTTTTTAAGGCAAAAAAGAAAATAATAAAGAGAGAGAGGTGGAGATCCATGGAGATCGGATATGAGTATTGTTTGGCCAATATATTGATTTAATAGAAACGAAACAAAATCATAATATTTTTTTAATGGATCTTCACCATTTTTCTTTGAGATGGATGGTGGAAATTAAAAATATATATTTTTTATGGCAAAAAAGGAAATATTAAAGAGAGAGAGGTGGAGATCCATGGAGATATGAGTATTGTTTGGCCAATATATTGATTTAATATAAACAAAACACAATCATATTACGAATAGGTAGTAAGTTTTATATGTTATGCAAACTTGCTGTACTTTTTTAGTATATGGGAATCCATCTTTTGATGATTTACATGACATACATGAGGTTTTTGAGGTGCAAACAAAATTCAAGTTCAATTTATTGTCAAAAAAGAAGAAGTTCAAGTTCAATTTTATATATTGTTGATCAAGCGGAATACTTGCATGAATCAATGTTCCATCAATCGCACCAACAGTACCCTACATAATTATTCAACCGGAATTAATATGTAAGAATTTATTGAATGGTTAAAAACTTGAAATGCCATGTGATGCATACCAGCAATATATTATGCTGCAGGATGTTCACTGCTCAGCAGGTCATGGTATCTGATCAATTTCTTTTTTTTTTAAATATAAAATTAAAAAGATAAAGATAAAGGAAAAAAAGAAGAGAGAAAATAGAAGTGGAAACAACAGAGAATGCCATGCATAGGGTCTCTGTAAGGTTCACTATTTGTATTGGCTTGATTCCATTGCAAAACACTCTATGATTGTATTAGTTGTTGCTTAGGACATTATTTGAAGAAAGGAAGCTCAAAGAGTGAAGAGCAACGCCTAGTGCAAAAGTCGTCTTCAAGAGGTGAAAATCGTCAAAGGTAAAACTTGACTTCCACCCTCTTGCAAGGCGTTAGCGCACACACACACAATTCATACATGTGTGTCCCTGCATCGTGGTTCAAACATTTGGTATAACACATTCACACACTTCATAGCATGCTCATGCATTGATCTTGTATTGACAAACATTGTGAAATTGCATGCTTTGTGACTATCTCTTTGATATGGCATGTTTGTGTGAATATGTGTTTATTTGTTTTCGTATTTTGTGTTTAGGACTTGAACATGTTCTTATTTAATGCCTTATCGAGTTCCGGTCGTTTCGGTTACTCACTCATAAGGTTTCGAGTCCAAACAAGTTGACTATGCTACTTTTCGTTCTCATTTGTTGTGTTGATTTCATCATCGGATTCCGAGATGATTTTTCAACCATTTTTCAAAGTTGAGTAGTCGTAGTCGTGCGTGAGGGAGTCACGGTTCGTAATCCAAAAACGGATTCGAAATCGGAGGTCGGATGCTCAAGATATGGGGCAACGAACCGAGGGAGCGCGCGAGAGGTGGGCAAACCACGTGTGGCCACTTGGCCAGCCCGTGTGGGAGGCCGTGGGCCCCACGGGCAAGGGAGCCTTCTGCTCCCGTGGACCCCACGCGCCCCCCACGGGGTGCTGACGTGGCAGCACGTGATTTGCTCGGAAATCTTCTCCTTTTAATCAAACCTCCTTCCCTCCACACTAATGCAATTTTTGAAGAACACCTCAAATCCCGCATCAGTTTTTCAAAATTTTTTGTTTACGTGTTTTGATCATATCTCTCTCATACGAACTCGAAATCATTCGATTCAAAAACCAAAATTGTTGGTCTCGAAGAGAGCTATAAACCCCAAGCATTTCCAGAGGCAGTTGACTTCGGCATTTTTCTCAGCTGGTCAATTTCCAGTCCGTGGTCAGTACTTGATTTTCAACTTCTTCTTTTTCAATTTCATTTTTGATCAACTATTGATTCTTTCCATTTGATTGATGAAATTTGTTAAGAAGTATGTTAGATCACATGCTAGGGTTATTTGATCATTTGTTAATTGAGTTTTAGCTTTGTAATTAGTCTTGAACATTTATGTGCTAAACTTGAACTATCATGAAATTGATTCTAGAAAATGTATGAGTGATGTGCTTCATGTTATTTTCTATGTTTTATTTCATGATCTAAGAACTAGGTTTTTAGTGTGCTAAATTGAATATTGATACCTTTGTTCTTATTGTTTTGCATGTTTTGATTTCTAGATAACTTTTGTGATTGAGTGTTGAAATCATATTCTAGACTATCATTGAACATGTACATTTTGCTTGATTGATCATCTAGCTTAATTTGTTTGTGCTTGCATCATTTGCATCACTTTAGATCATAGCCTTGCATTAGGTTGAAGTCTCTAGCAAAGTGAGTGAAGCTTTGTGGATAGAGCAAGGGAGCCTTGATTAGAGTCGGGAGGACTCGGATAATCAAGCAAGGAAGTCTTGTCTAGGGTCGGGAGGATCCGGATAGGCAAGCAAGAAATCTTCCTAGAGACGTGAGCGTCTTGGATAGGAAGTTGCTTCCTAGAGGTGTAGGACACATCTCGGATAGGAAGTAGGCTAGGTGGTTCACTAGGCCCGAGGGTAGACTAGGAGTTGATAGCTTGAGCGGATATCATGAGTTGGTAGCTTGAGCGGATATCATGAGTTGGTAGCTTGAGTGTGTAAGTCCTTTTCATCATAGTGAATTGCTTCGCCGGTGGTTGTGGTATCAACCCGTGGATGTTTCCTCATTGAGGTTTTACCACGTTAAATCATTGTGTTCAATTTTGCTTTACTTTCCTTTATCTTCCATATATTACATTGATTGCACTTCTTGTAAATTGATTAACTTTTGTCTTAGTTAATTCAATTCATTTGCTAAATCTATTCAAGTGTATATTTGTCTTGTAATTTTCCGCATTATTTTTAATTGGAAGAATTTGGAGCCTATACCTATTCACCCCCCCTCTAGGTATATTTCACTACTACATTGAGGGAAATTTCATTTGGTATCAGAGCGGGTGTCTAGACGCACTTAGATTGATCCTTTCTTTGTAGTATTTTTGTGTTTGTTTTTTGTTTGTGATAAAATCATGATTAAGGAAGTATATTCCTATGTGGCTTCTTTTGTTGAACATATTGACTTAGATGAGAAAAAGATCAATGATCTTACTTTTGAAAATGAACGTTTATCCAAAGTCAATATGTCCCTCAACAAGAAGCTAGAAGATCATGCTCTTGGCTCAAAAGAATTCGATGAACTTAAAGACAAGATTCTAAGTCTAGAATTGAATCTTAAAGATAGCAATGATAGACTTGGTATCTTGAAGCAGGAAATTGAGCAAAGAGATTGTTCTCTTGTTAATGCTAAGAAACTTGAAAATGTGCTTAAATCCAAACTTAATGAGCATTTAAATCAAGAGAAAAAGTATGAACAATGGCTTGATAAATCACATAAAGATGTTTTGTTTAGTGATAACAAAGCGGAAAAATATGCCATTGAACTTAGGATGCTTCGTGAGAAACTTGATGAGGCTAATAGGGTGATTAGCAAGATGTCATCTAGTTCTAATAAAGTTGAAACCCTCATTAAAAGTGGAAAGCATCCATGTGACAAAAGAGGTTTGGGTTATATCAATGAGAAGGAGACTCCTTCATCTAACAAATCTACTTTTGTCAAAGCAAGCATTGAATCAATTGTAGGTATACTCTCTCAAGGTAAAGCTATGAAAGCTACCAAAGGTGCCTCTTCATCAACAAGGATGTTCAATGGGAGAACTCAACAACTTAAGCATCAAGAAGCAACAACCTCAAATGCAAGAGGTCAAGCATCAAGGGTTGCTCTTCAAAGAGGTAAAATTGTGAGAAGACCAAATGCTATGGAAGCAAATGCAAATGGTAAACTTCTCAAATTTACTCCTATTTGTCATCATTGTAATATGATAGGACATATTCGACCTAGATGCTTTGAGTACATTCGGAAATGCAAACTTGATAATGCTTTTCATGATATGTCTTTGAATGGACCTAGGCAATCATCCATGTATGGATATAGTAATAGACCTAGGAAGACCTTGGAAAAGCATGTTGTTGAAAGAGTTGTTGATGACTTGCTTGCTAAATCTTGTGTTGTGCCTCACTCTACTATGCATAAGAAAATTGATAATGCTTTGTTTGATATTTTTGAAGATGTGACCAATGAGGTCAAGGTGCATGTTGAAAAGTCTAATATTGAGTCAAAGCATGTTAGAAGTAAGAGTGAGAAGCATGTTGTGAAAAATGTGTGGATTAGAAAAGACACATCTAAATGTAATGTTGCACAATATGCTTTACGTGCCAACTCCTCCTATTCTTGGTACCTAGATAGCGGTTGCTCTAGGAACATGACCGGGAACAAAGAGTTCTTTAAGAATCTTGTTTTAAAGGATGGAGGTTGGGTTACTTTTGGTGATGGTACCAAAAAGCAAGTTCTTGGCAAGGGAACAATTTGTATCCCCGGATTGCCTAAACTTCGCAATACTTTGTATGTTGATGGGTTACAAGCTAACTTGATAAGCATTACTCACTTGTGTGAAATTTTTCAAGAAGTTAGTTTTAACAAAGATGTATGCACTATAATTGATAAAAAGGGCGATGTCGTCCTAAGAGTCAAAAGGTCTATAGACAATTGCTATTGTCTTGAGATAGATCCTCTCACATGCAACATGGCACATGAGTGCAATAAGCTTGATTTGTGGCATCAACGTTTGGGTCACATGAATTTTAAAGATTTGAAAAAGCTTGAAAAACATGGCATTGTTAGAGGTCTTCCTAATCTTGGTAAAAAGCTTGAGGTGGTTTGTGAACCTTGCCAATTAGGTAAGCAAACCAAAGTGCCTCATAAGAAAAATTCTTACATAGCTACCAAGAGACCTTTAGAACTTGTGCATATGGACCTAATGGGGCCAATTCAAACCGAGAGCATTAATGGCAAAAAGTACATTTTTGTATGCGTTGATGACTTCTCTAGGTTTACTTGGGTTTATTTTCTTAGAAACAAGACCGAGGCTTTTGATTACTTTAAAAAGTTTTGTAATCAAGTTCAAAATGAAAAAGGTCTTGATATCAAGAAAATATGTCGCATTAGGAGTGATCATGGGACGGAATTTGAAAATGCAAAATTTAGTGAGTTTTGTGATGGTTTAGGGATTTCTCATGAGTTCTCCGCACCTAGAACTCCTCAACAAAATGGTGTTGTTGAGAGGAAAAATCGTGTCTTGCAAGAGATGGCTAGGGTCATGCTCAATAGCAAGAAAGTCCCTAGAAACCTATGGGCCGAGGCGGTCAATACCGCTTGTTATGTGTCAAATCGTGTTTTCAAAAGGCCCGGCACAAAACAAACGTCCTATGAGCTTTGGAAAGGCAAGAAGCCTAATGTGAGTTACTTCCACACTTTTGGGAGTAAATGTTATATTTTGAATGATAGAGATCACTTAGGAAAGTTTGATGCAAAAAGTGATGTTGGTCTCTTTCTTGGGTATGCTATTAATAGTCGTGCATATAGAGTCTTTAACTTGACTATTAAGACTATCATGGAGTCTATCAATGTGAAGATAGATGATCTTAGCATGCTTAATTTGTGTGATGATAATGGTGTCAATGAACCTAAAGAGAACATGTTAAATGACACTAATACACCTATTGATGTGGCTAGTAGTGTTTCTAGTCAAGATGATGAAATTGATAGTCATATTGAAGGTGTAAGTCAAGGGTTGGAAAATGCTTTAAATGATAATCAACAAAATGACCAAGTTGTTGAACATTCTCACCCAAGACTTAGAAACTTACACTATCAAGGAGACATCATAGGTGATTTAAATGAAGGGGTTAGAACAAGAAATCAAATTGCTAACCAAATATCCTATGCTTGCTACACTTCTCAAATTGAACCCAAAAACATTAATGAAGCAATTGTTGATGAATATTGGGTTGGGGCTATGCAAGATGAACTTAATCAATTTGAGAGGAATGAAGTGTGGTCCTTAGTTCCTAGACCCAAAGATATAAATGTAATTGGCACTAAATGGGTGTTTAGGAATAAGACCGATGAAAGTGGCAAGATTGTGAGGAATAAAGCTAGACTAGTGGCTCAAGGTTACACTCAAGTAGAGGGTGTTGACTTTGATGAGACGTTTGCCCCGGTTGCTCGTCTCGAGTCCATTAGACTTTTGTTGTCCATTGCATGCATTAAAAAGTTCAAATTATTTCAAATGGATGTCAAAAGTGCTTTTCTCAATGGATACCTTCAAGAAGAAGTGTATGTTGAACAACCTAAGGGTTTTGTAGACCCACACTCTCCTAATCATGTGTTTAAATTGAAAAAGGCTCTCTATGGCCTTAAATAAGCTCCAAGAGCTTGGTATGATAGGTTGACTCAATATCTTATTGACAACCAATATAGGAGAGGTGGCATTGATAGAACTTTGTTTATCAAACATCATGATCATGATATTTTTGTTGCACAAATATATGTTGATGACATTGTTTTTGGGTCTACTAATAAAACCAAGGTTGATGAATTTGTTAGTGTTATGTCAAGTGAATTTGAAATGAGTATGGTGGGTGAGTTGAATTATTTTCTAGGAATGCAAGTGAAGCAAACTAGCATGGGCATAATGTTGAATCAATCTAAATATGCTAAAAATCTAGTTAAGAGATTTGGCCTAGAAAATGGAAAAGATTTTGAAACTCCCATGAGCACCACTTTAAAACTTGACAAAGATGAAAAAGGGAAAAGTGTTGACCAAAGCCTTTATAGAAGCATGATAGGTAGTCTACTTTACCTAACGGCTAGTAGACCCGATATTTGCTTTAGTGTTGGCTTGTGTGCTAGATTCCAAGCAAATCCCAAGGAATCTCACTTAAAAGCCGTCAAGAGGATCATTAGGTACATCAAAGGAACTCATAGTCTTGGTCTATTCTATTCATTTGATACCAATGATATCCTTGTAGGCTATTGTGATGCGGATTGGGCGGGAAACATAGATGACCGAAAAAGCACATTGGGCGGTTGCTTTTATGTTGGTAATAACTTGGTTTCTTGGTCAAGTAAGAAACAAAATTCGGTTTCCCTTTCCTCTTCCGAAGCCGAATACATTACGGCCGGAAGTGCTTGCACACAATTACTTTGGATGAAACAAATCCTTAAGGATTATGAGATAGAACAAGGAAAAATGACACTTTATTGTGATAACTTAAGTGCCATTAATATCTCTAAAAATCCGGTTCAACACTCCCGCACTAAACACATAGACATTAAGCATCATTTCATTAGAGATCTAGTTGAACATTCTATTGTTACTCTAGAGCATTTGCCTACTAAAAATCAACTTGCGGACTTGTTCACTAAGCCCTTGGACAAAGAGAGGTTTAAGACTCTTAGAATGTCCATTGGCATGATTTGTGTTGATTGATGTCTTTGTGTGATTGTGAGTGGCTTGATGAGCAAAACTTTAATTGTATATCATTGTCTTTAAGAGCTACTCACTTGAGAAGTAATGATCTTTAACAAGTATCTTTTATTGTTTTTAGATCATGCACTTGAGCTTGAAAATCTTATTTTTGAAAAGTGCACTAATGCTTCTCTTGTATGTTTTAGTTTTTGAGTTTTTGTGGTTGAATATGTGTAGATAATGGATGCATCTAGAAGTTTATTGTTAAGTACATGATAGATGACCTATGGTATGTATCCATTTTGCTTCGGCACAACATAGTAATCAACGAGCACCCTCATGGAAAGGGCTACACACCTTGGTTGTGAAGCCACCCAATGTAGGAAAGGGCTACGCCATTGTGATGAGTGAAAGCCGCCATGAGGAGTATATGTTTTTGTTAGTAAAATCAAAGAAGTGTTGAAATGAATCATTAAAAAAAAAAATTCTTTGATTCTAAGCCTAAAAGAAATGAAAAATAAAAGGCTTATTGGTGTATAGTTGAGAATTGTGAAATAGCTCGGGTTGACAAATAGAAACGGGAAAACGAGCCACATGCACACACACGCTCATATGTTGATATCTATTCATTTTAAAAGCAAAAACCGGATGAATATCGGTTTGACCTATTTTTGGAAAGGCTTTAGATGGATAGGTGTGGATAGAGTTTGCATGTTGATATCACAATTACTCCTACTATATATTTGAGAAGCATTCACACACACACACTTTGCTTATGTGCTTGATTCATTAGCAATGTGAGAATATTTTTGAGAGATTAATGAAAATCTATGATTCTCTCTTGAACTTTGACAAGTTATGAAATATTTTCTCTTATTGCTTGATTGTGTGATTGTGTGATGTCCCTTGTGAACAAATCTACTTGTTGATAATATGTGGAGCATATGTTAAGGGGGAGCTTTAGTTTATTCAACTTTCGCTTTCTATACGATTTGTTTGCTTAATATCTTGTTCTTTATCTCTTGTGTCCCTTGTCTATTCCTTGACAAAAAGGGGGAGAAAAGTATACCTCACCATGTTTGATATTGGGGAGTTTTTGTATACTTCACACCTTGTGTGGAAATTGTTCCAATTGTGTGAATCTTATTCCTCTTTGTGCTTAATTGTGACTTTGTCTTAAGGGGGAGAATTCTTGTCTTAAGGGGGAGAAAGAATTCTTTCTTGACAATGTTAAGGATAGTTGGTTCTTGGAAATTGGGAAACTAAGGGAATGCTTTAACATGAACATATTTTATTCACTTGAGATAATGCATTTGTGTGTGAGATAAGGGATATCTTCTTTGTTTGTTGTTTGGTTAAATAACTCACCATTCTTCTTTAGAGAAGATCTCTTGTTTGGTTGCTATTTTCTCTCATAGGTACTTTGAAGACCGAAAGAGGAATTCTTGAAGACTTGAAGATTTTTAGTCTAGAAATTTCTTTGTAATGTGAGATTGAGAGTATGCTATCATCTTGAGTTTATTTGAGTGAAACATTGTATAGTGAGGTTGAGTGTTTTTGCCAATGGAATAGCCAAAGGGGGAGATTGTAAGGTTCACTATTTGTATTGGCTTGATTCCATTGCAAAACACTCTATGATTGTATTAGTTGTTGCTTAGGACATTATTTGAAGAAAGGAAGCTCAAAGAGTGAAGAGCAACGCCTAGTGCAAAAGTCGTCTTCAAGAGGTGAAAATCGTCAAAGGTAAAACTTGACTTCCACCCTCTTGCAAGGCGTTAGCGCACACACACACAATTCATACATGTGTGTCCCTGCATCGTGGTTCAAACATTTGGTATAACACATTCACACACTTCATAGCATGCTCATGCATTGATCTTGTATTGACAAACATTGTGAAATTGCATGCTTTGTGACTATCTCTTTGATATGGCATGTTTGTGTGAATATGTGTTTATTTGTTTTCGTATTTTGTGTTTAGGACTTGAACATGTTCTTATTTAATGCCTTATCGAGTTCTGGTCGTTTCGGTTACTCACTCATAAGGTTTCGAGTCCAAACAAGTTGACTATGCTACTTTTCGTTCTCATTTGTTGTGTTGATTTCATCATCGGATTCCGAGATGATTTTTCAACCATTTTTCAAAGTTGAGTAGTCGTAGTCGTGCGTGAGGGAGTCACGGTTCGTAATCCGAAAACGGATTCGAAATCGGAGGTCGGATGCTCAAGATATGGGGCAACGAACCGAGGGAGCGCGCGAGAGGTGGGCAAACCACGTGTGGCCACTTGGCCAGCCCGTGTGGGAGGCCGTGGGCCCCACGGGCAAGGGAGCCTTCTGCTCCCGTGGACCCCACGCGCCCCCCACGGGGTGCTGACGTGGCAGCACGTGATTTGCTCGGAAATCTTCTCCTTTTAATCAAACCTCCTTCCCTCCACACTAATGCAATTTTTGAAGAACACCTCAAATCCCGCATCAGTTTTTCAAAATTTTTTGTTTACGTGTTTTGATCATATCTCTCTCATACGAACTCGAAATCATTCGATTCAAAAACCAAAATTGTTGGTCTCGAAGAGAGCTATAAACCCCAAGCATTTCCAGAGGCAGTTGACTTCGGCATTTTTCTCAGCTGGTCAATTTCCAGTCCGTGGTCAGTACTTGATTTTCAACTTCTTCTTTTTCAATTTCATTTTTGATCAACTATTGATTCTTTCCATTTGATTGATGAAATTTGTTAAGAAGTATGTTAGATCACATGCTAGGGTTATTTGATCATTTGTTAATTGAGTTTTAGCTTTGTAATTAGTCTTGAACATTTATGTGCTAAACTTGAACTATCATGAAATTGATTCTAGAAAATGTATGAGTGATGTGCTTCATGTTATTTTCTATGTTTTATTTCATGATCTAAGAACTAGGTTTTTAGTGTGCTAAATTGAATATTGATACCTTTGTTCTTATTGTTTTGCATGTTTTGATTTCTAGATAACTTTTGTGATTGAGTGTTGAAATCATATTCTAGACTATCATTGAACATGTACATTTTGCTTGATTGATCATCTAGCTTAATTTGTTTGTGCTTGCATCATTTGCATCACTTTAGATCATAGCCTTGCATTAGGTTGAAGTCTCTAGCAAAGTGAGTGAAGCTTTGTGGATAGAGCAAGGGAGCCTTGATTAGAGTCGGGAGGACTCGGATAATCAAGCAAGGAAGTCTTGTCTAGGGTCGGGAGGATCCGGATAGGCAAGCAAGAAATCTTCCTAGAGACGTGAGCGTCTTGGATAGGAAGTTGCTTCCTAGAGGTGTAGGACACATCTCGGATAGGAAGTAGGCTAGGTGGTTCACTAGGCCCGAGGGTAGACTAGGAGTTGATAGCTTGAGCGGATATCATGAGTTGGTAGCTTGAGCGGATATCATGAGTTGGTAGCTTGAGTGTGTAAGTCCTTTTCATCATAGTGAATTGCTTCGCCGGTGGTTGTGGTATCAACCCGTGGATGTTTCCTCATTGAGGTTTTACCACGTTAAATCATTGTGTTCAATTTTGCTTTACTTTCCTTTATCTTCCATATATTACATTGATTGCACTTCTTGTAAATTGATTAACTTTTGTCTTAGTTAATTCAATTCATTTGCTAAATCTATTCAAGTGTATATTTGTCTTGTAATTTTCCGCATTATTTTTAATTGGAAGAATTTGGAGCCTATACCTATTCACCCCCCCTCTAGGTATATTTCACTACTACATTGAGGGAAATTTCAGTCTCATAATCATAACTATGGTGTTGTTGTAGGGTCTATTTATCAACTAAATTTATAGAAAATTATAGATAGAATTATAGGTCGCTGATGAAGAACTATAAGTACTGAAATTGGAATATTTATATCTCAGATTTTCAATGTTTTGTTGTCTTCTTCATTTCTGGGTTTGCATTGGCCAGTTATATATATGCATGCAATCACCAATCCACCATATATTAATGTTATTGTTGTGTGAGAATGAGATGGAGACTCATGGAGTTGTTTATTTATAAAAACAGAGAGGCAGAAAGGGATGGAGAGAGAGAGAGAGATGATCGAGTGAGAAAAGAGAGAAGAAGATGAAGTATATAGAGATGGAGATGGAGACTGGTTTTCGCAAATGGAAAGGATATGGGATTTTGCAAATGGAGAAGAAGATGGAATCAGGTTTGGTTTTGCTGAAGAAAACCGAGAGAGAGAGAGAGCTGATATCTTTATTAGAATGGAGATCCAAGGATCTCCGGTCTCCACCTCTCTCCATCTTTTTTTTTTTTTTTTTTTTTTTTTTAAATCTATTTAATCTCTACCATCCATCTTTGAGACACAAAGATGGATGGTTCAGAACAAAGATCCATTTTTTGTTTTTCATTTTGTTTTTCTATTTTTTTCAATTAATTTATATTTTAACATTTTTATGAATGTTTGAAATATCAAAAACATCCTTAGCTTTAATGGTCTAACTTGGTCAATGGTTAAGTTTGACCAAATTTGACTAACATGTGGGGATGTGAGTGTCAATTTATGATAAAGTTGTTTCTAGATGCAAGAAAAAAACCTCATGAAAGTTTAGTGCAATTTGCTCTTATTTCTAAGAGTTCAAAATAGTTTATTATTTCTGTTGGGGGTAAAATTGAACCCTGATAATAGATTAAGCTAATACGACCACACATGCACAATTACAATGAGATTAAACAATCTGATTCTTGATTATGTTTTGGGAGAGCTACCAGCTAGCTCTCAATAGCTTTACAAATGTTTTCTCCTGTCCTTTTCTAGTACTTTTTTCATGTCCCCTTCAAAGCAAGGAAAATGGGGTTTATATAGTCCTAATTCTGACAACAAAGGGGCACACGTTGGGAGCGTATTGGAAGATGCCGACAGCTACCTCTGCGTTGTCAATGTTTGTCGGTTTTGACAATGAGTCCTCCGATACATTGACGGGAGATATAATCGGTGGGTTCTCCTAACGGGGGACGTCGTTACAGTGTGTGCGCTAGATGTTTACGATAGTTTTGGAGGTTGAATTATCGGAAGATAATGTTTGTCGGAGGTGAGTCCGAATCCGCAATAATATCCAACAATTTCTATTTTTTAAATAGTATATATATTTTTTTAATATAAAATCTGCTCGGCTACTCAAAAGTCTAACCTATAATGTTAAATGAGTTATCAGACCGAATGACTATCATTAACATTTATCCATCAAAACACAAGACATTTTTTAAATCGTATCATGGTCGATTATAGTTTCACTATTTATTTCTAATTTTATTTTCTTTTTAACTCATGAGTTACGAGTCTACCGGATTGCCACTCTTTCGACCCGCCAAGATCAATAATCACTATGTGGATGATGGGACTCCTCACACATGTCGAGAAAATATGAATAATATAATTGGAACCTCTACCATGAACATGATAAGGTGCTTACTATTTAAAATAAAAATAAATATGCACTTTTGAACTTATGGAAAATTTTATTTATTTTTTAAATTTTTTATAATTTAAATATAATGAAAATCTATTGAAAATAATTTATTTTTTTTACACATATAAAAAATAAATGGGTTAAAATTAAATATATAAAAGTTGTAATTACAAATATTTGAAATTGTTGTTGTGTTTATTTTTTGGTATTTACGATTTGTTTCTAACTTATACAATACAATAGTCATTTTAAGGTGATTTTCACCATTCTCTTTTAAAATTTGCTTTAAATACGTGTAGATACAACGTTTATACCTATAACAAAATGCTTCTCTTAAGAAAAGTTTTTAATACATTATCGAAAGCTTTTCACTAATTTTTAGAAGGAACTTTTTGATAAATTATAAAAATTCATAAAAAGTTTTACAAACTCTACAATTATTAGATATATCTATAATTTGATCGTAATAAAGCTGCATGAAATTTATTGTAATACATTAGATGATCAAACATTTCGAAAATGATTTGAAATATTTGAAAAAATATATATTTTAATATTTTATACGCCGTCCACATTTTGAAATATGAAAGTGGAAATGTGTAGTCGAGGATAAATGCTAAAGAAGTCAACATGAACGGAATTAAGGTTTTGGAAAATGACTTCAAGGTGAATATGTCAAATTAAAGCTTAGAGCATCTTCAATGTAAGCATGATTTGTGAAAAAAAAAAGATGCCACATAGGATAAATAAACGTTATGTTAATAATTGTGTCTCCAATGCAACTGTGCATATTCAACCTTAAGCTGACGAGGCAAAAAAAATATTAAACATTGTCAACATGACTGTCCACTTTCAAACAGTCTGTTGCATAGTTATTTTTTAGGTTGACTCGGCAAACATTTAAAATTGTCATTAATTTTTCATCTATTTTTGATAAAGAAATAAAATATTAAAAAAAAAAAGGGAAAAAAAAATGGACATGTCGTTAAAAAATTTGTGTTTTAGACGGAAACATTGGAGACCAAATTTTGAGTTGATTGTCTATCAAGTCTATTTTTATGCCACATATGAAGCAAGTCGCTTGACATTGTTGCAATGTCAACGATTATTGGTATGCAAACAACTTTTACATTAGAGATGCGCTTAGACTGGTTTCCCACTATATTTCTTCTTCCTATCTCCGGCTCTCCGCCTCTCTAGATCTCTTCTGGTTTCTTACTATTTTCTGTCTTTTAATCTCTCGGAGTCTATCTCTCCCCTCTCTTTCCTTCGTTTCTCTTGTTTCTTTCTTTCTCTGTTTGCCCAACCGAAATCTGCTTCTCCCTCCTCCCATTTTCTTCCTTTCATTCATTTCTATTTTTTATTATTATTTTATTATATCTTATCCACCGGATCACCACTTGCATTTGCCACCTCTCTCTCTCTACTTTCATCTTGCAAAGCCACCTGTATTCTTTTGCCTCTTCAATTTTTATTTTTATTTTTTTAAATTATCTAATTAAAAATCTAAGCTAAAATAAAAATTAAATTAAATTAACCAAAATGAGGTTAGGTTGAAAATCTGGAATCACGCTAGCCCTCCTCCCAGATTTTTTTATATGTTTTTATGTCAATAATTTTATCTAAGCTAAAAATATAAAATAACTGTTTTAATAATTATTGATTTTTTTTAAAAAAAAAATCGCCCTATCTAATTAAAAATCTGAGGTAAAATAAATATAATTTTAATTTTAAAAAATGAGGTTTTTATTTTAATAAGTTTATTTTATTTTCTGAAATTTTTATTTCAATTATTTTAGAATTTGTTAACGTATAGTATTTAATTATAAGGAAAAAAAACTAAGTAAAAGGATATATTGGTAATATACTAATGTGGGGTGTGCTTAGAGCATCTCCAATGGTAATGTAGGTTGTGAAAAAATTAGATGCCACGTAAGATGAACATTCACTTTGTTAAAAAATTCATCTTTAATACAACCTCTCTAGTACAACTTCAAGATGAGGTGACAACATTTTTTTTAGAGGTTGTCAACATGACTCTCTGATTTCAGAGAGTCTGTTGGACAACCATCTTGTTGGCCCAGTCATCAATCACTATTGTCTTCTACTTTGTTTTATTCAACAATTCTAAAGTATATTTAAGAAGACCAATAATAAATTGGCATGTCATTAAAAACATATATTTTACTAGTGAATCATTGGAGACCACTTTTTCATTTGGATGTCTATCAAGTTTAGTTACATGCCACATATAAAGCAATTGGCTTGACAACGTTGACATATCACCGTTTTTTCAAATGCAAGCCACATTACCATTGAAGATGTTCTTACAAGTTATAACATTTTAAAAGAATTTAATGTGGTATAAATACAAAAAGGGGTGCATATACGGTTTTTGAGGGGTGTAAATAACGCTACTCAAACATTTTTCATGATAGTTTGTATGAAATTAAGGACATAAATGTCGAATTACTGAAACCCTAACAAATCAACCAAAATGGTAAAAAGGTCTAAACAATAAATCTCTTGTAACAAGAGCATTACAATATTGAGAACGAGTAAAACTCCAAAAATCTTAAGCCGAAGAACATCCATGAGATGCTAAACTGAAAGGTTAAAGTCATATTTTCACATGTGGTATATTTAATGAGTTTGGAAATTGGAGGTTATTGGTGGCAACAAGTTTGTTGGCCGGTGGAAGATAATCTTCCTCAACTAAACACATTAATTACTTGGGTTGGTTATTTGCCTATAAATAGCACCCATTTGCTTCTCCAATCTTCATCCCAAGCTCTTCTCTTCTCTTCTCCCTAATTGTACTTTCCTCTTGTAGAGAAAGGTTGTAGTTCTCTCCTAAAATATTAGAGAGAGGTTGTAATCATTTGTGGTATAATAAAGTCCTTCAATCTTTGCCCGTGGATGTTTCCCTCAGATTAATTTGGGGGTTTTACCACGTAAAATTGTGTGTTAAGTTTTCTCTATTTTTCTCAAGTCTTTACTTTAGTTGCAGTATATTGCTTCCACATACAAATTCCTAACAGTGGTATCAGAGCCTCCGGTTGTATTCCGAGTTGCTAAGTTGTCAGATTCTCTAGGAAATTCTTAGTATGCTCTGTGGTTGCAGCATTGACTGATCTTCCACATCAGAAAAGAATTGTTCTTGAATTTACTGACTAAGAGCTCCCTGAAGTATACGTGGTTGCTGGAAATAAGTGTGGTGGTGTGGAAAGTGCATGTCTAGGAAAGGTTCTGGCTAAGGAAAGACTTGGTATTTAAGAGGACCATTGTGACCCACCTCTCTTTCCTAGGAACCTACCTGGTGTACTGTTCACAACTACGGTCACTATTCCAGTATACGGTACTATTCACACATACGATACTGTCACGGTGAAATAGTGTAACTCGATCCTAGTGAGAAGCAGTTCAGTATCAACAAAATGGTAACAAAGTTCAAGATTGAGAAGTTTAACGGGAGTAATTTCTCGTTATGGAAGATAAAGATAAGGGCAATTCTATTGAAAGACAATTGTTTGTTAGCAATTGGAGACAGACCAGCAGAGATCACAGATGATAACAAATGGAAAGAGATGGATGGCAATGCAGTTGCCAATTTGCATCTAGCATTAGCTGATGGAGTGTTATCAAGTATAGCAGAGAAGAAGACAGCAAAGGAGATATGGGACACTTTGACAAGATTATATGAGGCCAAGTCACTACACAACAAAATCTTCTTGAAAAGAAGACTTTACACTCTTCGAATGGCGGAATCTTCATCGATGACCGACCACATCAACATCATGAATACTCTATTTTCTCAACTTACAGAGTTGGAGCACAAAATAGAGGAAAATGAATGTGCAGAACTTCTACTTCAAAGTCTACTAGATTCGTATGATCAACTCATCATCAACCTCACGAACAATATTCTCGTGGAGTATCTAGTCTTTGATGATGTTGCAGCTGCTGTTTTAGAAGAAGAAAGAAGGCGTAAAAACAAGGAAGACAGATAAAAAGGTTCACAACAGGCAGAGGCATTAACAATGACGAGAGGGAGATCAACGGAACGTGGCCCTAGTGGGAGTCACAATCATGGTAGGTCAAAATCAAGAAGTAGAAAGAACGTCAAATGCTACAATTGTGGCAAGAAAGGGCATGTCAAAAGTGAGTGTTGGCATAACAAGAAGAAGAGTGGAGATAACAGAGCTCCAGAATCATCAAGCTCTCAAGGGTGTGTAGCAAGCACTTCAGACGATGGTGAAGTCTTATACAGCGAGGGCAATACTGTTGCTGAAGGTAGAAAACAGTTTACTGATGTTTGGCTTCTAGATTCAGCAGCCACTTGGCACATGACCTCTCGAAGAGAATGGTTCCACAAATATGAACCTGTCTCTGGAGGATCTGTTTTCATGGGTAATGATCATGCCTTGGAAATCGCTGGTATTGGCACCATCAAGATAAAGATGCATGATGGGACAATTCGTACCATTCAGGAGGTGCGACATGTGAAGGGCCTAAAGAAGAATCTATTGTCATTGGGACAATTAGATGATCTTGGATGCAAGACCCAAATAGAAAATGGGATCTTGAAAATTGTCAGAGGCGAGTTTGTGGTTATGAAGGCAGAAAAGATCACTTCAAATTTATACATGCTTAAAGGAGAAACACTTCAGGAAGCAGATTCATGTGTTGCATCAAACAACCATGGAGAAGAGTCAATGATAATATGGCATCGCAAACTAGGCCATATCTCAGAACGAGTTTTGAAGATTCTCTCTGATCAGAATTTGCTTCCCGGGCTCAAATCAGTGAGTTTACCATTTTGTGAGCATTGTGTCACAAGTAAGCAGCATAGATTGAAGTTTAGTAGTTCTACTGCTAGGAGCAAATGGATTCTAGACTTGATTCATTCTGATGTCTGGGAATCACCAAATATATCCCTAGGAGGAGCAAAGTACATGGTGACTTTCATTGATGATTACTCCAGGAGATGTTGGGTATACCTGATCAAGAGAAAGTCAGATGTGTTTGAAGTATTTAAAGCCTTCAAAGCACGGGTGGAACTTGATTCTGGAAAGAAGATCAAGTGTTTGAGGACAGATAATGGAAGAGAATATACAGATGGCGAGTTTCTTGCATTTTGTAAGCAAAAAGGTATTGAAAGACAGTTCACTGTCACGTACACTCCTCAGCAAAATGGAGTGGCAGAGCGGATGAATAGAACTCTTGCCGAAAGAATAAGAGCTATGTTGAGGACTGCAGGCCTATCTAATTCATTTTGGGCAGAAGCAGCCAAAACCGCCTGTTATGTGATAAATCGATCTCCATCGATAGCAATTGAGTTGAAAATACCAATGGAGATGTGGACTGGTAAGCCAGCTGATTATTCAAATCTACATTCATTGGGATGTCCTATGTACGTGATGTATAATGCCCAAGAAAGGACAAAACTGGATCCGAAATCCAGAAGATGTATATTCTTAGGGTATGCTGATGGAGTAAAGGGGTATCGCCTGTGGGATCCTACTGCCCACAAGGTTGTCATCAATAGAGATGTTATATTTGTAGAAGATCAACTCCAGAAAGAAGAAGACAACATCACTTTAATAGAAAATTCAGAGACTATTGATGTTCAGGTGGAAAATAATCCAGAACAAGAAGATTCAATTTCTTCTTAAGCAAAACCAGAGCACGAGACACAAGTAACAGATGAGCCTGAGGCCTCTGAAGTTCGACGGTCAACTCGAGAGAGGAGACCACCAGTATGGCACTCGGAGTATGTTATAGAAAGCAACGTAGCATACTGTCTTCTAACAGAGGATGGAGAGCCATTGACTTTCCATGAAGCTAAAAATAGTTCAGATGCATCTCTGTGGATGACAGCAATGCAGGAAGAAGTTGAAGCTCTACACAAGAACAAGACATGGGAGCTTGTTCCACTAACACATGGAAGAAAAGCCATCGAAAACAAATGGGTCTATAAGATCAAATGAGATGGCAATGACCAAGTGGAGCGATATCGTGCAAGACTGGTGGTGAAAGGATACGCTCAGAAAGAAGGCATGGACTTCAATGAGATATTTTCACCGGTGGTTCGTCTTACAACAGTCAGAGTAGTCCTGGCTATGAGTGCTGTGTTTGATCTACATTTAGAGCAGTTAGATGTGAAAAATGCATTTCTTCATGGAGAACTTGAAGAAGAAATTTATATGCTCCAACCAGAAGGTTTTGTCAAAGAAGGCAAGGAGAACTTGGTTTGCAGGTTAACCAAATCTCTGTACGGTCTCAAACAGGCACCGAGGTGTTGGTACAAGAGATTTGATTCCTTCATTATAAGCCTTGGGTACAACAGACTCAATTCAGACCATTGTACTTATTACAAGAGGTTTGGTGATGGTGATTTCATTATCCTATTGTTGTACGTGGACGACATGTTGGTAGCAAGCTCCAATAAAGATCGAGTCCAAGAATTAAAGGCACAGTTGGCTAGGGAGTTTGATATGAAGGATTTGGGACCAGCAAACAAGATTCTAGGGATGCAAATTTACCGAGACAGAAAAGACAGGAAGATTTGGCGTTCTCAGAAGAACTACTTGAGGAAAATTTTGCGACGCTTCAATATGCAAGATTGTAAGCCAATTTCTACCCCACTTCCTGTGAATTTTAAATTATCCTCAAGTATGAGTCCTAGCAATGAAGCGAAGAGGATGGAAATGTCTCGAGTGCCATATGCATCAGCAGTGGGAAGTTTGATGTTCGCTATGTGTAAGGTTTATGATTTGTATTGGCTTAATTCCATTGCAAAACACTCTATGATTGTATTAGTTGTTGCTTAGGACATTATTTGAAGAAAGGAAGCTTAAAGAGTGAAGAGCAACGTCTAGTGCAAAAGTCGTCTTCAAGAGGTGAAAAACGTCAAAGGTAAATCTTGACTTCCATCCTCTTGCAAGGCGTTAGTGCACACACACACAATTCATACATGTGTGTCCCTACATTGTGGTTCAAACATTTGGTATAACACATTCACACACTTCATAGTATGCTCATGCATTGATCTTGTATAGACAAACATTGTGAAATTGCATGCTTTGTGACTATCTCTTTGATATGGCATGCTTGTGTGAATATGTGCTTATTTGTTTGTGTATTTTGTGTTTAGGACTTGAACATATTCTTATTTAATGCTTTATTGAGTTCCGGTCATTTCGGTTACTCATTCATAAGGTTTCGAGTCCAAACAATGTAGCTACGCTACTTTTCGTTCTCATTCATTGAGTTGACTTCATCGTCATTTTCCGAGATGATTTCTCAACCATTTTTTAAAGTTTTGTAGTCGTAGTCATGCATGAAGGAGTTACGATTCGTAATCCGTAAATGGATTCGTAATCGGAGTTCGGATGCCCAAGATACGGCTGAAGAACGTGAGAGTGCGCGAGAGAGGCTAGAGTGGCCATGAGACCACGTGTGCCCCTCCCCGTAGGGGAGGCCGTGGGGCCCACGGCCAGGGACCCTCTCTGGTCCCGTGAGGCCCACGTGCCCCCCACGGGAGGGTGATGTGGCTCATGGTGATTGGCCTTGAAAAACCTTCTCTTTCCTCCTTTTAAACTTCTCTCCTTCCCTCCACACTTGTTGAAGAACTTGAAGTGATTTTCACGAAATTCTGCACATTTTCTTCAATTTTTCATTTTCTTATTTTGATCATAACTTTCTCATACGAACTCGAAATCAATCGATTCAAAAATCAAAATTGTTGGTCTTGAAGAGAGCTACAAACCCCCAGCATTTTTAGAGGCATTTAACTTCGAAATTTGTCCCAGCAGTCTCATTTTCAGTACGTGGTCAGGTTGTTTGTTTCAACTTCTTCTTTTTCAATTTCATCTTTGATCTTCTTTTGATTCTTACTATTTGTTTGATGAAATTTGTTGAGAAGCATGTTAGATCATATGCTAGGGGTGTTTGATCATTAGTTAATTGAGATTTAGCTTTGTGATTTGTTTTGAACATATATGTGCTAAACTTGATTTATCATGAAATTGATTCTAGAAAATGTATGTGTGATGTGCTTCATGTTATTTTCTTTGTTTAATTTCATGATCTAAGAACTAGGTTTTTAGTGTGATATATTGAATATTCATACCTTGTTCTTATTGATTTACATGTCTTGATTTCTAGATAATCTTTGTGATTGTGTGTTGGAAGTATATTCTAGATTGTCATTGAACATGTACATTTTGCTTGATTGATCATCTAGCTTAATTTGTTTGTGTTTGCATCGCTTGCATCACTTAGATCATAGCCTTGCATTAGGTTGAAGTCTCTAGCAAAGTGAGTGAAGCTTTGTGGATAGAGCAATGGAGTCTTGATTAGAGTCGGGAGGACTCGGATAATCAAGCAAGGGAGACTTGTCTAGGGTCGGGAGGATCCGGATAGGCAAGCAAGAAATCTTCCTAAAGATGTGAGCATCTTGGATAGGAAGTTGCTTTCTAGAGGTGTAGGATATATCTTGGATAGGAAGTAGGCTTGGTGATTCACTAGCCCGAGGGTAGATTAGGAGTTGATAGCTTGAGCGGATATCATGTGTTGATAGCTTGAGTGTGTAAGTCCTTTTCATATAGTGGATTGCTTTGCCGGTGGTTGTGGTATCAACCCGTGGATGTTTCCTCTTTGAGGTTTTACCACGTAAAAAATACTTGTGTTCATTTTTGTTTTTACTTTTCTTTATCTTCCATATCTTACATTGATTGCATATCTTGTAAATTGATTAACTCTTGTATTAGTGAAATCAATTCATTTGCTAAATCTAATCAAGTGTGCATTTTCTTTGTTGTATTCCGCATCATTTTTAATATTGGAAGAATTTGAGTAAATACCTATTCACCCCCCCCCCCCCTCCTAGGTATATTTTACACTATATTGCTTAAGGGAATTTCAATTGGTATGAGAGCGGGTGTCTAGAAGTAATTAGATAGGACCATATTATAGTGTTTGTGTTTTGTTTTGTTTTGTTGTGTTTTGTTGTGTTTGTTCTTTTTTGTAGCTATGGGTGATTTAATGCCGGAAGGTGCTTCTAGTGGTAGACCTCCTCTATTGAATAGTGGTAACTACTCCTTTTGGAAAATTAGGATGAGAGCTTACATTAGATCCATTAATGAAAAAGCATGGATAAGTGTTGAGGAAGGTTATGAGTTGCCTACCAAAAGGATTGAAGATGGCACTATGATTGTGAAGCCTAGAGCCGAATGGACGGCCATTGATTTTGATAATGCTAAATGGCATCATCGGGCGATGAATGCTATTTTTGGAGGTGTAGATTGTGCTCAATTTATCTACATCCAAAACCTTGAATCGGAAAAGGAAGCATGGGATACTTTGCAAACTACCAATGAGGGTACGTTAGCGGTTCGAAGGTCTAGAGTACAAATGCTTACTATTCAATTTGAAAGTCTTGTTATGAATGAGGATGAGAAGTTAGTAGACTTCCAAAATAGACTCTTGAATATCACCAACCAAAGTCAAACTTTGGGAGAGCTATATCCACAAGAGAGAATTAATTGGAAGATCTTGAGATCCTTGCCTAAGAGATTTAATGCAAAGGTGACCGCAATTGAAGAAAGCAAGAATGTCGATCTTATGAGGGTTGATGAGCTTCTTGGGTCTCTACAAACTTATGAGCTTGGGTTCAAGCCGAAGATTGAAGGTAAGGGAATAGCACTCAAGGTAACCAATGAGGAGAGTGAAGATGATGTGGCTTGTATGGTGAGAACTTTCAGGAAATTTCTAAAGAACATATGTTCTAAGAGAGAGGAAGTCAAGAAGAAGATCACTCCAAAAGAAGTGGTAAATTGCAAGGATAAATCTATGAAGAAGTTAATTCAATGCCATGAATGCAAAGGGATTGGATTTATCTCCACCAAGCGTGCTAATGAGAAGAGAGAGTCTAAGAAAGGATTAGCAATGGCGGCTTCTTGGAGTGATGTGAGTGTGAGTGATAAAGAAGAGGAAGAGGAGTCCTCGAATGAACGAGAATATACTAGCAATTATATTGCTCACCCGGCTATATATGAAGGAAGATTTGAGGATAGTGGTGAAGACTCCTCAAGTAATGAGGAAAGTGAATACTCTTCGAGTAGTGAAGATAGTGAAATCTCCTCCAATCAAGAAGAGTTCGAAGCCTCCTCAAATCAAGATTATATAAGCTTCAATGACAAGATCCTTCAACAAAAGAATGAAGAGAACAACAAGTTGAAGTTGATCAATGCTAATTTAGTGGTGATCTTTAAAGCTCTTGTCAATGAAAAGAAGATGTCTTTGGAGAAGATGAGCAAGCAAAGTGAAGTCATTAAGGAGCATGAAAAGACCATTGAAAAGTATGTCTCAAAGATGGAAGAAAGTGCTCAAGAGCTAGATGATCTAAAAGAAGACTTTACTATGAAGTTGTTTGCCATGGAAGGAGAGATTAAGCAAAAAGAGAACTCTTTGTCTATCATGAAGATAAAGGAGTGTGACCTTATAGATGAAGTCAAATCTCTCAAAGAGTCTATTAATGGCATGAAAATTGGAGCCATTAAGCTTGATGAAGTGATAAAACTTGGAAAGCATCATGGAGATATGAGTGGCTTGGGTTTTGTAGAAGAAGTTAAGAAGACTCCTACAACCAAGAACAAGTTAAGAATTTCCAAAGAGAAGAAAGACTCAACTATTATTCCTTCCAACATCAAAGACAAAGACAAGAAGAGCTATGGAACTTCTCAACCGACTTCTCAACCAAAGCATGCACACCCAAAAGGTAATTTTTCTAAATTCATTCCGGTTTGTCATTATTGTAATGTGGTTGGTCACATTAGGCCTAAGTGTTATGAATATGCTAGGCAATGCAAACTAGGAAATGTGGAACATGATAAAAATGTGAAAAAGTTACCTAATCATTCTCATAAGCATGAGTTTAAGTCTAGAGCTAGACATAACATTTCTAAGTTTATCCCGGTTTGTCATTTTTGCAATGTTGTAGGGCATATCAAACCTAAATGCTACAAGTATATTAGACAATGCGAACTAGGGAATGAGATGCATGCTAGTGAGATGAAAAAACTTCCTTTGGTTGTTTCTAAACATGTTAGGGCAATAGAGACTATGCATGATGAACATGTTAATAAAAGAAATCAACAAGGAAAGTTTGGGTTAAGAAAAATAATGTGCATACTTGTGAAATGGATAAATCTTCTTTGAAAGTTTCTAAACATGACAATAGCTTTGATGCTTTGAGAAATGTGCATATTGATCATATTCATGTGAAGAAACCTATCAAGAAAATTTGGATTGAAAAGAATAACATGCATGTTAATGATAATTATGTTAAGAAAAATGTTGAGAAGAAGTTGGTTAAGAAGAGTGTTAATCATGATCATTTAAAGAGTCTTGATGAAATATTTGTGCGTGGCAAAAATGTTAACTTTAATATGAGTGATGTTTTCATGAAGAAGATAGTTGATGATTTATCTTCTAGATTTCATATTGCCATGCGTAATGATCATGATGTTGTTTGTGTTGGTTCACCTAAGATCAATATGGTCAAAGGTGAGTGCTCTCATACTTGATTGAGTAGCACATATGAGAATATTTTTGTTCTTGTTTGATAAGAGTTCTAGGTTTGATGCTTGACTATGCCATTTTTAATGTGCTCGGTCTAGTATTCAAACTTGGAGTCTCTAGTCAATACATGAACTTAATATTCTCATAATCACTATGATAGTCAAAATTTGTTGATTAACTTTAAAGAAGTTGAATTTTGAAATCTATTTGGTGAAAATTTTTGTTAAGACTTTTAGAGAAAGTCATTTTTATGTAATTGTTTGAGTTGAAGGTGTTTGGTCTTTATTTTCTTGGGATGACACACCAACAACTTGTTGTCATGAGGACAAACAAGCCAAGAAAGCTCATAAAAAGAGCGGAGACCTTTCATTGGTGAAAAAGTTTGCTAAGGTATTTCTCTACTCTAAAAGCTTGCTTTCTATTTCATCTTTTCAACTCTTTGTATGCATGATATCATTGCACATAGATATTAGGCATCATTTCATTAGAGAACATGTTGAACATTCTATTGTTACTCTAAAGCAATGCCTACTAAAAAATCAACTTGTGGATTTGTTCACTAAGCCCTTGGACATAAGAGGTAAAACTCCTTGAAGATTCATTGGCATGATTTGTGTTGATTATTGTCTATGTGTGATTGTGAGTGGCTTGATGAGCAAAACTTTAATTGAAAATCATTATCTTTGAGAGCTAATCACTTGAGAAGTAATGATCTTAAATAAATAACTCTTATTGTTTCTAGATCATGCACTTGAGCTTGAAAATTTATTTTTTTGAAAAGTGCACTAATGCTTCTCTTGTATGTTTTAGTTTTGAGTATATGTGGTTGAAAATGTGTAGATAATGGATGCATCTAGAAGTTTATTGCTAAGTACATGATAGATGACCTATGGTATGTATCCATTTTGCTTCGGCACTACATAGTAATGAACGAGCACCCTCATGGAAAGGGCTACACACCTTGGTTGTGAAGCCACCCAATGTAGGAAAGGGCTACGCCATTGTGATGAGTGAAAGCCGCCATGAGGAGTATATGTTTTTGTTAGTAAAATCAAAGAAGTGTTGAAATGAATCATAAAAAAAATTCTTTGATTCAAGCCTAAAACAAAACAAAAAGGCTTATGGTGTATAGTTGAGAATTGTGTAAAAGCTCGGGTTGACAAATAGAAACGGGAAAACGAGCCACATGCACACACACGCTCATATGTTGATATCTATTCATTTTTAAAGCAAAAATTCGGATGAATATCGGTTTGACCTATTTTTGGAAAGGCTTTAGATGGATAGGTGTGGATAGAGTTTGCATGTTGATATCACAATTACTCCTACTATATATTTGAGAAGCATTCACACACACACATTTTGCTTATGTGCTTGATTCATTAGCAATGTGAGAATATTTTTGAGAGATTAATGAAAATCTATGATTCTCTCTTGGACTTTGACAAGTTATGAAATATTTTCTCTTATTGCTTGATTGTGTGATTGTGTGATGTCCCTTGTGAACAAATCTACTTGGTGATAATATGTGGAGCATATGTTAAGGGGGAGCTTTAGTTTATTCAACTTTCGCTTTCTATACGATTTGTTTGCTTAATATCTCGTTCTTTATCTCTTGTGTCCCTTGTCTATTCCTTGACAAAAAGGGGGAGAAAATGTATACCTCACCATGTTTGATATTGGGGAGTTTTTGTATACTTCACACCTTGTGTGGAAATTGCTCCAATTGTGTGAATCTTATTCCTCTTTGTGCTTAATTGTGACTTTGTCTTAAGGGGGAGAATTCTTGTCTTAAGGGGGAGAAAGAATTCTTTCTTGACAATGTTAAGGATAGATGGCTCTTGGAAATTGGGAAACTAAGGGAATGCTTTAATATAAACATATTTTATTCACTTGAGATAATGCATTTGTGTATGAGATAAGGGATATTTTCTATGTTTGTTGTTTGGTTAAATAACTCACCATTCTTCTTTAGAGAAGATCTCTTTTTGGTTGCTATTTTCTCTCATAGGTACTTCGAAGACCGAAAGAGGAATTCTTGAAGACTTGAAGACTTTTTATTCTAGGAATTTCTTTGTAATGTGAGATTGAGAGTATGCTATCATTTTGAGTTTGTTTGAGTGAAACATTGTATGGTGAGGTTGAGTGCTTTTGCCATGGAATAGCCAAAGGGGGAGATTGTAAGGTTTATGATTTGTATTGGCTTAATTCCATTGCAAAACACTCTATGATTGTATTAGTTGTTGCTTAGGACATTATTTGAAGAAAGGAAGCTTAAAGAGTGAAGAGCAACGTCTAGTGCAAAAGTCGTCTTCAAGAGGTGAAAAACGTCAAAGGTAAATCTTGACTTCCATCCTCTTGCAAGGCGTTAGCGCACACACACACAATTCATACATGTGTGTCCCTGCATCGTGGTTCAAACATTTGGTATAACACATTCACACACTTCATAGTATGCTCATGCATTGATCTTGTATAGACAAACATTGTGAAATTGCATGCTTTGTGACTATCTCTTTGATATGGCATGCTTGTGTGAATATGTGTTTATTTGTTTGTGTATTTTGTGTTTAGGACTTGAACATGTTCTTATTTAATGCCTTATTGAGTTCCGATCGTTTCGGTTACTCATTCATAAGGTTTCGAGTCCAAACAATGTAGCTACGCTACTTTTCGTTCTCATTCGTTGAGTTGACTTCATCGTCGTTTTCCGAGATGATTTCTCAACCATTTTTTAAATTTTTGTAGTCGTAATCATGCGTGAGGGAGTCACAATTCATAATCCGTAAACGGATTCGAAATCAGAGTTCGGATGCCCAAGATACGGCTGAAGAACATGAGAGTGCGTGAGAGAGGCTAGAGTGGCCATGAGACCACGTGTGCCCCTCCCTGTGGGGGAGGCCGTGGGGCCCACGGCCAGGGACCCTCTTTGGTCCCGTGAGGCCCACGCGCCCCCCATGGGAGGGTGACGTGGCTCATGGTGATTGGCCCTGAAAAACCTTATCTTTCCTCCTTTTAAACTCCTCTCCTTCCCTCCACACTTGTTGAAGAACTTGAAGTGATTTTCACGAAATTCTGCACATTTTCTTCAATTTTTCATTTTCTTATTTTGATCATAACTTTCTCATACGAACTCGAAATCAATCGATTCAAAAACCAAAATTGTTAGTCTTGAAGAGAGCTACAAATCCCAAGTATTTTTAGAGGCATTTAACTTCGACATTTTTCCCAGAAGTCTCATTTTCAGTACGTGGTCAGGTTGTTTGTTTCAACTTCTTCTTTTTCAATTTCATCTTTGATCTTCTTTTGATTCTTACTATTTGTTTGATGAAATTTGTTGAGAAGCATGTTAGATCATATGCTAGGGGTGTTTGATCATTAGTTAATTGAGATTTAGCTTTGTGATTTGTTTTGAACATATATGTGCTAAACTTGATTTATCATGAAATTGATTCTAGAAAATGTATGTGTGATGTGCTTCATGTTATTTTCTTTGTTTAATTTCATGATCTAAGAACTAGGTTTTTAGTGTGATATATTGAATATTCATACCTTGTTCTTATTGATTTACATGTCTTGATTTCTAGATAATCTTTGTGATTGTGTGTTGGAAGTATATTCTAGATTGTCATTGAACATGTACATTTTGCTTGATTGATCATCTAGCTTAATTTGTTTGTGTTTGCATCGCTTGCATCACTTAGATCATAGCCTTGCATTAGGTTGAAGTCTCTAGCAAAGTGAGTGAAGCTTTGTGGATAGAGCAATGGAGTCTTGATTAGAGTCGGGAGGACTCGGATAATCAAGCAAGGGA
The DNA here is from genome assembly GCA_030490815.1 of Acer saccharum. Classification (NCBI taxonomy): domain Eukaryota; kingdom Viridiplantae; phylum Streptophyta; class Magnoliopsida; order Sapindales; family Sapindaceae; genus Acer; species Acer saccharum. The sequence continues at coordinate 35,756,088 of CM059874.1, read as the reverse complement.
GACTTGTCTAGGGTCGGGAGGATCCGGATAGGCAAGCAAGAAATCTTCCTAGAGACGTGAGCGTCTTGGATAGGAAGTTGCTTTCTAGAGGTGTAGGATATATCTTGGATAGGAAGTAGGCTTGGTGATTCACTAGCCCGAGGGTAGATTAGGAGTTGATAGCTTGAGCGGATATCATGTGTTGATAGCTTGAGTGTGTAAGTCCTTTTCATATAGTGGATTGCTTTGCCGGTGGTTGTGGTATCAACCCGTGGATGTTTCCTTTTTGAGGTTTTACCACTTAAAAAGTACTTGTGTTCATTTTTGTTTTTACTTTTCTTTATCTTCCATATCTTACATTGATTGCATATCTTGTAAATTGATTAACTCTTGTATTAGTGAAATCAATTCATTTGCTAAATCTAATCAAGTGTGCATTTTCTTTGTTGTATTCCGCATCATTTTTAATATTGGAAGAATTTGAGTAAATACCTATTCACCCCCCCCCCCCCCCCCCCCCCCCCCTCTAGGTATATTTTACACTATATTGCTTAAGGGAATTTCACTATGATATGTACAAGACCAGACATTGCACAAGCAGTGGGAGTAGTTAGTCGACACATGGCAAATCCTGGTATAGAGCATTGGAATGCTGTGAAGAGGATTCTGAGATATATCAGAGGAACCTCAGATGCTGCATTATGTTATGGAGGATCAGAATTTACTGTCAGGGGTTATGTGGATTCGGATTTTGCTAGAGATCTCGATAAAAGAAAATCTACTACTAGATATGTGTTTACAATTGCAAAAGGAGCTGTGAGCTGGATTTCCAAGTTACAAACAGTTGTGGCTCTATCTACAACTGAAGCAGAGTACATGGCAGCTACACAAGCTTGTAAGGAAGCAATTTGGATTAAAAGGCTAATGGAGGAACTCGGGCACAAACAAGAGAAGATCATTTTGTTTTGTGACAGTCAGAGTGCCTTGCACATTGCAAGGAATCCAGCTTTTCATTCTAGAACCAAGCACATAGGAGTTCAATATCACTTTGTTCGGGAAGTAGTGGAAGACGGTCGTGTGGATATGCAAAAGATACACACCAAGGAGAATCTAGCAGATGTAATGACCAAGCCTATCAATACTGACAAGTTCATATGGTGTAGATCTTCCTATGGTCTAGCAGAAACGTAAGTAGCAGGAATTTGAGCAAAGATCAGAAGGATAAACAGACCATGAAAAGATGACTTCAAGTGGGAGAATGAAAGGTTAAAGTCATATTTTCACATGTGGTATATTTAATGAGTTTGAAAATTGGAGGTTATTGGTGGCAACAAGTTTGTTGGCCGGTGGAAGATAATCTTCCTCAACTAAACACATTAATTACTTTGGTTGGTTATTTGCCTATAAATAGCACCCATTTGCTTCTCCAATCTTCATCCCAAGCTCTTCTCTTCTCTTCTCCCTAATTGTACTTTCCTCTTGTAGAGAAAGGTTGTAGTTCTCTCCCAAAATATTAGAGAGAGGTTGTAATCATTTGTGGTATAATAAAGTCCTTCAATCTTTGCCCATGGATGTTTCCCTGAGATTAATTTGGGGGTTTTACCACGTAAAATTGTGTGTTCAGTTTTCTCTATTTTTCTCAAGTCTTTACTTTAGTTGCAGTATATTGCTTCCACATACAAATTCCTAACATAAACTAAGTACTTCTACTGCTTTACTTAATAGAGGAACATGTTCCCTTGATTATGAAACTCTAGAATAGTAGTCCAGCAGCATCCAATTTAAGGAAAAATAAAATAAAAACTTTGAAACAACATTGTAATCATTTTATTAATATGTTGATAATTAAGCTCGATTAACAACAAGATCATCAAAACCGCATAGACGTGTACAATACAAAATAGAAAGGGAAAAAAAAAGACTGACCAACAAAGTAGAAACTTTAAAAAGGTTTTGAGGGGGTTAAAATTGATGATACTCCATAGTCTGTATAGAGGAAAATAAAAACAGAAGAGAAGGAAATAGATGATTAGAGCTAAAGCTTCATGTCCCAATGTAAGAGTCAGAAATGGAATTTGATCTGACGATAAATGTACCTAATTGAGGTCCCCATTTCCTAGATTTTGTTCTCGTTTTCGAGCACATTTTTGTATATAATATGTTTTGTGAGCCTTGTGTAGGTATATATTCCCTACAATGGTGTTTGAACGTAAAGTCAAGTTTGGGAGGCAAAAATGAGCTAAAAAGTGAAGAATTGGAAAGTATGCAGAGTTGCCACGATCTCACCGTTGACCCAAACCGTGACGTGATTTGCGGTCCACCATGGCATGTTTCCGTGGTAAATCCGCCATTGAGCTAGAACGCGACATCGAGACCGCGGCACTGGTTAACTCTGTTTTCCAAAGGTTGATGGGCTGAAATTGTAACATGTCCATGCAGAACACCCATATTTCGGGGCCTATATCTCCCTCCTCGTTGAGAACTGGGCTTCGTGCAATATATTTTCGGAAAGCCCCGGAAGTCTACTTTCTAGTGGTTTTTACGGATCACAATTCCAGGCTTTCTAGAGGGAGTTATGGCAGTTTCCGTAACGGTGCGCGAGGCTGGAAACATGACCGCGGCAGAGTACATTGTGCAGAATAGCCAAGTTTCGGGGGGCATATCTCCCTCCTCAGATCGAACCACGTTAAGTTCTACATATATTCGGAAAGCCCCGGAAGTCTACTTTCCATCGATTTTTACGGATTGTAATTCCGGGCGTTTTAGAGGGAGATATGAGCATTTCCGTAACGGTGCGCGAGAAGTTCGCCCCCTGACAGCGACTTTGGCAGCAACCTAATATTTTTCAGCAACAGGGGCAGTGGTGTTCGCCCCCTAGCTGGTCGCCCCCTGACAGCGAACTTGGTAGCGACCTTCCGTTGTCAGCTCAGCGAAAAGTCAATTTGTTAGGTTGATAATTAGTGTTGGCATTAATTCCATATCAAAACGTGTTTTACTTGTAATGTTTAGTGGTTAGTAAATGAAGGATTTCGAAGACGAAGGACGTCTCAACCATTATTCGTTCAAGTTGCCGGCTTTTAAGAGTTTCGGACATTATCGGTCTACAAAGGTATTCAAAGACCTCTCATCTCTTACAAGGCTAGGCACACACTCACACATATCATTCTTGTGTGTCCCTTCATGATTTTATTTCATTTACATTTCACTTTCACACACTTGGCAAAATATGCTCATGCATTCACATTTAGTTAATAAACTTTGTGTTTTGCATTTTCTAGGACTATGTCCGGAAACTAGCATATGTGTGTGTATTTGTGTTTGTATGTTTCCGTATTTTATGTTTAGGACTTGAACATGTTCTTATTCAATTCCTTATTGAGTTCCGGTCGTTTCGATTACTCATTCATAAGGTTTCGAGTCCAAACGTGTTGACTATGCCACTTTACGTTCTCTTACGTTGTGTTGACTTCATCGATGATTTCCGAGATGATTTCTCAACCGTTTTTCAAAGTTGTATAGTTGTTTTCGTGCGTGAGAGAGTCACGGTTCGTAATCCAAAAACGGATTCGAATTCGGAGTTCCGACGCCCGAGATACGGGCCGACGAACCAAGGGAGCGCGGGAGAGGACAGCCCAGGCCGTGGGCCACATGGGCTGGCCGTGGTTGAGGCCGTGGGCCCCATGGCCTGGAGCACCCTCTGCTCCCGTGTGGGCCACGCGCCCCCCACGGCCTGGGGGTGACGTGGCACCACGTGATTGGTCGAAAATCTCCTTCTCTCTCCTCCTATTTCTTCCCTCTCTCTCTCATTTTGAATTTTTTAAGAAGAAAAAACTGATTTCCCGTCAGCCCTCTCCTCTGAAATTTCAGATTTTCGAAACACCATATCTTCCTCATCCGGAGTCGGATTTGAGTGATTCAAGTTGGAGAGTGTTCGTATTTGAGTCCTCTAACATCTCCAAGTGGTTTGGTAGCTGTTTGATCGTGATTTCCAGTGGTTGATCACTGAATTCCGAACCAGCTTCAAAATCCGAGGTAATGGTCTCATCTTAGGGATTTCTTGTTATTTGACCTTCCAAATGCTTGGGGTTTCTTCTTCTATATCTATGTTATTGTTTTATGAAAGCTATTTGAAAAGGTAGCTTGATTATCATTCCAATTGAAACTCAATTTGTGGACTTATGTTGACTAGATTTTATGATTCTAGGTTTTACATTTGTTTGTGAGTTGTATTGTGATTAGAATGGCATCTTAGGTTGTTTGATACTTAATTGAATTAATTTTGTGTTAAAATGACTTTGAGATTTGATTTGGTCCTTTGATTGAAGAAATCAAGGATTTGTGTATTTGTTTGTGATTTAGAGAATATAGGTTTTGATTGATGTAAATCTCAAAACCTTGCTCTATATTTTTGTCTAGTATATTGATTGATTTTAATCTCATATATCTAGCCTTTGATTGTATATTGATAGCATCTTGAATTAGGACTTAATGAACATTTTGTGATTCAAGTGTTATGTGTGTGAATGAGACTTTGAGTGTATGTGTTAGGTGTTTCACATGCTTAGGTTTCTATTCATGTATTTTTGCATCTAGACTTGATTAATTGTGTTTTCACATGTTTAGGTCTATTTGTGCCATAGAATGTATTGATCACATGTTCTATGTTGAAATGAATGTTTGCATCATTTGCATTCACATGATCACACTAGGAAGTCCTTGTAAAAGGCAAGAAGTCTTGGCTAGAGTCGGGGTGACTTGGATAGCCAAGCAAGAAGACTTGCCTAGAGTCGGGATGACTCGGATAGGTAAGCAAGGAGTCATGGCTAGAGTCGGGAGGACTCGGATAGTCATGCATGGGAGGCTCCCTAGAGGCAAGAGTGCCTTGGATAGGGAGTTGGCTAATATATTGGTAGGCCTAGGCGTATGGTTAGACATAGACTCCGATAGAGCGGGGTACACGGGATGTGTATGCACTCTTGAGGAATTTCTAATCTTCCATCGATGTTGGTTGAGTGTGTTATCCAATATATGGTGGTTCCGCATCATTGAGGGATTTCATACTTTCCAATAGGGTTGGGTAGGCTTAGACTTCACTAGGTTGGGTGAGCTAAAGATTGGTCACTTTGTGAATGTTCTATGTTTACTTTCCAATAATATAGTACCCAATGGTTGTAGTTCAACCCGTGGATGTTTCCTCCTTGGAGGTTTTACCACGTTAAAAAATCCCTTGTGTTAATTCTTTCTATCTCTTCTCTTATATTTTAATTGTATATTTTATTGTCTTGATTCATAATATTCACTTGTGATGTAATGTGAACCAAGTCTTTGTATAGTGTGATTAGTGTATTCATTCTATAGATCAATTTGTATCTTTGATTCTTTTGTATATTGTAATATTTGTTTAGTGACATTTTGCTCACTCTTGTAACACATTGAACATCTTATGAAATACAAGCTTATTTTGTTGTTATGTTTATTTGATATTTTACCTCACATGACTTGTTGATATACTTAGACATTTCTCTTATGATTGTGTCATTGTATTGTCTATGTATGTCTACCTTGGCTTATTGTGTTGTGTGTAAGGCTACCTTGAGGGACAAACGGATGTTTGTTCAAGGGTTTGAAAAAAGGTGTAAAAACCTATTCACCCCCCCCCCCCCCCCCCCCCTCTAGGTATGCTTTAAGCAATTTAACTTCGTTTGTGTACATTCAATTGGTTCAAGCCATTTCAGAAGGGCATTTTGGTCCTTTCATACCCAGATCGTGCCCTAAGTTTCCTAACCTATTTATACACCATTTTAAGCCCTCTCTTGACATAACAAACCAGCCACCAACACCAAGAACAACACAGCAGCTGCACTTCATCTTCTTCCCCAAATCAAGAGAGAGAGAAGCTTCCAAAGCTCCCATGGAGATTCTCCTCCATGGGAAGCTCACCACCACCACTTTCCACACATCCTCCACCACATTTGGGAGTAGATTGCAAGGAGATAGGAGTGGTCTATGACCAATTTCGAGCTAGGGATTCATGGAGCTCTTGGAGGGATTTCTTCAAGGGTTGTCTCCTTAAAACTCATTCTCTTTGTATTTCTTGTTTTCTCTTATGTGTAACCCCACTTGGGAATATTGTAAACCTATATTTGTGCTCATTTATGTGATGATTGTTCTTAAATCCATTTGGGTTTTGATTTGTTCTTGTTATTATTGCAAAATCTCTTGTCTTGATATGCATGTGTGTAGAGATTGGAAATTGATATGTGTTCATGGATGGGATTAGGAGTAGATTAACTTAAATGTAGGAGTAGTTGTAATTAAATATCCTATTTGTGTGTGTATGTTGATGGAAGGTCGAAATGCCTTGTTTTGATGGGTTTGTGTGTATGTGGGTTGGGATTGTACCTCCATGGATGACCTTCCGGGTACAGTCTTAACTACTTAGCTCTAAAAGAATAGATGAAACTTGTTTTATGCATGACCGTGCTAGAATAGGTTTTGGTTACATGTTCATATACTTAATGGTAGGGACTTGAGGCACAATTGCTTTAGCCATGACCTTTGGGGAGTGATTCGTGTCTCGAATCCCTTAGTTGAGATTACAAGCTCAATTGCTCTAGCCATGACCCTTGGGGAGTGATTTGTGTTTGTGAATCTCTTAATTGAGAGAATAAGCCCATAACTTGAATTGGATGTCCTTAAAGCCTAACAACCACTATTTGTGCACTTATGTATGGTAAACCTATTGAACCTTGTGTGATCATTATCATACATCTCTCCTAGCCACCCTTTTATTATTTTTCTCTTTAAACACCATTCTCACCATTTCATATTCTCTTTGTTTTTATTTGCATTCTTTTCTTAATTACATTTCCGCACACACCACACCGCAATATGCATACACCTCACACACATCATTCTTACCACATCCGCATTCTATTTACATGCTTTCAATAAACTCTAAAACTCGAAACGGTTGACGGATGACACCTCGTTGTGGACGATACCCTTGCTTGTTGCTATACTAGTCTCTAGTCACTTGCACTAACAAGGTGAACTTAAAATATAAATATTTTGACATGCAAAAATGACAGCCTGTCAGAATTATAACGAGGGCCAGTTGAATTCGCTGAAAAATAGCAACTATGGTGTTAGGGGGAAGCAGGTAGGAAAGACCATCAAGATTATGGATCCTTATCATCATGGCCCAAAGGAATGTGCAGGCCATAAAAGTAAGGGCAAGCTCCAACAAGAAGAATGCAACGGAAAGCAATTTAGTTGCGAGATTGTTGTCAACTGATAGCGCCAAAAAGATAGTGAATGTCGCTATTACAGACAGACTCATAGTTGTAATGTTATAAAATAGGAAGAAACTTAGCCTCATTGCATCTATATTGGGAGTACTCTTTCCACCATCGTAAGGTACTTGGAGCACACCAGAAAAGGAAGCTCCGACAATGAGTGCAGCTACTACAAAAAGATTGTTTATGGTGTGATTAACATCTTGTTTGGGAATTGGCATCTTCCTGTTGAAACTTGATATTTTAGTTGAGATGTGGTGATGACGTGTGGCTAGTCTCTTTTATGACTCTCACTCACAATAGGACGAGGTCGGAGAGTAGCACAACGGTGAATAAGATTCGTTCCCACAGGGATCGAGTGATCGATTACCGAAATTGATTAGCCTTGATGCTATTCAAACAAGCGAAAAATGATATTTAAACTAAGTAAATTAAACTAATTTAATCTAATGACTAATGCTAATGCAAGAAATAAAATAACACTAAAATAAACTCAAGTGTAATATCGAAGAAAAACATGCTAGGACTTGACTACACCCCACCCTCAATTGACTTCCGTTTTAGACTCAATTATTCACCCAAAACATACTCATGCAATTTGTAGATTCATGCACCCTAATATTAACCTACAATCTTGGTCAAGCAAAGTAGATTACACACGAAACGTACCCAAGCCTATCTCTCGATTACCCAGAATATACGAATTGAGTTCATTAAGTTTGTTGGCGCACTAAACGAATCCTATACGCTAGCCTAAGTGGGTGTACTTTTCTAGAAATGCATAGAGGGCATTTTATCAAACACGTGGTGTGCGTCTCCGGTCAGTACATAACACACCACAATAATTCATTCAAATGGAGATCAATCACTTGAAAGCTTTAAGCATACAAAAATACCCATACAAACCACAAGTTGCACATAAATGGATAAACAAGAATCAATATAAATATATAGTCATGGGTGGGGTTTCATCAAATCCTAGCAATATATATTTAGCTCATATTACAAAGAATAGCCATAACATAGATAAAATCAAATAAATACATGGCTATGAAAAAGAGTAAAGGAGAAAGGATGTAGAGAAAACTAATGGAGAGCTTCCTCTTCTTCTTTGGATCTTCTTCTCCTCCTCTCTTTCTTCAACTCTCTCTTGCCCAAAAAGGTGGGGTGATGGTGGATGTGGAAAAGTGGAAGTGAAGTTTGTGTTTGGATGTTAAGGAGATTTGGATGCTAGATGGGTTGTGGAAGATGGAAGGTGAGAGTAAAAATGGTGTCTTGGGTTCTTTTTGGTGAGAGAGTTCTTTTTTGGTTTAAAAATATCAAAGGTTTATATAGATGAATGAATTAGGTCAAGGGCAAGGAGGTAAAATCTTGATTTTTAACATATTTTGGGTAAAAGGGCGAGCTTGGGGCGACCTGGGGGCGATTTGGATGCTCTTGGTTGAAGAAAACTGTTGAAAACCCGAGAGATTAGCGACCTTGAGGGGCGAGCTGCTTGAGCTCGCCTTGGGCTCGCATCTCTCTCGGGTGAAGTTTTCCAGCTTCGCGCACCGTTACGAAAATGGACCTAACTTCCTCTAGAGAACTCGGAATCGTGATCCGTAAAAAGCGTTGGAAAGTAGACTCGTGGGGCTTTCCGAAAATAGGTTATACAAAATGTAGTTCAATCGGAGGAGGGAGATATGGCCCCCGAAAGTTGAAAGCTCTACACTAAAATTTCCAATTTCAGCCCTTTAACCTCCAAAACTCTTCAATTATGCTCAACACCTTATTTTAGAGCATATAACCTACACAATGCTCACAAAATGCATTATATACAAAAACAAACTCGACAACGAGCATAAAATCTAGGAAATGGGGACCTCAAATAGGTATGTAAATCATCCAATCAACGTGTAATCCCCCAGCATGGAAAGAACTCAAGATACATGTATAGCATGGAATATGTCATCATCTGTACAATAAAAGAAATTTTCAAAACAACATTATTAGATTTCATTTTATGCTAATTAATTAAACAGACTTCAAAGCTATGAGCAATGCTTGAATCGGCTTCCTACACTCATTAATCAAATATGATATTTTATATATAAATATATATATATATATATATATTGAACAGCATATTATATAATTGCGATAGACTTGTTTAAGACTATGATCATTAATTCCACCGAGGGTATGATACCGTTGAGACATCCGCTTGTAATGGAACATGATGTCTTTTCTTTTGAGAGAGTAGCAACGCATGTCAAAGAATTTTTGTCTAGCTTGTTTGTAGATATGGTCAGGATCACCAAGGAATTCTCTGAAAATATATCACATGGCTTGTGAGGCTAAGGGAACTCGAACAATCATTTTCAATATTAACATTTTATATTTCAAATCAAGTTTTAAAATTTAAATAAAATTTAACTATATACATTTTAAAAACAAATTTGGGTCCGAAGGGGCCAGGCTCCAAGCTTGGCTTGGCCACTCCAAATCAGTCAGAAATCTCCCCGATTGGATATAGAAATATTTTGAGTGACAATAGTTGCACCCCACTAAAACTATATGTACACCTCAAAGTAGTATATTTTTCATAATTCCAATATTGATCTTAGGCATCATTATTAAAATAATTATAAATACTCTTCATATATTATATTAGGGTTCAAAAATTAAATAGCACTATTTGGGGCGGTTTTTTGGTAACTATCACCACTTTACTAATCTAAGTTTAAAAGGCACCTATTTGAGTGACCAGACAAAAATACCCTCATTTGTCTGTTTGTGCAATTTCAAACGGTGAGAGAAAGTGAGAGAAAAAGTTAAAAGTGAACAGCCCTAAAGTCATCGGATGGTCCAACAGCCCTAAAGTCGACGGAAAGTGGATGGTGAACCCCCGGCGACGGCGCTACAGTAAACCCAACAGGAATGGCATTGACGAGAAGTCACCAGAGATCTCAAAAGACTCGGGTAAGTTCTTGTTCCTGACGCGTTTTTCCGGTTGATAATTTCATGTGTTTTGATGTTTGATGCCATACTCATGATGTAGATTAGGTTGGATTTGTGATTGTGGTTGATTGTGGTTGACTGTGTTTGTACGATGAGGTTAGGTTAGGGTTTTAGTTTCAGAAAAGAGTTGTTTTGAGGACGATGAATTTCTGGGTTTTCGTGACTTTTGTTTAGTGTGTCGTGACTTTTGTTTAGTGTGTCGTGACTTTTATATAGTGTCCCGTGAGTTTTGTATAGTGTGTCGTGACTTTTGTATGGTGTGTCATGACTTTTGTATAGTGTCTCATGCCTTTTGTATTGTGTCCCGTGACTTTTGGCTTTTGATAAGTGTCACGTGATAGCAGTATAGTTTCCCGTGACTTTTGATAAGTGTCCCGTGACTTTTGATAAGTGTTCCGTGACTTTTGATAAGTGTCCCGTGACTTTTGTATAGTGTCCTGTGACTTTTGATAAGTGTCACGTGATTTTTGTATAGTGTCTCGTGACTTTTAATGCATTTCCCGTGACTTTTGTATAGTGTCCCGTGACTTTTAATACACTTCCCATGACTTTTAATTCAGTGGTCTAATCATGAACTTATATGCTTTTTTTCTGTGAATATGCAGATGAGGAATGACCCAAAGGATTTTCTGAAGACTCTAGAGGAAGATTGGTTCAACGGAAAAATTAATCGCCATGACCATTTCGATGACCTGGAATATGTTGACACTGCACTTAACAGTGTACCTGAAGATCTGAAGATCGAAGACGTACGTCGGTTTACTGAGTCGTGTTTTGGTCATTTCCTTCAGATGCATTGTCAGAATAATTTTTCGGGTGGGATTGTCCATCGGTTACTTCTACGTGAGTTGCATCATGATGGGCCAGCTGATGAGATGAGATTTTTGTTAGGGAAGCATATTGTTCGGTTCTCGAAGACTGAGTTCTGTCTAATCACCGGTTTGAAGTTTGGAGTCGAACCCGACACAAGGAGGTATGAAGTGGTTGAGAATGGCATACACGATCGGTACTTTCAGGGTCAAGAAGAAGTCGAGATTGAAAAGTTGAGAGCGGTGCTGCGGATTGGTATTTTTGAACAGCAGTACGATGCGGTGATGCTTGCCTTATTGTTTATGCTGAACCGGATACTGATGGCGTTCGACGGGAGAGATAAAGTTCCAGTATGGTAGTTTCACCTAGTTGAGGACCTGGACGCTTTTGATGTGTTCCCGTGGGGCACACACGTGTATAGGCGGTCTATTTATGGTTTCAAGCGGGCGTTTGATGGTCCACGACAGCTGTTGGCTGAAAAACGGCGACAAGAGGGCGAGGACCTTGACGTACAGAACCTCGAGTTGACGTACAACATATACGGTCTACCGCATGCACTATTGGTGAGAATTTCGAGTTTGAATCCGTACTTTAATAGTAGTTTATTTTATATGACTGTTGTATTTACGTCGTATTGTACTTTTTTATTACGTAGGTATTTGCCTTTGAGGTTATCCCGGAGCTAGGCATTAGTAAATGTGGAATTCACCGGACAATCGAGCTACCCCCCACGTATTCTGAAATGGGAATTGAGTCAGCGACCTAGGGGGAAAAAGCTGGATGGTGTTTTTACAAAAAGGGTAAGTGCTGATGTTGTTAATGTTGATAGTTATTACTATATATACAATAACAACTATTTAACTTCAATTTCAGATGGTCGCATGGCCTGAATTGGTGCCGACGGTTGCGGAGAGGGCTCAACGGTACATCGAAGGCATAGACCTAGAAGCCAATCTGTATGATTCCGATCACATCCCGGATCCGGAACGACATAGGCCTGCAGGACCCAATGATATGGAGGGTCTGTTTTCCCGACCCAGTGATACTGAGGCTATGTTTTCCCGATGCGATGATATGGAGTCTTCGTATTCTGAAGGCATAGGCGTAGGCGGGTACGATTCATGGTTCCCAGACAGCCTAGACGTGAAGGTGATGTAGACCTAGAGGCTCGCACTGAGAGTCTCCGAACGTGTAGACAGCCTCAACCTGGAGGTGATTCACGTGGAGGTGATCCAGAGGTACGTAAAAAAAATAAAACCTTATTATTTAATTCCACTCGATTGAACATTTTAAGTTCTAACAGAGTGTGAAATCCTTTCAGGGTTGGGACCGTAAAATCGATGAAGTGATGGCTGAAGTTCGATCTGTACGGGATGATATCATGGCTGCTATCAAAAAAAGTGATGAGGCGCGAGATAAGCAGCATGGAGAGTTGCTGGATATGATCAGGGCGCTACAGAGTACGACGCCACAGTCCCGTATGGATGGTCCACCATTTGATGACCCACCATTCGATAACGGTTACGGAGACTTTAGTCCCGGCAGGACAGGTACTGGTCAGGATAGGACAGAGCCAGGGAGCAGACATGAGCAGCCACCAACTACGGAGGGTCAGTCTATGGACACAGTATCCGATCAGCGGGGTCAAGGTGCGACAGAACGAAAGGAGGTACCCGGTGATACAGAGATAGCAGAGGCAGCACAGGTACCACCTCTGGTTTTACCTGACAGCACTACCGGTATAGAGACAGCACTGGTTCCATGGGTGGCACCTGGTGGATCAGAGCTACCACTGGGACAGAGTCCGTCCTTAGAGAGCACCCCACCTTCGGTCGTCGACCCCAGTGAAGTGCGACCCCTGAAGCGAATCCGGCGTGGCCTTCCCATTCCCCAGAGCGATACACGGAGGGAGAGTGTATCCTCACACCGCAGCCATCCTCCTCAGAGCGATACACAGAGGGAGAGTTCCTCCAGACAGCGCACCCCTCCTCAGAGCGATACACGGAGGGAGAGTTCCTCCAAACAGCGCACCCCTCCTTATAGTGATACACGGAGGGAGAGTGTATCCAGACAGCACACCCCTTCTCATAGCGATACATGGAGGGATAGTGTATCCTCATTTCACAGCCATTCTCAGAGTGATGCACGGAGGGTGAGTTCATCCAGACAGCAGACCCCTCATGAGCGCACCCCTCCTCATACGGATCCCAGTGGTCAGTACCGTACTCCACCTATGGTACCGCGTGTTCGCAAGCCAGGTTGGATGTTGCTGTCCCCATACCCTGTCTGCCGAAGAAGCCGAGGACCATGCCACCGACATCAGCTGCATTGGCGCATGTATTCAATCCCCATGACTTGATAGATCCCTACTACATTGCAGCATACAAAGCCTACAAGAGGAACACGACGGGGGAAACGTAAGTATACGTGTTCATTTTGCAATATTTTATTATTATTACTTGGTTCTCTAACTTGTTCAACAATTATGCAGACGTGATGTGGATCTACCTTTACCAGTTGGCGTAACTTGGTTCCAACGGTTGCAGACCAACTTCATGGACTTGGAGGAATCGGTATGTTAATTAGTTAACATACTGTGTATAAGTTTGTATGAGTAATAGTTGATTCGTAATAATATAAAATGTTTACATTGTCAGCACATGGACGCGTACATGAATATTCTACGGAAGCGTCAACGAGCATACCCCGACGTGTACACTCAGAGGGTCAACTTACTCCATACACAGTTCTTTGTAAGTGTCTGTACTGATAGGTTTTCATTTGTGCATTGATGTGTTAATTAATGCTGCGATTATGTAATTGGTGTACAGTCATACTTAGAGGTTCAGTGGAGGCAAATATTCAGTCCTAGGGTTGTGGGCAAACCCCCAACTGGATGGAAGATGCTGGAACACAGGTGGCCTAATGAAGACCTGAAGATGGTCCGAGGAATTATCCTATACGGATCCCGACCATGGCACGAGGTTGATTATGTAAGGGTTCTAATTATTTTTTTTTCCATAATGTAATATATTATGTTTAAAATTTTGTCAAATAAGACTATGTTAAAACACATACAGGTTCTGATTCCTTGCAACCTTGGACGGGAGCATTGGGTACTGGCGAGCGTAGATCTTAGGGAGGGGAAGATCTACCTGTTAGACTCGTTCAGACAGCTGGTTTCGTGGGAGCACAGGCTTAAGCAGGTCGCATGCCTACGTCGGTTTATTCCGTCGATGTTGCATCAGATCCGGTTTCACGATAGCAGAAAGCCGGATGATGCGACGTACAAATTGTCGAAGAGTGCCTTTCGGATGAGCATCCTAGACGGAAGACATGGGGTGCCCCAACAACAGCAGAGGTATGTTATTTTTAAGATTTTATTCTATCCCATTAGGTTTTAATAAAATTACAGTCTAATGGTTATTTAATTGGTGATTTTGCAGCGGTAACTGTGGTGCCCATACTTTGAGATTGGCAGAGTACTTGCTAGCAAACAGGAAGGAGTTCGACTGGACGGAAGATGATATGGGCACCATCAGGGAGAAGATAGCTGTGGAGGTTTTTTGCAACTCGCTACACAACAGTGTTGTGTAGCTGATGTATATATGTGTTGTTCTCTATTATACAATTGATGTACATAACATATGTATTTTTTGTTTAAATTATTCGATTAAATTTATTCAATTCCAGCACACATGATTTTACCTATTTAAGTGAATAAGAATAATAAAAGAAAACCATTAATAAAAGAAAACACATGAAAAGTCACGGGTAAGGCAACAAAAGTCATGGCTAAGGCATGAAAAGTCACGGGTAAAGCAACAAAAGTCACGGGTAAGGCATGAAAAGTCACGGGTAAGGCAACAAAAGTCACGGGTAAGGCATGAAAAGTCACGGGTAAGGCAACAAAAGTCACGGGAAAGGCATGAAAAGTCACGGGTAAGGCACACATCAAACATGAAAAGGCTCGGGAAGAAACTACACATTGCAAGAAACTACACCATGTGGTTTTCATTTCTAAAATATTGACATATATCAAAGCATACACAAAGTTAAAAAGTATCAAAGCATGAAAAGTCCTAAGATGATTGCATCGTTCACTCAGATAAACATCACTAACTCTGGCTGAAACTCGTTGCACTCAGATAAACATCACTAACTCTGGCCCACTGTATATGTTATTATGCTCGTCGTCTAGTGTCGGATAAGCAGCCACGAGAGCATCTTAAGCACCAATATATAGGGAGTTGTAAATCTTCCAGTACACTTCCCTAACCTTCCGAGCAGGATGGAAAAGCCCCTACAGACAGTAGTTTAGCACGACAGCAGCACCCAATGCAACTCTCATCCCTTCAATCGCTTCCATGACAACATTTATGACGTGGGGTCAAGTCTCCTCTTGTAAGGCTCCATTCATTCCACGGTAGAGTCCTTCTGAGGGCATGTTTGTTTGTTGTGTCCAGTCGAATGACAGATGCTGCACTTGCGACGGTATTCTTCGGGAATAATTCTACTGGGACCTTCATTAACCATATGCGGGTTAGAACACCTCCTGCTGTTATGTCCTGCTTGTCCACATCTTCTACACGACTGTGAGGTTATCCTCTCAGAAGATGAGACATGTCGAACCTCCATCGGGCGACCGGATTGTCTCTTCATCTTTGGATTTAAAACCACCCGCGCTGTGATGTCGGATGGCACTACCCATGAAGAAAGATGACCAACAGGCATAATAGGAACCGAGTATGCATCAATAAGTGTCTACCTCTTGTAGTAGTCCGCACATAGAGATGTGAAATCCACGTTCCGCTCCCTGCAACAATGGAAACAGTTAGATTCACATTTGGGTAATATAAAGCGTTAACTGGACAAAGTTCGCATGTACCTTGCCGCTGCGAGTGCGTGTGAACATGGTAAAAAGTCCATTTGGAATTTGTTGCATGTGCATATCTTCCGAGCTAAGTGAACCGTCCACTGTTTTCCCTTGTGTCTGACGAAGAATATGTTCCAGTCAACTGGATTTACGGTCATATAACCGCACTTATTGACACATTTCAGTATCACAAGATGTGCTGCGTCGGTCAATCGATGCCGCATGGACTGTGCATTTGCATGTCGATCGTGGAACCACTTTTGTAGCATATTCCGAATAAACTCTGCCAGTGTCATCAGTGGCAGTTGGCTTGCGAATCTTAGGCATGAGTTTATGCACTCTACAACATTTGTGGTCATCAACCTGTACCTTCTTTGGGGACAGTGAACGCGGGACCATTTGTGTGGACCGGCATCAATGGCATAATCGTATGCACCCTTGTGCAGCTTACGTAACTCCTCCATGTGGCGATCATACTGGATTTGCCTGTATGACCTGGCAGCGTTATCCATTATGTCGGCAACATCCTCTCTGTGGAATCGCTTCTTCATATTTTCACCAAAATGTCAGCAACATATGGTATGGGTTGCATAAGGGAACACTTTAGAAATCCCTGCTTCAATGCTTGCATGACGATCGGAAATGAAAACCAGATCATCTATATGACCAAGGGCACCTCTCAAGCATTCCAAAAACCACTCCCATGAAAGGTTGTTTTCTGAGTCACCGTACCCAAAAGCAATTGGATACACCTGTTCGTTTCCATCTTGTGCAGTTGCCACAAACATTGTACCACCGAATCTTCCCTTCAAATGGGTACCATCAACTGCAATCACAGGACGCATACACCTCCGGAAACCTCTAATTGAGGACCCTAACGACATGAAAAAGTAAAGGAATTTACCATCGTCTGCGCACTGTAAGTCTATGATTGTGCCAGGATTTTGCTGTTCCAAAACGTATGCAAAAGATGGCAGCAGTTGGAAACTTTCTTCATGGGTTCCATAGGTCAATGACAATGCGTATTGCAGGGCATCATGTGACTTACTGTACATGATTTGGATGCCATACATTGTTTTCATATTGGCAATTACGTCCTTCGGACGCATGAGACGACCATCATGTTGTTGAAGTCTAGGTGCAATGAGTTCTCCGATTGTGACTGCACTGGCTTGTCTATGGCGACAGTGAACCTCCTCCAAAGGACAACTGTGTTCATTGACAAAACTTCTGACTTGAAAGTAAGTCCCTTCATCTCTCCTCACCGCTCTTAATTTCCACGAACAGTTATCAACGATGCAAACCAGATGTAATGTTGTCTTATTGGACCTTTTCACCTTCCATTCAAAGTTCTGCCGCATCGCAAAATCGCCAACTAGCCTCTTCAAATCCTTTTTACTCGAAAAAAATTGACCTTTATAAATCATGGTTGTTGGTTCTGGCGCTGCCAAGGTGCTGCTTCTACTAGTACCAAATGAGTATGAATCTGCTCCCGGAATAACCCAAGTTGTAGCATTAACAGAATCAGATGTTGTCACATTATAACGGACCTCGGACGTCCCTGGCATATCTGGTGCAGTGCCACTACCTCCTTGTACACGTCTACCACGTGTTTGCATTTGTGCAGGCTCTTCATCCACATTTTACAGATCATCAACCTGTTGATTATTTGCCTCATTATCCACCTCATTGTTCAGCGCATCGTACTGCGCATCATACTGCGCATTGTACTGCTCAATTCGACAACCAAACACATCACCAAATTGAGGTTCAACTGCAGCTGCATGGTTGACTGCAACCTGTGGGACACCACACATGTTTCCCACACCTTCGCTGCCACTCCTTTGGGTGAACACTTGGTTGCTACCGCTAAAGGATCCTAATTGTTGGGCATTTTCAAGAGGAGGAATATCATTCCCTACCATATCACCAGCTGTCCGCTCAGTTAGACTGACACATACTTGAGGGATCACTCGATCTTTCTCTAGCATAAACTGAACATCGTCGTCATTCCTTATAAATGTGCGACACGTATTGTCGGGAACGATTGATATTGATGACAAATCAACATTGTATTTGTTTACATCATAGTTCACAATAGTATGTATGTACGATCGCCACCAATTCTTCGTAAGTCATATTCTTTGACACATACATTCCCCGGTTATCGGATCCAACAAACCTCTGACTTCCGTCAGGTAACTGCTACCATCGACCGTTGTAAGATATTACTATTCTAACCCGATTCATGACGCTGTCAAATTAATAATCACAAACCATTAATAAAAGAAAACACATCAAAGTGGGGTGAAAAGTCACGGGTAAGGCAACAAAAGTCACGGGTAAGGCATGAAAAGTCACGGGGTAAGGCAACAAAAGTCACGGGTAAGGGATGAAAAGTCACGAGTAGGGCAACAAAAGTCACGAGTAGGGCAACAAAAGTCACGGGTAAGGCATGAAAAGTCACGGGTAAGGCAACAAAAGTCACGGATAAGGCAACAAAAGTCACGGGTAAGGCACACATCAAACATGAAAAGGCTCGGGAACAGATCTATGGAAAACTCTCAGAGATCCAAAAATGGCTTACGGCTTAAAAAATAATCAAAAAATACTCGGAAAACATATGAAAAGGAACAAATGAAAATGTTAACAAATTAAAACAAGAAAGTTCAAGAAATTTTACCTTATTTTACTGAACCACGTCACGTCTGGAAGAAATTCCACAGAGAGAGAGAGAGAGAGCTAACACGAAGAACAAATTCCAGAGAGAGAGAGAGAGAGAGAGCTACTGTCAGTTTTTTTTTTCTCGAGTGTGGAGGACAGAGAAAAGTACAAAGAAAGGGAATAACATAAATCATTTAAGTGAGGGCAATTTTGGTAGTTCACCATAATAGGTGCATTTTAAACTTAACTTATTAAAGTACTGACAAAGTCACCAACTCTCTTTAAAAAGGTGACATTTCTCACCAATTCCACTATTATATTATTACAATATATAATATTTTGAGTATTTTAGCAAACATGTATTATGTATAATAATTTTTTTAATCAAAATATTAACTATTTATTAATTAAAAACTTAAATATTAAAATATAAAATAACTTTTTTAATAATTAAAGAATTTGAAAAAAAAAAATACCGTATCTAATTAAAAATCTAAGCTAAAATAAAAATTAAATTAAATTAACCAAAATGAGGTTAGGTTGAAAATCTAGAAGGTGAGCTAGCCCTCCTCCCAGATTTTTTTATATGTTTTTATTTCAATAATTTTATCTAAGCTAAAAATATAAAATAACTGTTTTAATAATTATTGAAATTAAAAAAAAAAAAAAACACCCTATCTAATTAAAAATCTGAGGTAAAATAAATATAATTTTAATTTTAAAAAAAAATAAAGTTTTTATTTCAATAATTTTATTTTATTTTCTGAAATTTTTATTTCAATTATTTTAGAATTTGTTAACGTATAGTATTTAATTATAAGGTAAAAAAACTAAGTAAAAGGATATATTGGTAATATACTAATATGTGGGGTGTGCTTATACAAGTTATAACATTTTAAAAGAATTTAATGTGGTATAAATACAAAAAGGGTTGCTTATATGGTTTTTGAGGGGTGTAAATAACACTACTCAAACATTTTTCATGATAGTTCATTAGTTTGTATGAAATTGAGGACATAAATGACGTACTACCAAAACCCCAACAAATCAACCAAAACGATAAAAAGGTCTAAATGATAAATCTCTTGTAACAATAGCATTACAAAATTGAGGACAAGTAAAACTCCAAAAATCTTAAGCCAAAGAACAACAATGAGATGCTAAACTAAGTACTGGCTAGTGCTTTACTTAATAGAGGAACGTGTTCCCTTGATTATGAAACTCTAGAATAGTAGTTCAAAATTTAAGGAAAAATAAAATAAAATAAAAACTTTGTAACAACATTAATGTAATCATTTTATTAATATGTTGATAATTCAACTCGATTAACAACAAGATCATTAAAACTGCATAGACATAGACGTGTACAATACAAATAAGAAAGGGAAAAAAAAGACTGAACAACAAAGTAGAAACTTTAAAAAGGTTTTGAGGGGGTTAAAATTGATGATACTCCATAGTCTGTATAGAGGAAAATAAAAACAGAAGAGAAGGAAATAGATGATTAGAGCTAAAGCTTCAGGTCCCAATGTAACAGTCAGAAATGGAATTATAACGAGGGCCAATTGAATTCGCTGAAAAATAGCAATTATGGTTTCAAGGGGAAGAAGCGTCAAAAGACCATCAAGATTATAGATCCTTATTATCATGGCCCAAAGGAAAGCGCAGCCCATAAAAGTAAGGGCAAGCTCCAACAACAAGAATGCAACGGAAACCAGTTTAGTTGCGAGATTGTTGTCAACTGATAGCGCCAAAAAGAGAGTGAATGCCGCTATTACAGACAGACTCATAGTTGTAATGTTATAAAATAGGAAGAAACTTAGCCTTAATTGATTAGAACTGTCTTGGAAAATATCTTTACTCTTTTCACCATCGTAAGGTATTTGGAGAACACCAGCAAAGGCAGCTCCGACAATGAGTGCAGCTACTACAAAAAGATTGTTTATGGTGTTATTAACATCTTGTTTGGGAATTGGCAACTTCTTGTTGAAACTTGATATTTTAGTTGAGATGTGCTGATGACGTGTAATCCGCCAGCGTGGAAAGAACTCAAGATACATGTATAGCATGGAATATGTCATCATCTGTAGAATAAAATAAATTTTCAAAATTAAACAACATTATTAGATTTCATTTTATGCTAATTAATTAAACAGACTTCAAAGCTATCAGCAAGGCTTGAATCGGCTTCCTACACTCATTAATCAATTTTCAGTCAAAATATATTAGAGCCTTGGAGCTCACGTACAGACCCTTCATTGGAAATTGATAAATATAGAAATTATCCTAACTATACGGTTATTTATGAAATTGACCCTTTTAGAGCATCTCCAATGCAAGCATGGCTTGTGAAAAAAAAAAAAAAAGATGCCACGTATAATAAATAGACGTTCTGTTAATAATTTTGTCTTCAATGTAACCGTGTATATTCAACCTCAAGTTGACGTGACAAAAAAAAATATTAGACATTGCCAACATGACCGTCTACTTTTAGACGGTCTGTTGTACAACTATTTTTTAGGTTGACTCAGCAAACATTTAAAACTGTCATTAATTTTTCATATATTTTTGGTAAAGAAATAAAATAAAAAATAAAATAGGAAAAAAAAATTGGACACGTTATTAAAAAAATTGTGTTTTAGACAGAAGCATTGGAGACCAAATTTTGAATTGATTGTCTATCAAGTCTATTTTTATGCCACATTGGATGCAAATCTCTTGACATTATTGCCATGTCAACGATTATCGGTATGCAAGACATTTTTACATTTGGAGATGCTCTTATATTTCAAATCAAGTTTTTATTTTTCCTGGTAAAAACCAATTTTGTGGTTCCCAAGAGAATCCCAGTCGTAATATAAGTATAACCACCAATATATAACGGCTATGACAACTGATCAAATTAATTCTTTGAGTGGTGTAGTATTTCATACCATTTGAAATTGCTTTGATTTTTCAGAACTCTTCAGACAAACTTCTACAGAATTCTCCTTGTCACCATCATCAGCTTTAAGGTTTCTATCATTCACATCAATTTGCTGGTCTTGCACCTGAGAAAACCTCAAGAAAGAGAAGTTCAACTATATACTCTCAAAAGTACATATCCGGCCTCTTTGAAGTCGGTTAAGAAGTGAATAATAATCATATACGTACGTACCTTCGCAAATACATTTGATTTAAACATATCATAGGCTGTGAGGCCTTGATAGTTTACGACCTCAACCTTCGATCGTTTGTCAAGCATTAGAGCAACCACCACCATAGAATGACCATGTAATGCAGCCAAATGAAAAGGTGTATTGCCATTTTTGTCCATTTTGTTAACAAGCTTATCATTGCATGATTTTTCTTTGAGTAGATACCTAACCACATTTTCTTTTCCACTCTTGGCTGCAACATGAAGAATGCTTTGACCTTTATTACAAAGCAATTCTGCTGGATCTGGCCACTTTCTAAACAATTCCTTCGTTACTTTCACATGGCCATTTTCACACGCTAAATGGAGGGGATAAAAACCCTTATTATTCCTCTCAAAAGCCCAGTTACTCTTGATTTCTAAGAGGTAGCGAACTCCCTTTTTGTAACCTTTGTATGCTGCAAAGTGAAGTGGAGTATTCCCTTCTTCATCGCGTAAGAGTAACAGCTCTTCTTTTTCTTCATTTATTATTCTTAACAAATCTGAAAATTGAAAAAGAAAGATCAACACCAAAATGAGTATAAAATTTGAAATTCATACAGAAAAAAACCACTTTAACAGCAAAGAGAAAGAGAAAAGATAAATATGCATTACTTCTAAAAATATATACCTAATTTTTCGTGCTCAATGGCAGCATGTACCGGAGACTTTCCTTCCACTATTTGTGCGAAATCATTACCTAATTTAGGTAGAAAACCCAATATATATTCAAGAATAACCTTGTTACCCGATTCGACTGCCATACACAGTGGAGACTTACCTGCATTGTTTTGATGACAAGAAACTTTTGGGTCCATTAAAACCAAGTAACAAGCCACATCTACTAAAGTGATTACATTTTTCTTTGATGAATGTATTGCAAACAAAGCTTCATGCAATGCTGTATTTCCGTCGTCATTCTTCGTGGTCAGTAAAGTTTCGGTGGATGTGGACGAGTTTGGAATATGTTTGGAAAGCTCGACAAGTGCTCTGACAGTGTTTAATTTTTGAGCTCTAACAGCAAGGTGAAGTGCAGTATTGCCTTCGGAGTTTTTCTTCGTCACCAAGTAGGGAAAGTTACGAGCAATGAGTTGAGTCATCTGTTCGTGACCAGAGCTTGACGCCACATGCAGAAGTGAATTGCCTGAGGGGCTCACTTTGTTGAAAATTTCAGACAAATCCTCCCTCTCTATATCACAAAATGGAAACTTATTGACGTCGCCATTCAGTGCCGCTTCAAAATGGGCAACTTCCATCCTTAATTTCTTTCAATAAGCTTTCAAACGACTTCCTTTGATAACGAAAAAACCTGGTGATTTTGGTATTTAATCGTAGAGGAGTGCTAGGGAGGATTTAAATCACCTGTTAAAAAATGGTGTTCTAATTTGTGTTTAACCAACCAAATTGGGTTATGTCAACCACTATCATTTACATTTAATTATTATTTTTATTTTAAAAAACGTGTACATATGGTCCAATTTGGTTGGTTAGACACAAATTGGTACACCATTTTTGGATAGGTGATTTGAATTCTACTAGGGACACACATAACACAGTCACTTTCTGGTATGTTTTACACGTGTTTGTCTTGTTTTTATGTGAGAGAGATAGTTACTTTTTGTTTTAATTTTTTTTTTAATTTTAAAATTCTTAATTTTTATAGACCCTTGAATTTAAATCAAAGACTAGAAATTAACCCAGCAATTATACAAGTCATGTATAATAGCTGAACCCCCGTTTGCACAAACTAAAATGGAATACATTCTTTACGTTTAAATTACAAAATTACCCTTCTAACATCAACAACCGAAATTTTTTATAGAGTTTTTAGCAAAAATACCCTATTTTAGGGAGGGAATTGCAAATATACCCTGAAATGAAAATCAATTGCAAAACTACCCCGAAATGACCTTATTACCCTTAAGTGAAAAAAAAAAAAAAAAATCCAATTTCACTCTATACTGCCCTAACCTCCCATAGCCTCATGAACCATCCCGAATCCCACTGTTTCTAGCCACCTTCACCGACTTCGCAACCGCAAAGCTTCATTGTCGAGCTTAGGGATGGGAATGGGGGCCCAATGGGGCAGGGGAGGGTCCCTCCACCCCCACCCCCACCCCCACCCCCATTCCTAAAACCTCCCCCACCCCAGCCCCCAAAACCCCATTTGGGGGAATTGGGGATGGAGGTGTTTGGGGGTAGGTTGCCCTGCCCTGCCCCCACCCCTATCCCCCATTTCCCCAATTTTTAATCCTACAATTTTTCAATTTGAAATCCGGAATTTAGAATTTAGAATTCGGAATTCGATCGGACCAAACTTTTGTTTCATCCTGTTTCAATATCCAATCCAATAATTAACAAAATATACAATCTAAAATATATAATTGATTTAATTTAATCCAAAATTAATACAAATAACTATAATAATATAGTATTAGTGTATTACATATAAAAGTCGAAACAAATTTAAAGCGCCTTCTATCAATCAAAAATATGAGTAATAGATTAATAGAGTAAATTTTTTTTTTTTTTAAGAAAATAAAATTAAAAATAAATAAATAAAAATATACGGGGAAACGGTGGAATTGGGGCCCCATCTCCACCCCCATTAAGAAATGGGGGAACAGGGAAATAGGGGTGGGGAGAGGTTCCCACACCCCCACCCCCATTTAGGTTTTGGGGGAAAATTTGCCCCCACCACCACCCCAAAACCCCATTTGGGGGCAAAATTTGCCCCCAAATGGGAGTGGGGCCCCGTGGGGGTGGGGCTCCGTGGGGGAAATTCTCATCCCTAGTCGAGTTGCCTACCTGCTCATCACAACAACAAGAGGTTCGTTGCAAAGCTTCGTTGGCAAGCTAACCGAGAACCACCTAGTAGGCACATTGAAACCGTCGGGGTCATTCATCGTCACCGTTCGTCTTCTTGCGGCTGCCTCCTCTTCCGACGCAGCGATACTTCGCCGATTTGGGTTCCATTGTTTTTTGTTGGAGGTATGTTGAGTTTTGAACCCTAACATTTAGGTTTTATGATTTTGAGTTAAAATTGATTAATGAGTTTTTAATTTTTGAGTTAGATTGGTTTGATTTAGGAGAATTATTGTAGAATTTGTGTGAAATTTGAACAATACATGTTCAAGAACCACTTACATCGAACAAATTCAGCTCTCAAAATGATAACTAACCAATTATGCTGCTGATTACTATGAAGCAACTTTGTTGAATGCCAAAGAGAAAAGAAAGTGAGTTTCAATTGGTCGTAGGTAGCTTTTGTTTTATTTCAAGTTCACAAGCTGACTAATTATTGGAACTGTTGTTGTGCTTATTTATAAACAGTGTAGTAGAGAACACAAAAGAGTACATATGCAGGGCTCTAGTCACTGTTGTTGATCATCTGGGAAGTGTCTCTGCTAATCTTGATCACTGCATAGCTGATACTTATGCATTTGTTGAAGCCGAGCTTCGAATCAATTCCCTGATGTTTCAATATTGTTTACATGGCTGAATCTTACATTTTATTTATAGGTGAAGCATTGGGTTTTGTGAAGCCGAAAAACAGCCGAAGAACCCAAATCCGGAAGGAAGCGTGGCGTAGACAAGAGGTGCAAACTGCGGCACATACCGTGAAGAGAGAGTTAACGCGGTATAGACCACGGTGTAGACATGGTGCATAGACCGCGACTTATGGAGAGATGGTTTCCAAAGGTTTACCGCGATGCAGGGCGCGGCCCAGACTGCGATGACGACAGATTTCGTGTGAAATGGGAAATCTTGTGCGGGAAGAAAAAGTCTCCTAGTAGGTTTTAGCTTGCCCTAGTGCTCCCATATAAATACTATTATTTTCCATTGTTATGGGGTGTGTAGAAAATAGCAAGAGAGGCTGAGAGCAATTGTATGAGAGATTAAAAGAGAGAGGCCAAGAGATTGTAATCAACTCTGATAGTGGATTGAGTGCAGGTGTGCTCCTTGGATGTAGGCAAATTGCTGAACCATGTAAAAATCTTTTGTGTTGTTTCTTTTCTTCTTTTATTGTTCTTTATTTGTGCGTGTGTGATTGTGATTTGCGTAACCTGTGATTACAGATTTTCTACAATGACTTGTATCAGAGCCTAGGTCAGGAGGATTTAGTGTTCTACGCAAATCTAGGGTTTCTTGAGGTCGATTTTTTTTTTACTCATCAAGTGAAGATGGGATCATAAAAATATTCTTACAAGATTGAGAAGTTTGATGGTACGAATTTCAGTTTTTGGAAGATGTAGGTGGAGGATTATCTGTACCATAAGGACCTGCATTAGTCGATAAAGAAGAAGTTGAAGGGTGTATCTGACACAGATTGGATGGTCAAGTGGATGACTAAGGGCATGGATGATGGGCAGTGGGAACTCTTGGACCGCAAAGCACTATGACCGATTCGTCTGAGTTTAACGAAATCAGTTGCCTTTAATGTCAAAGATTAGGAGACATTATCACACCGATTCGTCTGAGTTTAACGAAATCAGTTGCCTTTAATGTCAAAGATTAGGAGACATTATCACATCTTATGAGGATTTTATCGACCCCTACAAGCAACCTTTTGCAGCAAGGAAGGTTCATCTAATCAAGAAGCTGGTAAATCTGAAGATGTCAAAGAATCAGAGTTTCAAGGATCATATGAACCAGTTCAATGAAGTTAAGAATGGGTTAAGTTTGATATCTATGGTGTTTGACAAGGAGTTCTTAGGCAACATCTTACTCACCCAAATGCCAAACAGTTAGGCGATGACGTGTTAATCGATTGCTAACTCGTTTGGAAAAAAGAAGATAAACTTTCAACAGGTTGTAAACATGATCATGACAGAAAAAATCAGGATGCATGAAATAGGATCAGGGGTATAATCTTCAGCATTGAATATGGAAGGTAGAGAAGGCATGGGCAAAAATCTGAACAATAATCAACGAGGTAGATCTAAGTCAAGAGAGAAATCCAAATCCAGAAGCTACCAAGGAAGTAATTCAGGTAATCGCCAGTCTGGTATTGCTTTTGAGAAGTTAAAATCAACTTATTTTATAATTTTTACATAAAATGATGTTTGGTAAAACTTCCAAAAGTGATTAATTGATAATCTGATAAGTTTTGATAGAGATTTTAAGAAGTAGGTGGGGGGTTACTTTTTTAAAGTGATTATGGAATAATATATTTTAGATTTAATGAATCTTTTAAAATATCATTATTATCCTTACGAAATCAAATTAAAATTATTTATATATCTTATTTCATCTTAAAATTAAATATTCTAATTAAATATTGCTTTGATTTATAAATTTTAAAAAAAATATTTTTATTGTTCTTATGGAATTTTTTTTCTAATTTAAATATTCTGCCTAAATATTGATTTAATATATATAATTAACGAAAAAAAATAAAATGACGTTCTAAAATCATGCATATTTTAGTCATTGTAACTAATTGAAATAAAATTACTAAACATGTATACTGCTTTTGAGCTATACAATAGTTGTAAAAGTACAATTAACTAAATAACGCTGATTAACTTGACAGCTGATTATTCATCTAGCACAACTAACGGTAATTATTATATAAGTTACAGTAATACCAAACTGGCTTTTAAGTAGACATTGACCTTGTTTGTCATAGCTTTTGAAAGTCGATTTTTGGCTTTTGAAGACCAATAGCGGTTAATTATTAAAGTGTTTGGATGAATCTATCGAAGACCTAATTATTATGGTTTAACGTAAAAGCTATTTCGATTTTATCAAATAATTAAAATCGAAATAGCCTTTATCTCCGCACATCACACATGCAAACGTCCCACCAGTATAGTAAAGTTCAATGATTACATCATTCCACTTATACAAAAGTTAAAGCTGCACAGGAGCTGTCGGTCAAAGCACATCATTTGCACTTATATAAAAGATGATTATCGTTGTCTCCAGTACTTTGTTTATATCATACCAATCAGTCATCAATAATTCAAGACGACCTCTCAAGTCTGCAACATTTAATTGTAAGTTTATCGATCAACTATTTTCAACAAAGCATGTATGCCAATGGTAATCTGTCTTGGTGGTTGAACTTCAAAATAAAGGATTTAAACTCCTCTTCACTTATGGGAATATATCTTCCGGAGGCAAAAGTAGATATCAAAGATCATACAGCTTAGGTACATGATCTTGACATATTTCGACAATGTACAGTACATGTAGTACTTAATCTTAACATATTCCGATATATCCTTAACCCAATCGGTTTAAGTGTATAACATTAAAATAAATAAATAAATAAAAAACATTCAACAAACGAAAATTAACTTTCTTGTTATTTCTCTCCAAACGTATTCACCGGCTCACTGCTCATAGTTAACAACTAATAATAAGGTTGATACTTCATGAACCATATTGAATTACAGTTTTTGTAGTAGTTTAGTTAACAACTAATAATAAGGTTGATACTTCACTAGCTTAAAATTCATTATCTTTCACTAGTCTTTAGTAGGGCCATGTAAATTTCAACAAGTGAAACCATATTGAATTAAATTTTCAAGAACATTTGATTCATAATTTAATAACAAACTTAAAAACTAGGATATAATTTCGAGTTTTTAAAAAATGTGTATGGAAGGACATAAACTTCGTATCAATGTTGTGTAAACCAACCTCACTGCATCAGTTAAGAGAGGGTTGTGCTGCCTCATTCATGAAACTCTAGAATAGTAGTCAATTATTGATGCAGTCGTAAACGGGACGCGATCAAACAAACAAGCATTTCTTAATCCCCGTTAATTCTAAGAATGTTAGGAAAAAAGACATAGTTTGAGTAAAAACTCAACATTTTTTTTATTCATCAAAAGCTAATTTTCCAAACCCTAATACAATCTATTTAAAGGAAACAAATTCGAAATTTCTTAGACACCTAAAGATCCTAAACGAAATTGGGAAAGAATCCCAAATAAAAAGCTAAAAACAAATCTTAATCAAAAAAGAAAAAAAAAAAAAAAACACCTAATTGTTGTGCAAGAAACTAAAAGTCTCCGAATATTAAACTAAACGGCCATTTTTGGGCCTACTACGATCCACTATGGAAGTAACTTATGTAGTGCTCGTCTTGGGCTTTCCGAAAACATACTATAATAGTCATTCTGAGCCTGTATGTATGTAAAAGTTATAAGCCCGCAAAGTCAGCCTCATTTTGGGTGCTCCAAGCGACCCAAATATGAGAATACCACCCGATCCGCATCAATTATGCAACATATATGACAAAGTGAAAGCAATAAACAAATGAAATTCACGACTCAAAGTTGCTCCAAAGGAACGATTTTGAGTAATGAAATCAAAATGTAACAATGACTATTCGGATCCTTGCTTAAATAGAAAGGAAGAAAAAACAATTTCACTAGAACTCAGAGATTCCTAAATTGACTAAAATATATATGAAAATTCAAATTTTACCTAAAAATAAACGAAAATTCCTACCAAAAGTTATTAGGATATGAATATTGATATGAACTCATTGGGTAGAAGTTAACATATCCTTAAAAAACCAGCTTGTAACAAAATGATGTCTAATAATATACTTACTCAATGTGTGGGATCATAACGTTGCATAAAAAGGAAAAAACTGAAAAAAAAAAAAAAAAAAAAAAAAAAAAACGGAAGTCAAAACAGGCAATTTTGGGAAAACTGCTATGTGATGCTTTACGAGGGTAAACCAATAATAACAAACGTAAAGTTCATTAATATGGTTTCAACCCTATGTTATTAGCCCAAATCGGAGATCGTTTGTATCTATGCGGTATCCTACATAGATACAATTTAAGGAAAATGCTACAAATTAACTTTAGTGAACATTAATGTAATCATTTTATTAATACAGTAATACAACTTTATTAACAACAAGAGATCATGACAAGAAAAGCAAGAAAAATACAAATTTGAAAAGAAAAAAATAAAAATGAAGCACAAATTACAAACTTCATAAAGGTTTGATTGGATAACTTTTTTTTTTTTTTCATTTATTTAATATTTCCATAAAAAAAAACCAAATTACCCTAAACAGATTACTATATAATGGTGGTCAACTGTTAGTTAACGGGTCAAAGGGTAATAACAAATAAGTGTTATTATAATATTTTCCGGTTTCTATATAAGAGAGCTTCTCCTTACAATCCACAAATTGTCTATTCACACTCCAATTTAAATTTTTTATTAATGACAATTTTAACCTAAATAAAAATTACTAAACAAGACAAAAAATTTAAAGACACTCCAAACTAATTAAATTATTAAAAAAAAAAAAAAAAAAAATCTCTCCCCTAAATCATTAGATTAAATATTATGTATCAATCTCTGATTAATGGTTAAAGAAAAAAAAAAAACTTATGAATATTTTAGTTTTTTCCTAACAGTAATATATATATATATATATATAAGTCAATTTTGTTTATAAAAAAAAAAAAGATATATGAAAGCTTGAATTGTTGTAACTATATTCGTTTAAGCTTAGAATTTCTAAGTGTACGTTTGGGAGAGCTTCTCAAGTAGATCTTTTTGCAATAGATCTTTTAGAAGTAGATCTTTTAGAGGTAGAACTTTTAAATAAAAGTCGTTGGTAGTTTGGTTGTCAATTAAAAGAGAGCTTTTTTAATGATAGAATTACCAAAATACTCTAACAAATATTAAATTATAGGGTTATATTGGAGATTTTAGTGTTATTAAAAAAACTCCAAAAGATCTACTTGGAAAAGCTTTAAATTTGGGCTTCTCCAAGTAGACGTAAAACAGCTTTTTTAATCATCTAAAAGCTCTACTAGGTGACAACCAAACGATACAAAAAAAATTGAAAAGAGCTTTGTTAATTAAAAAAGCTCTTTTAGCTAGTAGACAAGCTCTCCCAAACGGACACGACTAATGAAAGAATCTAGGCAATCACATGCTTAGTAACAAAAAGCATTTTTATATTTCGATTTTAAAAAAAATGTACTTTTTTTTTATTTAATATATACATACATACGGTTCCTGAAAATCAAGCTTATTAGTAAGATTTTTTTTTTCTTTCTAAAATTAAAGATATGTATTGAAGGAGAGAGAGTTTAATATGGTAATTAAAAATTTAGGAGAGAGTATTTAATATGTAATAATTAATCTAATGATTTATGAGAGATAATTTCTTTTTTTAATAATTTAATTAAAAAAAAGATAAAAGGATAATCTTGTAACAAAATGAAGTTTCTTTAGAATTTTTTTAAATTTAAATTTTGAGAATGAAGTATTTTCAGAAAAGAAGTGTGAGAAAAAAAATTGGATTGTCAAAAGAAGCTCTTTTATATAATTATGAGTAATTGGCACAAATCCCCCCCCCCCCCCCCCCCCCAGACTATACCAGCTTTTACATGTTGCCCCCTAAACTATTTTATTAGGCACCAAACCCCCTAAACTGTCACTTATTGGCAGACCAAGACTAAAGATGCCCCCTCAGGGGGGAAAAAACCCAAAGGATTGCCAATAAGTGATAGTTCAGGGGGTTTAGTGCCTAATAAAATAGTTTATGAGGCAACATGCAAAAGCTGGTATAGTTTGGGGGGGATTTGTGTCAATTACTCTATAATTATACATATAATCTCCTTCTAGAAAAAGTTATCCTTTATTTGTTTAGTTTATATATGACTTGACGAAAATGCCCCTAATTAAAAACACACTTATTTCAATTTTCTTTTATTTTTCTCTCTCATCAGCTTTATTACCTTTCATTTTAAAATCATTTTTATTTGTTTTTAGTGATTACGGATGACCGATGAGACTAGCAAGATACATAGGTTAATGGTCTTTTAAGGCACATTCAAAGGTCGTTTGGTTTTTTATCCACGAAGTTGTAAGTTTTATTGAAAACTCAATGTGGATTAAAATTTAAAACCTCAATCACCTGTTTATTTTTATTTTTCTCACATTTGATTATAGTGTTAAATTATTTGAAAACAATTAATTTGAAATTTATAATATATTAGTATATTTGCTATTAATCGTTAAATATTTTCATTATTATAAAATATGTTATCTTTGTAGAATATTTTTAGAAATAAATATAATAAATGTAACTCGATAATTTGGTATTAAGTTAAAAATTATGATTTTTTTTGGTTTTTATCTTTAGTTGTTTGACAATTTAAAAATTAAACAAAAAATAACTTAATAGACCCAACAAAAAATAACTCGTTAAGTGTTAAAGGGTAACAAACAAACAGCCGGCCCCTTACTTGACGTCGGTGTGTTTTAGTTTGCTAGTGTAGTAGAGTAGTATAATTTACTTATTTGGATATATATTTAAGTGTGTTTTTCATCCTTAATTTTGATTTTAATATAATTATATGTCAACATAAAAAAGTGTTTTTTTTTTCAAAAGTTATGAGCGAAATAAATATAAAATATGAGGGTTTTTTTTTTTTTTTTTTTTTGGTATAAAATACGAGTTAAATCTATTTAAATGTGAAACGAATTCAATTTTTTTTTTTTTTTGAAAGTAACAAATTCAAATTTGAAAAGATATATGCACCCCTTGAAGTTAATTTCCCAGTAATTTTTGAACCTACATAATATTTAAATTATGAAAATAACTAATGTTAGTTGAAAAAAATAATTAAATGAATCAGCTTAATGAATGAAAAGTCAGGATTCTTTATTTTTATTTTTATTTAAAAGTTTTTTCCTACTATTCATTCTTTAAGTCGATTCTGTATTGACATATCTCAAATTCTCAATCCCACGAAATTGATCCAAACTCAAACCCAAGCTAAAATCCAAATCCTAACACATTACCCCCAAAAAAAGGGTCATTCGCTTAGGACAAAAACATAGATAAGAATAAGAAAAATAAGAAAAAGTCTGGAGTGAGAAAGTCGACCCAAAAAAAGCAGAGAAAGAAAAGAAAGGAAATAGAGAGAAAAGCAAAGAGTTTCGGTTTGGGAAGAAAATGATGGGGTGAAGCCGACAGAAATAGAGGATAGATAGGGAGAGATGGAAGATGATAATAGAAGAGAGAGAGAATGAGACATATCCTGTAAGAAAGAAGAAAATGGAGCAGTATTGTAGTACAGTAGCATAAACAGATAAGTGATTTGATGATGATTTGTGATACAGATAAGTTATTATATTTTCTGGTAATTTCTAAGTTGAGTTTATGTGATTTTAGAATATACTCAGAAGGAGATGAATTCAGAAATGGAACCCAGTTTCAATACGGATTTGATCGTGGAGTAATGTGATCAGTAGACAATTTTTTATTATAATTAAGTTCTTCATTTTAGTATTATATGTTTAATTACACAACAAATGATTTACAGGATTTTACTGAGTTTATTAACAAGAATCAGATAAAGAAAGAACAAAGATTTTATTTTTAGATGAGAAAATGAAAAGTAAACAAGAAAATATGAGCAATGGAAAAGTAAATTCCACTCAAAGGAAAACCCACTTGTAATGGGTACGTGTCAAATCTATTACCCTAGCACAAAATATCACTAAAACAATTCCATCATTCAAATTTTGAACCCAATAGTCATTTGCTTTAAATGTGATTTCTTTTCCAATATAGATGAAAACAAAATCAAGTCTCTGATAGACTAACAAAGAAAAATAAAATGCTTTATCATGTTTTGAAGATTTTTTATAAAGTTTTTTGGCTTATATGCATATGTTTCGTTGGTGCTTACACCGTCTTTTTTTTTTGTCGTGGAAGGTGATGCTTGATTGACCATTGAACAACTCCTCACCTCCTATGGTGCGCCATTTTCATTTTTTTTTTTCCTTTGTCAGTACTGTTTTATGAAATGAATTTCTAATTAAACTTAGTAAGTGGAATCCAAGTCATAAAAAACTTAGTGAGGTCTAATACATATACAGTCTGATAATGAAGAAAGACATAATAACTTTATCACCTTTATCCAAAAAAGAAAAAAACTTTATCACCTTTATAAAATAAAATAATAAGTTGGATAATGTTTCCAATTCATGTCTGGCCATATCATAGGTAGTAACCAACAAAACCGATCCCACCAAAAAGTCCAAAACCAATATTAAAAGAATAATGCTAGACATTATAACTTTTCATCCCAACCATGGCAGTTGTAATGTGTATCCACTCACCATTTGACACCTCAACTACCAAATGAGTTGGGATGAAAAAGTTGATATTTTAGATGGAATGTGTAGTATTACTGAAATTAAAATGACTAAACCACAAAAACCCGATTCTGATAACTACAAGATGGATCTACTCAGTTCACCACAATAATCGATCTTGTCTTCGCCATTACATTATTATGAAGCTTTTAAGACCTTGGTACGTAATTGGTTTCTGTTTTGCAAACCGAACCCAAGTTCGGTTAAATCGGTCAATTCGGTTGGTAACAGAACCTGGGTCTGATTAGAAAAACAGAAACCTTGTTGATAATGAGTTTGATCATGGGATTTTTAGCAGAGTTTCTGGATTAAATAGTCGTAAAATTTTGATTTCTAAAAGGGTTTGAAATGGACGCCATTGAAGTTGTTTGTATGTACTTGCAGGAAACAAATGGAAATTGTTTTTGATTGATATATTGATATTAGGAGCAAATTACAGCCATGAGGTTTGCATCTGATCTTTTTCCTAACCCTTTTAAAGCATGTGATTGGTTGTTGGTAAAGTGGTCGTGAAAACCAATCACATCTCAACCACTCATTCATTACAATGCTTACGTGTCATGAGATTAGATGAGGTAAGGAAAAAGATCAGATCAGCAGATGATCCAAATTCTTGCTCTTTTGACAACATGAAACAACTTCATAATTAATTGGTACCGAATTTAATAGTTAAAAATACTAAAATACCCTTGAAATGAAGTTAATTCTTTCCAAATATCTTTGCATCTAATTATCAGCAGAAACAGCTCAATTATAACACAAATAACAATTATTATTAAAAGGGTTGGTATATATTAGATCCAATATATGCTCTCTACAGGATTATTTTTTTGAGTAATGTTAGGGTGCCTAAAAAATTTGTCCAAATTTTGTGGCATGTGAGTTGTCAAAATCACATTACTTCACACATAATCTCATGATTAATAGGATTTTGACAACTCACATGCCATATAATTTGGGTATGATTTTGGGCAAAAAAAAAAAAAATTGGTAACCTAGCATTACTCTTATTGAGTGAACTTAGAATCAAAACAAAAATAAGATCATAATCCGATAATAAGATCGAGTCACTCAAATTGTATTCTTTTTTAAAACAAATCATCATTAGGTCTTATCTTTCTCCATTGTAATAGTTCGGCTCCATATTTAGAAATCAGGATATACAAACTTCAAAAAATAATACATCAACTTAGTTCGATTAACAACAATACCAAAGGAAATAAGAAGCGTTGACTATATATTGTTTTTATAAAAAAAAAAAAAAGGAAGAGGTGAAGAGTATTACAAAGAAAAGCAAACTGAAGAAGGAAAAACAAATTACAATCTTTGAAAGGATTTTTAGGCGATTACAAGTGATCAAACTCCAAAATTTATATATAAAAAAATAAAAACAAAAGAGAACAAAGAAGAAGCACATCACCTCTTAGCAGAGCTGGTAGTGTATCTTCCTTCCACATAAGTGGTTAAGGGTTCAAATCCCACCATGCGCATTTTACAAGCACGTGTGAATAGTTTTCTTCCCGGATTATGAGAAGTAGTTATCTCCCGTTATAGAAGTAGATATCCGGGTCACACATGTATTGTTTGATCTTGTTGTGAAGGTTAACTCTGATAATGAGAAGTCTAATGCTCTAATATCTAACACAGGACAAGTCAGTCAAAAGGTAATTACTGATCCTGTGCATCTCAGAGCATCAAAGAATGGTATGATCAAGAAGGATCAACCACACTTCCGCAATACATCTAGAGTCAAGGATAGGTCTCAAGGATGAATCTCAGCCGTGCATTATTGCTAAACAGAAGACAGAGCAACGGCTGAAGATGAAGACCTGCCTAACAGAATTTAGGCGCCAAGATCATTCAGTGTCAAAGCTGACATGGCGTGTTTATTGGATGACCGTGAATCTAGGAAAGTTTGTTAAAGTTTGTTACAAACATTCAAGAAGCGTGACTCTGTAATATATATATTCATAGCATCTGTATTATTTCATTATTCAGAAAGTTTTGTTAATAAAAAGATATCTCAATCCAGACTCTGTTGGAGAGTTGGAAAAGCTTCATTGAAGCATATTCTCAAACACCTGTGTTCTTCATTATTTTACATGGTATCAGAGCTTTCTTGCTCTTGATCAAATCATGGTTCAATCACCACCAGCGATGCAGTCCTCACAGTCAGATCAACCTTGTTCTTCCTCGAATCCTCTTCCATCAATTGAATCTCCAATGATTGCCAAGACGTTGAACTATAATCTTCCTGTAAAACTCAACAGCGACAATTACATCTACTGGAAGGCTCTTGTTCTTCCTGCAATCAGAGCCTTGGAGCTTGAAGACTTCATCAATGGAGTCAGACTGTGTCCGAATAAGTATGTAGATTCTCTCAACTCAAATACAAGTGAGAATGATCGAGTGATAAACAAAGAATTTCTTGCCTGGAGAAGGCTGGATCAATTCTTACTAAGCTGGTTGTTATCTACAGTGAGTGAGAGTCTGATTGGTCAAGTTACAGAGTGTACTTCTTCTCTAGAGACGTGGAGAACACTTGAAAAACTATTCTCTCATCAATCGATGGCTAGAACAATGCAGTTGAGGCAACAACTTGGAGTCATGAAAAAAGGATCAAGCTCAGTCTCAGATTTTGTTCTGAAAGTCAAGAACATTGGCAATAGTCTAAAGTCTGCTGGAGATGTTGTTACAGATCGTGATTTGCTTCTGACTATACTCAACGGCGTTGGCCATGAGTTTGATGCAGTTGTTGTGATGCTAACAGCTCAACAAAACTCTATTTCTCTTCATGATGCTCAGTATATGCTGATGATACACGAGCAATGAATTGAACACCTGAATTCTACTACACAAGTTGAGCTAAATCCTTCTGCAAACGTGGCAATACACAACAACAATGGTGGAGGAGGTAGGAGAAACAATAGTAGAGGTGGATACAATGTCAGTGGAAGAGATGGTGGTAATAGAGGTCGCAGAGGTAGAGGAAATTGGAATAACAACAATAACAGGCCAACATGCCAAATCTGTGGTCGAATCGGCCATTCTGCTCAAAGATGCTACAATAGGTTTGATAGGAACTATCAAACTCCTTCCACTGGTCACAATACTCACAACTCAGGCTCATACAACTCAGGCACACAAGGTCAGAATCAAGGCAATAACACAGGAACAAACTCTCATGAAAATCAAGGCAATCCTAACAACAATCTGCAGGCAAATTACAACCAAACATCTGCTTACATTGCCTCCCCTGAATCAGTGATCGATCCTGTGTGGTATGCTGATAGTGGAGCTTCAGCTCATGTCACCTCTGACCTTGGTAAGCTCTCAACCTTTTCTCCTTATAAAGGTAATGAAAAACTTACAGTAGGTAGTGGAGATCAACTAGAAATTGTTCATGTTGGAAATGCCTCGGTTGTTTCACACACATGCCCTACTACATGTCTAGCTTTGAGAAATGTTTTATATGTTCCTCATATAGCTAAAAATCTGTTAAGCATATCCAAATTTACTCAAGATAACAATGCCATAGCTGAATTTTGTGGTGATTGCTGTCTTATAAAGGACAAGGATTCCAAGAGAGTTCTTCTCAAAGGTTTGCTTAAAGATGGCTTATACCAATTAGAGCTTAAAGCCAATGATCAAGGTGTTGGTGCTCAGTCCAGAAGTGGAGTTGTTTTGCTTTCAAATGTTTCTTCATCTTTTTGTAATAAGAAGTCTACTGACAGTGAGAATTCACCATGTAAGAATTCTCATTTGACAGATACTCAGTCAATCCCTTGTGTAAATACTGTTGTCTATGATTGTGTAAAAGGAACTTCAGTCAATAACAAAAATAGTGTAGCCTTATGGCACAATAAACTTGGCCATCCTAGTCGGCAAGTTCTCAAGCAAGTTTTAAAACAGTTAAAAGTGTCTTGTTATGAGTCTGATATTGAATGGTGTGATGCTTGCAAACTTGGTAAAATGCATCAGCTACCATTCCAAAGGTCTGTTATAAAGTCTAAAGTACCTCTGGAATTGGTGTTTACTGATATATGGGGACCCTCTCCCATGATATCTGCAACAGGTCACAAATATTATGTGTCATTTGTGGATGATTATACCAGATTTACATGGTTATTTCCTATTTCGTTAAAGTCAGAGGCTCTTCCAGTATTTCTAAGGTTTAAGAAACAAGTTGAGCTTCAGTTTGGCTTCAAAATTCGCACCCTACAGTCAGATATGGGGATGGAATTTCAGTCCTTTTCTTCTAGCCTTCAACAATTTGGCATCACTCACAGATTTTCGTGTGCTTACACACACCAACAGAACGGTGTGCCTGAGCGAAAACACAGGCACATTGTGGAGACAGGTCTCACTTTGTTGGCCCAGGCACAACTTCCATTGAAATTCTGGTCTGATGCATTCTATGCTGCAGTCCTCCTTATAAACAACCTACCCACTCCTGTGCTAAAAGGAATGTCACCCTTTGAAATCCTGTATAAAAGGAAGCCTAACTATTCTTATTTCAAGACATTTGGTTGCTCGTGCTTTCCCTATACACGTCCTTACTCTAAAACAAAGTTTGGGTTCCATTCCACAAAATGTGTGTTCATTGGGTACAGTTCTCAGCATAAGGGCTACAAATGTCTCAGCTCCTCTGGCAAGATTTTCATCTCTCGAAATGTGTTATTCCATGAATTCGAGTTCCCCTATCTGCAGCTATTTCCCTTGTCAAAAGCTACTGACAAATTCTCCTCATCTGGTCCTAGGATGTCAATGACCACTCACAGCAATCCTAGGTCTGTACCAAGTTCAGGTCCTGATGTATGTTCTGCAGCTGACAGGAATCACTCCAACATTGTTGTTGACCTCACCTCTCAACGTACCAGTATACCCCCAACAACTGCAGGTTTTCCTTCAGCTCATACTATGGTGACACGTTCAATGACAGGCTCCTTAAGGCCTAGAGTATATTCTGCTCTTTGCCAATCTCCTTGTCAAGATGTGATCTTGGAGCCAACCACTGTTAAAGCTGCCCTTGCCGATCCCAAATGGAGGCATGCAATGGTTGATGAACACAGTGCCCTGCTTCGAAACCACACTTGGTCGTTAGTTCCATCAGCTGAAGGCATGAATATAGTAGGTCACAAATGGGTGTTCAGGGTTAAATACAAACCCGATGGCTCAGTCTTGAAGTACAAAGCAAGGCTGGTTGCGAAAGGGTTTCATCAAACTCCCGGGATAGATTTCTCGGACACTTTTAGTCCTGTCATCAAGCCTTCAACCATACGTGTTGTCTTCACCTTGGCAGTAACCTTTGGTTGGCCAATTCAACAAATCGATGTTAACAATGCATTCCTTAATGGTGATTTGCAAGAGGTAGTGTACATGGAGCAACCAACTGGGTTCATAGATGCCTCTAAACCTACTCATGTCTGCAGGCTTCACAAGGCCTTATATGGTCTTAAACAAGCTCCTCGTGCTTGGTTTCACAAGTTAAAAGGAGCGTTGCTAGAATGGGGTTTCTCTCCCTCAACTTCTGATGTGTCATTGTTTGTTAAAAGGGCTGCTGGCAAGGTTGTGTTTCTTTTGATATATGTTGATGACATATTGGTCACAGGAAGTGATTCTTCTCTGATAAGAAACACCATTGCAGCTCTTCACTCCCGTTTTGCTCTCAAAGATTTGGGTCAGGTCAACTACTTTCTTGGGTTTGAAGCTTATAGAGATTCCAGTGGTATTGTTCTTACTCAGACAAAGTATATTCATGATTTGCTATCTAAAACTTCCATGTTAAATTCTAAACCGAGTTCCACTCCTTTGTGTTCGAGTCTCAAACTCTCTTTACGTTCTGGCTCTCCTTTTGCTGATCCCACCTTATATAGGAGTGTCATTGGGGCTCTGCAGTATGTTACTTACACAAGGCCTGATATCGCCTTTGCAGTTAACAAACTAAGCCAGTTTTTGGTGGCACCAACTGATCAGCATTGGCAGGCCTGTAAGAAGGTCCTACGATTTCTTAAGGGGACATCTTCAGTTGGTCTTCGTTTCCGTCCAGCCACCGAGTTGTTCATAGAAGCCTACTCTGATGCGGATTGGGCGTCTTGTGTTGATGATAGACGCTCCACCAGCGGTTGTTGTGTCTTTTTAGGATCAAACCTGATAACTTGGTTTTCTAGGAAGCAAAAGGTTGTGGCCAAATCTAGTGCAGAGGCAGAATATCGAGCTCTTTCACAAGCTGCTTCAGAGGTGTTATGGCTTCAATCTCTGTTTGCTGAACTTGGATATTCAATTCTAGGCACTCCTACTCTGTGGTGTGACAACACTGGGGCTGCATCATTAGCACAAAATCCTATCTTTCATTCTCGTACCAAGCATATCGAAATTGATGTGCACTTCATTCGTGAGAAGATTGCTTCTGGTCAGC
Source organism: Acer saccharum (assembly GCA_030490815.1). Classification (NCBI taxonomy): domain Eukaryota; kingdom Viridiplantae; phylum Streptophyta; class Magnoliopsida; order Sapindales; family Sapindaceae; genus Acer; species Acer saccharum. The sequence goes on along the minus strand of CM059874.1, from coordinate 35,715,703 downwards.
TATCTGTGCAGTATATTCCGACTGAGTTTCAGAAGGCTGACATTCTCACTAAAGCTCTTCCTGTCTCTCGTTTTCAGTTTCTATGTGGCAAATTGAGCTTGTTCACCAAACCCACGCTCAATTTGAGGGGGGATGTGAAGGTTAACTCTGATAATGAGAAGTCTAATGCTCTAATATCTAACACAGGACAAGTCAGTCAAAAGGTAATTACTGATCCTGTGCATCTCAGAGCATCAAAGAATGGTATGATCAAGAAGGATCAACCACACTTCCGCAATACATCTAGAGTCAAGGATAGGTCTCAAGGATGAATCTCAGCCGTGCATTATTGCTAAACAGAAGACAGAGCAACGGCTGAAGATGAAGACCTGCCTAACAGAATTTAGGCGCCAAGATCATTCAGTGTCAAAGCTGACATGGTGTGTTTATTGGATGACCGTGAATCTAGGAAAGTTTGTTAAAGTTTGTTACAAACATTCAAGAAGCGTGACTCTGTAATATATATATTCATAGCATCTGTATTATTTCATTATTCAGAAAGTTTTGTTAATAAAAAGATATCTCAATCCAGACTCTGTTGGAGAGTTGGAAAAGCTTCATTGAAGCATATTCTCAAACACCTGTGTTCTTCATTATTTTACACTTGTAATATTGTAAAAAAAAAATGCAGTGCAGATTGAAAAGTAAACGTACAACATGTGGGTCAAGACCAATGTGCTTTCGAGCACTTACTACGTACAATATTGTAGTGTTTATCGACCCATATGCTTACATAATTAATTAATAATTTTTATTTGATATAGTTGATTAATAAGTTTAATATCAAGTAACTCCGTTAATTTTTATTTTTTTCTACAGAAAATCATTTCAATTCAATGATTCTCAAATTAGTCAGGAATCTCTTCTAGAATTCATCGGTAACTCTTTACCAGAGATAGAGTCAAGAGTGATACAAAAATTGTTATTTTGAATTTTTGCTAGGAAATGATCTCAACACTTTTAAGGGACTTTTCATTTGTAATCCAATATTAATCATAATTTTTATCTGAATTACAAATATACAGGTCCCTAGTTTGGAAGCTTTTAGTGAAACCTGTTGATAAAATGATCTCATACAACTAATTTGAATCAAAATCTAAGTACATTCGATAAGCAGGACGACCAGGAGAGTAGTAACCTTGTATAAGGTCATCAACTTGGAAACCAAATTTCTTGTAGAGATTCATGGCAGCACTTCTCGTAGGATCAACATGAAGAAATATGCGCTGCACTTTTCTAGTTCTGCATTTCTCTATTGCACCTTTCAGTAATGCCTCTCCATGACCCTGTCTTCTATCACTCTCCTTCACCGTATTTTATTTTCAATCCATGCACAATTAAAAATAAATAAATGAAAATCACTATGAGATGAGCAAAATTTTACATTACAAAAACATTCTCCAATTGGGTTTTTTACTATTATCACCGAATCAGTCACGGTTGAATTACAAACGGAAGATTTTGATCAAATAGCGCTTTTTTTTTTTTTTTTGAAGACATTCATCGAACAGGTAGTGGGCTTGTTCTTGAATCATAACATGCAATCTTCAACAATCAATCAATACACAGGAATTTCACAGATTATGTATAAGAAGATCGTGGGAAAGTTGAGGAACCTGCAAGCTTGGTGATAGAAGCAGACAAGGAAGAAGGCCAAGAGTACATGACATAGCCTACCACTTGTCCATCCATATCTATGTAAAGCAGCCCTGAATTCTTCTTCTTCAATTCTTCATCAAAGTGTCTAGCGAGTGATTCGTGTTTTGGAAATATCTTTCTCTCCATCTTCTCAATCTCATCCACTACCTTCGTCCAGCTGTTCGAGTTTCTCTGCAGCTCCGTAATGGCCCCACCAGTACTACTCCCCATCGATCATGTACATGTGCACCGCTAGCTGTTGCTCTCAACTCTCAGTTATTATGTAATATTTACACAGCTTTATTATTTTCACCTTCTTCTTCAGTAAAATAGTAAAATCTTATTGATGTATTTGATTGATTTTTGATTTTTCATATTAGTTTGTTAAAAACAAATAATAATAATAATTCTTTAAAATGACCGGATGGGGTTGGAGTGTTGGACTAGTGATATGCTCATCCCACCTATTACCTATACTAGGTTATGGGTTCAACCCGAATTACTGTAATATTTCAAAATAATAATAATAATAATAATAATAATAATAGTTCTTTAAAATAAAAATTAAAATTAAAACACTCATTTTACTTTCCACACCCATGTTAAAAAAATTAATTAATTTTTTTTTTACTGATCTCCACACCCTTTAAAATATCAAAATTAACTATAAATATTATAATGGAAAATGCTTGGTCAGTACCCCAAGATACGGACCCACCAATAAGGTGTTGACACGTGGCATTTTTTCTTTCACTTTTAACATTTATCTCTTTGTATTCTTCTAAAATGGGTCACGTGCCAACACCCCATAGGTTGGGTCAATACCCAAACATTCTCCTATTATAATTACTTTAGTTTTGTTATTTTTCCCTTTAAACCCATTTTATTTTCACACTAATCAACTTCCAATGAAAACCAAATAACCCTAAGGTCCCTAATTGGGAAATCAATCATTTAGTGGGATTGGGAAGTGGAAAAGAAAAGGTCATGCACAGTAATTGAAATTCTTTCATTATTATTTTGAATTAGCAGTTGTTGAACAGTCTTTGTTCAATGCAAAGTTTGGTTTCTGCATTTTATTATTTTAAAAAAATTCATGTCAAAAGCATATTTAACTGCAATAAAATTAGATTTTGTACTCCCTTTAGGATGTAGCATATTAGGGTGTAGTTTTTGTACCCCCTTTGGCATTTGTCTCTGTTCTTAATAAAGATCGACGTCCAAAAAAAAAAAAAAAAAGATTTTGAAATTGAATATAAATATTAAGGTTTGTGATGGAGTTTGTTGTACACATACAAAAGTAAATTAGTTTTTTCATTAACTAGTTAAGCAGTCTTTCTATTATCAGTTCGAACTGACAATAAATATATCAAGACGAAGAATATGGACCACAGATTATAGAGAAGTTTTGACAAGTACATACACTTTGAGTCAAAGTATGTAAATCTAGTGGTCCACATTCTTCGTCCTGATATATTTATTGTCAGTTCGAACTGATAATAGAAAATCTGACTAGTTAAGTACCTTTAAGTAATTTAGTATAAGAAGATTCTAGTAATAAAAATAATTTATTAAAAAATAGGTGTAGACATAACTTTTTTAGGTAGCAATAGAGCCACCCATAATAATAATACCAATTTGGTTGGTTTCAAATTAGTCCTAAAGCACCATTGTCATTGCCCAATGTGTATTATGGTAAATTGCGTTAATTCAGTTCGACAATATTTCAAGTCGCGTCTAAGACCTCTCACAAAATCATTAAATCTTCAGCAATTCTGTAGTGGTAGAATTGAGTAAATTTCAAAAGAAGTGAAACCATATGGAATTAGATTGAGTCCAATTAGGAACATTTGATTCATAATTCAATTATAATTTTGAAAGCTAGAATATAATTTTGAATTTTAAGAAAATTATTAAGATACAAACATAAAAGAACAACCTTTCTATGTTTTTAGATTTCCATTTTCATTGTCAAGGAAACATTAATTTCACAACAGATTTTGGATGCTGGTAATTTTTTCACCGTTGTTATTTTATTTATTTATTTTTAAAAAATAAAATTTCCATTTTTTAGAAAAAAAATAACAAATTTTAAAATAAATAATTTAATATTTAGTCAACTATTCTTTAAAAAACAATAAGTCAACTATTTATTTTTAAGGTTATGTAGTTTAATTATAATTTATTTTTCAAATCTGTTTTAATCTTTTAAGTGTTTGGTAAATTAGCTCTAGAAATAATCAACTTAACAAAAAGTAAGGGAAATGTGTTTGGTCATCTTTATTAGATTAGATTAAAATGTACATTATAGGTAAATGTAATATACTATATATTTTATTTTCCTCTGACCTCCATCGCCGATGGTGGCCACAAGCGAGCAATGGTGGTGGCCACTGTGCGATTTGTATTTTTTTTTCTTTCAATTTATTAGTTTTTAAAATATTATTAAAATGTTATAAGGGCATTACTGTCTTTATATGAAAAATGCAAGGGTATTTTGTTAATTCTAAAGGTAAGGGGCTAGCTTTTCAAATAATCTGTTTTCAAAAGTAACACAAAACAAACTTCTCAAAAGCTAATTATAAGTAAAGTAGATTATGAAATAAATTTGTTATGAAGAGTTTATTAAACAGTTTATGGATCCTAGATGATGAAATAAGTGATTATTTCTTAAGTTTAAACAATTTCTAATGTATCATAAATGATAGATTTATGATAATTTAGGGCTACAGAGCTCAAAAATACAAGCGTTGTAAAATCATAATGAAAAACTAATCACTTGTGAGCCAAAATGAAATTTCCCATTTTGTTTTTGTTTTTCTTGACTAGGAAAAAAAATAATATCAATTGCATGCTATTCTGATTCAAAAAAAATAAAATAAAAATTGCATGCTATTCAGTATTCCCATTTGAATTCCATCATAACATAATTGATTCTTTGATAGGTTCAATATATCTTACTTTTTGGAACTCATTTGCTTTCTTAGAACTCTTCAACTCCACTTTGCCTGAGGCTTCCATGTTTCCACCATTCCCATCAATTCGTTGGTTCTGCACCTAAGAAGATCTTTAAGAAGAAAATCTTTAACAAAAAACCATAAAATTAACCGTATATTAATACTATAGGTTTTTAAAGTCGGGATGAGCAGTAAAATAAACCCTATATATATACCTTGTCAAGTACACTTGATTTACAAGCATCATAAGCTGTCAGGTCTTGATAGCTTAGAAGGTCAGGCCTCGTTCGCTTGTCCCACATTAGAGTAACCACAACCATAGAACGGCCATGCGATGCTGCCAAATGAAAAGGTGTATTTCCATCATTGTCCATCCTATTAACAAGTTTGTCCAAACCCTTTTCTTTGAGTATACACCTTACCGCATTTTCTTTTCCACTCTTAGCCGCGAAATGAAGGATGCTTTGACCTTTGTTACAAAGAAATTCAGTTGGATCAGGCCATTTTTTAAACAACTCTTTCATCACTCTGACATGGCCATTTTCACATGCTAGATAGAGTGGATATATATACCCTCTTTGTTCCTTTTAAAAGCTCCATTACTGTCAATTTCTAAGAGGTAACGAACTCCCTTGCGATAACCTATGGAGGCTGCACTATGTAGTGCAGTGTTATCTTCTTCATCTAGTAAAACTAATAGCTCCTCTTTTTGCTCTCTTATTACTTTCAAAATATCTGAAAATTAAAGCAAACAACAAAAATCAATCCAATATGCAAAAATAAACTATTTAGATAATAATTAAGGAGGAAATGAAAGTAAACATGCATTATTAAGTGAGAGAACTCATACCTAATCTTTTGTGCTTAATGGCAAAATGTACGGGGGACCTCCCTTCTAGCTTATCAGTCAAACAGTCAATTTGAGGTAGAGCACTCAAAATATATTCCAGAATGTCTGTGTTGCCTGATTTAACTACCAAATACAAAGGAGACTTGCATATATCATTTTGATAATAAGACACTTCTGGATCTTCCGTGACCAAGTAATGAGCCGTATCTACTAAAGTGTCTACACTTTTCTTTGACTCCATTAATAACCCTAATAAAGCTTGATGCAAAGCTGTGTTTCCTTTATTGTTCTTTATCTTCAGCAAGGCTACTGTGGATGTGTTGGGAACTTGTTTTGCGAAATCCACGAGTTGTTTCATTGTGTCGAATTTCTCAGCTCTAACGGTAACATGGAGTGCAGTGTCACCTTCAGAATTTTTCTTAGTGATCAAAGCAGGAAAGTTAGTAGCTATAAGTTGGGTGATGTGCAACTGACCAGAACTTGAAGCAACGTGAAGAAGTGAATTCCCTAAGGGACTCACTTTGTCAACAATTTCAGACAGATCTTCTTTATTGATGTCACAGAAGGGAAAGCAAGTGACATCACCTTTCAATACTGCTTCAAAGTGAGCAGGTTCCATGCTTTCTGGAAATAGATAAGCTCTCTAACGGATTCAACCCAAGAACTTTACAAAGACATCTTCGAAGTCCGGACGGCCTTAATTAAGTATGACTGTTGAGTGATGAGACTAGCCAGATACCAGTGGTTCAATGGACTTTAAGGCAGACTTACATGACGTATGTGGGTGTGTTTTAGCTTGTGGGTGGTTTCATGAAAGATAAGTTTGAACAAGAATGCTCAGCCACGAACGGAACTATTTGAAACATAATCATCACTAAAATCAAGAACTCTGAAATGTATGATTGCATGCCAACAAAAAAGATGTGTCACATATATATAATGCCTGTACGATCTTGAAGGCCATGATCAATTTGGTGTCGATCGGTTTTCATCAATATATATGTTTCGGCCAAAAATGCTCCGGACATCGCATAAAGTGCCAACCCCACCATAACAAATGCAAGCCAAGCATTTAAAGTTGGAGACTATATTGAGGAATAGTATCTTCTGTACAATGTTGGCCATATTGAGGAATGAGGAGCAATATCTTTTTTAATATTTTCTGTACTATATTAGCCATTTGGACAAAAGCAGCAAAGGGCCCGCAGCAACAAATTGTTTATTCTGTGCTTATATAATCTCCTCCTTTACCGATGGCTTAGCTTTTGAGATTTGATAGGTTTTTTACTGCCTTGTTCAGCTGGCCAGCATCTTTCCCTTCTTCGCCGGCCTTCGGTTCTGCCTACTTCGACACAGATCTACAATCCAAATCAGTCCGTTACCACTTCGCCATCGTCGCCGATCTACAGCACGTGGAGCTTCACCACCGGTTCCAAACGACGCGTCGGACGCCGATCCTTCTGGTTGGACTTCCATCTGACGGTCGACTGGTGTCCAGATCAATTGATTTCAACCATGGCCCTCTAGCTAATTTCAGATAGTTGAAGGGTCTGGTGGGAATTTTCTTGGGCTGCTGTGCAAATTCCGTAACCTAGTGAGGCTTTTCACAGTTTCTCATACTTTTGGGGTGTTTTCGAAATTAGGCATACTGGAGGAATTTTCAAAAATTATCCATATTGGAAAATTTCACTTAGGTCTAGATTTCCGTATGCTTTATACTGCCTGCACTTTGTCAGAATATCCAGAGTATTACTATGGCTTTCATTGCATCATTAGTTCATTACATGTTTATATAAAATTTCTCACTATTAAGTCAATTAAAATATAAGAGATAATTAAAAACTCATAAAAATCATAATTAAAATAGATATATTTCAAAGTTTTATTTCTAGAACACAAAATTAATAGTAAAAGTAACAAAAACAAACTAATAATAATTGCTAATTTGCTATGACATTCTAAAGTAAAAATTATATGTTCCCACGCGTGTTACTATTATTACTAAGGGAGTATGGCAGATTGTATCCATTAGATTTGACATGATCCAAGATTTGATCCTATTGGATCAAAAAAATTACAATATAATCTGATCCAATGTTATAACGGAATTCAATACAACCGAATCTAATTACTATTAGATTCGATTTGATCCAATCCAATGGATCATATTCCTATGTAGCAATTCTTTAACATATAAAAGTTATAACATTCCTAAAATTTACAAAATCAAATACACCGCCTAATGTGGCTTAATGGTAAAAACATCATTCAACATAACAATGTCCCGTGTACGAGTCGCCGCTACCGCAAGTGATATATAAAAAAATCAAATAATTAATTTACACAAAAAAGTCTTAACAAATCTTAAAGATTAATTATAAGTTCCAAACACAAATACAAATAAAATCATCCAAAAGTTTGAAAAAAATATATAATCATTTGTAATAACAAAAAACAATAGCATCTAGATTTTCATATAGAAATCCAAGATTTCCGATCCGATGAATTTTAAAATTTAGGATCTAATCATGTCCCAATTATTAGTCATCTTGTCACTATGTTTGATCCGATGAATTTCAAAATTTAGGATCTATCTTTTCCAACATGTTTCATCAATCAATTAATAATTATACCGGCTTATCTTTTTGTATTCTTTTGGCAAATAAACTAGATCCATTTCAAGCACCCAGCATATGACAAAATGGTATTAGAGCTAAGCCCAAACTCACCCAACCTAGCAAGTAGACAATTGGGTCAAGCCGGTAAAATTGAAAGATTAACAAAGTGTTTGTTAAAAGTACGAGAGAGAAAACAAAAGAACAAGTTAGCCATTTGAGGCTGCCATTGACGAGAGCTCAATGTCACGGGCTTAAAGTTTGCACAGCTAACCCGTGCGGCACTTAGACAACTTTTGGGCAATGTTGCTAAGTAAGCCTTGATGGTCACTCTCACTAACACTTGAGAGACTAGAGAAAAGGGAACAAGAAGAGCTTGGTTGGAAATAAAGGCAAGTTGTATTGCTTATAAGAATACTTACAATGCTTTGTATGCTAGAAGGCTTGGATGCCTTTACAAATGAGAGGAGTTACCTATTTATAGGTGTCCACCTCCTCAATGGACGGTCTAGATTAATACAATCCAAGGGTGGAGATTCATTCTCCAGAATAATCTACATGTATCTAGAATTCTCTACAACTATATACATGCCTCTAGATATTTACAAGAGAAGTCTAGAATGCTTCCAGTCTAGAGACTTCTAGAAAAGGCTCCATGCTAGAAGTGTGGAGAAGTCTCTAGAATACTCCAAGGGCTTGGGCATAATAGTTGGCTTTGTAGTGCACCTTGGCTGGAAACCGGTCTGAAAACGAACGGACCGTGACATCAAGCTCTAAAGATTGATTGTATTATTTTGTTGAAAATTGATCAGCTATTACACGTGAGTCTGATATTTGTACAAAGCCAATACAGACTCTAACAGAAATCAGAGGAATTAAATGACTAACTGCCACCTCACTAATTTTGTTGACTTTCCTAACTAAATTTGATAACAGAATAGTTTACTAACTCCCTAAGCTCACTTTGCTTCTTGACAATCTGATGCAGCGGAATAATCACGAAACAACAATTGATAAAGAAAGGATAAACGATTTGGATCCGTTGATTCACGCACGAATACCGGAAGCGAATCTTACTATTAATATGTTGATCTGGGCACAAATACCAGAATAATAGGCCTCAAATACCAACTGAGGTAGCGGGAATTTCAACACAAACAACAATCGATAAAAGAAATGATAAACGATTCGGATCCGTTGATTCGCGCACGAATACCGGAAGCGAACCCTACTATTAATCTGTTGATCTGCGCACAGATACCAGAATAATAGGCTTCAAGATCGTTGACCCACGTAGGGTACCGAAGTTGGGAGATAAATAGAGAACACTCTAAAATTTTTATTAATTCAACAACTAATTCTCCAAACCCTAATACAATCTATTTAAAGGAAACAAATTTGAAATCTCCTAGACTCCTAAAGATCCTAAACGAAATCGGGAAAGAATCCCGAATAAAAAACTAAAAACAAATTCTAATCAAAAAAGGAAAAAACACCTAATTAAAATATATAATAAATGGAAATAAAATAATATGTATTAATTACAATAATATTTTTAAAATAAAAAATCTTCAACAATATCTTTGATAATCTCTCCTGCATCACAATCTATCATAATCATGATCTGATATTTGATCATGATTATTGTTGATCAACGGTTGTTGCTTTCCAGTCCTCAAGTAACCATGTAGGTGAGTCTTATGTATACTTGTATGTTGATTGCTTGATACAGTGCGAGCGAGAGCTGGGCTTTCCAATTCTGTCCTGTGACCACCGCAGCTCGTAGAAATGTAGGCCAAGTTTGTTTGTTTTCCGATTACATTCATAGGTTGGGTTTGAGTAGTGAATAATCATACCTTAAGTATATTTGATTTTAAAATATCATAGGTTGTCTGGCCTTGATAGTTCTATTGATAGTACCATAGAATGACCTGCCAAATGAGAAGGTGTATTGCCATTTTTGTTTATTTTGTTAATAAGCTTATCGGTACCCTTTTCTACATTTCACCATGTTATCTTTTCCGCTCTTCACTGCAACATGAAGAATGTTTTGGCCTTTTTTATGAAGCAATGAAGCTGGATCTGACCATTTTCGAAACAACTCTTTCATTACTTTGACATGACCATTTTCACATGCTAAATGGAGAGGAATTTAATTAGAACACTTGAAACCTTTTTATTATCACTCCACGATATTTTGGACGGATGTTTATGGAAATATTTATTGCAAGTTTACTAGTGATAAGGAATTCTTATTGTTCTCAACAATGAAGGTTTTTTTTTTTTTTTTTTTTTTTTTTTTTTTTTTTTTTTTTTTTTTTTTTAAATAACAAAAGATGAGTTGAATCTAAATGTTACTCTAAATTTAATTTGTTTGATTGTTAATTTTATAATTTAAATATATCTTTTTTTTTTCCTATGGTTTGTACCTTCAATTTATATAAAATGTTAATACTTTCCTTTCCTTTCAATTTAAATGATGCTAATTTAGTTTCTAGCCCAACCATGTGATGATTGAAAACAATTTCCCTATTTTTACCTTGTCAATTCTGTTCATTATTTATTTTATATATAATTGTTGTAGCAAACAAGCAAATAGCAAACATGCACTTTACATTTTTAGTGATAATCCTATTGATATAGGTGTAAACACTATTTCAACTGTACATGAGTTTATGAGTTTGTAGCAAAGTTCTTTTATCAATTTTCTAACAACTATACGGTATAATAATGTTATTAAATAATATCCGGCCAGGCATCACACGGGTTAACACACTAATAATATAATAATAAGATCGAACAATTCAAATGGAAAACTTATTATACTCATTCAATGTATAAAGCTAAAGTTGCTTCATAGAAATATAAATAATAATAAAAGCAGCATTCATTATTAACAGAGAGAAAATATGCTACAAACTTTAAGAAACAGCAGTATAATCATTTAATAACAAGATCAATAGAAAAAAGAAGTGTAAAATACAACGTAGAAAAGCAAACCAAAGAGTGAAAAACGAATCATAATCTTTACAAAGGTTTTCAGGCCGTTAAAATAGATCAAATTCCGTAACCTGTATAAAACAAAATATAAACAAAAAATAATAAAGTAGATGATTATAGGTAAAACTTCCCATCCAGCCATTAAAGTGAGCAATGGAACTGTCAGTAGCGAGGTTTGAAAGCCAAAAGAAACATTAGTTAAATTTGTAAGGTAGTTGGAAAAGTTTATGTGGTAAGTATCCATCCTTAGAGATATGGCCGCGAAAAATGCCGAGCCCATAAAGGTTAGGGCAAGCTCCAACAACAGGAATGCAAATGAAACCAGTATAACCGCGAGATTGGTATCAAGTAATAGTGCCAAACAGAGACTGAATGAAGCTATTATGGAGAGATTCATAGTTATAACATTAGCAAATAAGAATCTAACCAGCATGGAAGGGCTACTATGATCATCGTCATGTTTTCCACCATCCATAGGTATTTGGAGAGCACCAGCAAAGGCAGCACCCACGATTAGTGCTGCTACTACGAAAAGATTGTTTATTGTGTTATTAAGATCTTGTTTTCGGGGTGGTGGCTTGTTTTTGATTCGTGAACGTTTAGTTGATGAGATAGGGTGGTGATGTCTGATGCACCAGCGTTTGAAGAACTCATGATACATGAATAAGATCGATAGCGTCATCATCTGTATAATATAAAGAAATAGTTTACAAGATGTGAACCCCACCAATGTTAATTTTACAATTAGAATGACTGCATGCAATGAAGACTCTAATATCTGTTTTGAAAGGGATGGTGTTATAGGTACCTTTTGAAATTCTTTTGATCTTTTCAAGTTCACTTGTGCAGAATTCTTATGATCAGCAATTCCTGAGGCATTCAAGTTTCCATCATTTATGTTAGTTCGCTGACCTAGAACCTGAGGAAAAACAACAAACAGAAACTTGAACTATATGCTTTTTTTTTTTTTAATGAATCAAGTCAAATAAAAGAGCAGTTGCATCAAATTAAAGGAAACTTGAAACATTCCAACTATGTTAGCACCTAACTTGGGTGAGAGGAAATGAAACAAGACTACCTATCATGTGTACACATACTATCGTACTAACTCGATACTTTTAAAATTAATACTCTTATTTCTCTAAGTCTGATCCAATTAGAGTGAATAGTCATACCTTCCTAGGCATATTTGATAGACAAATAACATAGGCTGTCAAGCCTTGATAGTTTACAAGGTCTGGATTTAATCGCTTGTCCCACAGCATTGAAGCCACAACCATAGAATGGTGATGCGATGCCGCCAAATGAAAAGGTGTATTTCCGTCCTTGTCCATCTCGTTCATAAGCTTCCCGATACCATCTTCTTTGAGTAAAAACCTCACCACTTCTTCTCTCCCATTCTTAGCCGCAACATGCAAAATGTTTCGGCCATTGTTATCGATCAATTCAGTTGGATCAGGCCACTTTCGAAGCAACTCATCCGTTACTTTGACATCTCCGTTTTCACATGCTAGATGAAGAGGATAGAGACCCTCTTTGTTCCTCTCTAAAGCCCAATTATTGCTCATTTCTAGAAGGTAATGAACTCCTTCGAGATAACCTATGGAAGCTGCACAATGGAGTGGAGTATTCTCCTTCTCATCTCGCAAGAGTAATAGCACTTCATTTTGCTCCTTCATAATTTTTAATGCATCTGAAAATTAAAGAAAAATAATAATTAAAACGAATATATATATATTAAATACATAGAAGCAGAAATTATCTTTTTTAAAAAAAAAAATACCTAATTTTCTTTGCTCAATGGCAACATGCACAGGAGACTTTCCTTCCAAGCACTGATCAACTAAACCATCATAGTGAGGTAGAGCTTTCAAAATGTATTCAAGAATGTCTTTGTTGTCTGATTCAACTGCTAGACATAAGGGAGATTTACTTGCATTGTTCTGATGATACGACACTTCTGGATCTTCCGTAACCAAGTAACGAGACACAGCTACTAAAGTGTCTACACTTTCCTTTGATTCTACAAGCACTAACAAAGCCTCGTGCAAAGCTGTGTTTCCTCCATTGTTCTTCATCTTCAATAAGCTGATCTCGTCTATGTTTGGAATTTGGTTAGCACAGTCGACAAGTATCTTCACTGTGCTTAATTTCCCAGCTCTGACGGCAAGATGAAGTGCAGTGTCACCTTTGTAGTTTTTCTTGAAGATTAAAAAGGGAAAGTTACGTACCATCAATTCAATGATCTCTACATGACCGCGACTTGCTGCCACATGAAGCAGTGTATTTCCTGAGGGGCTCACTTTGTTGAAAATGTCTGACATGTCCGGATTAATATTATTGATGTTACAAAAGGGAAACTCACTGAGATTGCCATCCAATGCAGCTTGAAAATGAGCAGGTTCCATATTTTTGCAGCAATAGATTTTTGAGGACGACTGCATCAATAGTACTCTCTCGATCTCTCTTTTTAGGACGAGGTAAGATTAAAAAAGATTAAAAGAAGAAAAGTAAAGGTTAGAGTGAGGACGAGGCAAGGGGCGATCTTTCTCTTTCGTTCTTTCTTTCCATTTTTTTTTTTTTTTTTTTTTTTTTGGTAAAAAGATAAAAATAAAAATGAAAAAGTTATGTAAGGTAGAGTGAGAAGGAGGTAATTATTAAGAGCGATTACTTTATGCGCCACCGATACCTTTCTTTCCGGTTTACGCCGGCGGGAGAAACTTATAACAATGAAAGTAGGATTATATGTGTTATCCTTAAACTTTTGTAAATCCCTTTGGAGAACGAAAACGGCATAACTTAAGTCTAAAGAAAGTCAAGTGCTGTAATGTAATTTTTTTTTAGGACTAATTGTACAAACATCCCAAGAGTTTAGGTCTAATTGCATTTAGATGAAACTTTTACATTAAATTACACAAACATCCCCTTCTGTTAGTCAACTAACGGGAGACCTTAAGGGATGAAAGGTAAACATGTCATTTAAACAATAAATCAGTCCAAAAAACATTGCAAGCAAATCTAGGCCTTTGGATTGATACAAAGATATCCAACGGTTTGAAAATAAGAAAGAAATCAACAAAAAGAAAATTAAAATAAATTTATCCGATCCGTTTGTTCTTTCCAATATATTAAATTTATCCACTCATTATACCAGCCAAAAATCTATTCAATCCAAACCATGTACAAATCTCTTCCTCACTTCATATTTATCCAACCACAATCATCAACTCTCTTTTTTGGCTTTTTGATGAAACAATCATCAACTCTCAAACCACAGAAAAATGACAATTTCAGCAACTCCATTTTGAATAAGGGTTTGGTAACACTTTTTTTTTTTTTTTCCCTTTATTTCTTACGGACTTCAAGTTCACTCTACCAATGAGTGAATCTAGAATATATATATTTAAAAAAAAAAAAAAAAAGAGATTTCAAAATTTATTAAACCCAAGTACCATGTTAACAAGATATTTGTCAAAATACACACCAAATTCTGGAATCGCAGAGCAAAAATTGTATAAATATTGGGAAAAAAAAAAAAGAATAGGCAGTGATTGCTAAAAATTTGATCTGAATGGATACTCACAGAAATAAGCGAATAAAATGGTTTTAATAATTATACAACAAAAACAACCACAACCATTCCAATGAAAATCGTTTTTTCAATTTTCAACTAATCTCAAGCATTGAAAAAAAAAAAAAACACAACCCAAATTCATTTTCACACACTCTGTCATCACCGCTGCCACTCCGATTGCCAAAATATCTCTCTCATTCTCCAACTCCTCCTGGTTGATGAGTTACAACGACACGAATCAAAGCTGATGTATGATGTGAATCCAGATCTGATGGGCACTGTCCATAGGAGATCGATATCTAATCTCCGTTTTTTTGCTGTATTTTCTAAAAAAATAAATTTATATATATTACCTTATCTATGTTTTTTTTGTTTAAAAAAAAAAATCTTTAAAATATGAGCAAAATAGCCAACTAGGGGTATTTTGGTCTGTTTTGGTTAAAACTTGGTCAACCGTTAATATGGATGGAAGTCAAGTAACGATAGGGGAGGTTTGTGCAATTTAAAGAAAAGGCTCCATATGGTTGTAATTAAATCTAAACTAAGAGGATGTTTGTGCAATTAGTCCTTCTTTTTAATAATTACATATTTTGAAAGTGGAAGAGGCCAATTTTTGTGTATTATGTGTAATGTTTTGCCATTTATACAGTTAGTATGTATTTGATTTTTGGTCCGAAATCCAAATAATGAATAGTACTTAATTTTATTAAAAGACTGAATAGTGACTGAAAATGAAATTACAACATATTTGTTTGTTTTTAATAAAAATGGAATAATCAATATATGTAAACAAACTGATGAGACGAGGTTTAAGACCTTTCCCTTTCAAAAACCTCGAATTCATGTATTACTTCAAAAATATATGTTGTGTATATGTAAACAAACTACGCCCAAACTCACCCAAACCTAACAAGCAGAGAATTGGATCAAAGCCTTCAGGGTAGATTCCAAATGTGACGTCAATTGGCCCAAATATACAGTATATTACTCAATTGGATCATGAATGGACGTTCATGAAAAATAAATATTGCTTTCTAGTCCAATCAATGTCATGAGTGACAACGTTTCTGTTTACGGATTGAAAGAAGAGAGGGTAAAGAGAAAATGATTGTGGGGCGTCTGCGAGCCGTTGGTTCATGTAACAAACCACTGTTTCCACTTTTGCTATCTCCAACTAAGAACATTTCCGATGTTTAGCACAAAATTTTACTTCAATTTAATGTTAAATTAGAATCTTTTGGGAATATGTAAATATTAAATTTTACATTAAAAAAACATCTTTAAAGAATATTTTTTCAATAAATATTTATACAATACCAATTAATTTCTATTAGTTAAACAATATTTAATAATTTTATTGATATAAAATATATATATCAAAGTGGATGTAATTTTAAAAATCTTTCCAACGGTATATTTTTTATGAATACATATTATTTTAATTAAATATAAAAGGGTTAAATTATTATTTTTTTTTTTTAAATAAAACTTAATATGACATTTAAAGAATAAAAAAAAAATGGATGGTTTTGTGCATGAACAAGACACTTCATATATAATGCCACTGTTTCACGGCACAAATTTTTTTTGGGGGGAAACAACAATATAGAGCAACGTTGGAGAGGATTATTATGAATAGTAAGCTTTAAGTTGAAGTTGGTGGGTAGTTTAAAGCAACATTGGAGTTGCTCATGCTCTCTCTTCCTCCATATTCAACTCCGAGTTTACCTCCAAAGCTTCTCTCAAATGTTGTTGCACCAAAAATGATGTTACACAAAAACCCATCAAGGTATAATTTTCTTCTCATGCTTTCTTTATAATGGGATTTATTTGCTTAATTTAGTCTTATTTGTTTTCAAATCAGATTGTGGCAGTCATGGGTTTTTTGTAAGGGTTTTCTTATAATTTGAAGCTGACCCAAGTTAAGATTGTTGAGAATCTAACAAATAAATTGTGCAATTTCATATGCTTTGTGGGTTTAATACGTTTCTTTGAGTTCTATATGGATTATCATAGACATTGGACTTCTTTGTTATGGGTAAACAGGGTATGAAATTCAAGTTTTTGTTAATGTTTTAGTGGGTTTTATTCATGTTCTCTGTTTGCTGTCCTTTTTAATTAAACCGTGGAAATGTAATTCACTGTATATGGATAAACAGGGTTTTTCAGTGTTAGCATCAGATTGTCCATGGAAGAATGGGAGTATATGGAGCACTATGGCCCTGTATATGTTCAATTTGCACATTCCATTGGGTTATGGAGGCTTATCAATTGTTGCCTCTCTACTGGAGGAACCAGTTCTTGATCCGCAGACTCAAGTGAGTGTTTTTCTCTGGGCAGCATACATGTTTTATTATCCGTGGTGGCATTTATTACGGTAATATAGGAAGATAATAGTGCATCACTGGAACCTTTCACTTGTTGAGGCAGAGAAGGGGTTTCCATTCCTTAAACCCGACTTGGGAGTGCATTTTCTTTTCTTGGTCTGCTTTTTTACTTGGAAACAATTTATTTTGTTTTCATGGATTTGTATCTTTGATGGGGAGATCAAATTCTTAACCTTATCATCCCACTCTACTGATGGTTTCGTGTGATACTTTGTGGTTCTGGTGATCTATTATATATGAGATTTGCTACTTTTTCCTTTTTCTTCTCTACTATTTTAGTCTCATACTGAGTTCCCTGAAATTATCTCTGTAGATATGTTAACTAACACTTATTAAGTGTATACCATTTTAGTGAAAATTGGGTCTTAAGAATATCTAAAATAAAATATCTGTCAAAAACAGCAGTGTTTGATTGTCATTCCCCCAAGGCCGCAATGCTGTGCTAAAATTTTGCTCAAATGTTCTAATGGTGCCCCTTACAAAGCAAGAGTTTGATAATCATATTGACAAATCTGCTTATTGATGTTTGACCTTATCTTCAGTGCAGGCAGTTTCCCTACTTGTGGTTCTGATGTTAGAACTCAGTGGAACCCACCCTGTTTCTACTAAGCAAGAATATTAAGCCGCAATATGACCATGCAGATTTCTTCAAAGATAACAAGATATCAAAAGAGAGGAACTGGTTACTTCATCTGCACTAGGTTTTGGGTTTCTTAGTTTGTTGGTTTTCCTTATGTCTCTCATTGGTGGCAGATTATATGGGGTTAAGGTTTGTTTAATGAATTTATCTTTTTCTTTCTTTCAGTATCGAATTATAACATCTCATAAATCTCTGTTGTCCTTTTTGTTATATGGTGTTGAAATATAATTGTTGACTAATTGGTTTGTAAAACTATTGATTGCAATTAGCAGCATAGACCTAATTGCTTCACTGCTCCCTTGTTCTTTGACATTGAACTAAAGCTAAGGGAGTTCGATGTGCTACAAATTTGAATGATACTTAGGCCAACTAAGTTAATTAGATGATTCATAACTAACTGTGGATGACATAGATGAACAACTTATGAAAGGTGATGGTATTCTCTATTTATTTGTGTGTAGTGCAAGCAATGCTATACGTTTAACTTAATTCATAAAATTAGGCTTAGAGAAATTATATTGATCCCCTGAGAATCTGAGATACCATATATGAAAATTATATAGTTAGACCTTTTGTCTCTACTAATCACCTCTCTCATTATCACATTCATGTGCTTTTAATTACTCGTGTCTTTTTGAAATTTTGAGTAAATCTTCCAAATTATGTGTTCAATCCTGACTTCATACTAACTCAATTATGATTCTAGAATTCAATTTAGAGTTTGAATCAACTTAGTGTTGAAGTTGCATCTTAGTACTAACCCGAATTAGTATTTTCCAATCTGGACTAAAAATATGTTTGGAGCCAATGACAGTGAATTGATGTCGAGATGTTGGTACATGATAATGGAGAAAAGTTCATATAAGATTATAAGAAAAGTGGAGAGGAATCCCTTAAATTAGCAATAATGTTTATTTGGGCGCATTTGAATATTCAAAGGAAATTGATTGATCGCCATATCATTTGCATTTCAATGAAACATTTCATTGCGTTTCTTTTGGCCTTTGAAATCAGTTCCTCTGTTGCGTGCATCTGCAGTAAAAATCTTCAATTTAATATGAATCTGATTCACCTACACTTATACTCTTTTACTCCATTCTATGTTATTGACTCCAATTTTGCGCATTAAAACATTGATTACATACAACATTTTTCATTACTCATGATAGATATATTATTTAATAGATCCTTGATCTCGCGAAACTTAAGTTCTACAGCTACGTAACTGATTTTTTGTTTTCTATGCTTACTGATATTTTTAGGTTGTGGATAATCCCATAGTGAAGGAGATCCTTCTAAGCAGCAACATATCAAAAACTGCATTTTCCCTAGTTGATCGTGCCATCACTCTCGTGCTGGAAGAAGCCGTTTACAGGGTTTTTATTGACATCTCTTTCCTTGCCTTTACAATGAAATGGCAACATGCCGTTGTCCTAAGCTCAGCCATCTTCAGCGCAGCCCACTTTTCCATTGACAATTTCATACAGCTGTTCATCATTTGGTGCGTTCTTGGATGCTCTTATAGTTGGTCTGGCAACTTAACTTCTTCCATTGTCATACAGTCCTTGTACAATGCCTTGATACTAATCTTAACATTCTGTCTTTAATTTTCCATTTAACCTATCATCTTAAAGTATCAAGCAAGCAATTCAAACTTGAAACGTTGCCAAACTGAATTAGTGGTCTTTACCACAAAGCCATGTAGGCGGCAATTTAGCATGTTGTTTGCTTTTGTAAAGATAAGAATCTGCTTTTATGACAAATACATTTTTACCGGAACACTACAAAATTAGAATTTTGAGTACTAAGAATGATTTCTTGGATGTAGTGATAATATCATGAACTTTGATTTGGGTCCATGGCAATTTTAAGGAGACACAATTATATCTTGCGGAAAAACTATTTCCTTTTCTCTTACTTTTGTTTCCAGCATTGTCACCAAATGATGAAGTCATCAACAGAATGGAGTGGCTGAAAGGAAGCATGGGCATGTAGTCGAAACCAGTCTAACACTCCTTGCTCATGCCAAACTACCTCTAAAATTTTGGTATGAAGCCATTAACACTACTGTTTTTCTCATTAACAACATGCCTATAGCTGTGTTTCGTTTTATCTCTCCATTTGAAAAGCTTTATTACAAGAAATCGAACTATAGTTTCGTCTAAACTTTTGGATGTAATTGCTTTCCCTATTATTTACGTGATTACTCAAAACAAAAATTCAATTTTCACACCTCCAAATGCATCTTCATTGGTTAAATACTTAAATGCCTCTATTCAACTTGTAGAGTCTATGTTTCTAGGCACGTTGAATTTAATGAGCTAGAATTTCCATCTCTCTTTTTTTTCTACCAATGCATCAACTAATGCTTATACACAAGGATTCTAGCATACCTTTGTCTGCTGTGCAAATTATTCTTCCAACACAATTCCTGAAATGGCAATTCTGCTCCAATGATGCCAAATACACTCATTCTCTCCATTAATGGAGTTTCATCAAGCTCTGTTTTAGATTGCTTTCTCTTTCGGTACTTTTATCAAACATGTTACCGTTTGTCTGCATTAACCTTGTATGAGCACTAAAAAAATTTGATGATTATTTAGCTAGTTAAATAGAATAGAATTTTAGTTTTTTTTTTTTTTTTTAAATAAATATTATGACATGTCCAAACTCATTTCTAACAATCAAAATATAATATCTACAAAAACAAAAACTATAAAAAATAAATAAATAAATAAATAAAAAGTGCAATCTCATTTCTAGCACCTCATTAAATAGTATATTACTAAAATCAAATCCCGTAATATAAAATGATATCTATAAAAATTATCATTACATACAAAAGAAATGATTAATATATCTAGAATAGTAGTTTATTAGCATAGAATCAATTTAACTGCACATTGTAATCATTTTATTAAACATGCATGCAGTAATAAAACTCGATTAACAACAAACATCAAGACTAGAAATTAAACCGAAGATACAAAAACGATAAGCAAAAGGAAGAATGAAGCATAACAGCATAGCCTGTATAGAGGAAAATAAAATCAGAAGAGAATGAAGTAGATGATTAGAGCTGAAGCATCCCTTCCCAATGTAAAAACCAACACTGATATTATAACTAGCGCATTCTGAATAACTTGAAAAATACCCAGTACTATATATAGGAAGGACAATTGGTCTCCGATGATCGTCATCCATAACAGCATGGAAAATAAGAATGCAGAGCCCATATAAGTATGAGAAAGCTCCAACAATAGGAATGAAACGGAAACCAATATACTCGCAAGATTTGCATCAAGTAACAGCGCCAAAAAGAGACCGAACGCTGCTATGACCGCCAGATTCATAGTTACAATGTTAGTATATAGGAAGTTTAGCAAGTATTCTTTTTGATAAAAGACACTACTAGCAACTGGAGCAATACCAACATCATCAGTACTACCGTTTCCACTGTCGTAAGGTATTTGGAGAACACCGGCAAATGCCGCACCCACAACAAATGCAGCTACTACAAAAAGATAGCTTATGGTGTTATTTAGATCTTGTTTTTGGACTGGTGGCTTGATTTTGATATGTGACATTTTAGTTGAGCTGTGGTGGTGACGCCTAATAATTTGCCAGAGACGTTGGAAGTGCTCATAATAAATGTATAAAATCGAATATACCATCATCTGTACAATAAAAGAAATTTTCAGGATGACATTGGATTTAGATTTATTTTATATTGATGCCAAAGAGAGTACAAATAACTATAATGGGAGGTGTGAGGGGTTTAAGTATTACACTATTACATGAATTCGGAGTTTTTTGGGAGGGAGGAGGACTCGAACCCACAACCTCTAATGAGGAGTTTACCACCGAACCAACCTCATCTCGTTCAAATTGTAATATAATTAATCACTAATAACGTATAGCAGTCACAAGTCACAACACTAATTAATTATGCGAGAGGTCTAGCATTTCGTACCATTTGAAATTTCTTAAGTTTTTTAGATTTCTTCAAGTCAACTTCCACAGAATTCTCCTCGACACCAGAAGCTTTAAGGTTTCTATCATGCACATCATCAATTTCCTGGTCCTGCACCTGAGAAAAAATCAAGAAATATAAGTTCAACTAAATTGCCTCAAAAGTAATACTACCCCTCTTTGAAGTTGGTTGAGTAGTGAATAACAATACCTTTGTAAGTATATTTGCTATAAAAATATCATAGGCCGTGAGGCCTTGATAGTTTCGGACATCAACTTTTGTTCGCTTGTCATACAGTAGAGTAAAAACTACCATAGAATGGCCAAGTAATGCTGCCAAATGAAAAGGTGTGTTGCCATTTCTATCCATTTCATTAACAAGATTATCGGTACCTTTTCTTTTAAGAACATATCTAACCACGTTATCTTTTCCGCTCTTGACTGCAGCATGAAGAATGTTTTGACCTTTTGGTGTAGCGGAAGCTTACAAGAAAAACCTGCAAAACAAAAATAAGAGACAACCTACTAATAACATTCAACTTCGCGCACGAAGAATTGTTAAAAGGCTTCAATTACGAATTGTAACTGGAAATTGAGAAACAATTCTCTGGTATTTTTTTATTAATCAAAAACTGAATGGCCAATTCGGCCTACATCAATATTTAAAGCAAACAAATCCTAAACCTAATCGAATTCCTTGGAAAGCAAGAAAAACGACTTAAAAACGGAAAATTACCAAAAAAAGGCAAAAACGAGTTTAAAGCAAAAACTAATTCTACTGAGAATCCTAAACGCTCCAGAATTGACGGAAGTCGATTCGGAATTGGAAAACTCAATTTAATGCGAAAACGAAACTTTCCTAAAACGGCAACTTCAAGGCCTAAACGACGGAATTTGCCTAAAAAAGGACGTGCTTACGCAGCGAAGCTGCGTAGTAGTTTCGGAAACGCCGAAACGCATCAGTTGTCAAAATTTCAAGTCATTCTGATTCCGTCGCCCAGGTTTGGTCTTACTTGGTTTGTTTCAAATCCCACCCCTCCATGTATTCCACAGCCAAGGCTGCTGCATCACCTTTATTACATAGCAATTCAATTGGATCTGACCACTTTCGAAATAACACCTTCGTTACTTTGATATGGCCATTTTCACATGCTAAATGGAGAGGATAATAGCCTTTATTATTCCTCTCAAAAGCCAAATTACTCTTGAATTTTAAGAGGTAGTGAACTCCCTCACTGCAACCTCTGTATGCAGCAAAGTGGAGTGGAGTATTCCCTTCTTCTAAGTTTATCAATCCAAGTATCCACCAACAAGAGAGAGTATATTTCCTGAATTTCTTTTTTGTAGAGTGACAAATTGGTTGATTGTTTTGAGTTTAGGCATGACTGCATATTAAACATCAATAAAAAATCAAAACCAATCCTTTGACAAATTAGTAATTTTTAATAATCACAAATTTTTAACAATCACAGTTGGCATCTTCATCAAAATTTCAGGTGCAAGAGAGTTTTGACAAATATCATTTAAAAAACTCAAAACACACAAATAAAAATTAAAATAAAAATAAAAATTAAATGAAACAACCGTAATTTTCGATGATAATGTCACAACCCAAAATCCGGATATGTGATTAAAATATTAAAATCAAATCAAGAGCAGATAAATTTTTGTTTTTATAACTTAGCCACATGTCGCCATGTAACAAGTAAAGAAAAAATAAATGTTCTGTTTTAACAGCCTTGACAAATTAAATGTCACTTTGTCATTGGGTCTATCTCACCAATATCTTTTTTTTTTTTAAAAATTATGTAAATATATATATATATATATATATATATATATATTTTATATCGAGGATCATGGACTTCGTCTAAGCATCTATCAGCATGTCCTCCCCAATTGCATGATTCGTTGTAACCTGTATGTTGGATTCAAGGAGTAGGACAGATAAGAAATCCCGGCCCACACCCCCACACAAGGATGCAAGCGGGTAAATCAGAACTTACCTTCATCTAGGTAGGATTCGAACCGTTGACTTAGGAGTCATCCAATTCCCATGCCCATCCTTCCACCAGCTGAGCTAACACTCTAGGGGATGGCCCTAAGAATTTGACACTAGGGGGAATTGAACTTGTGATCGTGCACCTAACCACACATCACAACCTCACCCTTACTGCTAGACCAAACACTCGGGGTTCCGTCTCACCAACATCAGTTGTGAAACAGATCCATCGGAAGATTTTCTCGGAAGGAAGAAGGCCAATAAGAGTACATAACATAAGTCATAACCTACCACTTTCCCATCCATCTCTATTTAGTATTTAAAGCAGCCCGGAATTGGTCTTCTTCATTAATTCTTCATCAAATAATCTGGCAAGTGACAGAGAAACAAAACAATGAAAATTGAATGAAATGGGGACATAGAGGTCTAATAACGTATGGTACTCCATTAAAGTTTCATTTCATAAAAAAGGTAAGACAGACCAAAAAAACAATGAAAATGGCCATAGGAGGTGAGAGGCCGGTGGTTTGATTCCTAGACTCCTAGGAATATAAATTAGAACTCTATGTCCCCATATTCAATATTTCATATAAAATTATTGTGAATTGATAACCAATTAACCCATATCTCACGACAATTATTGTAGGATGTAATTCAAAAGCACCATTTACACACACTGGCACACATGTTCAATGGTCAGATCTGTACATTGAAAATGACTACGAGTCTAGGACCACATAGATTATGACATATTCGTTTTTTTTTTTTTCAAAAAAAAATTATTATGAGTTCTTCTTATGGCAAATTAGGTTATTTCACCACAGCTCAGCTAAAATGTAACATATCAAAATCAAGCCACCTCTCACCTCCTATGGCCATTTTCATTGTTTTTTTTTTTCTTTGAAAGTATTCCCTCTCTCTTACCTCTTTTATGAAATGAATTGAAACAATAATGAAGGAGTGTGAAGGAGTACCGTAAGTTATTAGACCGAGTCTATAATAAATACATCAAAAAAATTCGATTCCATAAAAGTTTTAAAAGTATTTTAAAGTCTGAATTTGAAGTATAATATATTAATAATATTTTCTTTAATATAATAAAAATATAAAAAGTGAGTTTGGTATTAGCACTTAAACGAAGAAAAGAAGAATTTTGTGTATTTTATAAACAAGGAATATTGCGTTACAATTTTGTTTTTGTTTTTTTTGTTTTTGATTTTGTTTTTTTTTTTTTTTTTTTTTTTTGAAGTATAACATAGTTATAAAAATTGGGATTTTTTTTAGGGAGGGGTAAGGACTCGAACCCATAATATCGTGGTGCAGGTGTGAGAGGTTTTACTGTCGAACCAATCTCATCTCGTCATTCTTTTAGAATTTCATAATAATAATATAAGTAAATAGATAAATAATGAACATACGGTATTCGAGGAGAGAACTTAGGTAAATGATGTTCATTCAGTTTGATAATATTTCAAATTTGAATTGCCGCATTGGAGGTGGTATTAATGAATCTGACAATATTCTAGATTTGAATCGCCACACCGGAAGGAAGTGATATATATATGGGTTAGGCTAAATAAGCTTAAAATTGTAATTTAATTTTTTGACGTCAACATCTCAATCACACGTGTTTTTAATCTAATGGTTGAGACAACTATTGAATTGAAATACATTTATAACTCTCAGATGAAGAGCATATGGGTGGTTAAATATTAAAATCAAAAAATTAATTCATAAATTTAACATTACCCTTTATGAGTCATGGAAATGGTATCAAATAACATTTCCTACGTCATTTTAGTCTACCTTAAGGCAAAAACTTGGGTGCATCGGGATGGCACCATACATCTGGTGCAACCCCACTAGGATGTTGCCACATCGGCATCACAAAGGCATCGGATACTTTGCTGAGGGGATGCATGGTGCATCAGATGCACCAACATTCGACGAGAGCTTTCTAAACTAACTTCTCCGACCTTAAAGATCACTAAACTACTGTATCCAAAAAATAAAAACAAAAAGCCAATGTGTTGGATGTGTAATATTGATTTTACAGTAAACATAGATCAGTAGGTAATTAACTTAAAATTGAAATAATTAAATTTTGAATTTTTTTTTCTTTTACTTGTAGATGATGACGTTTGCCCTCTTATATATGTATCATTAGTTGTTCCAACGCTGATGCATTAGATGTGGATGTCACTATCGTCCAACTAAGTCCTCTGGTATCAAAAGCAAGTCGCTGCTCTCAGAACAAAATCTTAATAACAGGATAAATAATCTCCACTGGTCACGGAGTATCACCCTTTTTAAGTATGGATTACTTGCTCTGCTCTTCCTTTTAATCATTTGTCTAGTAATTTTCTCAATTGTTTACTAACCTTAATCATTGTAATAGGTAAATTATTGTAAGTACTCTCATTTGGTGTGTGTACCATTTTCTCTAATTTAATTGTAAGCTGTGTGCTTGTTTGTTGATTTATAGCTTTAATTTTAATTTTAATTTTATCATAATAGTCCTCGTGTTACTTGAGGCTAGCTCAAGCCATGAACACAAAATGAGATGATTTATATTTATAGGGTTAATTTGATGTGTGATATCTAACTAAAATTATTTGCTTTAGATTATATATTGAAAATTTTATAAGTATCCACTATCCAAAGTTGTAAAATGCATGCTCGACAATGAATTTGAAATCTAAGAATATGGAAAGGTTTTATGTTTGTATCCTAATAATTTTCTTAAAATTCAAAATTATATCCTAGCTTTCAAAATTATAATTAAATTACGAAATCAAACGTTCAAACACACACATTGAGGTGAGTTCAAGCATATTCCCTTCTCAAATCACAAATTTCAATTTGATCCGATTGGATTGAAAAAATTACAATGTAATCCGATTTAAACTTAAAACAGAATCCAATCTCAACCTGATACAATCCCATGAATTAGATTTACACGTAACATATAAAAGTTATAACATTACTAAAATTAACAAAATCAAATAATTGACGCATACGGTATGAAAACAAACTTAGAAATCTAAAATCCGATCCGATCTGATCTAGTCCGATGAATTTCAAAATTTAGAATTCAAATTGATCTAATCATGTCCCCAAATCCAATCCATTAAATTGTTGCACAGCCCTGATTATTAATTATCATGTCATTACGTAGGATCATCTTTTCCATTATGTTTCCCCAATCAATTAATAAAGGGATATTATTATTTTCCACCCTAACATTTGAGGTATTGGTCATTTTGCACCCTCTTATTTTGGTAATTAGCCATTTTCCATCATGCCCTTAGTTTTGGATGGAAAAGTGTTCTTCTGACATCAACATAATGTAAAATGACATTGTTGCCCTTGCACCCACTCTTTTTCAGTTTTTAATTTTGTTTTTGTTTTTTAAATCATCTTCATCAGTCATCACCATCATCGTCCAGAGATTCCAAACCCAGAAAAAGATATCAACATTCAACACACCAACAAACCCAGAAAAAAAAAAAAAAATCCATCAACACACCACCATTATCAGTTTATCACCATGACACCCAGACCACCATCATAGACCCATACCAGAAAAATTAAATTAAATTAAATTAAATTAAAAAAGGATTCTGGATCATCCAAACCTCAACCAAATCGAAGACCAACACCAAACCTCAACCAAATCCATACCCAATTCTTCATCATCATCATAAACCCATACTACTTTGCCCTTCTATTAAATTAAAAAATAAATAAATAAATAAATAAATAAAACCTAAAACATTTAAAATTAAAATTTAATTAAAAAAATCACCACCTGAGAATCTGAGATGGATGGTGCATCTTATTTTTATTTTTATTTTTTAAAAATTATAAAAACTATATAAAAAAAAGAGTAGAGATCCATTTGATCTCCACAAAATGAAAAAAAAAAAAAAATCAACATAATAGGATATGGATATTTTTCTTTTAACAAAACCTAATGTGGAAATGGGTCATTGGATCTCCACAAAATGCCAAAAAAAAAATCTGCAAATTGAATAAGATCTGGAATTTTTTTTTTAACATAACAAGATCTGGAAACCTAAATTCATCCAAACAAAACTCACACCTAAACACAACCACCACCATCCCTAAAATCAATAACGAACACTCAAATCAAACCCCACCATTCCGACGGCCAAACAAAACCCAAACTCACACACAACCACCAACACTCTCAAATCCATCGCACCACCAACCATCGCCGATCTTCCATTCCTTGTCGGCGCCAACCAAAACCATTAGAGAGAGAGAGAGAGAGAGAGAGAGGAGAGAGAGAGAGAGAGAGAGAGAGAGAGAGAGATGGGAGGGGAAGGGAAGAAAACAGTGAAACAATGAAATACAGAGAGAAATGATGAAGATGAGATGTGGAGAGAGAAAGTGCAAGGATTTTAATTTTATTTATTACTATTTTAATTTGTTTTATATAATTTTAATTTTAATTATGTTTTAGGATAAAGTTACCAATGTACCCTTCTCATTTTTCAAGTTTTAACGATTGACTAACTATTGTTAATGGGAGGGTGCACTTTGACTATTAAATGAAATGTCAGGGTGGAAATTGGCCAATACCAAAATAAGGGGGTGCAAAACGTCTAATACCTCAAAACTTAGGGTACAAAATAATAATATCCCTTTAATAAATATACCAGCTCATCTTTTTGTATTTTGTATTTTTTTTTGCCTTTGGCAAGTCACAAGTGGAATATACTAGATCCATTTCAAGTACCCTTAGAGCTAAGCCCAAACTCACCCAACCTAACAAGTAGACAACTGGGTCAAGCCTGCAGGGTAGATTCCAAATGTGACTCCAATTGGCCCAAATATACAGTTAACGGACTGAAAGGATTGTCTTAATGGAAAGGCTTGGCCCAAATATACAGTTAACTGACTCCATTAATAGGATCATTAATGGAAATAATTGTCTTCAATTAATGTCACCAGTGACATCGTTTCTGTTTACGGACTGAAAGAAGAGAGGGTAAAGAGAAAATGATTGTGGCGCGTCTGCGGACCGTTGGTTCATATACATTACATCCTCACTCAGCTTCAATTGCCGCCGGAGATTTTAACAAACCACTGTTTCCAGTTTTGCTATCTCCAACTAATGTTCTCTGTTCCTCCCTATTCAACTCCAAGTTTACCTCCAAAGCTTCTCTCAAATGCTGTAGCACCAAAAATGATGTTACACAAAAACCCATCAAGGTATGTTTTCAAATCAGATTGTGGCAGATTGTTGAGAATCTAACAAATAAAGTATGCAATTTCATATGCTTTGTGGGTTTAATACGTTTTATTGAGGTTATATGGATTATCATAGACATTGTACTTCTTTGTTATGGGTAAACAGGGTACGGAACTCAAGTTTTTGGTAATGTTTAAGTGGGTTTTATTCATGTTCTCTGTTTGCTGTTCTTTTTAATGCACTGTATATGGAAATGTATAGGATAAACTGTGGAAATGTAATTCACTGTATATGGATAAACAGGGTTTTTCAGTGTTAGCATCAGATTGTCCATGGAAGAGTGGGAGTATATGGAGCTCTATGGCCCTGTATATGTTCAATTTGCACATTCCATTGGGTTATGGAGGCTTATCAATTGTTGCCTCTCTACTGGAGGAACCTGTTCTTGATCCGCAGACTCAAGTGAGTGTTTTTCTCTGGGTACCGTGCATATTTTATTATCCGTGGTGGCATTTATTAACGTAATATAGGAAGATAATAGTGCATCACTTGAACCTTTCACTCATTGAGGCAGAGAAGGCCTTAAACTCGACTTGGGAGTGCATTTTCTTTTCTTGGTCTGCTTTTTTTTCATGGATTTGTATCTTTGATGGGGAGATCAAATTCTTAACCTTATCATCCCACTCCACTGATGGGTTCGTGTGATACTTTGTGGTTCTGGTGATCTATTATATATGATTTGCCACTTTTTCCTTTATCTTCTCTACTATTTTAGTCTCATAACTGAGTTCCCTGAAATTATCTCTCTAGATATGTTAACTAACGCTTATTAAGTGAATGCCATTTTAGTGAAAATTGGTCTTAAGAATATCTAAAATAAAATATCTGTTAAAAAAACAGCCGTGTTTGATTGTCATTCCCCCAAGGCCCCAATGCTGTGCTAAACTTTTGCTCAAATCTTCTAATGGTTCCCCTTACAAAGCAAGAGTTGGATATCATTTTATTATAGATTTTATATATGTAACATGCATCGATAATCATATTCACAAATCTGCTTATTGACGTTTGACCTTATCTTCAGTGCAGGCAGTTTCCCTACTTGTGGTTCTGATGTTAGAACTCAGTGGAACTCTGTTTCTACTAAGCAAGAATATTAAGCCACAATATGACCTTGTAGATTTCTTCAAAGATAATAAGATATCAAAAGAGAGGAACTGGTTACGTGCATCTGCACTAGGTTTTGGGTTTCTTAGTATGTTGGTTTTCCTTACATCTCTCATTGGTGGCAGATTATATGGGGTTAAGGTTGGTTTAATGAATTTATCTTTTTCTCTCTTTCGGTATCGAATTATAACATCTCATAAATCTCTGTTGTCCTTTTGCTATACAGTTGAAATATAATTGTTGACCGATTGGTTTGTAAAACTAGTGATTGCAATTAGCATAGACCTAATTGCTTCACTGCTCTTTTGTTCTTTGACATTGAACTAAAGCTAAGGGAGTTCGATGTGCTACAAATTTGAATGATACTTAGGCCAACTAAGTTAATTAGATGAGTCGTAACTAACTGTGGATGACATGATGAACAACTTATGAAAGGTGATGGTACTCTCTCTTTAGTTGTGTGTAGTGCAAGCAATGCTATACGTTTAACTTGAGCCATAAAATTAGGCTTAGAGAAATTATGTTGATCCCCTAAGAATCTGAGATACCATATATGAAAATTATATAGTTAGACCTTTTGTCTCTACTAATCACCTCTCTCATTATCACATTCATGTGCTTTTCATTACTCATGTCTTTTTGAAATTTTGAGTAACTCTTCCAAATTATGTGTCCAATCCTGTCTTCATGCTAACTCAATTATAATTCTAGAATTCAATTTAGAGTTTGAATCAATTTAGTGTTGAAGTTGCATCTCAGTACAAACCTGAATTAGTATTTTATCTAGACTAAAAATATTTTTGGAGCCAATGACAGTGATTTGATGTAGAGATGTTGGTACATGATAATGGAGAAAAGTTCATATAAGATTATAAGAAAAGTGGAGAGGAATCCCTTAAATTAGCAATAATGTTTATTTCGGTCCATTTGAATGTTCAAAGGAAATTGATTGATTGCCATATCATTTGCGTTTCCATGAAACATTTCATTGTGTTTCCTTTGGCCTTTGAAATCAGCTTCTCTGTTGCGTGCATTTGCAGTAAAAATCCTCAATTTAATATGAATTTGATTCACTGACAGTTCTACTCCATTCTATGTTATTGACTCCAATCTCCATTCTATGTTATTGACTCCAATTTTGCTCATTAAAACATTGATTACATCTAACATTTTTCATTACTCATGATAGATATATTATTTAATAGATCCCTGATCTCGCGAAACTTAAGTTCTGCAGCTACGTAACTTATTTTTTGTTTTCTATGCTTACTGATATTTTTAGGTTGTGGATAATCCCATAGTGAAGGAGATCCTTCTAAGCAGCAACATATCAAAAACTGCATTTGTCCTAGTTGATTGTGCCATCACTCCCGTGCTGGAAGAAGCCGTTTACAGAGGGTTTTTATTGACATCTCTTGCCTCTACGATGAAATGGCAACATGCCGTTGTCCTAAGCTCAGCCATCTTCAGCGCAGCCCACTTTTCCATTGACAATTTCATACAGCTGTTCATCATCGGGTGCGTTCTTGGATGCTCTTATTGTTGGTCTGGCAACTTGACTTCTTCCATTGCCATACATTCCTTGTACAATGCCTTGATACTAATCTTAACATTCTGTCTTTAATTTTCCATGTAACCTAACATCTTAAAGTATCAAGCAAGCAATTCGAACTTAAAACATTACCGGACTGAATTAGTGCTCTTTACCACAAAGCCATGTAGGCGGCAATTTAGCATGTTGTTTGCTTGTGTGAAGATAAGAATCTGCTTTTATGACAAATACATTTTTACTGGAGAAAGGAAATGATTTCTTGGATGTAGTGATAGTATCATGAACTTCAATTTGGGTCCATGGCAATTTTAAGGAGACACAATTATATCTTGCGGAAAAACTATTTCCTTTTCTCTTTTGTTTCCAGCATTGTCACCAAATGATGGGTCATCAACAGAATGGAGTGGCTGAAAGGAAGCACAGGCATGTAGTCGAAACCAGTCTAACAATCCTTGCTCATGCCAAACTACCTTTAAAATTTTGGTATGAAGCCATTAACACTAGTGTTTTTCTCATTAACAATCTGCCTATAGCTGTGTTTCGTTTTATCTCTCCATTTGAAAAGCGTTATCACAAGAAATTGAACTATACTTTCGTCAATACTTTTGGATGTAATTGCTTTCCCTATTTAAGTGATTACTCAAAACAAAAATTCAATTTTCACACCTCCAAATGCATCTTCATTGGTTAAATGCCTCTATTCAACCTGTAGAGTATATGTTTCTAGGCACATTGAATTTAATGAGCTAGAATTTCCATGTCTCTCTTTTTTTCTACCTTCTAGCATACCTTTGTCTGCTGTGCTAAGCATTCTTTCAACCATTCTAACACACAATTCCTGAAATGGCAATTCTGCTCCAATGATGCCAAATACACTCATTCTCTCCATTAATGGAGTTTCATCAAGCTCTGTTTTAGATTGCTCTCTACTTTTATCAAACATGTTACTATTTCTCATCATTAACCTTGAATGAGTACTACAAAAACAAAATGATGATTATTTAGCTAGTTAAATAGAATAAATTTTTAGTTTGTTTTTTAAAAATAATTCATGACATGTCCAAACTCATTTCTAACAATCAAAATATAATATCTACATAAACAAAAACTATAAAAAAAATAAAATAAAATGCAATCTCATTTCCAACACCTCATTAAATAGTATATTACTAAAATCAAATCCCATAAAATAAAATGATATCTATATACAAATTATAATTACATACAAAAGAAATGATTAATATATCTAGAATAGTAGTCTATTAGCATATAATGAATTTAATTGCACATTGTAATCTGTCAAAAAAAAAAAAAAGTGCACATTGTAATCATTTTATTAAACATGCATGCAGTAATACAACTCGATTAACAACAGACATCAAGCCTAGAAATTATGGGGAAAACAAAAACAAGGTGATAACAAAAAGGAAGAATGAAGCACAAATTACAAACTTTAGAAAGGTTTTCAGGGGAGTAAAAGAGATGATACTCCATAGCCTGTATAGAGGAAAATAAAAACAGAAGAGAATGAAGTAGATGATTAGCGCTGAACCTTCCCTCCCCAATGTAAAAAACAACACTGATATTATAACTAACACGGTCTGAATTAATTGAAAAATAGTAAGTACTATATATAGGGGCAATTGGTCTCCGACGATCATCATCCTTAACTGCATGGCATATAAGAATGAAGTGCCCATATAAGTAAGGGAAAGGTCCAACAATAGGAATGAAACGGAAACCAATATACTCGCGAGATTGGCATCAAGTAACAGTGCCAAAAAGAGACCGAACGCTGCTATGACCGCCAGATTCATAGTTACAATGTTAGTATATAGGAAGTTTCGCAAGTAGAATTTTTTCTGTATAGATTCATAGTAACTTAGGATTGATTTTTTGTCCATTTGAGAATAGTCACTACTAGCAGCTGGAGCAATACCAACATCATCAGTACTACCGTTTCCACTGTCGTAAGGTATTTGGAGAGCACCGGAAAATGCCGCACCCACAAGAAGTGCTGCTACTACAAAAAGATAGTTTATGGTGTTATTCAGATCTTGCTTTGGTACTGGTGGCTTGATTTTGATATGTGACGTTTTAGTTGAGTTCTGGTGGTGACGCCTAATAATTTGCCAGAGACGTCGGAAGTGTTCATAATAAATGTATAACATCGAATGTACCATCATCTGTACAATAAAAGAAATTTTCAAGATGACATTGGATTTACATATATTTTGTATTGATACCAAAGAAACTACAAAAACTATGATACATTGTCCTAGAAGTTGTTCCCCTTGGAAAATTTGATATTAATAAGCTGTCAGGCCTCTCTGTCTCTCTAGGCTTTTTCTGGTTTTTCAGATTTTTGCCATCTAGTTAAATAAATATGTTGATTTGGTATAGAACATGGCTCATTGTGCCTAGGAGGAAAAGAAAAAAATGAGAATAAATTCTAATGATTGAAATTTCTCCTTGAATGTTTGTCTCCATCATAAACATTGTAATCAAAGTATGCCCCATCTATTGAAATATTTCCAATAGTACATGGTTCAGTACTTTTGTTGTAAGAGATTGAATATTTCCAAGAACTAACAGTAGTACTAATTTTTTGAATTTTTCAGATTCAATGAAACTATAAGCTCCATGATATCCTCCAAAGAGATACCGACAAGCTCAGAGCTCCATGAAATTCAATGTAACATCAAATTTGATACATTATCTTGGCTTTCATTGTGGTCCTACACTCCTAGTCAAATTTGATATTTTTGTTTACACGTACACACATCATCAATTATGCTGTTCTTTGATTTCAATAACTTTTAGTATTAACATTCTGTATTTCAAATCAAGATTTTATTATTTTCCTGGTAAAAGCCAATATTTATGTGGTTCCCAAGAGAACCCAAGTTGTAATATAATTTATTTATTTTTAGTATTACACTATTACATAAATTTAGGGTTTTTTTTAAGAGATGGGGATGACTCGAACCCGCAGAAGGGTTTACCACCAAACCAACCTCATCTCGTCTAAGTTGTAATATAATTAATCACTAATAACATACAGCAGTCACAAGTCACAACACTATTTAATTCTGTGAGAGGTCTAGTATTTCGTACCATTTGAAATTTCTTAAGTTTTTCAGATTTCTTCAAGTCAACTTCCACAGAATTCTCCTCGACACCAGAAGCTTTAAGGTTTCTATCCTGCACATCATCAATTTCCTGGTCCTGCACCTGAGAAAAAAATCAAGAAATATAAGTGAGACTATATAGCCTCAAAACTCAAAAGTAATACTACCACCCCTCTTTGAAGTTGGTTGAGTAGTGAATAACAATACCTTTGTAAGTATATTTGCTTTAAAAATATCATAGGCCGTGAGGCCTTGATAGTTTAGGACATCAACTTTTGATCGCTTGTCACACAGTAGAGTAAAAACTACCATAGAATGGCCAAGTAATGCTGCCAAATGAGAAGGTGTGTTGCCATTTCTGTCCATTTTATTAACAAGATTATCGGTACCTTTTCTTTTAAGAACATATCTAACCATGTTATCTTTTCCGCTCTTGACTGCAGCATGAAGAATGTTTTGACCTTTATTACATAGCAATTCAGTTGGATCTGGCCACTTTCGAAATAACACCTTTGTCACTTTGATACGGCCATTTTCACATGCTAAATGGAGAGGATAATAGCCTTTATTATTCCTCTCAAAAGCCCAATTACTCCTGAATTCTAAGAGGCAGCGAACTCCCTTACTGCAACCTATGTATGCAGCAAAGTGGAGTGGAGTATTCCCTTCTTCATCTCGTAAGAGTAATAGCTCTTCTCTTTGTTCCTTTATTATTCTTAACATGTCTGCAAAATTATTAATAAAAGTAAACACTTTAGAAGTAAAGATATATAAAAGTTTTTTTTTTTTTTTTTTTTTTTATTATTTTTTATTTTATTTTATATTTATAGGAAAAAGATAAAAGACATATGCATAGATGATAAGAATATATACCTAACTTTCCTTGCTCAATGGCAACATGTACAGGAGACTTTCCTTGGAGTCTTTGCAGTAAACCAACACCTTGATCAGGCAAAGCATTCAAAATATATTCAACAATTACCTTGTTACCTGATTCGACTGCCATACACAACGGAGACTTGCCTGCTTTGTTTTGAAGATAAGTAACATCTGGGTCATTTAGAACCAGGTAACATGCCACATCTACTAAAATGTTTACATGTTTCTTAGATGCATGTAATGCAAATAAAGCTTCATGCAAAACTGTATTTCCTTCGTCATTCTTCATGGTCAGTAAAGTGTCGGTGGAGGTGGATGAGTTTGGAATTTGTTTGGAAAGGTCGACAAGTGCTCTGTCGGTGGATGTGGATGAGTTTGGAATTTGTTTGGAAAGGTAGACAAGTGCTCTGACAGTTTTTAATTTGTGAGCTCTAACAGCAAGGTGAAGTGCAGTGTTGCCCTCGGAGTTTTGCTTGGTGATCAAGAGGGGAAAGTTACGAGCTATGAGTTGAGTCATATCTTCTTGACCAGAGCTTGACGCCACATGCAGAAGTGTATTCCCAGAGGGGGTTACTTTGTTGAAAATTTCAGATAAATCCTCCCTCTCGATATCACAAAATGGAAACTTATTCACATCCCCGTTGAGTGCCGCTTCAAAATGAGCAGGTTCCATCCTTAATTCCTTCGATAAGCCTACAAGTACAGCTTCCTTGATAACATAAAAAAAACAAAAAAAAAAACTGGCAAGATTAAGTTCTTTAATTTTAATGACCGATCGATGTTAGTAGCCGCAGGCAGTTACTAATTAATTGTAGATATTCTATATATGATGCTAGTGACGTTGCATGCTTGAATTCACGAAAAGTCTTGTATAGACGAGAAAATCTTCAATGAGACAGTCTCATTGTCACTTTATAAGACAATCTCAATGAGATTACACCATTTATCTCGAGAAGTACCAGGGACGTAACCAGGATTAAATACTAGGGTGGGCTAAAATAATTTTTTTTTTCGATCGTTAACATTATGAGAAAATTGTTTTAATTAAAAATAAATATACATCCAGTTAAAAAGACAAAGTGGGGATTACTCTATAAATGTATATTCTAAATAAATACCTTAAAAAAATTAATACAAAAATAAAGTCAAAACAAAATAATGGGGCATTTGGCCTACTTGATGACTCACCATCATCCTTTTTATTGAAATAATGGAATAAGTTTCTTTTTTGCATTACGACCTATATAAATAAAAAAGACATAAAAATAAGTCATTAAATTAATTCTTATTTTATTGCTTCTATATACGTCAATAAATAAGAAATTATTTACATATATAATGTTCTTATATTATAATATTAGTGGATTTATTCGAAATATACAAATACAATGTTAAGGAAATCTAATTCATTACTTTATAAAAAAAAAAGTATAATTTATTTAATTATTAGTTTAGTTATGATGGAGCATTCACGTCATATAGAAAAATAAATATTCACTTGTATTACTATTTACTAACAAATCTAAAAACAAAAGAATAATTAAAAAAAAAAAATTAACAAGCATGTATGATGTATCTAAATTTCAACCAAAACAAAAGGAAATTTATTAAACAATAATGTTAATTTGTAAATTAAAATTAGAATAACTAATAACTAGATTAATCCTAAAATTTAATTACAAAACAAAATATTTAAATTTACAATATTCATAAAAATATACCTAATTGGAAGATGAATTATTGATGTTGATAAAGAGGTTGGAATAAATTTCGGAGAAAGACACGAGAGAAAAGAATTATTAAAGAAAAAGAAAAAAAAAAATTGAAATCAATAACCTGTTGCTCTGTTGATTGTTGTCTCTACGCCTCAAGACTCATGAAGGAAAGAGGCAAAAGTCTTCTAAGTTCTAACCAGCAGCCACGCATCCACCAGGTACATATAGGCATATGGCTGTTGAATACAGAATACCTAGTCCTACACTTTCACTGATAGTCATTAATAATTTATTTATTTATTTTAACTTTCCATTTTTTTTAAAAAGGCTAGAAGCCCACCCTAACCCAGTCCAAGGTCCCGTCCCTGTCGAGAACATAAATATATATTATTAGACTATAATTTGATACAATCTCATTGAACGGTTTCACTAAGTGATAATGAGACCGTCCCATCGAAGATTTTCTCGGTACAGACACATGATCATGTCTACTTTCGTACGTTCATGGGCAATGCAGTATTTGTATAAATTATAGATGTTCAACTAAGAGTTGGTATTTGTTGACAATTTCATCCAATTGAGGAAGAACAGCAGTCCTTAAGTAATCCCATCATGTGGCCCTATATTTAGAAATTAAGAGTACTAAGACAACTTACAAATAAACTAATGTTATAAATTGGATGGCTTTCCCCACTTGTCAATTTCTTACCCACCAAGTAATGTAAAAGACTTACCCACTAAGTAAGCTCCATGCAAGTGGAAGATATTTGCTTAACCTCATCATTCTCTACATACAAAGCAAGTGGCATGTTGCCGCCTCTTTAGATATTTTCAATAGTGAATTGTATTTCAAAGTCTATATATAATAGATCATTATCTCATTTATAACCCCCTAGCTAAAGCTTTAGAAAATCAATACAAAGACAATTTGTTCTCTCGTCTCTCTCTTCACTTCTCATTCATTTCTTTCTCTGATCTCTAGCATCTCTCTCCTCTGATGTCTCTCATCTTTATTTCATTCATTATTTACTTAATTAATTACAACATGTTATCGGTACTAGCGTATGTAAATAAAAAGGATCTCTGAGGGGTGATTTAATTATATCCCAATATTCTGAATCTATATATATTTCGTATACTAGATGGCTGTGCCGTCAATGGAACATATATATATAGTTCTGTATTTATTTTTATGCACATAACAGGTGAGCTCAGTCTCCTAGAATTGTTTTTACAGAACATATATACCGTTCTGGAACTGTTTATTTACGGAACATAACAAGTGAGCTCAGCTTCCTGGAATTGTTTTTACAGAACATATATACCGTTCTGGAACTGTTTATTTACATAACATAACAAGTGAGCTCAGCCTCCTGGAATTGTTTTTACAGAACATATATACCGTTCTGGAACTGTTTATTTACGAAACATAACAGGTGAGCTCAGCCTCCTGGAAATTATTTATTTACAGAACATATATACCGTTCTGGAACTGTTTATTTATGAAACATATGAGATTGGCTAGACCGACGAACCAGAACTTAAAGTTTCTGGAATTATGATATTTAAGTCGGCACGGTTTTAAAAACCGATGAGAACCTGGAATTCTGGATCCAGTGTTATATTCATGAATGCCATACTTCATTATTTGGAACTTGGGGTTTCAAATTCACTCAGAATCTGAAGTTTTCTGAATTTTATATATGAACTTACAGTTCATGGTCGAACCGGAAGTTCGAAAAATTAATATGATCCATGATTTTATTTTATCTCATATATATAAAGTGATATGTTTACATATTATTCATTTGAGAAAAAGGATTTACACATCCAACAAGATGTTATGAGTATCATAAAAATGATTTAAAATCCTAATGTTTAATGAAATTGGAAATAATATTTTATCCATTTCATACATGCTTGATACTCATGAAGAGCAATATTCAGAGAAGGATCTACACATCCAACAGGATGCTGTGAGTATCATAAAAGAGATGGAGAGATGGAGAAGGGGTTTTCTTTGGAGAGGAAGCTACGAGGTCTAGAGACAGATGTGGAGGCTTATCTTCTGAGCTGATTCTCGCGAGTCGAGAAGCCGATTTGGTTTGAGAGTTAGGGTTCGAATCCATTGATTTTGAGTTAGTTTCGTGAACTTGATTGAGACAAAGATCTGGTCTTGCGGATTCTTGGTTGGATTTTGTAGGAAAATATTTGTGGGTTATGAGAGGTGGTTTTCAAGTTTTGGTGCGGTTGATGAAAGTGGAAGGAGCCGTTAGAGAGAGCGAATGGGCTTTTGTTTAAGATTTTTGAATTATTGACGGCGGAGAGAGTGGGACCGTGAGCTAACGGTGAGAAATTGAAGACCGTTTGGGTTTTGCTGCCGTTTCTGGGCTAGTGGGTGGGGCTCCGTTTATTCACTCTGGAAGTCAGGTTCTGACTTCTGAGCTTAGTGATGGGGATTTTTTTTGGATGCTTTTGGAATATAATAAAATATTGAAAATTTTAAAATAAAAAATAAAAATAAAGTAGGTGAGGATTTTGGGGGAAGTGGGTGCATGAGCATCTCCATTGTGATTTTGCCATGTGTGGCAAATTTTTTCTACGGTGCATTCCAAAGCATTCAAGTTTTTTGTCAAAACGTAGAACTATCTGATTACATCTTGCATTTTACTTGATCCATTCCAGATACTCCACATCATCAAACTCCAAACTTGATTAACAAACTTAGTCAAGGAGATAAAAAATTTAATACAAGGAAGATTTACTTTTTCAAAGGCACAGAAGGGAGTGACTAGCTTTTTCATCTTCAATCAATCCTCAAACTCATGCATGTGATGTAAAAGGTAGTTTGGTCCACCACTTTAAAAGAAGGAAAAAAACTAAAGTAATTTTATATCAATCCACCACTTTTGAGGAAAACTACAGTATTGCAATTAAATTATAGAAAACATATACCCAATTTGGTCCACATTGAACATCAAACTATATATATATAATCCTCTTGGTAAAGAAGGTTTCAAGATTAATGTTACTAATTTGAATTTTTCTTTTGTAAATATTTTTTTTTTCCATGGAAGAGATTTTTGAAAGAAAATTTTCTGTTAAGTTTTATAATTAGGATTTAGGTCTTATATGCATATGCTAATGATTGATGCATGGTGTCTCATTTAAAGTTTGTAAACAAAATCACCATTACATAATAAATATTGTCAAGTTCTTTTTAGAGTTAAAATAATTATTTTGAACATCTCTGCAAGAGATGTATTATTAAACTTGTCACTAGATAGTTTGTTGCCGCCTAGAGTTCAGATTCTCTGGTGTCTGATTTTTTTACTTAGTTTTTCCTTAAAAAAAAGAGCCCGATAAAAAACCAGACCAGGAGAGGATCTAAACTCTACTAGTTAACGGTAGGCAAACCTTGCATACAAGTATATAACTATAAGCATGAAAGGTTATACAGTTGCTGAGCTCGAAGGTCCTATATTATGACCAAATTAAAAGAGCCAAAACACAAGTTATTGTCACTTGGCATGCCTTTGGCAGAAGACCTTTATCCTCTCAATCCCATCTTCAAGAGGAATTGCGTCGACAGCAAAACTTATGCGAAGCCAATTCTTGAGTCCCACGGTAACCCCGGCAAACATAAATTAACCAACTAAAATGTATGTATATAACTAGTTGCTCTGATAAAATGGTTCAAACTTTTGCAACATTAAGATTTGGTTGGTGGAAGGAATCGCTTCGAATGACTTACAAGTTTCTGCATATGTTTTGTCTTCGGAGAGATGGAGGAGCAGGCTTCCACGGTCGCCATGGACGTTGACGACGTCGACCCACTCGAGATCTTTGGTGAGGGCGTCATCTCCATGGACAACAAGCTCGCCGATGCCGATTTCTTCAACAAGTTCGACGACGATTTCGACGACGCCGACATCAACTAGCCCAACCCCAAAAGACGACACCGTTCTGCATGAACCATGTACCGTTTGGGATTTTATTCAATAAAGTAACTGAGTATCATCATATATTCAATTGGAGTTTCTCTTAATTACAATATCTGTTTGGCTGAATTTTTGTGGTTTTGTCTGATTAGTAACAAAAATGCTTGAATTTTGACACCATATGATCTTATGCTAGTCTTATACTCTTGAAAAAATCTAGGGTTCATATATTTATTTTCAGTTAGTGATTCTGATCACACATTAGTATTTGTTTCGATTGAATTTCTGGGTCTTATTAAATACAGATACCGATTTTCTTCTTTTTGGCCTATTATTAGGTGAATTGAATAGGCTTTGGCTTCCATTGAAGCTATTAATGTAAGGAATTTAAGGTTGGGATGTGTTCAGATTATCAAGCATGTGCGTAGGACCTTCAAGACCTTGCTTTTTGTTGTTTGTTATCATCCACGCATATTTCTAGATACAACTATTCTCTGCTGAGGAGGCTTTTCCTTAGGTAACCTAATAAAATTAATGTGGTGCAAATCAATCTTTCTGATAAACTTTTGGTCTTAATTCTTGTGAATCATGTTTATAGATGACTGTAGTGTTGGAATTGATTTAGGTGAACATCTCTTGTTTACTAGTTGGCTACTATAGGACATGTAGTGATCTGACTGTGCCATATTTGATCAATGTGTTTGGTGTACTCTGATGGAGTATTGAGTAGTGAAAGTGCCGTTGTTGCTGGTAGTTGCGGTCACAACTTCATTTCGAGGGTGTTATTGAGTATCGACTGCCTAGAATGATAAATAGCAAGGGCTATGGGAAGGGAAAAGAGTGTAAACCAGGTTAGGGTAATGATTTTAATCCCTATTGTAACTGTTCTTTCGTCGATCTCTCTACTTCACTATTCCTCTTATAAACTTGATGTCCTGCAATGCTTTTATTAAGAACACTGCAATTAGAGCTTTATGCATTCCTAAATTTGTTTGGTGCCATTAATAATAATTAGTAATGAATGTGTTGGTAAACCATTTGCTATCATTCATTAATGTATTTTCATGAGAAGCTCGGACATCTGTGGATTCTGCTTGCTCTAGATATCTGAATGGATAAAGTATAGAGACTTGAGATTGGAAATATTTTCTGTATATTCATTGTTGGTATTCTGTAGATACATATACAATACAACCGAGAGCTAGAGACAACATAGTTCAAGTGCACTAAAAGACTAAGAGATAATTACAAGAGTTTAACTGATGATAAATACAAAGATACAAACTAAAATAAACATAGTTATCATGTATCCTTTACACGCCCCCGCAAGATAGTGGGTATTTCTGTCACACTAATCTTGGATCGCAACAAACAGAACCGGGTTCTGGACAGAGGTTTGGTGAGCGAGTCAGCCAGTTGGTCAGCGGAAGAAACATGCGATATCCGGAGATGATTGTTTTGAACCTTTTCCCGAACAAAATGGAAGTCAATAGCAATGTGTTTCATGCGGGAGTGAAAAACCGGATTGGAACAAAGGTATGTTGCACTGATGTTGTCACAGTAGATCGTTGGCGGAGTAGTGGTGGTGATTAGCAGCTCGTGCAGGAGAGACGAGAGCCAAATCACTTCTGAGGCAGTAGTGGCAACAG
Organism: Acer saccharum; assembly: GCA_030490815.1. NCBI lineage: Eukaryota > Viridiplantae > Streptophyta > Magnoliopsida > Sapindales > Sapindaceae > Acer > Acer saccharum. Next base: position 35,672,777 of record CM059874.1, on the reverse strand, counting down.
CTCTGTATTCAGCTTCAGTTGAAGATCAAGCAATTGAGCGTTGCTTGCGAGAGCACCAAGAGACAGCATTCGAGCCAAGGAAGACAACATAGGCACTGGTGGAAGTACGATCATCTTGATTACCCGCCCAATCAGCATCAGAAAAGGCATGCAGTGAGATAGGGGAATCATGGCGTAGAAGTAGGCCGTGATTTAGTGTACCACGCAGGTACCGCAAGAGACGCTTAGTAAGAGACCAATGACCAGTGGTTGGACGATGCATGAACTGAGCTAATTTGTTGACAGCAAACGCTATGTCAGGGCGAGTGAAAGACAGATATTGAAGGGCACCAATCACCTGACGATATTCCGTTGCATCTGTAAGAGAAGTACCATCCATAAGTTGAAGCATTTGATCAGTGGGAAGTGGAGTTGCTGTCGGTTTAGCATCACTCATCTTGGTCCGATGGAGGAGATCGGTGATATACTTTTGCTGTGAAAGAAACAAACCGTGACTGCAAGAGTGAACCTCAACACCAAGGAAAAATGATAAGGGACCGAGATCCTTGATGGAGAAACGATGAGCAAGGGCGAGCACAACCTCAGTGATCTTGGCACCATCACTACCCGTAAGAATGATGTCGTCGACATAAACCAACAGAAAAAGAGTGCAGCTAGAATGATTAAAAATAAACAAAGAGGTGTCAGAGTGAGAGTTAACAAACCCGATATGGAGAAGGAACTGACGGAGCTCGTTGTACCACGCCCGAGGGGCTTGTTTAAGACCATAGATGGCCTTCTGTAGACGAAAGACATGGGATGGATAAGCAGGATCTGCGAACCCTGGCGGTTGAGCCATAAAAACATCTTCAGAGAGATGATCTTGAAGAAACGCATTGTTGACGTCCAGTTGACGAAGAGGCCAACCCCTCGATACCGTAATGCTTAATAGAACTCGGATGGTGGTGGTCTTAACCACTGGACTGAAGGTATCAGTGTAGTCAATACCAGGGCGTTGATGAAACCCCTTGGCCACCAAGCGAGCCTTGTGCCTGGAAACAGACCCATCCGGAGAATGCTTTGTACGGAACACCCACTTGCAACCAACAACATTGTGAGACGAGTGGTGTGGAACTAACTCCCAAGTTTCGTTCCGAATGAGCGCATCAAATTCCTCCGACATTGCACGTCACCATTCCGGTGATTTCATTACCTGAGAGACACAAGATGGCTCGGATTGGACAGCTGAAGGGAGGATGCTTGTAAGTGAGAGTTTCTTGACCAGCCTGTGTATGTTATTCTTTGATCTGGTAACCATTGGGTGACCAGACTGGGGAGCATGATCTGAATCGGCCATGTGAGAGGGCTGGTCGACAGTAGGGGCAGGTGGCAGAGAAGCTACTGCTGTAGGTGGCAGAGACGCCACTGCCGTAGGTAAGGGACCAGATGGCTGGTCGACAGCATGGACTGGTGGCAGAGGAGCCACTACTGCTGTAGGCGGCAGAGGAGCTGCAGCTGTAGGCGAGCGACCAGGCTGAGGGAAACTGTGAGTTGCCGTGAGCTGAGAAGGAGATGGTGGCGTGACCTGTGCTCCGGAATCAAGGCCTGAAGTCGACAATGGAAGCTCATGCGCAGCCAACCTGGGTGGGGAGTGAGCATGGTGTAACGGAACATGGACTGCCGGGGACATGGCAGGCAGCCAAGAACTGGGAGTGTCATTGGTAGGACGAGGAAGATGATGGTGAAGAGAATTGTAGGGAAACACGGTTTCAACAAACGTAACATGCCTAGAGACAAAGACACAGTCATTGACTAGATCTAAACAGAGATATGCACTCTGCGACAGTGAGTAACCTATAAAAATGCACGATTTGGAATGAGGGTCAAGCTTGTGACGGTTGTACGGTTTGATCCAAGGGTAGCAAAGGCACCCAAACACTCGAAGTTTCTCATATGACGGGCGTATACCAAATATTTTTTCGAAAGGGGAGACAGAGCCTAGAAGTGGTGTTGGCATCCTATTGATTAAGTAGACAGCCGTAGTGACTGCGTACGACCAGAATGTGAGGGGTAGAGAGGCATGGGAGAGAAGAGATAGACCCGTCTCTACAATATGCCTATGACGACGCTCAGAGACACCATTGTGCTCTGGCGTGTGTGGCGGAGTAGTGAAGTGAGAGATACCATGACTAGCGAGTGTGTTCCTTAAGGCAATATATTCACCACCGTTGTCACTGTAAAAAGAATTAATGGAACAACTAAAAAAATTTCAACCAAAGATTTGAAACGAGTAAATACTGCATGAACCTCTGATTTATTTCGTAACGGATACAACCATAAATATTTTGTAAAATGATTGACAAACAAAACATAATACTTGAAACCGTCCCTAGAAACAATCGGAGAACTCCAGACATCAGAATAGACAACCTCTAGAGGCCGAGAACTAGTAACGCTTGAAATTGCGAAAGGCAATTTGTGCGTTTTATTACACTTGCACGCAACACATGGGTCGCTTGATTTATTTGACGAATCAACAGGTAAGGCCTGGGTAGATACTAATGAAGACACTAATTTTGACGACGGGTGACCTAAATGGTGATGCCAATCCGAGAGGGAGGCTTTAGTACTAGAAAAAGCGATGATAGGAACCGTCTTGGGCTGAGCATGAGACGGCCATTCATAGACTCCATTCCTAGTCCGTCCTTGCATAAGTCGCGCCTCCGTGTGAAGATCCTTCACAACAAACGAAGAGGGTGAAAACTCAACAGCAACCTGATTAGAAATACAAAACTTGGAAACAGATATTAAATTTTGCTTCATATGAGGCACACATAACACATCCGACAGTAAAAATGAAGAAGAGGGAGTGGGTAATTTCAGAGAACCAGTGTGCGTGATTTTCAAACCTGACCCGTCACCAATCATAACATCTTCAGACCCATCATACGGAGAATGTAGGGACAGATTTTGCAAGTCTGCTGTGACATGATGCGACGCACCCGAGTCGAGCAGCCAGTCAGGTGTGGCGGAAGTTGGAGCAGCAAAATTGGCACGGGGTTGCCACTGTCGCGGTGGCTGAGCTCCTGGAGGGCGAGGCTGAGCAGGGGTGAACGTGAAGGTGGAGCAGCGCTTGGCCGAGTGCCCCTGTTCGCCACATAGCTGACAGTACCCACGGTAAGGCTTGGGCTGATAAGTCTGATTGGAGGAGCCTCGGTGACCAAAATTCATGGGAGGAGACGTAACTGGCCTGGTGTGTGAATTAGGCTGAGCTTGTCTGTTGTTGGAGGAGAAACGATGCTGACCTGATTGGTGCCCAGACTGGTATGGTTTGGCAATAAAATTGGCGGTGATAGGGAGCCTTGCTGCCTTTGCAGATTCATGCTTCAGAACTGCTTCAAAATTCATTAATTTTTCATGTAATTCTTCAAAGGAAATCGCGGAGTCACGGGCACGAACAGCGGAAGATATGTCCTTGAACTCATCGCCAAGACCATTCAATATTTTCACAGTTAAATCTTCTGAGTTTTCCGGGCATCAAGCATGACTAGTTCGTCAGCGACGCTTTTGACATGTTGCAGATACTTAATAATGGATTGTGAGCCTTTCGTGACATTGGTGAGGACGCTCTTGAGATGCATGATGTGCCCTCTGGAAGGTTTCGCATATGTGTTGGCAAGGGCAGTCCAAGCGTCCTGAGCAGTGCTTGCGGAAGCAATAAAAGGAATGATTGATGATGATATGGATCCGATAATAGCATTGAGAAGAAGTAGATCTTGTCTGGTCCAAACATAGTATGCCGGATTTGATGTGGAGACTCCATCGGTTGTGATTGTAGCCGGTGGACATGGATGTTTGCCATCAACAAATCCCATGAGGTCGAAGCCAACGAGAAGCGTGTGAAACTGTAACTTCCAGGAGCGATAATTTGTCGCTGTCAGTTTTAAAGGAGCTTGAGCTGATACATTAATGGAAATTATGGTGTTTGAAGCGGAAGAGATGTCATGTGACGAGGAGGAAGACGAGATGACTGTGACTGAGTTTGAGGAAGAAGAAGCGGAAGTGGCCATTGTTGGATCTTGACTCTTTTGAGTTATTGTTGTTGCTCTGATACCATATAGAGACTTGAGATTGGAAATATTTTCTGTATATTCATTGTTGGTATTCTGTAGATACATATACAATACAACCGAGAGCTAGAGACAACATAGTTCAAGTGAACTAAAAGACTAAGAGATAATTACAAGAGTTTAACTGATGATAAATACAAAGATACAAACTAAAATAAACATAGTTATCCTGTATCCTTTACATAAAGTGCATGCTTCAGTCACATTCATGGTGTTTCTTATATATCAACTGTGCAGTTTTAGGTTTTTATCTCATTCGAAATTGGACCGTTTAAGTAATGTCACACAATTGGTAATTACATTTTAATTTCACACTTTACATTACAGAAAGTTATTATAGAATTCAAGGTAATTACATTTCCAATCAATGTTTCCTATCTATTCCATCACTGTATGGCATTTTCATCAGAACCTTTACAAGATCAATACCCAGAATTGGGTTAATGAATTTTTTTTCTTCTTCTTTTCCCTGGTTGATCGTGCCATCACTCTCGTGCTGGAAGAAGCCGTTTACAGGGTTTTTATTGGCATCTCTTGCCTGTACAATGAAATGGCAACATGCCATTGTCATAAGCTCAGCCATCTTCAGTGCAGCCCCACTTTTCCATTGACAATTCTATACAGCTATTCATCTTCTTTAAGTACCAAGTATGTTGGTTGTTATTAGGCTGAATGAATACGTTCTTTTAACACAAAGTCATGTTGATCAGCCATTTAGCATGTTGTTTGCTTATGTGATGATAAGAGTCCACTTTTTTGTCAAATACATTTTTACCATAAAAAGGGACACTACATGAAGCTTCGCATTGGGTTCATTGCAATTTTATTGAGACACAATTATATCTTGCAAAAACATTATTTCCTTTTCTCTTGCTTTTGTTTCGAGCATTGTCCCCAAATGATTGTGTCATTTTCTCTGTGCCACCAACTTGCAATCATGTGTAGATATTTAACAGTTAGGTAAACATTCCAAGTTAGATCGTGGTCCCATTGTCCTGTACACTTTTATTTTTAAAAAAATATTACATATGTAACAGGTTTATCACCAAATCAACTTCATCAATTTTATATTTACACGCACGCCTAGCCAGTCTAGCTCTTATCTTATTTTTGGATTATTTTTTTCTTCAAATTTGAATCTATTTGAATTAGGATCCGTAAGTAATTAACCACTACAATCAAAGTCCAGGATACAGCTTCCGCTAGACACATTAATGGGCAAGAATGGAAAATAAAGATTTTTTTTCAAATCTAATTAAATCTTCTGGAAATCTACTTCACAGGTATCAGAGCATCTCCAATGGCATCCTCAAAAGTATAAGAGTAATCAAAATTTGATTATTTATCTAAAAAACACTGTCCAATGGAATCACTAAAATTTAACAATAACAGTTATGAATAATCAAATTGCCTCTTCAATAATCAAATTTAAAGATTTACTTTCAATCATCAAATACAAACTTAACCAAAATTAACTATTGTAATTTTATTCTTTATCTCTATTTTGTGGCTTTTTTGTTTTCCTCTTTTTTTATCTGATCATCTATGTATATCATCTATGTATATCATCTATGTATTTCATCATTGTTTCAACCCCAAAAATTTTAATCAGGTAAAATTCGTCTCTTCATTACAAATGGATCAATACTCATATCTTATACCTTCTCTTGTCTTTTATAATTTTTTTCATTTTTTAGCAAAAAAAAAAAAAAAACTAATATACCATTGTGGTATGGTATCATTACAAGTGTACCATTATGGACTATACAATCATCGAATTTAGCAATCTCTGAAAACAATCCTCAAATGATGAGATGGCAACTTTTGATGATCCAAATTTACTTATACCATTCGAGATGCTATGAGTGTATCACCAATTTTAAAACCCAATCATGTAGATTCATCTATATTTTAACAGTTTAAAACTGAATCATTGACTTTGACACTTATAAAAAATGCTTTATTTCAGCAAATTACAGCTGCTAATCACTTTTGATTGGCTGGGATGAGCTGCTCTGAAAAGAAACCCCAGTTTGAATTTTCAAACTTTAAAACCATTTTTAAATTTATGAATTAAAGCTGTGAGCTCCTCACTGGCAGTTGCATCGGTGGGGTTGAGCCCAACGGTTCAATAACTAAAATATTTACAATACTTAAAAACTATTGATTACGTTTAAAGTAGGTTAACGTATCTCCATATCAATTTAGATGGTGCGCACATCCCTTTCAGAGTATTCATTCGAATTCCATCATACATATTTTACAAGTATACATGTGAAGTTTTCTCTCTATTGATATGGGTATCGATAATTGCACCACTCGACGAATCTTGACAGACCACTAACTCATTTAGTAATACGTTTAATACGTGTAAGCAACTTAATATTAAAATTGACGAGATTAAGTTAGTCCGGTGATAAACCTCTCACACCTGTACTACGAGGCTGTAGGTTCGAGTCTCCCCACTTCTTAAAAAAAAAAAAAAAAAACCCTGAATTTATGTAATAACGTATATTTCAAAAAATATATACATCATATATTAAAATTGTTTTATATTTAAAAGAAAAATATAGTGAAAATCAATCATAATCACATTTTTCCCAAAAGAGCCCATCATAGTGGTCCCCATTTTTGGACTAGGCCAGCCCCAATCACTTCACGAGTTATCTTCAAAGGGAAATAAAATTCCAGTGGGGCCCACTTACAGCCTTGTGCTTATCGCGCAATCAACGTGGTTAACCACAATAAGTCAGAATAAAAAATCCAGACCCACTGGATGTCGTACACGTGTCCCCTTATGCGTTGGATCCCACCCGAAAAGTCTTCCGATTTTAAGACAACCAATTATAGCTGTTTCTACTTTCCAGTAACCTAACCTAACAAGTAACAACACAAACCTTAAAAACCCACCAAACCCTTTTCTCTCTTGTCAAAAAAATCAAAAATCTCTGTGTCGAAGAAATTAAAAATGGCCGGTGGTTTCCAGCAGCAAGTGAAGGCGAGAGCGACAGAGCTGAAGTTATTCTTGACGAAAGGTGTCAGGATTGTCGGGAACTCCTGCAAAAAAGGGTGGTTCAGAGTGAAGCATATCAAGAAATAAAAACAGAGATTGAAAGACTTTTTATATTTGTATGTCATGGTTTTTATATTTTTGATACTCATGTAAAGATCTGAGTTTGTCAGTTTTTTTTTTTTTTTTGGTTCTTGTTATGGTTATTTTATTAACCTTATGAAGCTGGCTTTGTTTTTGGATATTTTTTAATTTTAATGAGTTTCTCTTGGTTTGATGTTTATTTGGAGATTTTGTTGATTTATTATGTTGGTTTATTGATGGTATAAAAAACTCATTATTCTCTCTGTTTTTGTATTGTATTGTCAAAATTCCTGTTATTGTTGCCCAAACCAGAAGACAACAAGCATGAAACATGATACATATTCAATTTTTTTTTTTTTTTTTTTTAAGTTATTTCAATTAATTCAATATTTGAGTGAAGCAGAAAAGGACTCGAATCCACGACTGAGCAGCTTGAAATCGAAGCTTCAAATTGATTATGTAACTGTGTGGGGCAGTGGACTGGTCTTGGATTATAATTTTTTTTTTTTCTTTCTCAAGTTTGGCTTATTTGATTTTGATAATTTGATTATCTAACATGTCATGTTTACCGATCAGTAATCATGCTCGGGAAAGATAATTAAGTTACTGATTTGATAATTCTAATGTTTACTAATTTATTATGGAATCAATTTTGTGGACGGTGGATCTCACTCTCAAATAAGTAACTTAGTCACCGAGTGAAAGGGAATTTGATTCCTTCTACTCGTCGAAGGAATCAATTATTCTTTCCTGAATTAAAAAAAAAAAATCATATATTTTTACTAAAATATCTTCGATTATAATAATAATAAAATATAAATATAAATAAAAAAAACTGCTCTCTCCTAGGGTTATTTATCATTCTCTTCTATTAATCATTTTTAAATACTTTGACTGACAAGTGTATATAGCCAAGTCAAAGTATTTAAATCCAGTGGCCCACATGCAAGGAACTGATATAACTTTTGTCAGTTCGAACTGATAATAGAATTTCTGTATATATATATATATATATATATATAAAATCTTGTTAATGATTATTATTGATTTGTTTCACCGATTCTTTATTAATAAATATATCAAATCTAGCACGAAATCATAGCACACATATATATATATATATATATATATATATATATAATATTGTATACCTGAATATAAAAAAAAAAAAGTAAAATGGTGTTGATGAATGTTGTTGATGTGGCATCACCTCTATTTATTTTGTTTGTAATAGTTAGTGAGTTAATGGTTGTATAATTCAACATCAAATGAATTATGTTTTTAAATTTGAATTACTTTTAAATTTTTAATTATTATTAACTGATTATTTTAAATTTTAAAATATAAATATGTTAATTATTATAATTATAGTGTTACGAGCAATATAAAAAAGATATTTTTTTTTTCATAATAAAAATATATTTCAATATGTTATATATCTATATCATTCTAATTCCTTAGGTTAAGTGAAATGGAATAAATTTCATTTCATTTTCGATCTAATCATGTCCTGTGAGTGTTTGGAAAAAAAAAAAAAAAAAAAGGTTGCAGATCTCCATCCCACGATGGAGATGAGAAAGATAAAGAGGAAGCAGATTTCACCAACCTCTACTTTTTAATATTTAGGGATAATATCATTTTAGTCCCTATGGTTTACCATATTATTCATTTTGATCCTCGTCGTTCCAGTATTAGCTATGCAGGTCCCTATTGTTTCATTTAATCCCTATTTTAATCCCTACCGTCTAATTCTGTTAGGGTTTCTCAGAATTCTGTCAGGTCAACGAGGGTAAGACGGTAATTCAACATCAGAGTTTTTAGAAGCATGTCTAATGAAAGGGCATAATAGAGTTTTCTGACAAGTGCATACAGCCAAGTCAAAGTATTTAAATCCAGTGGCCCAATATCAGTCCTTCTATTATCAGTTCGAACTGACAAAAGTTATATCAGTTCCTTGTATGTGGGTCACTAGATATAAATACTTTGACTGACAAGTGCATACAGCCAAGTCAAAGTATTTAAATCCAGTGACCCACATGCAAGGAACTGATATAACTTTTGTCAGTTCGAACTGATAATAGAATTTTTGTATATATATATAAAATCTTGTTAATGATTATTATTGATTTGTTTCACCGATTCTTTATTAATAAATATATCAAATCTACCACGAAATCATATATATATATATATATATATATATATATATATAATATTGTATACCTGAATAAATAAAAAAGTAAAATGGTGTTGATGAATGTTGTTGATGTGGCATCACCTCTATTTATTTTGTTTCTTTATTTTCTTTTATACTGTTAATAATTAATTAAATAGTAAGTGAGTTAATGGTTGTATAATTCAACATCAAATGAATTATGTTTTTAAATTTGAATTACTTTTAAATTTTTTATTATTATTAACTGATTATTTTAAATTTTAAAATATAAATATGTTAATTATTATAATTATAGTGTTACGAGCAATATAAAAAAAATATATATTTTTCATAATAAAAATATATTTCAATATGTTATATAAGGGTATTTTTGTAATCAAATATATATCATTCTAATTCCTTAGGTTAAGTGAAATGGAATAAATTTCATTTCATTTTCGATCTAATCATGTCCTGTGAGTGTTTGGAAAAAAAAAAAAAAAAAAGGTTGCAGATCTCCATCGCACGATGGAGATGAGAAAGATAAAGAGGAAGCAGATTTCACCAACCTCTACTTTTTAATATTTATTGTTGGTGTTGATTGGGGCCATAAAAAAACAAAAACAGAAAAGAGAAAACGTGTTTGAGTTGTTTTTCCCACACACAACTATCCATGCTTTAGCCAATGGGCCTCTTGTCAATGTGGTGTGACTCTCTAATGGGAGACTCCACCATCACGGTTCAATGCCCGGCATATGTATATATATATATACAATTTCATTCTTTGTCTCACCTCATGTGTGGGTGCCTCTCCCCCTTATGGGAGTAGTTGTTCGGGCTATACTAGTAGAGTTCAATTCTCGCAGGGTCCCGACAGTTGTTATAATTTCAAAAATAAATAAATAAATAAAATAACCTATCCATGCTTTAAATAAAAAAACCGATATCATTATTTTTGTTTTCTTTTTTCTTCGAAACACTCACCGGATAGTAAAATTTTTGCTAACTATATTTAACATTAGAATATATGGTACTATTACGATCATAAATATATATGCATTTACAATACTGTAGACCATAATGTCTAAGCTGTTTATAATATATGTTTATTTTCTTTTAAGTAATTCTACATTGTCCAAACCTGATGCCCAAATGATGTGGCAACACTGTAGACCATTCATTTAAATCATGCAAATCTAATACAATTTAAATGAATGGTCTACAGTGTTGCCACATCATTTAGGCACCAAATTTGGACAATGTAGCAATATTCTTTTCTTTTATACTGTTAATAATGAATTAAATAGTAAGTGAGTTAATGGTTGTATACGTTGAGAAATTAATTCACATCAAATTAATTATGTTTTAAAATTTGAATTACTTTTCAATTTTTAATTATTATTAACTAATTATTTTAAATTTTAAAATATAAATATGTTAATTATGATAGTTATAGTGTTATGAGCAATATAAAAATATATATATTTTTTTCATAATAAAAAAATATTTCAATATGTTAAATAATCAATTCTATAGCATTCTAATTCCTTAGGTTAAGTGAAATGGAATAAATTTCATTTCATTTCCGATTTATCATGTCCAGTGTAGGGGTGGCAAAAATACCTGACCTGCCCCGGTCTGTTTGGGGCGGGTTTGGGGCTAAGAAAACGGGTAATGAGGTGGGTTTGGGACACATTTTGTGACCCGGCCGGGTTACCGAGTCGGGTTTGGGGTGGTTCATTTTGACCCGACCCGCCCCGTTTGACCCGGAATATATATATATATATATTTAGAATATATATATATATATATATTTAGAATATATATTTTTTAAATATAAAAGGAAAGACAAGAAACCTTAGGTGAAAAAAAAAAAAATTCAAAGTCCACTGCATTCAAACCCTAGGTGAAGAGGTAATGATATAATTAATATTGTACATTAATAATATCAATTAATTAATTTTACTAATTTTTTTTTCTACAGATTTGTGTTTGAAAAAATCATGCTTGTTTTTAAGAAGATAGAGTGATGGTGAAGATGTTGGATGGATTTTGTTATTGAAATTTTGTGTTTAAACTATTTTAGCGAAGATGTTGAATGGATTTTATTGATACCGAAAATGTTTTATGTATTTTGTATTTTTGTTTAAGTTATTTTGGGATTTGTATTTTATACTTTACCTATGAATTTAGTGTTTATTAAACTCAGTTATTTGTGCTATGTTGAAATTAAATTTACTAGCAATTTTTTTTTTTTTTTTTTGATGAAACGGGTTAAATGGAGCGGGTTTGGGGCGAAAGTTTTTGACCCGATCGGGTCATGGGTTGAGTTTGGGACAACCTTTGAAAATCGGGTTATGGGTTTAGGGCGGCCTCGACCCGCTCCGACCCGCCCCATTGCCACCCCTAGTCCAATGAGTGCTTGGACAAAAAAAAAAAAAAAAAAAAAAAAAAAAAAAAAAAAAAGGGGTTGCAAATCTCCATCGCATGATGGAGATGAGGAAGACAAAGAGGAAACAGATTTCACCGACCTCTCCTTTTAAAAAAATTTTGTTTTAGAATATGGTGTTGATAATAAATGTAACCAGTGGGGCCATAAAAAAACAAAAACAAAAAAGAGAAAACGTGTTTGAGTTGTTTTTCCTACACACAACTATCTATGCTTTAAATAAAAAAACTGATATCATTATTTTTGTTTTCTTTTTTCTTCAAAACACTCACCGGACAGGTTTTCATTATTTTTTAACCTAACGCGCCCTTACCCACGAGAAAAACTTACATGCACCTGGTGCAACACTCAGTACATACTGAGTGTTGCACCTCATCCAATCAAAAATTGCCACCTTATCCAAATCACCCAACCAACTCAGCCACTCATCCAACTCAGCCAACCAACTCAGCTTAAATCCAAGATCGGCGGTAGGGTGCTGTGGCGACGGCGACGGCGACGGCGACGGCGAAGGCAATGCCGGAAGTGCAGCGACGATGGCGGAGGAGCATCGACGCCGGCGACGTCGACGACAGCCGCGATCGAAGTGCAGGCGAGGGTTTCCGCCTTTCTCCTCCTCTCTCGCCACCGCCAAACCGTCCAACTTCTCGGTGGCTCTTCGTCGTCGCCGTCATCGTCGTTGCGAATATTTACATTTTCCTTTATAGAGTCTGTTATAGGTAAAAATTAGTGGTGAAGGACACGTCATCAGCACGAAAGGCCAGGAAAGCAAGAGTCAAGATAAGTCAACTTATGGAGCAGAAACCTCCCACGATAACCTACTCGGAAAAAAGAGTAAGTAGTCCGACCACAAACGAAGACGATCAACTCGGGCAGCAAATCTCACTCGGGCACATTCGGGCATACTCGGGCATACATACTCGGGAATCAATGAGATAGTCACCAACATTCGTATGCCAATCATAATCAGCGACCAGCACATCCACGATAAGCAACGATGTGGACTATTAGAGTTTAACAAGGAAACAAGCAGTTCTCCCGCGAATAAAGGAGAAAGAATCTCGTCCAGAATCAGACTCAGCCAAAAGAGGAAACATAATCTAATTAGGACTAGAAAACCGCTTGAGACTTGGGCACCACAATACCAAACCCTAGCGGCCACCTTAAAACCCTAAAAACAACATGTATAAATACCCCCTCTATACACAAACAGGGGGGTACGTAAAAAAAGTAGAACAGGAGATAGAGAATCATATTGAAAAGCTTGTAATCATTCTTGGTCATTCTTGATCTTGTAATCGTGATTCATAGTGGATTTGGCTTTGTTGCTAGAGGCAACGATCCCGTGGATGTTTCTCCGATCTTTTGGAGTTTTACCACGTAAATCACTTGTTATTTCTTTACAATCTTTGACCATACTCAAATATAAATTGCAGTAATTCGAGAACGAGTCGTTGACTTGGTGATCACCAAAAATCACCGTCAACAATTGGCGCTAGAAGGAGGGGCACCCAGAACTTTGTGACAACAATGGCTGGCGACGGAGATGGTAGCGATTCCAGGTACAGTCAGGGCGTGCCAAGTAACGAGTTGGAAGATGACACCGCGCTCAATACGGCGGATGCAACTTTGACGACGGTAAACCAGTCAGCTGCCCTGGCTGGAATTCAACGTTTACCTACAGCGAATGAAGAAATCGCGCAGCGACTCCGTGCTTCTCTACAACAACTCATATCAGACGCAGCAAGGCAGGGAATTGATCTCTCTGTTACGGAAGGATTGATGTCACCTCATGAACTGTCCGCCCCAAGCCAGCAGACAGCAAGACTGCGCTCCGCGGTGGTGATACCAACCCTTGATGCACCCCCAAAGGCGAGGCAAGATCCTACAGGCAGACCAAAGATGCTATCTGAAAGAGTAGCCAGGAGAAGTAGGGAGCGCAGAGAGGGGAATGATTCCGATAAAGAGTACTATCAAGATCGGGTAGCCGGAGATCGAGACCGCCCCAGGAGGCGTGGCCACCGGAGAGACCGGTCATCCTCTGAAGAAAGTGAGCAGAACCATCATCGCAAGCGCCAAAGGGGTACAGTCCGACTGCATGGCCTAAACCGAGATCATAGAGAGTTGAATCCCGAGGAGAGGGGCCAAAAACTGACCATAAGCCAGAACTTCGATGCGTCAGGGGAACCTGAAGGGGACAGAGACATACTTATACAGAGCCTCACCCGGGAAGTTCAAAATAATCGTCGGCAAATGGATGCTTTGGTCAGGCGGTATGGGCGTAATGAGCTGTCAGACGATGAATCCGGAAGCCCTTTTACCAATGGGGTTTTGAGGATGCCTTTCCCAGAAAGATTCAGAATGCCCCACATCGAGCTGTTCAAGAAGGATACAGACCCAAAAGAGCATGTCCGGAGGTATAGGAGCGCTATGGCGCAATATGTCCATAATGATGCACTACTATGTTTGAATTTTCCTCAAACTCTTGGGGATCTAGGCTCCCGGTGGTTTGGAAGGTTGCCAGCAGCAAGCATAAGTAGCTTCGGCGAACTGAGCAAGGCTTTCTCAAGGCAGTTCCTCGGGAATGTACACAGGAAAAAGTCAGTGGCTCATTTATCCCAACTCAAACAGGGAAAAGACGAGTCGCTGAAGAAATATCTGGGAAGGTTCGGTCAGGAAGTGTCCGAGATCGGAAGTGCAAACGACGAAGCAATAATTGCCGCGTTCATTAACAACCTTCAGAATGGCCAATTGTCCTTTGACCTCAGAAGAGCCCGACTAACCAGCTATGCCGATATGATGGACATGGCAGGAGGTTACGCCTTGGCCGAAGAAGAGGAAATTGCCACAGGAGGTTACTTCGTACATGGCGGTCGCCCAGAGGGATCCAAAACCAAGGACCAGACCAAGATGCCCGATACCAAAGGTGACAAGCAGAAAAATAAGGCACGGGATGGTCGGGATGGACGACGAGCATACGACCCAAAAACCGATCAACCACGGCAGAAGTTCCAGGGCCGATATACAAATTATACCCCGTTGAAGAAAGATCAAGAAGAAGTCCTGGCAATCCTAGAAGAGAAGAACATGTCCAAAGAACCACCTAAGCAATCGACATATGCTCGGAGGGACACCACCAAATATTGCCGTTTCCACAAAGAGAATGGGCACGAGACATCCAAGTGTTTCCAGCTAAGGGATCATATCGAGACTCTTATTAGGGAAGGGCATTTGAAGGACATTGTTTTCAAAAAGACGGACAGGGCAGATGGACAGAAAGACAGCCGACAGGACGGACGGGCAAGAAAACTTAGTCCCAAGAAAGCTGAGGATGAAGGAGCAATTAACACCATCTTCGGAGGTCCAGCAACGGGCAAGAGTAACAGGGAAAGAACCCAGGAGATTCGGGAAGCTATGGAGGCACGGAGAGACCTGGACGTCAATTCTATTGAGCCCGACCCGAAAAGAATCAAGGAGGGCTGGGACCCGATCGTGTTCACAGAGGCCTACTCACACGGAGTGGATGTTAGGCCAAATGACGCACTGGTGGTCAGCGCTCGGATCGGCCATAGAGAAGTTCATCGAATTCTGATCGACAATGGGAGTTCGGCAGACATTCTTAGTGCAGAAGTATATGACCAGCTGAGGCTAGACAGGAAAGACCTACAGCCTTTTCCCACACCCCTTAGAGGATTTGGAGGGGTCGAAGTGAGGTCACTCGGCACGGTTAAGCTACCTGTGAAGATCGGAAAAGCCCCTTGCCAGAAAACAGTGCTGCTCGACTTTGTGGTGGTAGATACGGAAAACTGGCCGTATAATGCTTTACTGGGCCGACCATTTTTGAATAAAGCCAAGGCGGGTGACAGCAACTTATGCCCTCATGATGAAATTCCCGACCGAATATGGTGTGGGAGTGGTCAAAGGGTCATAAGAGATGGCCCGTAGAGCAAACTTATCAGTATATAGAGATAGGGAGGTACGCCAGGTATACATGGTAACAGTCCAGCAAGAGGATAGAGAACCTGAAGAACAGGCAGAAGTGCCGAAAGATTTTGAGTTGGATCCCAGAGAAGGACCGGAGGATAGGGAAGACGAGCCGACCCAAGAGGTGGCACTAGACCCGGAGGATCCAGGTAGGACAGTGAAGGTAGGGGCAAGTTTGAGCGTACATGTCAAAACCGCACTTATTGCGCTACTGAGAAATTACAAGGATGTTTTCGCTTGGAGCCATGAAGATATGCTGGGGGTAGACCCGAAGGTGATTTCACATCATCTTTCCACCGACCCCGAGTTCCGACCCGTGGTACAAAAAAGAAGACTATTCAATCCAGAAATAAGCGTCGCAATCAAGAAGGAAGTAGAAAAGCTACTTTCCGCGGGGTCGATAAGGGAAGTCAAGTATCCGGAGTGGGTGGCCAATGTGGTGTTGGTCAAGAAAAAGAACAAGCAATGGAGGATGTGTGTAGACTTTACAGACTTGAACAAAGCTTGCCCAAAAGATAGTTTCCCACTACCGAGGATCGACCAGTTGGTAGATGCGACAGCGGGACATGAATTGTTAAGCTTCATGGACGCCTACTCGGGATACAATCAGATCCGGATGAATAAGGCAGATGAGGAAAAGACGTCGTTTACCACGGACCAGGGTTTATATTGCTACAAAGTAATGCCATTCGGATTGAAAAACGCCGGGGCAACATACCAGAGGCTAGTAAACAGGATGTTTGCTCGGCAGATTGGAAAAAATATGGAGGTTTATGTGGATGATATGCTGACTAAGAGCACCACTGCAGAAAAACACGCGGAGGATTTGAAGGAAACCTTCGACGTCCTAAGAAAGTATCAGATGAAGCTCAACCCAAGCAAGTGTGTGTTCGGAGTACCTTCGGGAAGGTTTCTAGGTTTTCAGGTGCACCAGAGGGGAATCGAAGTAAATCCTGAGAAGATCAAAGCACTAGAAGGAATGGCTTCACCCAGGACGCTAAAAGATGTGCAGAGGCTAACGGGATGCCTCGCGTCACTCAACCGGTTTATAGCCAAGTCAACAGACAAATGCGCCCCATTCTTTAAAGCAATAAAAAAGGGGAAAGGGCTCGAATGGAGTACAGAGTGTGAAGAAGCCTTTCAAAAATTAAAAGAATATCTGGGGAGAGCACCAATCCTTTCAAAACCGGTGGTGGGAGAAACATTATACTTATACCTCTCGGTCACCGAGGTGGCGACGAGTTCGGTGTTGATCCGACTGGAGGAAGGAATACAAAAGCCAGTGTACTATACAAGCAAAGCGTTGTTAGCGGCGGAAACCAGATACTCGCCGGCAGAAAAAATAGCGTTAGCTCTGATCACATCGGCCAGGAAGCTAAGGCCATATTTCCAAGCACATACAATAGAGGTATATACAGACTGCCCGCTGAAACTCATTCTTCAAAAGCCAGAAGTGTCAGGAAGGCTGACCAAGTGGGCGGTAGAGCTCAGCGAATACGACATCAGATACACACCAAAAACGGCCATCAAAGGGCAGGCGGTATCCGACTTTATAGCAGAATTCACCGAGCCAGACGCCGAGGTAAGGAGGGCAATGGAAGATGAACAGACTACTAAATTCCAGTGGAAATTACATGTAGATGGGTCATCGAACACGCATGGCAGCGGGGCAGGAATAGTCATAACGACCCCCGAGGGGGATACTGTAGAATGTGCCATGAGGTTCGATTTCAAGGCAACCAACAACCAAGCAGAATATGAAGCCTTGCTGGCCGGTCTGAGAGTCTGCATAGCACTAGGGGCAGATGAGCTGGAAGTTTACAGTGATTCACAGGTAGTGGTCCATCAGGTACTGAATGAATACCAGGCCAGGGAAGAGCACATGATAGCTTATTTGGACATTGCAAAAAGACTACTTAAAAAGTTCAAAGCATACAGAATCTCTCAGATCCCTCGGGAAGAGAACGAAAAGGCAGATGCTTTGTCCAAATTAGCTTCAGCCACCACAAGCATCAGATCCAAAGCAATACCAGTGGCGCACCTGACTAAACCAAGTACAGCGGAACCCGAGGAAATCATAATAGCAGAGATCCGACCTAGCCCGGGCGACTGGACATACCAACTCAGAAAGTACTTGGAGGAGAACATACTACCGGAGGATGCTGTGGAAGCTAAACGCATCAGATACAGGTCAGCCCGGTACACGATTCTGAGAGGAGAATTATATAGGAGAGGATTCTCGAAGGTATTGCAGAGATGCATTTCCGGTGAGAAGACTGGAGAGATCCTGAGAAGTATCCACAGTGGAGTATGTGGGAACCACACTGGGGGTAAAAGCTTAGCACACAAGATACTCCGGCAAGGGTTCTATTGGCCGACTCTGTTCGCGGAAGCGCAGCAATTCGCAGAAAGTTGCGAAACGTGCCAAAGAGTAGCAAATGACATTCGGCGACCCCCAGAGTTGCTTAGAAGCTTAACCTCGCCTTGGCCCTTTGCCATGTGGGGACTCGACCTGATAGGACCAATGCCCACAGGAACGAAGGGAGGAGCCAAACATGCTATTGTGGCAGTGGATTATTTTACCAAATGGGCAGAGGCAGAAGCATTTGTACACATCACCGAGGCAAACACTACCAGCTTCGTTAAAAAGAATATAATATATCGGTTTGGGATCCCGAGCATCATCATAACAGACAATGGGACTCAATTCGATAATAAGAAGTTCAGAGAAATGTGTGAAGAGTTCAAGATCGCAAACTACTACGCATCGCCTGCTCATCCTCAAACCAATGGCCAAACAGAGGCCGTGAATAAAGTAATCAAGCACACATTGAAGGCAAAGCTAGAGGCAAAGAAAGGTGGCTGGGCAGACAAACTGCCTGAGGTGCTATGGGCATACCGAACAACTGTGAGGTCTTCCACAGGGGAAACTCCTTTCGCGCTGGCATTCGGGACAGAAGCTGTTATCCCAGCAGAAACTACTTTCACATCCCCCAGGGTCCAGCTATACAGTCCCGAGCACAATATAGACATGCTGCAGCAGAACCTAGACGAGCTTGAAGAAATCAGAGACGCAGCACAAGTAAGAAATTCCGCATACCAGCAAAGGGCCGCTAGGTACTACAACTCCCATGTTCGGGAGCGGAGATTCCAACTCGGGGATCTAGTGCTGAGGAGAGTATCACCGAATACCAAGGATAAATCATCAGGATCCCTCGCCGACAAATGGGAAGGACCATATATCATCAAGAGAATCGTAGGGCACGGGGCCTACATGATAGCCCGACCAGAAGGTGGCCTGGTACCCCGACCATGCAACGCACAATATCTGAAGATCTTCTATCCCTAAAAGAATCCGGTTATGGTTCTACAGTTTATTTATTCTGCTTTAGCTCAGTTTTTAGTTTCTGCGTTGAAATTTCAGATTTATTTATTAATTTCATGTTCATGATCATCTAATAAAGTTCAGTTGCAAATACGATGTGGCGGAATCAATAAAATCCATGAGCAATATTTCAATGGAGGTCACTCAAGGCGACCGAATAAATGCCGAAAAAGTCGAGCGCTATAAGGCCGCGAAAGAGCGGACGAGTGGTGCTCGAAGGGCGGAAAAGCTGTAGTAGCATGCCCGCCTAGTTAAAGCGATGCAAACGCGTCCCTTAGCAAAAAGGCAAAACCGAGGCACCAGGATAACTGGGAAAATGCTCGGAGCGCCGCTAGAAAGACTAGTGAGATGCGCAGTCGTGTTGGCCGGTACAAAGTACCCCAACGATTCGACGAACCCTTGCGCAGATAAAACCAGGAGACGTCCTAGGTGACTTGTGCAAGGACCTCAACGTATGGTCGCGGCGAGCCCCGACGCAACGTGAAGGTTAAACAACCCCAAAAAATTAGTTACCGGTTAAATAAGATACTCGGTCTAAATTGACAAACCAGTTACATAAGATACTCGGCACAAAATTAGTTACCAGTTTAATAAGATACTCGGTCTAAATCAATAAGCCAGTTACGTAAGATACTCGGCACAAAATTAGTTACCAGTTTAATAAGATACTCGGTCTAAATCAATAAGCCAGTTACATAAGATACTCGGCCGAAAATTAGTTACCGGTTAAATAAGATACTCGGTCTAAACTGATAAGCCAGTTACATAAGATACTCGGCAAAAAGTAGAATGTAAGAGTAAAATTTGGTCTTATATTCATAGTGTATAGAAAGATACAATGTACGATGTATATATGAAAGATGTACAAGTATAGTTACAAAAAGGCTTGAAGATCAAGAGGAAGGCGCCGGGGGTGGTGAGCTGCTTCTGCCAACATCAGGGTCAGGCTCCATCACATACTCGCTCAGAAGACTGTCGTCCGATGGCCATATGATCACATCTTCTTCGTCATCCATCCAGTGACTGTAGTCGGTACCAGGAACGGGCCTCAAGTCGGGTATCTCGTTGCTAAAACTCGCCCTTTCACTGGCGTAAAAGGTAGAGAACGACTCGGCGGTCGGAACCTCAAGGTGCATGGGATGTGGCGTTTTTCCTTTACTTCTACAATACTCCCGCCACTCCTTCATTTGGATCCGGAGAGACTCCAAGGATGTATCCACATGCTTCCTAATTGACAGGCTCCAGTTGGCCCGGGCCCGATCAGTCGCCCTGTTCCTTTGCTTAAAAAATTCGCCGGCCGAGACCATTCCACGCTGGAACTCCCGAAGAAGCAGAGCATCATAGGCTGGAGATCTCTTAAAACGGTCAACGCTTTGTAGCTCCATTTCCAGCCTAGATCCCTTCGACAGTTCCTTGGCCGTCAGGGCCTGACACTCCAAGTCGTTGATTCGACGTTCATAAGCAGACTTGGCATCTTCGGCGTTCTGTTCGGCTCGAAGCAAGGCTTCCCGGATGGATGACAGTTGATCCTGCAGAGTCCTGACCTCCTCCGCAGCAGAAGATGCCCGTTGCTCGGCTTCCATTTGCCGTGCTAAGCACTGATTTACGAGCATCTCACTCGACCTGGCCTCCTCCTGACGAGCTAACTCAGCCCGAGAACAGTGATCTTCGCTCTCCTTCAATTAGGCTTCTAGCCTTCTTATTTTTTCCGCTTGGGCTTCGCCAGCTTCGCAAGCCCCAGACATCTCGGCCACCATCTGCAACAAACAAATCAACAAATATAAATAAAAAAAAAAGGAAGAATGCGAAATGACGCATATGAGAGTCACTCACGTAGGAAGCGCTGTTGAAGAAATTGTGGAGTCGGTCAGACACAGTCCCGGTCCTGAGACGACTCCAACGATCCTCCCCAATATAGGCTCGGCCTGAAGCCATGGCCCTGAAAATAGTCTCGGGGGTGGGATCATCGATTTGGGGAGAGGAGCCCATATCACCCACATCGCCTTCGGGGAGTTCAGCGGACGGGGCCGCCCGAGGAAGGCCGGCTGAGCCACCAGCACTCTCTCTGACCTGCTCCCGCGTCGGGGTCACGCTCGCATCATCCTCCCCCTCATCTTCCGAAGAGGAATTAACATACGCAACTACTCGGGGAATCTTTGGGAAAGGGCGACCAGAAGAAAACGAAGCCTTCCTTTTCCCAGTCGGCCCAGCTTCAGTGTTGCTGTCCCCTGGAGTAGAAATCGGATCGACAGAGGCAGGAATCTCCGAAGAAGAACGGTTCGGTTCAACTGAAGTCGGAAACTCCGGAGCTACCGCACCTGAAGGCCCCCCAACTGCTTCAAAAGGAACGTTTTGCATATCAGCAGTAGAGTGGGGAGAACCAGATCCGCTGGGGGGATTTGCCTGCTCGGGCTCAGGGAGATCCCCTACTTTTTCTTTCCCCTTGGAGGAAGGACCTGCGGGATTGCCCGAGTCAGCAGAGGTCCTACTTACTCCAAAGTTCCCCGAGGTACCCTCAGCTCCCGCCGAACACACGGTCGGTTCTTGATCGTGAGCCTCCTCGGGCACATAATCGGGTACTCCCTCTTCATCACCTCCCTCGGGAACGTTCCCGGGAGTACCCTCGTCAGATTCGTCTTCAGGAGGGGCTATCCCAGCATCTCGCTGGCGAAGGGCTGCCTTTCGACTCGCCTCCACGATGCCTTTCATCCGGCGTGCCAGACCATCACTTACTATATCTACATCAAACACTTTAAAAACAAAAAAAAAAGAGAGAAGAATCCGAGTTAGCAAGCAAGCTTAGAAGTCAGGTTGCAAATAAAAAATGCATACAAGTAAACTTACGGCGTCTGCGGCACGCGGAAATCTGAGGGAAGAGACGGGCCTTGATCATTTTCCCCTCTCTATAGAGATAGGGTTTTCCCCTTTTCTCTAGGGGGCGGACTGCTGCCCGAGCCAAGGTCTTCAGCTCCTCATCAGTAAAAGCTGAAGTTAGATGGTTCCACTGCGGCGTGCAGAAGTACCGAGGAACCCGGCAGGTCATCTGAGTGCCGTCCAAATCGAAACTAATCGACTGGCCCCAGTCTTTGCCCACGAAGAACCAGCTGTTCTTCCAAAACTTGTTCGAGGTCGGGAAGCCCCAAACGAACCCTTTCATCTTTTTGTCCGTGGTCGGTTCGACACAGCCCTTGACCACGACATCCTTTGGAATCCAGAACTCGGGCTGGGTCGACTGGAGAAAATAAATCCCGGTTTTCCCCACTGGCCTCAGCGAATAAAAATGGTGAACCTCGCGAGGGGTGGGAGGTGGCCGCTTCATTCTATGCCACATGTGCCACATGCACATCAGGATGCGATAACTGTTCGGCGTGAGCTGGGCCGGAGCGAGTCGGGCTTCAGCCAAGAACCAAGTAATAAAAGGCTAAAGAGGAAGAGTGACGCCGCAGGTAAGCATGGACCCGTAAATTGCTACGTGGCCGGGGGGTGGGTTCCATGCAGCCCGACCTTCGGCTGGAATCAGCGAAACCTCATTGCTGTCCAAATCGAACCGCCGCATATATCGCGTTATCTCGTCAGGGCCGACCACGTTCGGCTCAACATCATAAATGCAAATACGCTCGGGGGAGAAGGGAATACGAGCAACCCTGTGCTCCTCTTCAATATCATCTTCGATAATCCTTTGAGCCGCCACTCGGCTTTCCCGAGAATGCGAGTCTTTATAAACTTTGCGAGTAGTCATCCTCTTTCCTGGTCTTCTGCTCGGGCGAATATCAGTACAAGCAGAAGAATCCGACCAAGCTTCAGGTTGGTATGAGTAAGGTGGTGATGAACTGGCAGAAGCAGTAGGAATCTCTAAAGCAGGAGGAACCTCAGAAGTAGCAGGCCTTTCTGGAAAAAGTCCAGAAACGTCGGCGTCAGTGTAACGCGGCTGATCGAAAAGAGGCTCGTCTAATAACCTGTGAACAACCGACGCAGTGAAAGCATCATTTCGCTCAATAGCAATCATACCAACAGTAAAAAGACGGTATCTAGCTTCAGGATCCATGAGAACTAACCTTGATTAGGGAAAGGCAGGTAAATGCAGACAACAGAGGAGAAACCTTCGAGTACAGGCCTGGGGGTCGAAACAGACGATCTCGGCAAAGCAGGATTAAGAAAACAAGTTGGAGGAGAGAACAAAATACCCAGAAACGCAAGGGACACAGGCACACTTGTTTCGAAGAAATACAAAAATGGCGGAAAAGAAATAAGAAGGGAAGGGGAGGTGGATAACCAACATATATAGGCGGCACATTGATTTCAAAAACGAACGAAACCCTAGGAGAAGCACAGTAAAGCGGGAAAATAGAGGGGCGTGGGCTATGACGTGGGCTACACGCAGGCAAACAGAGAGGTCGTGTCTCATAAATGAGTCGTGCCCCAGCCAAACAAAGAAAAGACAAGTGGCAACCGGAGAGCACCTTGAGCCGCCAGAGAGTAGAAACGTCACCATCAAGAGATTTCTGAAATGAGTGGTGAATCGAATGCGTGCGGTCGTAATTAAGACACGTCATTTAAAGCTTCGAATCAAACGAGGATACATTAGTGCGGAAAACGACAAGCGAGGACCAGTTGTGAGAAATTATTGAAGTTAAATATTCGTCCCGAGAGGACCTGACTCAACATGATCGGCTCAAATATTTAAGGGGGTATTGTTATAGGTAAAAATTAGTGGTGAAGGACACGTCATCAGCACCAAAGGCCAGGAAAGCAAGAGTCAAGATAAGTCAACTTATGGAGCAGAAACCTCCCACGATAACCTACTCGGAAAAAAGAGTAAGTAGTCCGACCACAAACGAAGACGATCAACTCGGGCAGCAAATCTCACTCGGGCACATTCGGGCATACTCGGGCATACATACTCGGGAATCAATGAGATAGTCACCAACATTCGTATGCCAATCATAATCAGCGACCAGCACATCCACGATAAGCAACGATGTGGACTATTAGAGTTTAACAAGGAAACAAGCAGTTCTCCCGCGAATAAAGGAGAAAGAATCTCGTCCAGAATCAGACTCAGCCAAAAGAGGAAACATAATCTAATTAGGACTAGAAAACCGCTTGAGACTTGGGCACCACAATACCAAACCCTAGCGGCCACCTTAAAACCCTAAAAACAACATGTATAAATACCCCCTCTATACACAAACAGGGGGGTACGTAAAAAAAGTAGAACAGGAGATAGAGAATCATATTGAAAAGCTTGTAATCATTCTTGGTCATTCTTGATCTTGTAATCGTGATTCATAGTGGATTTGGCTTTGTTGCTAGAGGCAACGATCCCGTGGATGTTTCTCCGATCTTTTGGAGTTTTACCACGTAAATCACTTGTTATTTCTTTATAATCTTTGACCATACTCAAATATAAATTGCAGTAATTCGAGAACGAGTCGTTGACTTGGTGATCACCAAAAATCACCGTCAACAGAGTCTATGATAGCAGTTTTTACGAATATCAAAAATATTACAAACATTTCTTGAACTAATTTGTCTCTCTAGTTCTCTCTCTCTCTCTCTCTCTCTCTCTCTCTCTCTCAAATCTAATTCTTTTTTTTTTTTTTTTTTTTTGAAAAGAGCTCAAATCTAATTCTTTCTTCAATCTTATTCGATATGTTCTTATTTCTAGCTCTCCTTCTTCATTTAATTTTCCAGAATTCCATAATCCTGCAAAATCAAAGCTCAACAAATCAGAAATTAGTCTAAAAATGCTTAGGGCATGACAAATGGTATCAAAGCAACTTTCCATGCAACTTGTGGCATTAGGCAATCTCTTATATACCTATCCTCTAATAAATTTTCTATCTCTCTTAGATCTCATTCTCTCTTCTTCAAAATCTAGAATAAAAATATTTTTGCAAGTAGAAAATACAAAAAATATAAATATATAGAGCATATCCTAGATTTGCTAGGCATTTCTCTAATCTCTTTCTCTCTCTGATCTCGAATTTCTTCCTTCTAAGATCTGATTCTTCTATTTACTCGAATTTAAAGCTTTAAATTTGAGCTTCTCCAAGTAGACGTAAAACAGCTTTTTTAATTATCTAAAAGCTCTACTGAGTGACAACCAAACGATACAAAAAAAATTGAAAAGAGCTTTTTTAATTAAATAAGCTCTTTTAGTCAATAGACAAGCTCTCCCAAACGTATACTTAGTTATATTTTTAATTGAGTTTTAAAGAATTAAAGATGATGGACACTTTTTCTATAAGTAAATGAATAATAAACTAATAAATCTAGATTTAAATTTAAAAAACAATATAATGTTTTAAAAAATTTCAAATAAATTTTTTCTAGAGATTATAATCAATTAACTTGTTTGAGAAGTAGTTGTTGGCTTCTAAATTCCGTAATTAACAATCATTAATCAATAGCAGACAGATGACAATCCATCCAACGGACATCCTTATCTCCAACCCCACCTCCTCACTGGTATATCCATTTATCTATAATTCGAATCTACTATCTACCACACTCAGATCTATTCTCTACTTCTAATCCTACCGTCAAATATCGCTATATCGATCATTCACCGTTCATCACACCACATGATTCCAATCAACCTATCCAAATCCGATCAATTGTCTACAAACACGTTATTATCATACTCCTAGCAACACAATATCAGTTCGTTGAAAATTTAGACACACGGATCACGCGCTCGATATAAATAAATTAATAACAATCTCTCTGACAAATTATCGCGATAATCGGTTTCATTCAATTTCATTTTATTTTTTCGCGGCTCATCGTTTTTGCTGTTCTGTTTTCCCTCTGATTTTCCTTCATTTTTTTTTTTCCCTCGCTTTCTCTCCATCCAATCAGCCTCTCGAATCTTTCTGTTTCCTATTGCGTTAAATGGAGATGGCAATGGAAGATTCGTGCTCGCATCACGCTCTTCTTATCTCCATGGCTCGCGACGCGCACTCTGATGTTGTACGGGCTCGGCAATTCATCAAAGATCCTATACCGAGTACGCGACGAATATCTAGAGTGAATTGTTTTTAAGGCTTTTCTTGTTAATATTTGATTGTTGTTTCTTGGCTGTTTGCTTTCTTTCTTGTTCGGACTTGGAAATTCGAAGAATTGAAGTGAAAATATCTTAGGTTTTGCGCTGTTGTGTTGATTTGTAGTGTAATGTGGAAATTAGTGGTTTACATGTGAATTGTTTTTAGAGTTTGAATTTTAGGGTTTCTGAGGAATTTTTGTGGAATTTGAACTCATTAGGGTTTCAAGTGCTTGTTGACATAACGCCCTCGTTGTGCAGTTTCAAGGAGTTTAAATAAATCTTGAGTTTGAAATCTAGGGTTTTTTATGCTGTTGCCATGAAGTTTGAGTTTTCCAGGTTCTTATTTGGTTCTGTATAGTTCTCTGCTTTAGATCTTGAGAGAATTATCCGAATTCTTGATTTGAATTTGGGTTGGCTTTGAAAAAGCTGAAGGGAATTGGAGTGTTAAGATTTAGTATTTTGGCGGGAAAATTTGGATGGCAGGAAGAAGGGAATTAGGGTTTCCAAAGACAAGTGTTGGTAGCTTGAGGGAGCAATTGGCTAGAACTACACTTCAAAATGTGAGAGCACAAGGACACACCTATGTGGAACGTCGTGAAGATGGGAAGCGATTCATTTTCTTTTGTACTTTGTGTCTTGCACCATGTTACAGTGATTCAGTGCTGTTTGATCATTTGAAGGGTAATCTTCACTCTGAGAGGTTATCTGCTGCTAAGGTTACTCTTCTGGGACCAAACCCGTGGCCTTTCAATGATGGTGTCGTTTTCTTTGACAATTCTATTGAGAATGAAAAACGGTTAGCAATATCAAGTGATAAAAGGGATAGATTGTTGGAGTATCCCAACAATGATAACAATCTTGCTATTGTCAAATTTGTTGAAAACCTTAAATCCAGTGGTCATGGGGATGGGCTTGATGGGGTTCATTCAGACACTGAAGTTGTAACCCATGCTAATGATGATGATTTGGGGGACTGTGAAAAGGTGATTTCAGGTGTGCTAGTCAAGGATGAAATTGCTGATTTGAAGGTAAGGTTTATTGGTCTCGGACAAATTGCTGCGAGGGTGCTTGAAAAGGATGATGGTTCCAGTGGAATTTCTAGGATCTGGTGTGAATGGCTGGGTAAAAAGCTTCCTAGAGATGAGGATGTGGCTGAGATTCCAGATCACGACTTTGCAGTAGTGTCATTCTCATACAATTATGATTTGGGTAGAAAGGGCCTGTTTGATGATGTGAAGCTATTGCTCTCATCTAGTCCTGGAGAAGAATCAGAGAATGGTAAGGGTACTGGTAAGAGAAGAAAGAAATCGTTTTCTGATCCGGAGGATGTTAGCGAGTATTTGAGTAATAAGTATAATTCATCCGAGGAAGATTCTTCAGCATCTACTGGTTCCACTTCAAAACTGGTGTTGGATCGATATGATGATCAGCTTCTGCACACAAGAATTATATCTAACAAAACTATAAGGAGAGAATTGAGACGACAACAGCGCATAGCAGCTGAAAGAATGTGTGACATCTGCCAGCAGAAGATACTTCAAGATAAGGATGTAGCAGCATTCATGAACATGAAGACCGGAAAACTTGCTTGCAATAGTAGAAATATGAATGGGGTAAGACTTCCTCCTGAGGAATTTAGGTCTGATTCTTTAGTATGGTTTTTATAGGTTATGTGTTTGCAATGACTTGTAGATGTATATTTATCATTCATTATGGTTTGTCTCTTTGAGTCTTGAAGCTTGCTTCATGGAAGCTGAAAGTTCACTGTTGGTTCACATTCTGTGTCTTTGTCACTTGTAGGCATTCCATGTGTATCATATTTCCTGCCTTATACACTGGATTCTTTTGTGTGAGTTTGAAATAATGACAAACCAGCCAGTCATTCCAGAAGTGAAACGAAGGTCTAGGAGAAAGAATGGACTGAAGCGCAATCAGGTGGGAAAGGATGGAGAGAATATATTAGCAAAGAATCAAATTTGTTCAGTCTTTTGCCCAGAGTGCCAAGGCACTGGTATGAACATTGAAGGAGAGGAACTTGAGAAACCAGCTGTCACTCTCTCTCAGGTTTGTGTTTTATGGAAATTCCTCTCTTTCTCTCTTTCTATATGTTTGGTTATTTACCTTGATTTTTTTTAAACTGATAAATACTTAGCATGAACAGTGTAATTTGAATCCAATACCCAACATAATTAAAGCTCTCTGTTTTACCATTTGAACAATGCTTGTGGGGTGTTTACATTATGCTTTTCATCTTTTAGCTTTTTTATATTATATGTTGTGAAAATTCTTTGGGATAATTTATTTTTTGCTACTCATCTAATTTACGCGAAAAATGTTTTTTGCCATTCTTTTCAATTTGAACCGGAAGAAATCTAAAAATTATTTTTGAATTCTGTTGTTGAGGCTGATGGACTCTTATAGGGAAAGGTCCTTGTTTTCCTAGAAATATGAAGACAATTAATTGTGATGTATGTTCTTGTACATGGAAATCATTTTTTCTTTAATTACCAGAGTTTTCTCTATTGCTTCAGATGTTCAAATACAAAATTAAATTGAGTGATGCACGAAGAGCGTGGATGAAAAATCCAGAAGTGTTGCAGAACTGCTCAACAGGGTTTCATTTCCCTTCCCCGCCTAATGAAACATTTCAGGTTTGTAAATATTTGGTTGCAACTTCATTGAATAACAGTTTCTATTTAATTTTTAAAATTTAAAAATGAATTTTCATTTTATTCTTCGTTGCAGGAAAAGGTGTTGCCACTAAAGTTGCTACATTTCTACAGCGCTGAAGGCTATTATTAATTTATTAGTGCTCAAGTTTCCCCAGATAAGCCTTGCAGTGACCTTAGGATTAGTAATAGCGCACATATGATCGACTGTAAACAAGTGAACGTCATGCTTCTGATGAAAACAATGAATTACTCTTGAGATAGAATAGGAGCCATTGGCACGTTTAACCTTTGTGGATAGCTGTATATATGTTGTCTAACAGAGGATCAGTGTACATTGCTGACACATGTCTGCATTGTAAATGAATTGTTGGTTAATGGTAGATATTGACTCTCAAATGTTGAATAGTTTTTCTACTTGTCTATTCTTAAGTACCTTGAAAGGCAAAGTTATGTGTTTATGTTGTTCCTTTAAAGCAAAGATATATGTTGTTGTTAGGTATCAAATTAATTCGGCAGTGGAAGCCCTTGAATGGTCTTGACAGCATGTGTTTTGAGTGGTTGTAGCTGTGAAGACTGCTCAATTAGAATGTTCTCATGAGATATATTTTCTTGGCTCTTTTTCGGACATTTTAACATTTATGGATGTACATACAATTGCACAAAATAATAGAAAATATCATTTTAGTACGGAAGGTTT
Organism: Acer saccharum; assembly: GCA_030490815.1. Taxonomy (NCBI): domain Eukaryota; kingdom Viridiplantae; phylum Streptophyta; class Magnoliopsida; order Sapindales; family Sapindaceae; genus Acer; species Acer saccharum. The sequence goes on along the minus strand of CM059874.1, from coordinate 35,643,184 downwards.
CACATATTTGTCCGTTTTGCTTGGAACACTTGCGAATCTGTCTAGAAAATTGAATCATATGATGCATATCGGCTATAGGCTAATCAAAGTCAATGGTGATGGATGTGACATGCCTCTTACCTATTCAGAAGTAAACTCTTAAATAATAATAAAAATAATAATAATAATAAAAAAACAGCTGCAACAACAAAACATTGAATGTATGAATATGAATATGTTAATTCCTTGATTTGTTAAAATTAGAAATGATGAATATAGCCGGCCCATTGAAATCCTGCAGATGTATATATTTATATTTTAATCAAAGTAAGGTAATGATGACGATTGTGTGCCAGCAAATTCATCCAACGAGAATTAACCTGTACAAAATCTCAGTTGACGAGCCGGCCCACCTTCAATGCATGGCCAACTACATAAAACTATATATATACACCTTTTCAAGTCATGAAATAATTGTAAGAAACTCAAAAGAATTAAAAATGGACAAGTACTTGAAGCAATATTGCAGCAAATTCATGCAATTCCTTATAGTTATAGTCCTGGTTGTTTCTCTCATCATGGCAGCAAATTCTGAGGCTCGGCCACTCTCAGAACAAGTCGTTGTAGGATGCAGTTCATCTGAGACAAGGTTTGGAACCCTTGGAACGATGCTCCCAAAAGGTCAGCCTCTGCCGCCGTCTGGACCCAGCCCTACCATTAACAGATAAAACTCATCAAGCATTCATGCTCCATCTGGGATTCTGGGTGTTATTCATCAAATCTGGGAGTACTCTCTGCACTAAATATATATATATATATAAGAGCGAATATTATTGCCTATAAATATGCCTTGTTCATGCCCCTGATTTAGCTAGTAAGATTGGATGTATAGAAACCGCTGATAATTATAAGGTATTGATTATTTATGGAGTGATGGTTTTGGTGTTTATTTTTTTAATCATTCATATGTCTATTTACTGTAATAAATTTGAGAGTGGAAACAATGGACGTTTTCGTTTTATTTTCTTTTTATATGTACTTTTTTTTTTCCTTATATATATATAGGGTTGTTTTAAATTATAGATTAGTATATATGATCACAATGAAAAAAGGCACCATATATGAAGAGCATTTTATGAACAAAACCTAAACCAAAGCTATGGGAATAAGCACATATCCTTATGGTTACGAAAGCTAAAAACATTAAAGCAACTTAATTATGTAACGACCAAATGAGGTTGGTTCGGTAATAAAACCCATCACACCTGCACCATGAGGTTGCGGGTTCAAGTCCCCTCCCTCCCTAAAAAGCCTCAAATTTATGTAATACTTCAAAAAAACAAAATACAAAAAACAAAAAACAAAAAAAAAAAAATACATCTCATAGTTAACCATCAACTACAAGTATACGCAAATGCAATTTTCAAATAAAATTATACGTATATGCAATTGACTTACACGTCTAGGTGCCCAGTGTAGTTCAATGGTAAGAGCGCTCATTCAATCTGATAATGTTTCATAATCCCATGTATGTACCACATCACTCCACAAAATCCATTTTTTAATTATTATTATTATTATTATTGTTCTTTGGATTTGGTGGATATCTAGATTGGATCTCTCAAATAGATGGTGGAGATTCAGATCAGGATCTCTATCAAATCCGTTTTTTAATTTTTGAAATTAAAAAATTTAGTAGAATGGTAAAATAACATTTTCGTTAAAATAGTTAACATAGGTTTTTTAATATCATATTAGGATCTAGATCAACCGATGATGGAAGGATGAAAATAGTCATATCTCAAACCATGGAACCAAAATGACCAATAGTTCAAACTTGAGGGGCTTTTTAATAATATCCGATTTCTAAATAAATAGTTATTAAAAAAGAGAAGAAGAGGAATTTAGATTCTTAAACCCTAGTTAAATCTCAGAGTTTCAGTTTCACTCTTGAAAGAAAGAAATCAAGAGGAGAAGCAATTCGAAAGGAAAAGACAGTGAAAAATGAAACTTTTCTCAACCAAATTCTTCCCTTTATTGCAACAGAACCGTCGAAATCATTCTGGGGTGTTGTTATCTTCACTATTCTCCAACAAAACCAAAACCATAACCCAAACCCAAACCATAACCCAACCCTCTCCAAGTAAATCGCTTTTCGATCGGATTCAAACCATTCGAGACCCCAAAATCTCAGTAGTACCAGTACTGGATAAATGGGTTGGTGAAGGCAATACAGTCGATAATCGAAAACTTCATAATCTTGTTCGAGCCATGAAGGAATTTAAACGCTTCCATCACGCTCTTGAGGTCCTATTTACTCTCTCTCTCTCACTCCCTCCATTTTGTTGTTTATCTTCATAATGTTTTAATATATTATTTTGGATGTACTAGATTTTAGTTGATTGAGACTAACAATATAACACCGTTCAACAGCATCACAAATGCAATCAACATCAGTTTATATATACATACATACATTATACATAGTTATAATGATAAAGTAGGCTCAAATTGGCCTCTCTCTTTCTTTTGTTTTTTTTGAAAATTGCCTTTTTTGTGTTTTGTGTTTGAAAGGATTCGGTGCAACACTGTCTTTTTAGCTCTTGCATTGACTAATATTTAAAAAGTGTCAGGTCCCACATCAAAGTATGGAGGTGTAATTAGGCAATCCACCATGACTGAATATTGAAAATGCTCCATCATGCTGCTTTGTGTATCTGGGTAATTGTAATGTTGCCAATAGTCAATAGATGAAGTAGATAATTCCTGACCCTTCTTTTCTTTTTGTTGTTTTTAATACAGATATCTCAATGGATGACTGATCGTTCTCTTGCATTATCTTCTAGTGATGTTGCGTTGAGGTTGGATCTGATCCATAGAATTCATGGTATAGAGCATGCTGAAAATTACTTCAACAATGTTTCAAATGATTTAAAATCGTCTAGTGTATATGGTACTCTTCTGAGTCTCTATACGCAAGAGGCATCTGTTGAGAGAGCAGAAGCCATTATGCAGAAGATGAGAGAGATGGGTTTTGCAACATCATCTTTTCCTTACAACATGTTGATCAACCTTTACATTAAGACTGGAGACTATGATAAGATTGATAGGATGATGCAAGAAATGGGTGAGAAAGGAATACCTCTGGACAAGTACACAGTTAGGAACCGCATTGCTGCTTATGTTGCAGCCTCTGACCTTTCCGGAATGGAAAGGGTCTTGAATCGGGTGGAGGAGGATCACAACTTTGTTGTTGATTGGGACCTATATTCATTGGTAGCAAGTGGGTATGTGAAGCTTGGTCTGATGGAAAAGGCTTTGGTGATGATAGAGAAAATGGAAAGACTGATCCCCCCTCGCAAAAACAAACTGGCATTTGAGTTTCTTCTTACTCATTATGCAAGCACTGGTATGAAGAATGAACTTTACCGAGTTTGGAACAAGTACAAGCTATCCAATTATGAAATGAATGCATCACATGCCTGTATGATAACATGTCTTGCCAAGCTGGATGATATTGAGGGGGCTGAGAAGATCTTTGAGGAATGGGAGTCTAAGTGCACTATGTATGACTTTCGGGTACTTAATAGACTACTTGTTGCTTACTGTAGAAAGGGTCTGATTGAAAAGGCTGAATCTGCCCTAAACAAGGCTGTTGAAGGGAGAAAACCGTATGCCAGTTCATGGAATGTGCTAGCTATAGGGTATGTGGAACAAAATCAAATGCTCAAGGCTGTTGAAATGTTGAAGAGGGCAATATCAGTTGGAAGAGGAAGGTGGTTGCCAACATCCGTCACGTTGGATCCCTGTCTGGATTTCTTGGAAGGGAAAGGGGATGTTGGTGGAATAGAGGATATTATTAAATCATTAAAGAAGCCTTTGACGAGGGATATATATCACAGATGGCTAAGGACTTGTGTCGCAGCTGGAGATTCAGTCTCTGAGGTTCTTGATCAGATGGAACTGGATGGCTTTCCTGTTGATGAAGAAACAGACAAGATCCTTAAAACTGGGCAAAGTTTATAGCCTTCTGGAGCTATTCAGAAGTTTCAGGTTGAAGTGCGGAATTCAAATTCCATCACCATAGACTTTCATGATATTTACTGTTGGCCGTTGAGTCTGGAGCTCTCATGTTTAAAAATGGACTCAGAGTTCTTATTTGATGCTTGTATGGTAGCTGGCTAATAGAATTGTCATCTCCCTGTACAATAGCTGAAATCCTGAAGTATTACTTGTTTAAATGTCGAAGTTTAATTACAGCCATGAGGTAATTTTATATGCCCCAATATATGTGTTATTTTATTTACTTTAGGTATACTTCAATTTCTTGACAGTACTTAATTTAATTGGACTTTTGCTAGTTCTATTCTGTTCATGATGATCCATCTTTCTTTATAAGCCGATTGGCATGAACTTTGTTAAATCCTTGGATGAATCAGGTTGTGCTCTTGAGAATCTTGTCTATTGTATGCATCAAAGTAGTTTTAGATTCGCGCCATATACAGGAGTTCAGGACCAAGAAAAAGTCACAACCCTTCATAAAAATATCTTATCTACATGTTACCATTCCTGCTCCCTCTCATTTCTCAGCTTGAAGCTTCTTCTTCATTGAATTCATGGCATCATTTTGGCAGTTCAAGGTTTTCCCACCTCATCTTCTCATACAACTGATTGTTCTTTTACTCCAAGATCACAAATGACTCATGTGAAGCAATGGCTGAAATAAGGAACGGATATGAAGACAAGTAGGAAAAACAAAGCTCAGGACACCATCTCCCCTGTTTGTAACACAATATGTTTTCCTTTATAACATAGAATATTTTCCTTTGGTAGATCTATTGTTTGTAGTATTTGCAGACAATCAATAGAAAAAAGAAAAAAAGTTAAGAGTACAGTTAATCAAGCTAGGTGGGTTGGGCTTTAGGGATATTAATGCTTTTAATCAAGCTATGTTAGATTCTTCTTTTTTGGGTTGTTCTTTGGGTAGGCTGCCTTTTTGTGTTTGGAGGAGTGTTATGTGGGGTAGAGAGGTGTTATTGTCTTATTGAGGGGGTTAGATGGAGAGTTGGGTATGTACGTAGTATCTCTGTTTATGAGGATAGATGGATCCCTAGGCCTTCTAGTTTTAACGTTTGCTCTCCCAGAATTTTGCCTGAGGGGGTCTCAGTTTTGATGCTTATGAGGGAGCCTGGGAAGTGGTGTGAGGAGAGGATGAGAAATTATTTTTATAGGGCGGAGGCAGATTTAATTCTCACCATCCCATTGAGTGTGAATCCTAGGAGTAATTCGATGCTTTGGCACCATGATAAGAAGGGTATGTTTTCAGTTAAGACTTAAGGGTGCATATAGAGTGACTCTTGATGAATTGGGTGTCTTGTTCAAGGCCCCCCCTCTCCTTGGTGGAAGAAGCTTTGGAGTTTGAAAATCCCCAATAAAATTAAGGTATTTTGTTGGAAGGCTTGTAGAGGGGTCCTTCCTACAAAGAATCTTTTGTTTGGTAGAGGGATTGCTGATTCTGCTTTGTGTCCTCTGTGGTATGGTAAGGAGCCACCAGAATCAGTGGACCATGCTCTGTGGGATTGTGCTAAGGTTAGATCCCATTGGGAAAGCTGTGTTTTTTATTCAATGCTTCTTAATGCGAGAAAAATGGATTTCTTTGATAGAATTGTTTGGAAGGAGGATATGGTTTCTAGATTTATTGTGGTTGGCTGGTTGCTTGGTATTTGTGGTTTTATAGAAACTGGTTGTATGGGGGCTTTGTGGGTGATGTTGATAATTGCTGGGATAGGGCTGGTGTTTTTCTTTCTAAATGCAGGGCTTTGTGGGTGTTTTTCTTTGTGGGTGGTGTTGATAATTGCTGGGATAGGGCTGATGTTGATAATTGTGACAATGAAAAAAGCACCATGAATAGCGTTTTATGAACAAAACCAAAGCTATGGGAATATGCACATATGGAGGTTAAAAACATCGAAGAAGTTTGAACAGCAAAGCTCGAAAATAAGACGAAGGAGAGACTTTTTTTATTTTTTTTTATTTTTAATGAAAAGTAGGTGTTACATTTTGTTTACATCAATTATCACTGCAATTTGTGAAACATGGAGGTATCAATTCTTATTCAAATATTTGTCGAATTATGCTTTATATATATGGTTTGCATCAAAGGATTTCGCTGTAGGGCTAACACTATACCAAAGCTCAACTCAAGCAAAAATGAAATCCAATCAACTTTATCGAAATTTTTCGAACATATTTTTTCCTCATTTTTCTTATTTTCTCTTTTATCATTTCCGATATAAAAGTTGCTTACAATACATTTTAATGCTTCTGTTTAAAATACAACTTATTAATTACATATTTAGTTATTTTATTTTTTTTTTATTTTTAATTCTATTTTTAATCAAATAAATATATTTAACATTTTTTTTTAAAATATTTATCTCTAGTGTTAGTCACTAAAATAACTTTCCAACAAATCCTCTCAAAGTAGATGATGTTAATATGTTATCTTGACGCTCCATTATAGTTACTAGCTGCCCAAATAAACAATAGCTCACATATATTTTTTTTTTGAAATTACAACAACTGTCGGACAATTGCTCCCACTAAAGGGGAGAGAGCACCCACACTTGATAGCCAAGGAGGGACAAAGAATAAATGTATATGTATACACGCGTGCCATGGGTGTTGAACTTGGTGGTGGAGGCTCCAATCGGAGAGTCCAATCAGATTGGCAAGAGGCCTAATAGCAATAGCTCACATATTTACTCCCATAAACATCACACATTATATATTGCACATTTGTTGGTACAAATGTGAAGGAGCAACAATTTAATCAATCTTAAACCCTAGTTAAATCTCATAGTCTCAGTTCACCTTCACTCTTGAAAGAAAGAAATCAAGAGGAGAAGCAATTCAAAAGGGAAAGGCAGTGAAAGATGAAACTTTTCTCAACCAAATTCTTCCCTTTGTTCCAACAAAACCGTCGAAATCATTCTGGGGTGTTGTTATCTTCGCTCTTCTCCAACAAAATCAAAACCATAACCCAATCCTCTCCAAGTAACTCGCTTTACGATCGGATTCAAACCATTCGAGACCCCAAAACATCAGTAGTACCAGTACTGGATCAATGGGTCGGTGAAGGCAATACCGTAGATAAACAACAACTTCGTAATCTTTGTCGAGCCATGACAGAATTTAAACGCTTCCATCACGCTCTCGAGGTCCTATTATTCTCTCTCCCTCCATTTTGTTGTTTATCTTGAGCTTTTCTTCTTTGTCTTTTTTTTAAATGTTTTAATATATTATTGTGGATGGGCTAGATTTTAGTTTATTGAGACTTACAAAGCATCACAAATGCAATCAACATCAGTTTATATATATATATATACACATACACAAGTATAATGATAAAAGAGGTTCAATTTGGCCTTTTTGTGTTTTGCGTTTGCAAGGATTTGGTCAAACAATGTCATTTAGCTCTTGCATTGACTATTATTTACAAAGGGTCAGGTCCCAACATCACAATATGGAGGTGTAAATGTGTAATTAGAAAGTCCACCATTACTGAATACTGAACCTGCACCATCATGCTGTTTTGTGTATCTGGGTAGTTGCAATGTTGCCAATAGTCAATAGATGAAGTAGATAAAGTTTTGCCTAATAATTATCATACTATTTGTATTGCCGGTTCCTGACCTTTCTCTTCTTTATGTTGTTTTTTATACAGATATGTCAATGGATGACTGATCATCGTTGCCTTGCATTATCTTCTAAAGATGTTGCATTGAGGTTGGATCTGATTCATAGAATTCATGGTATAGAGCATGCTGAAAAATACTTCAACAATGTTTCAAACGATTTAAAAACGTTTAATGTATATCGTGCTCTTCTGAGTCTCTATGTGCAAGAGGCATCTGTTGAGAGAGCAGAAGCCATTATGCTGAAGATGAGAGAGATGGGTTTGGCAACATCACCTTTTCCTTACAACATGTTGATCAACCTTTACATTAAGACTGGAGACTCTGATAAGATTGATAAGCTGATGCAAGAAATGAACGAGAAAGCAATACCTCTGGAAAGGTACACAGCTAGGAACCGCATTGCTGCTTATATTGCAGCCTCTGACCTTTCCGGAATGGAAAGGGTCTTGAATCAGGTGGATAAGGATCACCACTTTGTTGATGATTGGGACCTATATTCATTGGCAGTAAGTGGGTACGTAAAGTTTGGTCTGATTGAAAAGGCTTTGGTGATGCTAAAGAAAATGGAAAGAATGATCCCCCTTCTCAAAAACAAACTTGCATTTGAATATCTTCTTACTCTCTATGCAAGCACTGGTATGAAGAATGAACTTTACCGAGTTTGGAATGAGTACAAGCCACCCAATGACCGAGTGAATCAATCACATGCATGTATGATAACATGTCTTGCCAAGCTGGATGATATTGAGGGGGCTGAGAAGATCTTTGAGGAATGGGAGTCCCAGTGCACTGTGTATGACTTTCGGGTAATTAATAGACTACTTGTTGCTTACAGCAAAAAGGGTCTGATTGAAAAGGCTGAGTCTACTCTAAACAAGGCTGTTGAAGGGAGAAAAACGTATGCCAGTTCATGGAATGTGCTAGCTATAGGGTATGTGGAACAAAATCAAATGCTCAAGGCTGTTGAAATGTTGAAGAGGGCAATATCAGTTGGAAGAGGAAGGTGGTGGCCAACATCCGTCACGTTGGATCCTTGTCTGGATTTCTTGGAAGAGAAAGGGGATGTTGGTGGAATAGAGGATATTATTAAATTATTAAAGAAGCCTTTGACGAGGGATATATATCACAGATGGTTAAGGACTTGTGTCGCAGCTGGAGATTCAGTCTCTAAGGTTCTTGATCTGATGAAACTGGATGGATTTTCTGTTGATGAAGAAACAGACAAGATCCTTAAAACTGGGCGAAGTTTATAGCCTTCTGGAGCTCTTTGCACGAGTTAGATTTACCTGTTTCAGGTTGAATTCGGGAATTCAAATGCCATCACCACAGACTTTCATGATATTTAGTGTTGGCTATCGAGTCTGGAGCTCACATGTTTAAAAATGGGCTCAGAGTGCTCAGTTGATGCTTGTATGGTTAACAGCTAATAGAAATTGTCATCCCCATATATGTACAGTAGCTGGAATCCTGAAGTATTACTTTAGAAAAGGCAGGAGCTGAACATTGATTAATGAGAGTTATTGAATCAATTAAATGAAGCAGTTTCATTGTTTATTTTAGGTATACTTCAATGGCTAGTTCTATTCGGTTTATGATGATCCATCTCTATAAGCTTATTGGCATGAACTTTGTTAAATCATTGGATGAATCAGGTTGTGCTTCTGAGACTCTTGTCTATATGTCTGCATCAAAGCAGTTTTAGAGCCGCACCATATACAGGACCATGAAAAAGTCATAAAAGTCTCTACTGTACATATTACCATTTCTGCTCACTCTCATTTCTCAGCTTGAAGCTTCTTCTTCATCAAAATCATGGCGTCATTTTGGCAGTTCAAGGTTTTTTTCACTTCCAGGGCGCAGTTTGGCTCTACTGCAACTGTACGTCTGTACCCGCCTCATCATACAACTGGTAACTCTTTTACTCCAGGATCTGAAGTGCCTGCAATAAGGAACAGATATGAAGAGAAGTAGGAAAACAGAGCTCAAGGACCACCATCTCCCTTGTTGTTTCTAACACAATATGTTTTCCTTTATAACATAGAATCTTTTCCTTTGGTAGATATATTGTTTATAGTATTTGCAGACAATCAATGAAGAAAAAATAAAAAAATAAAAAGAGTTCAAACACAGTTAGTTGAGAAATTGGATGATTTTTTTTATGTTTGAAAATCAAGGATGCAAGAAAATGTATTTTTCAAAAACAATTTCGTATGCAAACATAGAAACTATCAAACTAAAAGTTAGTTTTAAATTTAGAAATAGTAAAGTTTCCTTTAAGAAAAAATTAAATTATTATTTAAAAAAAAAAAATCATGTATCAGAAATATATAAAAATTTTAATTATTATTTTTGATCTTAAAAGTAATAATTTGCTTAAAACCCTGTTAAACCTCCTCTCTCTCTCTCTCCCTCTCAAGTCTTAAACAAGTTGAGAGAAATAAGAAGAGGGAAAAAGAAACATGAAGCTTCAATTCTCAACCAAATCCTTGCAACAAAAACATCAAAATTCTTGTGGGGTTTTAGCTTCAATCTTCTCCACCAAAACCAAATCAAAAACCCAAACAGAAACCCAATCTTCTTCAAGTAAGCTGCTTTACGATCGGATTCAAGTCATTGGAGACCTGAAAACCTCAGTAGTACCAATACTGGATCAATGGATTAGTGAAGGAAGAAGCGTTGATAGAGGACAACTTCGAAATCTTGTTGAAATCATGAACAACCTTAGACGCTTCAATCACGCTCTCGAGGTTCTACTTCTCTTCCCCTTTTTTGTTAATCGCTTATTTCGGTGATGTATATGCATGCACTACGAAATTCCTGGATTCTGATATGCATTTTTTTTTACTCGAATTTCTTTATAGGTTTGAATTCGTTATGATTTAGTTTCTAGTTTATTTAATAATCAGGTTTACGTTTTATCTTTTACGCTGAATTGTGCAAATAATAATTTAATTAGAATGTATATAGCTAACTGTGATTTCAGCATAAAGTTAATTTTGGGAGATTATCAAAGGGCCAAATCGAAGAAAACACTGAAATTCCTGGAAATTTGCAGATATGTTGTATGAAAATTTTACTGATGTAGACATGTTTATCATCATTTTCAAAATGAAACTTCCATTACGATATGGTACATGTATGTATGTGTATATGTGTGGAGGTGTATGTCGTTATGTAGAAGGCCTAATTAGGCTGGCTTCCATGACCGGATACTGTTCGAGTATGCAGTTCTTAACCTTTCTCTTATTTATCTTGTGTTATATAGATATCTCAATGGATGACTGATCGTCCTAATTTTGCATTGTCACCTAGTGAGATTGCGCATAGGTTGGATATGGTCCATAGAGTTCATGGAATAAAACTTGCAGAAGAATATTTCAACAGTGTTCCAAACGATGCAAAAACTTGTCAGGTATATGGTGCTCTTCTCAGTGCCTACGTGCAACAGAAATCGGTTGAGGAAGCTGAAGCCATTATGCAGAAGATGAGGGTAATGGGTTTCGCAACATCATCTTTTCCTTACAACATGTTGATCACCCTTTACTCTCAGATCGGAGAAAATGATTAGATTGAGGTTTTAATCCAGGAGATGGAGGAGAAGGGGATTCCTAATGATAAGAAAATGAGGGAGGTTTTAATGTCTGCTTACGTTGCAACATCTGACATTTCCATGATAGAAATGATCTTGAAATGGATGGAGAAGGATCCACTCTATGTTGTTGATTGGAAGGTTTATTCAATCGCAGCAAATGGGTATTTAAAGGTTGGTTTAATTGAAAAGGCCTTGCCAATGCTAAAAAAAATGGAGGGAATGATGCACCGTAAAAAAAGGAAATTGACATTTGAGTATCTTCTCACTCACTGGGCAGGTACCGGATTGAAGGACGAGCTTTACCGAGTCTGGAACATGTACAAGCCACAGGGTAGACAATTCGGTTCATCATATGCCTGCATGATTGCATGTCTTGCGGAGCTGGATGACGTTGAGGGAGCTGAGAAGATCTTCAAGGAGTGGGAGTCACAATGCACTGCCATGTGTGGTAATCGGGTACTGATTAGCCTTCTTATTGCTTATTGCAAAGAGGATCTTTTCGAGAAGGCAGAATCTGCTGTTAACAAGGCTCTGGAAGGGAAAAAACCTCAAGCCAGTTTGTGGAATGTTTTAGCTGTCGGATATGAGAAAGATAATCAAATGCCTAAGGCCGTTGAGATGTTGAAGAGGGCAATTTCAGTTGGAAAAAAAGGGTGGTCGCCGAATTCTGTAACTTTGGATGCCTGTCTGGATTACTTAGAAGGTCAAGAAGATGTTGATGGTGTAAAGGATATGATTATATTATTAAAGAAGTCGGGTCCTTTGACAAAGGATATATATCACAGATGGCTGAAGACTTGTGTCGCAGCTGGAGATTCAGTCTCTGAGGTTGTTGATCAGATGAAAATGGATGGCTTTTCTGTTGATGAAGAAACAGACAAGATCCTTAAAACTAGGCAAAGTTTATAGCCTTCTGGGGCTCTTTGCATGAGTTAGATTTACGGGTTTCAGATTGAAGTCCGAAATTCAAATGCCATCACCGCAGACTTCATGATGTTTATAGTATAATGTAGACAATAAAGAAAAGAAAAAGTTCCAAGTACAGTTGATTGAGAATTTACATGAAAATTGTATGTTTGCAAATAAAGGATAAAAAAAAAATTGTTTTGCTTCTAAAACAATTTTGAATACAAACATAGAAACTAAAAGCCAGTTTTAAAATAATATGGTCTTAAAATGTGAAAAGCTATAGGCGCTTCACTCACGCTCTTCAGGTTCTTTCTAACTTCTCTTCCCCTTTTTGTTAATTGTGCAAGCAGTATGAATCTGTGGAATCCGTGGAAGTGATTAATGGTATCTAGGGTATTTGATAATCAAGTTTATGTTTTGTAATTTAGGCTAGATTGTGCAAATGGTAATTTTATTAGGATGAATATACCTAACTGTGAGTCTGTGTTTTGGGCATGAAGTTGATATTTGGGAAATTTAGTAACAAAAGGCCAAATTGAAGAAACACTCAAATGGCTGGAAATTTTCTGAGATATTGTATGCAAATTTTACTACTGCATCATTGTTGAAACATCAAAGTAATTTGGGTGGTCTTACGTGAAACTTCCATTATGATATGTATGAGACGAGTTTCTTAAGAATGCTGGTATATATGTATGAATGTATGAGTAGAGGTGTATGTCGTGAACTCGTGATTTGGAGGGCTTAATTAGGCTTCCCTCTGTGACTGAATGGTTAAACTGTTCGAGCAGGCGGTTGTTGAAGTGTGTTAACATGGTTGCAGAACGGATAAAGTGTAAACTGTTAGTTCTCGACCTTACTCTTTTATTTTATGTTATACAGATATCTCAATGGATGGCTGATCATCATAATCTTGCATTGTCACCTAGTGATATTGTGGTTAGACTGGATATGGTCCGTAGAGTTCATGGAATAAAACTTGCAGAAAAAGACTTCAACGATGTTCCAAACAATGCAAAAACATATAAGGTATATGGTGCTCTTCTCCATGCCTACGTGCTGCAGAGATCTGTTAAGAAAGCAGAAACCATTATGCAGAATATGAGGGAAATGGGTTTTGCAACATCATCTTTTCCTTACAACATGTTGATCACCCATTACTATAAGATCGGAGAAAATGATAAGATTGAGGTTTTAATCCAGGAGATGGAGGAGAAGTGAATTCCTAAAGATAAGAAAACAATGGAGGTTGTAATGTCTGCTTATGTTGCAGCATCTGAAATTTCCATGATGGAAATAGTCTTGAAATGGATGGAGAAGGATCCCAACTTTGTTGTTGATTGGAAGGTTTATTCAATTGCAGCAAATGGCTATTTAAAGGTAGGTTTGATTGAAAAGGCCTTGCCAATGCAGAACGAGCTTTACCGAGCCTGGAACACGTTCAAGCCACAGGGTGATGAAAAAATGGGTCCATCATATGCCTGCATGATTACATGTCTTGCAAAGCTAGATGACATTGATGGGGCTGAGAAGATCTTTGAGGAGTGGGAGTCACAGTGCAGCACCGTGTGTGACAATCGGGTACTGATTTGCCTTCTTATTGCTTATTGCAAAGAGGCTCTTTTTGAAAAGGCAGAATCTGCAGTTACCAAGGCTCTCGAAGGTGGAAAACCTCACGCCAGTTTGTGGAACGTGTTAGCAATGGGATATAAGAGAGATAATCAAATGGCCAAGGGAGCTGAGATGTTGAAGAGGGCACTTTCTGCTGGAAAACAAAGGTGGTCGCCAAATTCTGTAACTTTGGCTGCCTGTCTGGATTACTCGGAAGGTCAAGGAGATGTTGGTGGAACAGAGGATACGATAAGATTATTGAAGAAGTTGGGTCCTTTAACCAGAGATATCTATCACAGATGGCTGAGGATTTGTGTTGCAACCGGAGCTTCAGTTTCTGAGGTTCTTGATCATATGAAAAAGGATGGTAATCTGCCAATGAAGAAACACACAAGATCCTTGAATCTAGGATTCTAGGCCTGGGTCATATCCTTTTGGAGCTCTTTGCATGAACAAGATTTTAAAGAATTCAGATCTAATTCTGTGTGGACCTCTCCCATGTTTTAAAATGTCATCTAATTACTGATTCAGTGCCCAGTCAATGGAAGATGTATGCCATCTTCCCTTATATATTGTAGTCTTGTAGATGGAACCTTTTGTTAAGTCATTTGAATACCAGTTCCCAAATTTTACCAAAACCCAGTTAAATTCCAAACAATTGGTACACAATGCAAATGTAATTAAAACAAAATATTAAAACCAACTAAATAAATGATAATAACAATCAGGGTTCTTTGTTTTTCACTTTTTTGCTTTTAACTCTGATAGTGTAAATATAATAAATATTAAAACAAGAAGCATTGGAAATGGATTTGAATTTGAAGGAAAGAGATGAAAAATAAATAAATAAAGGGTACGGATCAATAAGGAGAAAGAGAGGAAAAAAAATAAAGGAAAAGGAAAAGAGAAAAAAAATGTAAATTAATAATTTTTTTTGTTTAAGAGAAGAAACATACGGTGTAGTTTTAGGAGAAAGAGAAAAAAAAAAAATGAAGTAAACCAATCTCAACCATTCTTTTGTTTGTTTGCCACATGTCAATAGATGCTTGAAAGATGAGCAAAAATAAGAAGGGTAGGGGATCTCAATCCTAACTTGTTCACTAAACGAGTTTAACATTCAGATTAATGTTAAACTTGTTTATCCTACCTTGAACTCGTTCTTGAAATTCAAATTTTCAAAATTTTTATTTTATTTTATTTATTTGAAATAATAAATAAAATATTTTTCATATATTAAAAATTATAAAATATCATTTATTATTAATTATTATGTAATATAATATGTAATATAATATAATTATATTATTAATATATATATATAATATTAAACTTACAGCAATCGGTTTCAACCGGTTGCTTTTTTAGGCTGCCAAACACTAAGTATTTTTTTATTGTTTATTTTATTAGCTTTTTCTGGGTTTGTACGGTACAACATATATATATATATATATATATTCTTTCTATTATCAGTTCGAACTGATAAAAGTTATATCAGTTTCTTATATGTAGACCACTGGATTTAAATACTTTGACTGACAGGTGCATACAACCAAGTCAAAGTATTTAAATCTAGTGACCCACATGCAATGAACTGATATAACTTTTGTTAGTTCAAACTGATTTACACCATAGCCAAGGCCCAATTTTTCAAATAAGGGCAATAATTATTCCCCTCTATGATTGCAAGATTGTCGTTTTATCCATTGTCGTTTTGCCCTCTTACTTTTGACGTCAAAACCCCTCCGTCATCCACAGCTGTAAAGTCATCTACGTATTTACATGTTTTATTTGATGTTACATCTATAAAAATAACCATAAAAATGTAGACCACAGATTATGAATAAGTTTTGATCTTTGAGTCAAAGTATATAAATTTAATGGTCCACATTCTTTGTCGTGATATATTTTATATCATGACAAACTAACAATAGAAAAATTGTATATATATATGTGTGTGTGTGTGTGTGTTTTTTTAAGGTCCACCAAATAAATACAATTATAATACTTAACTACATTTACAGCAGATCAAATAGTGTATCAATCTAACAAATATTCAAAAAAAAAAAAAAATTGAATCCAATTCTAGGGTTCTTAAAAGAAACACAATTATAATACTTAATTAGTATATTTACTTCTAAAAATGTGAGACGGATAATGTTTAAGTGATACATTATTTGATGTAATTATAAATTTTTTGTTTCGGTGACTTTTTATTTTCCAGTCTTGATTTTTAGTTATTATATTGATTTTTATAAGTATTTACTATGTACTAGAGAAAAAAAAAAAAAAAAGTAAATATATCGAGGGCCTCATTTTTATAGTCCGCTTCGGGCCTCCAAAATCTCATGACTGACCCTGCTTATTCAAGATGAACAAAATAATCTTACAATAAAAAATCAAAAAACACAATATTAAAAATAAATAATAACACTATTCTATAAGAAAAGCACATTTCCAGACATATCACTATTCATCAACATTATCATACAATCATGGTCAGATAGTCCAATTTTTCAATAGTAAAAAATATAATTATTTAAGTTAACCACGGTTAAGTAAACCAAGGTTACTTTAAACCCAAGTGAGTCCCTTCTATTTAAGGAACACTCAAACTATGAAGCAGCATATCCAGTTTTTTAAGTTTTAATTGGATTTTGCTTGTAACCGTCCTCTCTCACCTTCCACTTCTTTGTAACATACCTCTGTTTAAATCAATAAAGCTTGCTGTCAGACTATCTTGTTTATCATTGTAAGTTCTTTAAATAATTTTAATTGATAGTCTGTATTCCTTTTATGTTTTATAATTTGTTATATATAGTTCTGTGTAGTCTATTTTACTTGTTAGTTCTATGTTTTGGTGTGTATATATATATATATATAAAACCAATTTAACCAAATATAAATATATAAAATGAAATATATGAGGTCGATAAAACACTATAGAACCTTATCTAAAAAGATGATAAAAAATAAATATAAGGACTTGAACCCAGTCCAGCATAGTGGTAGGTAAGAACACAATCCGTTGAACTAAGATATGTCATCGTGTAGCAAGTGTTAATTAATCTTTATATATTATATAATAAACAAAATCATTTTTTTATAAATTTGAGATAAGTCACGGGCCCCACAAAATCAACTAAGATATCTCTTTTTATTTTTATTTTTAATTTTAAAAACAGAAAATAAGAATAAAAAAGAATTTTAAAAAAAATCTGGATCTTAGGAGGGTGTATTCAATTAGGATTTTAAAAGACTTTTAATAACTTTTATGGAATTAAAAAGTTTAGATGTATTCAATGTAGACTTTTAACGACTCTATAAAAGTCATGAGGTATTCAATACAGACTTTTATAAAGTTTTAAAAAGTTTTTAAAAGTCATGTGGTATTCAATCAAGACTTTTTAACAGTCTATGAAAGTTAAGAGGTATTCAAAATCTCAATGACTTTTAATAACTTTAAAATATCAATGACTTTTAATGATTTTTAGTTATAACAAATCTCACAATTTGTCTTCCATTCTTACCAAAGACTAAAACATTAACGATCTATAACAACAACAAAAATAACTAAAAAAAATATAAAACAACTCTTCATCGGCTATACAATTAAGGACGAGAGATTTCATATTTTTTTACACAAATCAAATGAACTTCATTTATGTAAAATAAAAATAATAAAATACAAAAACCACTACTTAACCATACCAATATGTCATAATCAATGTCGCGTATGAGCGTGACTCCATGTAATTATGATCAATATCAAACTACCCACTTTTAGGCATGGATCTTATTCAACAACTAGGTGCGGTTTTTATGTTTTACTTTTAGTAATTTGAATGAACTTTTAGTTGATTTTTTATACTTATTGTCATACTTTCGTAGAGACATGTAAACGTTAATATTATTGTCGGTTTGTTACATTTATTCTAAAAAAAAAATATAATATTTTGACTAATTATAAAAAAAAAAACAAATAAAATTTTGACTAATTATTATTAAAAAAAAAAATGAGCATAATGTGTTTATAATGCAAAATATAATTTAAAAAAAATTATAAAAAATAAGTAAAAAACTGTGGATTTGTACCATCTCTTTATTAAAAAAAAAATTAAAAATTAAAAAAATGTGGATATGGTGGAGATCCATCTCTTATAAAAAAAATTAAAAAAATATGTGGAGTCTGGATTTTTGATTAAAAAAATAATTAATTTTGATTTATTTTTTAAAGGTAATTTTTTTTATTTAATATGTTGGCACTGATATTTTCTTCCCTGGATTTTTTTTTTAATTTTTTTTTTTTATGAACTTATAAATATTATTTTACACAAGGATCAAAATACCCCTAACGTTGTTAGTGTCGGGGAGAAAAAACACCATTGTACATCTGGCCATCTGGGTACAATTATGTCAATTCTCTGGGGTGCGGGTACAATTCTCTCTTTCAGTAATCCTATGATTTAAGAGAGATTTTAAAATTAATATAAACAAACCAGCTGCATCTTAAAATAAAAGTTCTATTTATATAATCTGATAATCTCTGCCTCTAAAAGATTTACGCTGATCTAAATTGAGAACCTCTTCTAAACGGACGTTAGAGACACTATTTTTCCTTCTAAGAGTTGCTCCTTTTACAAGGCAGTCTATTAACTATATAAACCTGCAGTCTCTAAGACTGACCACCATATCACCGCTCCCTACAAAATTCCACCTCCTCATCAAATCTAAAACCCCAACTTCAATTCTTTTTTCTTTGGCTGAATCAATCCGTTTGTATGCTTATTTCAGAAAATGATGGATGCTACGCATTTTGAAGCTGTACGACGTGGCAACATCAATGACTTTCCCTTTTGTGAAATCAATAACCAGGATTCGTCTGACATTTTCCACAAATTCGGTCCATTAGGGAATTCGTTGCTTCATGTGGCGGCCGGCTCCGGTCACTTAGAGATTACTGAACTTATGGCCAGCAAATTTCCCTTTATGATCACCAAGAAAAACTCTCAAGGTAACACTCCACTCCATTTTGCTGTCAAAGCTGAGAAATTAAACACAACAAGAGTACTTGTGGAGTGTGCAAAACAGATAGGAACAGGTGATACCTTGCTGAGGATGAAAAATGATGAAGGAAACACAGCTCTACACATGGTTTTACTAGAGTTAAAGGCGGCTGAAAAGGGGAGGGTTGACAATTTAGTAGCGGTGGCTCGTTACCTGGTCTCAGCAAACCCGGAAGTGTCCTATGTGATGAACAATGCAAGTAAGTCTCCATTACTTCTTGCAATTGAATCAAACGATGTAGACATTCTTGAATATCTTTTGAGTGCTCTACCACAAGATACTGGATTACTTGATACACTCCAAGGCAAGAACCCCGTGCATGTCGCCATTGAGAAAAAACAATTAGGTATGTATTTTCGACATGCATATGTTCTTCCTTTCAAAAAAAATAAAAACACGCATATGTTATTACATGTATTTCCTTTTTATTTGGAAAATTGCTTTTTGGATAAATAATTGAAATTATGTTTCGGTTTCTCCTTTTGATTATGTTGCTTTATTTTTCAGATATTTTAGTAATAATAAAGGAGAAAAAGGAAGAGCTATTAGTTTTAAAAGATGATGAAGAGAATACACCACTCCACTATGCAGCATCTGTAGGTTATCTTGAAGGAGTTAACTATCTCTTAGAAATCAACGGTAATTGGGCTTTTGAGAGAAACAAAAAGGGTCTATATCCTCTGCATCTAGCATGTGAAAATGGTCATGCCAAAATAATGAAGAAGTTGCTAGAAAAGTGGCCTGATGCAACTGAATTTCTGTGTAATAGAGGCAGAAGCATTCTTCATATTGTAGCTATGTGCGGAAAAGAAGAAATAGTGAGTTATATACTCAAAGAAAAAGCATTGGATGAACTTGTTAATAAGAAGGATAAGGATGGGAATACACCTTTGCATTTGGCAGCATTGAGTTGCAATCCTTTAGTAGTGGCTACTCTGATGTACCACAAACGATCAAAGATTGACCTTGTAAACAATCAAGGCTTGACAGCCTATGATCTTTTTAATCTAAAAGAATCTCAAAAGGTATGATCCATTCACTGCTTAACCCAACACTAAACAATAAAAAATTACAACAAGAATTAATATTTAGTTAGACTTCTCTTTCTTGAGTTCCTCAGGTACAAGACCAGGGAATTGATGTGAATGTTGGAAACTTGAGAGAGACTTATGACAAGGATTCTTCAGAAATGGACTTTAAGAGATATGATGAACCAAATCGATTTCAAAAGGTATGCAACGCTAGACCCCTCAAACTCAAATCAATTAGAGTTGTCATTGTAATTTTATAATTATCAATGGGGTTCAAGTGGGAAGGATGGGAAAATAGAAAACAAGCTGTCCTCTTTTGTTCAAGTTAAGTCTTAGTTTTTAGCTCCTTTTATATTCATAAAATGAAATTAAATCCAATGCTATTTTATTGATTGTGTACCCTTGTTTTACAACGTCAAAGTATACAACTAATTTTATTTTACTTTCTCATTAAAATAATTTGATTCTAATTTTTTTTTTTTTTTTTTTAATATTTTACAGATGGCGACTTCAGTACTCTTTTATAAGAAAAAGAAAAGCTTTTACCCTCAAAATGACTATAGTTCAATTACTAAAGTTGCACTTGCACTTATCAAAAGCAAGGAAAGACTCTCAAAAGAAGATGTTAATAGCAGAATTAATATTCTTTTTGTGGTAGCAGCACTTATTGTTGGCTCAGCTTATGCCGGTAGTCTCCAGATGCTTGATGGAGGAAAGGGTGATGATGTTGGTGCAAGTCATGCAAACACAGCAAAAGGGTTTGTTAAAAGCAACATCAATACCACGGACTGGGAATTAAAATATGGTTTTCCGAGTCATTGGTTAATCACTTTCGTATTTGACAACGTTGCAGCAATGAGTCTGTCCATTACAGCTGCATTCACACTCTGTTCGGCACTATTACTTGAAGACATGCTTGCGACTATATTGATTAAGATTGCATTCTCATGTTTGGTATTTGCCCTTTCCTTTATGGCTAAAGCATTCTTGAGTGCTATTAATATAGGAATGCGGACTTCTGAGATAGAATCCCCGGACATTCAATTGGTGATTGTTGTTCTTCAATTATCTCAATGGCTACTAGTTAGTATTCCATTGATGATTTTAGCTTTTGGAGGGGAAGCTTTAACTCGACACATCTTCTCCATTTGCTTTAGTATTTATTTTCGACTACACAGATTATGGGGAAAGGTTCAACATCTCCAAGACCGTCGTATTGCAAAATGTGGACGGCGTATTATAGCAGGCCTCTTTATTCTGTTTTTGTTTCTTTTTCTTTTTCTTTACATATGGTATTGACCATTGTACTTTTGATAAAACCGAATATGTTCGGTTTTTTGAAAGAGTGACTGTATTTGCATCCTTCAAAATCGTTGTATTTTCATCCTTCAAAATCTGCTTGTACATCCTAAATTCTTATTATGTTTAAATTTCTATAATATCCTTGTGTAAAATTAATCTTATAGTTACAAAAATCTTTGTAATAAAAATTAATTTAATCATAAATTAAAACTAGAAATCACAAAAAAGAAAAAAAAATCTATAAAAGAAGCGCAATTCTTAAAACCCAAGAACTTCTGATTAAAATAATAATAATAATAACAGGAGTAGGGATGGCAATGGCTCGGATCAGATCAGAGGTGCTCCATATCCGAAACCCGATTTGCACGAGTTTCTCCAAACACAACCGAGTCCCCAAATGGGTTTTCATTTTCTGCCCAAAACAATACCCGACCCTTGATAAATGGTGCCCAATACCCGACCTAAAATGACCCGTTTCTTTTTTTTTTTACAAAAAAAAAAAAAAAAAAAAAATCTCAAACCACTAAATATACAAATTATTTTACATTTAAATAATATAAACATTTTTTTTTTCTTTTTGATTGGAAATTTAAATATACACTTAAATACAAACATACACTATAGAAAAACATTTTAACATACACTTAAAATTCATACATATATAAACTTAAATTTAATAGAAACACAACATCTAAGTATAATAAACTTTAAATTCAAACATAAAATGCAATTAGGTAAAGAGACAAAGAGATTAGAGATTTGTTTTTCCCTTTATATTTTTATGTTTTAAGAAATAATTATATAAATACCGGGTCAAACAGGGTGGGTCGAAGCATAAAGGGTTTACCCATACCCGACCCAATAAAAAACCGGGTCAAAAAAGTTTGACCCAAACCCGACCCGACCCGAGCCCTGTTCTAAGTTCTCCAAACCCGCCCCAAACGGATCAGAGCCTCGTCGGTTTGGAGCAGGTCAAAGATTTTTTCCATCCCTAAACAGGAGGCCACCATCAATGGTGGTGGCCTCCGGTGGAGAAGGTTTCCTCAACCGATATCGTGGATGGGGCTCCTCCATGATCCGGGTTGCGAATGAGGCCTTAGCCTCCTTTATGAACCCAACCATGGAGGAGACGTCCACAATCTCAGATCGTGGAAAACTCTCCTCCACAATCTAAAACTTTTTCATATTGTGGAGGTAGCCTCCTCCACGATCTAGTCCAATTGTACCAGATCATGGAGGAGGTAACCTCCACGAACAGTTTGTAGAGGAAACCTCCACGAATCCGATCATGAAGAATTTCCACGTTCAGAAAATTTCCAGATCGTGGAGGACTTGCACGATCTGGTAATTTCTAGATCGGGAGGCCTCCTCCATGACTAAATCTGGACCAGATTCATGTAGGAGGCTGCCGCCACGATGGGTCATGGAGGAGGTCACCTCCTCCCTGACTTGAAACTGGAGCAGGCCAGCCTCCTCCACAACCTGAATGTGGAGGTGGTTGGCCTTGAAGTGCCTCCAGTTTTTATTTTTAAAAAATATTTCTTATTAATTAATATTCATTTTTATTAATTTTAATTAATTAATCTTTATTTATTTTTTATGAAAATAAATTAATATTTATTTCAATTCTTTTTGATTTTTTTTTTGTAATTATAATGGTGATTGCCTTTTTTTTTTTTTTTTTCCTTTTTCCTTTTATTTTTTTTATTTGGTTATTATTATTTTATTTAAGTTATTGTTTAATTTTAAAGGGTATTTGTGTACTTTCAAGTAAAATAACCTTTGACCGTAAGAGTTGACTAACTGAAATTTGGTTAGAGGATGAAAATATTACAATTTTAAAAAGTTTGGGACCGATTTGATCATTTTTTGTAAAAGTCGCAAACAATTTGGAATTATGAAAAATTTCAGGACTAATTTGGTAATCACCCATTATTTATTAATGTAATGTGAAGGTAAAAACATAATTTTATTAGTTTAATTAAAGTTCAAGGGCAAAATCATCTTTATATTATGTTTTTAATGGTTGACTGTTAAAATTTTGGTTAAAGGGACCATATTGAGCTATTTTTGGATAGATTAGGTACCATGTAAACCAAAAACGCAAACATGAGAAAAAAGTGACATTTCCCAAAACATTACGGACTAAATTGAAGTTTCAAATCAAAAATCAAAATAAAGAACAAATTGCACTCAACCTCCCTGAGGTTTTGCCTCTTACACCCATAAACAATTTTATCAAAAATTAGCACACACCCCCTACTAGACCTGACACGGTTCTGGTTCGAACTGCCGAACCAAATCAGAACCGGAACCGGAACTGAAACTGGGGGAGGCTGGTTCCTATTCCGATTTTGATTTTTACGAAACCGACGGTTCCGGTTTCGGTTTCGATTTCGATTTCGGTTTCGGTTTCGATTTTGGTTGGAACCAACGATCTCTGTTTTTTTTTTTAATTCAAGAAATCAGAATTTCAAAACCAGATGACAGATCTCTCATCTTTCTCTCTACCACAAACCTAGATCTCTCTCTCTAATCCAAACCAGTCAAGCTCAATTAAGCACCCATGAGTCCATGACCCACCACCACAAACCTAAAATCCACCACCAACTAACTAAATCACACTGACCGATGACCACCACAGCTGACGGCACCACCCTCTCTCGATTGATCCAAGCAAGAAGACGAAGACAGACGAAGAAGATGACAGATGAAGAAGCTAAGGAAGATGAAGAAGGAAGAAGAAAGAAGAAAGAAGAATAAACAAGATGATGATCGAAGAAGAAAGAAGTGAGATAAGTTTGATCTGATTTTTTTTTTTTTTTTTTTAAGAGAGATGAAGTCTAAATGTCTGATATGAGTTTAGGGATTAGGTGATTTGAATTGGGTGGGGTTGGCATTGGGTGAGTTAGTGGTGTAGGTGTGAGTGAGTTAGTGGTTTGGGTAAGTAATAAGTTAGTTTATGTGTGAGTGTATGATTGGTTGCGAAAAAAAGTTTTTTAAAAAAAAAGGTTCGGAATTGCTAGAGCCAGGACCGTGTCAGGTCTACCCACTGCCATTAGTTAAAGTAGGTCAAACTTAATTGTTGACCAAGTTTGACTGTTAAAGATAAGTGTATTTTGACCTTTAAAACATTTAAAACAAGTATTAAAAATTAAACAAAAAATGTTAAAAATTCAAATTAATTGAGCAAATAACATAAATAAATATTTAAAAAAACAAAAAATGGATCTCCACCATTTATCTTAGAATAAATATATATTTTTTAAAGCAAAAAAAGAAAAAAAAAAAGAAGGTAGAGATCCATGGATCTCTCATGTAGTTGTTGTACACGTGCAAGCATTCCTTTTTGAATCCAGTTGTCACCATCTATTTCACGATCTCGCTCAAATCGTTGATGGTGCCGGAGGGAAGCGCATCGATTACGATGTCATACTCGCTCATCGATTGAGCCACTAGAATCTGGTGGTGATCCTTGCCGTTTCCAATCATTCTTCCTCATCCGTCTTCATCTTTGTCATCGTACGAGTCAAATGAGAGGTTTCTGTCGTCTGTCCGCATCCTTCTTCGTCTTCGTCTTTGTCGTCTCTCCGCCGCAAACTATGCACACCTCCCCCATTTGTCTTAATATATATATATATATATTAAGATTGCTTTGTTTTTGAATTTTAGATTTTTTTTAATTAATTTTTTTTAAAATTATTTGATCTCCATCATCCATGTTTGAGATGGATGGTGGAGATCCATTAAAAAAAATAACTATTTTTTTTTTGTTTTAATTTAATTTAGGGATCATGGGTAGTTTAGTCTTTGGATGGTCAAACTTGATCAACGGTTAAGTTTGACCAAGTTTGACTAACGGGAGGAGGTGTGAGTGTTAATTTATAGTAAAGTTGTTTCTGGATGCAAGAGAACAAATCTTATGGAGGGTTAGTGCAATTTGCTCCACACACACACACACACACACACACACACAAAACATAAAAAGCATAGGCCACCGTAGGTGACCTTCGTCATAATCGGAGACGATGAGGCCACTAGCGGAGCCTCATCGTCGCTGTCTAAGGCCATTAGAGGCAATCTCGTCTCCATTAGAGGTCCTTGCCTCCATCGTTGGAGGAGGCGAGGACCTCCTCTATTTCAAACATAAGAGGCATGAGCAACACCTCCTCAGTTGTAGAATAATGAAGGCTTCCAGCACCAGAGAAGGCTCGTGCCTCGTCCTTCTTCATCGCCAGAGGAGGAGAAAGCCTCCTCCATCATAGCCTCCATCGTAAATCGTAATGGAGGATATGTTCACCTCTATTATCGGAGGATGGAGCCCTCCATCGATTGAGGAGGTCTCCTCGTTGAATGAGGCAACTAAAGGTGACCGATGTTTCCTCCTCAAGCAATATGGTCTCTGGTAGCCAGGTGACCACTGTTCGGTTTGAACTGATACCGTGGCTTGAAGAATCAGACCAAAATCGAAAAATTTGATTTCGATTCAAATCGGAACCTGAGAAACCTATAAGGTTTTGGTTAGTTCAGGTTCCGATTCTGATTCTTAAAATTTCAGAACCGGTCTAGCGCCGGTTCCAAACCAGTTCCTTTTTTTTTTTTCTTTTTTCTTTTTTAAATTTCAAACCCTTTTCCTATAAATACCCCCCCTCCCTCCCATTTCATTTCTCCTCACTCCAATTCTCTCTCAATTACTCAATTCTCTCTCTCTCTCTCTCTCTCAATTATTCAAAAAAAAAATTATTGCAATTAAATCGCAATTACAATTTTTTTTACTCAATTCAAATTCATTTCTAACAATTTTTTCAATTTTATTTCCAACAAAATTTTCATATTTGATTCCAACAATTTTTTCAAATTTATTTCCAACAAAATTTTCAAATTTATTTCCATCCATTTTCTACATTTATTTTCAACAAATTTTTCAATGGCAAGTGGAGAAGGTTATTCCATTTCTAGCAAAGGTAATGGTCATATGCGAGACGATGTCGGTTATGATGACATCGCTTATCATGAGTTCCTACAACAATAAGCCTATCTTGAACCCACAAACCCTCATAATCCCACTCTAATAATTTCTGGACCCAATTCCACCCCCTACAATGAAAGCCAATCACAAAATATGCTCGATCTCCCTCCAACTTTTAAAGCAGTTGATGAAGAGAAGCATCGCAAATCCAATCTCTTCGTAATCCATATGAAGAAAATAACTAAAGACGATGAAAGCTTTGCAGTGGTTTGCAATTATTGCCACAAAAAATTTAAGTGATCTAAATCTAGAGGATATGGCACATATCAGAAGCATATAACGAGCAAGCATCCAGCTGAAGAGGCCAAAAGGCATTCACAAAGCCAAATTTCCAGGTACGCTACCCCTAACTATCAATTATTTAAATATAGTGATGCAAATAATAGAGAACAATTAGCTAGAATGGTTGTTGTTGAACACTTACCATTTAGTTTTGGTGAAAAAGTTAGTTTTATTAATTCTTGTCAACAAGCATTAAATCCTGCTGCATCAAGCTCTTAGAATCACTCTCACACGTACACTTTATGTGATTTATAAAAAAGAAAAAAAGAATTTACATTTTTTTTAATAATTATAAAGGTCGTGTTTCCATATGTGCCGACATATAGAGTGACCATTGGATGGTGCATTCATAGTTTGGTGTCACTTTCTATTATATGGATAATGCATGGACAATGCAAAAAAAATTCTTGCATTTAGAGTTTTTGATGATGCACACATACTGCTGATAATATTTATAGAATGCTTAAAATTATTTCAAATTATTTTTGAAGAGCATAAAATTGAGAACAAAATTTTTGCAATTGGTTTTGTTAATGTTTTCAACAATATCACTGCTATTCCTTTTTTACGTGATTTATGCAATCCTTATTTGGTGGTAGAATTTTTCATCAAAGATATGTTTGACATATTTTAAATTTATGTGTTCAAAGTGGATCAAAGGTTCTTCAAAATTTTATTAGACCTATTAGAGAAGCTCTTCATTATTTGTGGAAACATGCTTGTGTAATGAAAGCATGGTCAAAAATTTGTAAATCAAATGGTAAGTGTCCCTTTAGATTTTCTCATGATGTTCCAACTCATTGGAATTCCACTTATAAATTGCTTACTAAAATTTAAGAATATAAGGAATTATTAGTTAATTTTATGCAATATAATTTTTTATAACATTATTCTTCATGAACAACATTGGGATATTTGTACCCAAAAAAAAAAAATTAATTGTTAAAAGTCTTTAATGAGGCTGCTAACAATTTTTCTAGTATTTATTATCCTACTACTCATATATTTATTATTGAGAGTATTAATATTGTTGGTGCATTTTCTGAGTGTGCAACCAATAAACAATTACGTCCTTGCATAGATGTTATGAAAGCAAAATGGTTAGACTATTATAGAGAGTTTCCATCTATTTATTTGATTGCATTGTGTTTTGATCCACATTGTAAATTAGATAGTTTGAATGATTATTGAAAATGTTATTATGAATGTTTAGGATTAGGACAAGAAGATGATGTTGGTAGTTATTGTACTAAAATTAAGTTATTATTTTATCAATTATATTAGAATTTATTGTCCATCACTGAACATTGATGTTCCACAAACCAAAACTACATCTCATGCTCCTCCATCCACCACATTAAAAAGGTTAGGGTCTTGACTGTTATCCCAAAAACAAAAAAAAATTACAAACTGATTCTTCATCATGCTCGAATTTCGAGATTGAAACTTATCTAAAAACCTCTTTTGAGTTTATGGAAGACAGTGATTTTGATATCCAACAATGGTGGAAGGAGCATGAAAGACATTTTCCAATTTTGGCTATTAAAGCCAAACAAATTCTTTCAACGCCAGTTTCTACCAAGACTGTGGAACAAGAGTTTAGCGTCAGTGGAAATATTTTGGATGAAAGACATTTAGTTATGAGTCTAGAACTAATTCAAGTCCAAGTTTGTGTTGATGATTGGACTAAGGCGCAAAACAGACAATAAGAAATCGACCAAGAATTAGTTTACAATTTCTTCGACAATGACCAAACTATGGGAACGGAAGGCACTGGCATTGATTAGTTAGGGTTCCAACTTCCAACACCAAACCTTGAATAAAAGGTAAGAGAACTACGTGGCCTTTGATTCCTCCAAACCCCAAGAGGATACGTAGGCAACTTAATTGTGGTAAAAATTAAGTGCAAGGCAAGCCCAATTTTATTTTTTTTAGTTTCATTTCAATTTTTATTTTAGTTTTTCATATATTTTTTTTTTTTAATTTTGTTTACCCAATAACCTGATTTAAAATGTCTTTTAATTTTTCTAATAATTATTTTTTAATTTAAAAAAAAGGTTCGGAATCGGTCTGGAACCGAAATCGGTTCCCCTAAGGTTCAGTTCCGGTTAGGAACCGAAACCGAACCGATGCCATCGGTGAAAATTTTACATTTCTTTTATTATTATTATTATCATTTTAAAAAGTGTTTTTCTAATAAATATTATTCTATTCAAATAATAAATAATTAAAATTTAAAAATATTTTCCAAAAAAAAGTAATATTTTAATTTAAAAAGGATTTTAAATATATCAAATATATCAAGGGTATTTTGGTCAAAATAGTAAGGATTCCATATAAGTATATAACAACCAAACAAACATGGCTTTAAGTGGTTTCTTTTCGCAAACCAAACATGGCCTTATATCTTAAAATTCTTACTTGTTTTTTTAAGATAGTTGTATGTATAAGAGAATTCTATATTCCAAAAAAAAAAAAAAAAAAAAAAAAAAAAAAAAAAAAAAAAAAAAAAAAAAAAAAAAACTTTTGACCCCATATGCAATCCAGTTCTACATCTCCCTTTTCATAAGGCTCCTACATTTGATACGTTTCCAAAAGTAAATTGAACCATAATTAGAAGATGATTTGATTCTAAAATAATATGATTTGTTTTTTTATAAATTGAGTGTGCTTATAATTTAAGAGGGTTTATAAATAAAATATATTAAAATGAATATATTCATTTGAATAAGGGTACTATTGATATTAGAATGAGTGCTTATAGTAATATTTATTTTTTAAACTTTATAGATGAGCATATTTATAAAAATTGGTATACTAATTAGTTTTATGGGTAGCAATTATCCGCACCCCTCCTATAAACATCACACATATTGCACATTTGCAGGTCTTGTAACACCTGCCACAAATGTGAAGGAGCAACAATTCAATCAATCTTAAACCCAAGTTAAATCTCCAATTTTTCTCTCATAGACACACGTTATAAGCATATATATAGCATACTAATACACATCACCACACTTTTGCCATGTGTATTATTATGATTGAAGCTATGTTGCTTATATGACAAAAGTGTGGTGATGTGTATTAGTATGTTATAGATAATTAGATATGCATGTAACGTGTGCCTACGGGAAAATCGGTTAAATCTCGGAGTTTCAGTTTACTCTTCAAAGAAATCAAGAGAAGCAATTTTAAAGGGAAAGACAGTAGTTTTTCTTTCGTAGGCACACAATATAGGCATATTTATAGCATACTAATACGCATCACCACATTTTTGCCATGTAAACAACATAACTTCAATCATAATAATGTGGTGATGTGTATTAGTATGCTATAAATATGTCTGTATTGTGTGCCCAGCCACCGTAGAAAAATCGGGAAAGACAGTGAAAAATGAAACTTTTCTCAACAAATTTCTTGCCTTTGCTCCAACAAAACCGTCGAAATCATTCTAGGGTGGTGATGTGTAAAATCGTGTTATAAAAACCTAACTCGCAAGTGCACGAATTGTGAGATAAGTTCAGCGGAAAGTAGGGATCATTCCCACGAGGAAAAGTGATTTATTGACTAAAACTAATTCTACTTAAAGCTAAGCAATTAAAAGTAACCAAGAGATTTTGTTAGATGATTGATTCGATTAAAACTAAATTAAACTAAGAAAGCAATTAACAAGAGTATGTGAATGTGATCAAGAGGTGAGAGAACTAGGTCACCAATGATCCCTAATTATGAACAATCAATGTATGGAATTAACCTGTAAACGAATTCAACCAATTTAAGGGTTCATTATTAATCTTAATTACGACTATTACCGTATTCCCAAACACTATTCACCCTTGTTCTATGGTATGAACAATGATCGGAAACCTGTTAAGCACAAGAAATAAGAACCAAATTCTATACTCTACTTGGCCTATGCTAGAGATAAAATTCATTCGTTCAAGTGAGCGTTAATCAGGGTTAGGTTTGGTCTATACTCTAACCCTAATTCTCAGATGGTATTAACCCTAAAATAATGCCAAATAATTATCCACCCTTGTTCTATGGTGTGGACAACAATTAAAATTAATGAAGGTTAAGAATTAAGCGTAATGAACAAATCATGAATCCGATTGATAAAATAATAATTAATCCATACACGAGTATTCACAAGAGGTTTCGTAAGGATTTAGATTTGTATTGGCTTGATTCCATTGCAAAACTCTCTTTATTTGTAATGGTTAGTTGCTTAGATGGTTCTTGGTTGAAAGGAGCTTCAAAGGAGAAAAACAACTTCTCATGCAAATATCGTCTTCAAAAGGAAAAACGTTTACTTGGATGCTAAGGTAGCAAGATACTTCTTCCTCTTGCAAGGCGTAAGTGCACACACACACAATTCATACATTCGTGTCCCTGTATCGTTGCGCTAATAGCACACACATTCATTAATTTCATATGTGTCCCTGCATCGTTGAGCTAACTGCACACACATGCATTGCATTCATATGTATCTCTACATCATTGTGCTCATTTGGTAATAACACACTCACATATATATTTTAGTATGCTCATGCATTGTTCTCATAGGGTGCGTTTGGTATGGACATGGGACAGGACAAGGCGGGACAAGACAGGACAGGACAAGTTGTTATGTATTGTGTTTGGAAGGCCTGGGACAGAACTGTTCACTGTACTGTTATACGTTTGGTATGGCTAGGACAGAACGGGACAAGGGGTTCAAATGACCAGAGTGCCCCTATTAATTTTATAGACTTTAAAGATTAAAAAAATATATATATACTAGAAAACATAATTTCACACCATGTCCTTTTTTTTTTTGCACTGCCAAAGAAACAAACTAGGTGTATATTTAATTTGCAAAAAACATTATTTTAGTAACCAGAAAAGTTTTAAGTTCCGTTAAATAATTCATCCCACCTATGAATGTTGTGTCTTCAAAAAATTTCTCCCAAAATATTGTAACCATAAATTATGCAGAAACAGAAATGGCATGTCTTGAATTGTAGGGATCAATGGATTTTGTCATTTTAAAACACTCTTTGACATATCCCGGTGCAAATCAGTCCTTCTTTGATTCCAATTTAGAACCTCTTGCAGCAGCTCATCTTTTGTGTTATTACAATACATGATCCATAAACACACCATGTCTTGTTCATAGACAAACAATGAACCAGACAAACACAACAACTTGATCTTGCTCAAACCATCATTAATACAAAATTCTAAAACAAAAGCAGACAACAATTTAACCATTCAAAACAAAATTCCACAACAAACACACACACCAGACAAACATGCAATACAAAAGCAGAACAAGAAACTACAACTTGATCTTGTTCATACCATCATTAATCGCAAAGCAATGAATTTAAAATTGCCAGAACACACACACCATGTCTTGTTGAATATAGGAGTGAATTTACAAGTCCAGCTGCAATACTCATAACAGATTCATCATTTGTTTTTTCAGTTATGTAATTGAAGAGGGTACAATCAAAGTTGAGTTTTTTTTTTTTTTTTTTTTTTTTAAATCCTGATATCAATTTTATTTTTCTTCAATCATCATCATCATTTTTTTCACTCAATCAACAACAACTACTACATCTTCTTCTTCTTCATTCTTGAACAAAAACACAAAAACTCAAAATCCCCATTAGAGATCTCCACCCACCAAACCAAAACCATCCATCACCACATCCACCACCGGATTCAATCAAACCCAGCCATAACCTCACAAACCCCCACAAACCTCGCCGCCGACAACGCAATCCAAGATGATTTTGTATTCCGATCGTTGTGAATCAAAAACCCCAAATCGAGAACCCTAAATCGAAAACTCAAAATCGAAATCAACAACAGCCACCACCTCCAAAATCGAAAGAGGTTGAACGGGGAGAGAGACAAGCTGAAGAGAGTGAGAGGGATATCTTTGCTCCTCGCCGGCGGCCAAAGAAGAGAGAAAGAAGAGAGAGAGAGACAAACGTGAGACTGTGAGAGAGACAAGAAAAGAATAGTTGTGAGTTTTGTTTTATATTTGGTATTTTTGTAATTTTTGAAAGATTTGAGGGCAAAAATATCTTTTCCAGACTTTTCCCATGCATGGGACAAGTCTAGCCGAGGGTCTGAGGTGGGACAAGTTTTTGTGGTTTTTGTCCCACCTTGTCCCGTCCCGTCCCGTCCCGTCCCATGCTAATAGCACGCCAAACATGGGATAACAAAAGGTTGTCCCATCTCGTCCCGTCCCGCATACCAAACGCACCCATATTGACAAACATTGTAGAATTGCATGTACTATGACTATCTCTAGGAAATTGCATACTTGTGTGATCTTGTGTTTATTTGTTTGGATTTTATTGTCTTGAACTTGAATATGATCTCATATGATTCCTTGTTGAGTTCCGGTCATTTCGGTTACTCACACATTTGATTTTGAGTTCAAACAAGGAAGTTACGCTACTTTACGTTCTCTTACAATGTGTTATTTTCGTTATCATGTATCGAGTCGATTTCATATCCAATTGTCAAAGTTTTGTAGTCTTCCTCATGTTTCATGGAGTTACAGTTCATAATCCGAAAGCAAATTTGAATTTGGAGTTCAGAGGCCGAAGAACGGTCGACTAACGCTTGAGGTGTGCGAAAGGGAGCGGAGGAAAAGAAAGGAGGCAAGAGGCCACCACCCTTGCTTCCCGTGGAGGTGCGTGGCCACCACGGGAAGAAGGCCTCTCGGCCTCCCCATGGTGGCCACGCGCCTCCACAGGACCAAGGCTAATTGGTGGCACTTTTTACCTCTTTGCCCTTCTCCTTCTCCATTTGATTTCCCTCCCTACTTAATTCAAATTTCGTGCCAAATACCTCAAAACGTTTGCATTTTGTTTTAGTAATATCTCTCTCATCTCAACTTCGAATTGAGTGATGCAAAAGCCAAAATTGTTGGTCTTGAATAGAGGAACAAGTCCCAAGCATTTTCAAGGTGAAAATATGTCCAAGTTTATCGTTTTATCATCTGATTTCAGTTCGTGGTTCATCTTTTCTATTGGTAATCATCTTCTTTGCATTTTTCTTATGATCAACTTGATGGATCTTATTATGTGATTGATGAAAAATATTTTGAATATTTTTTATTCCAATTTTAGACTTGTTAGTTTGATTTTTCTAGTTATAGCTTTTTGTGTTTTTGATTGAACATATTTCAAAGCTTAACTTGATTCACATGAAATTGATTCTAGAAATGTTTTGTGTTGAGCTTGATTGTTGATTTCTAGGTTTAGTTTCATGATTTAAGAACTAGGATTTTTTTTATTGCAATTAGGGATGGCAATGGATCGGATTGGGTATGGATACCCCAATATCCATACCCATATCTGTTTGAGATATATATATTCATCCTCACATCCATCCCCATTTCTAAGTGAGCGGGGCAGATTCGGATAATCCGCTAATTAAGATAGTGATATCTATCCCTGCTCCATTTATATATGTATCCGATGAAAAAACTTTAAAATTTTATAATTTACAAGAGAAATTTGTAACTAGCATATGTAACGGTACATTTTATCCCATTTAAAGAGAAACAAATATATCCAATAAAGTTCAAATATAAATATTAATTGTAAGTTCCTCAAAGTTTGATTGGCTTATTTCGGTGACAAACCACAAATTGGGGGTTTGAAATGTAAGGGTAGCTTAGATGTTGATGATCAAGCTCAAAGACCCTCTCATGACCTCAAGTTGA
The DNA here is from genome assembly GCA_030490815.1 of Acer saccharum. NCBI lineage: Eukaryota > Viridiplantae > Streptophyta > Magnoliopsida > Sapindales > Sapindaceae > Acer > Acer saccharum. Next base: position 35,608,950 of record CM059874.1, on the reverse strand, counting down.
TAAACACTCCAAAGGTATATCTCTTGTGCTTAGTTTTCATTGAAGAGACTTAGTTGCACACACACACACTTATCATATTTGCATATATGTTCATTGCTCTTGTGTGCATTCTCTTCACATTCCACTTGTACTTCTTTGTTATATATATATATATATATATTTTGTGGTTGATGTTTAAATCCTCCATGCTCGTCCTCATTGAGCTTGTGTTGGAAATTGTCTTCCAAGAGGATTCGGCGCCCTGGTTCTACGGTCGGGGGCCGCCAAATAGGGCCACCGAATTGGGACCATAATACCTGGTCGTTTTAGCGCCCTTGATTCGGCGGGCATAGGCCGCCAAATTGGAACCAAAATACCTGGTCAATTCGACTCACTGGCTTCGACGATTAGGGGCCACCGAATAAAGCCGCCAAATTGTGTCCATAATGTCTGGTGAAATTTGGCGCCCTCATTTCTACAGCCACTGACCGCCAAATTATCCTGATAGTTGGGGCAAATTGGTCATTTCGCACCAACCTATTTTACTCTCTATAAATATACCACTATCTCTTGTTCTTTAAATCAACTCTTTGAACATCAAGAACCCTAAAGAGATATTGAGAGAGACTTGAGAGAAAAATCATAAAGATTGCATCTTTAATTCTCTAAACACATTTTCATATGCATAAATCATCATCTAAGCATCATCTAGGATCATCTAATATGTGTTAATGCATGGGTCTTCTTCAACACACATGTAATGGTAAGTTGAACACTAATTTCATCTAATCTTAGTGTTTTTACTTAGCAATTTATCTCATTATAACTTATATGCTCTTAGATTAATTTCTACTTACAAGATTGAGATTATGTGTTGAATGTTTAAGTGTTGTATTGTGATAGCTATAACCTAGGATTGCTTATCTTATATAGCTATGCTTTATGCCATGACATATAGCATTTGATATCTAGGATTGATTTAATTATCATCTTTTAATCCTAGTTAAGCATTTAGTGTAACCTAGCATTAAATTGCATATTGGATATCATGCATATTCACTTAGGTTGATTAATCTCTTCGTTGAGAAGTAAGACTTGGGGCTACGTTGCTTAGTCCACAAGCAAATTGATCTAAGTTCACTTTTAAAGGCCTGCGGTTAGTGGTAGTGGGTTAGTGACCGTGTAGGGTTTGACATGATCAACATAGGTTGTAAACACCATTACAATTAGTGGATTCGAGAATCGTGTGTGGTGCATATATCAGCCCGTGGTTTTTCCTTGTTGAAGGTTTCCACGTAAAAAGCAAGTGTCATTTAAATTCTGCACTATACACTTGATTTATTCATTTGACTAGATTGGGGTTATTTTCGTAAAATTGACTAATTGCAAAAATTTGGTAATAACCGGATTAAAATCTATTCACCCCCACTCTAGATAGTTTTATACACACCGCGCAATATTTGTTTCATTAATAATAACTTATATAATTAGAATTAATAATTACATAATAAATTTTTATGTTTTTAAAATATTAAAATATATAATGGATCTGGATAGGGATGGATATCCATAGACGATATCCATCCCCATCCCCGAAAATAAAATGGAAATTAGGATGGCATCCATCCCCGCTCCATCCCCAAAATAATAGTATTCATCCCTATTTAAATGAAATGGATTCTTATGAATATCCGTATCCATGGATAATTTTGCCATCCCTAATTGCAATATTGAATATTCTAATCTAGTTCTTATTGTTTCACATGCTTGAATTTCTAGATAACTTTGTGATTGAGTGTTGAAAGCATATTCTAGTTCTCTAATTGCATGTCCATAGAGTTTGTGTGATCTACTTTCTCTATTTGATTGTATTTGCATCATTTGCATCACTTAAATCAATTGCCTTGCAAAAGGTGTGAAGTCTCTTGTTGTTGAGTGATTCTTCTGTTGGAAAATTCCATCATGTGGGGCCACACATGTAAATATTAAATGTGTTGTGCTATCTTTTGGTTAAGCCTAAATTAAAGTGATTTAATTAAGATTTAAAGTTTTAAGGCTTAAGGGTATAATTGTCATGGAATTATTGTGTAGATACCAGAGTGCTATATCTAATTTGATGAGGGGCCAAATTAGAAATAGCAAAACCTATAATAATCTTATTATAGTATATTAGGGTTATGGTCCCCAAATTACACGAGACTTTTTCTTGTCTGCATCCCCATCAACAGATAAAAGAGAGAACAATTTAGGGTTCCTAAAGATCGTGATAATTTGGAAGATCACAACCCGTCCACCGATCTCCGGCAATGGATTCAGGTACGCTTCCGCATTCTACAGCCTCTCTTTCTCTTGAATTGACATGGGTTAATAATATGTATTTAGGGTTTGATTAATCATGATATAGAAACATGTTTAGGTTGATATTCGGATTAATTTTGTGCCTATACATGTTGATTATGTTTTAATCAATTCCTTACAAGTGGTATCAGAGCCACCCATGATTGATTCTTGAGTATTTGATTGATTTTCGGAGATATTTTGTTGTGTTGTTAAAGTACTGTTATAATACATGTTGTTCCTTTAATTGGTTCTTGCATCAGAAATATGTTTAATATATTATATAATACATGTTTGATATAGTGTTTCACATAAATCGATGCTTCACTGTTTGCATCAGATTTATGCTTAATATATTATATAATATATGTTTGATTTACGGGCTTATAGCTTGTCTGATATATATCTGGTACAAAACAACTTCTTTTGTATTGTTTGGTGGGTTTCACGATATGACAAAGAAATATTGGGTATTGTTTGTTTGATTTTTGAATTTAACGATTGGTTTTGGATCTGCGTGGCTCCGAATCGATTCTTCGTCGCTCCGGATCTACGCGTTGCGGGTTGGTGGGTTGCCACCGTTCGTCGTCTCCTCTAGGGACGGTATGAGGTTTGGGCGGCGGCGCAAACCTAGGGTTTTTTTTTTTTTTTTTTAAAAATTCGTTTTTATCAGGCAGGCCCCTCTCTTGAAAATTCGAAATTTTTTAGGGGATGTTTTGTAATTATTTTGGGTCATTTTGTGATTTTGATAAATTATAGGGGTCAATTTGTATTTATTGAAAATATAGGGACCTTTCTGTAATTGTACAAACTCAGGGGCTGATTCGTAATTATAAAATTGAGGGACCTTTCTGTAATTTAGCAAAATAAGGGGCTTATTTGTAATTATTGAAACTTGAGGGGCCTTTCTATAATTTTGCAAAATCAGGGGTCAATTTGTAATTTTGATTATAAAAAAAAAAAAAAAATTTCAACTCAAATTCAAATATTTTGTGATATATCTTTTATGGTTAAATAAAGTAGTTCATCATTCTAAATGGGCTAATTGAAACTAGATATCGCCAAAGTGACCTCTCTTGTGTAGATTGTTTATAAGGGATGTTGGATGTTTGTGTGTGTGTAAATTCATGCGGGTGTCAACCGGCCCAAAGGAAGGTTGATACTTGGCCGAATTGCACACACACCTGTGGTGGTAAACATGTGACGATTATAAGCTTTTACATGTGAATAATAAGTCGATTCAAAGATAGATTTATTATTTGACATGAATTATTGTCAATGTTTGATCACTACAACAAGAGTACCATTTACAATTAATATTACTGTCCAAAGACTTGATATTAATGTTGTGCTAGGTATCTTGAGATGGGTCTTACCATTATTTGAATTTGTTGATTATTGTATTTGGTTATTAATGTGTGCATGTTTGTTTGTTTGTTTGTTTTGTTCTCTTTACAGCTAGTGTTTCTACTATATCTGCTAATATCAATTCTATACCTGTGCTTAATGGGACCAACTTTAAGGATTGGAAGGAGAACATAGAAATTGTTCTCGGCTGCATGGATCTAGACCTTGCACTTCGGATTGAGCAACCCGCTTCTCTTACGGCTGCAAGTTCTCCTGATGACAGGAAGAACTTTGAGAAGTGGGATCGCTCAAATCGCATGAGTCTTATGATCATTAAGCGCGGCATTCCGGAGGCATTTAGGGGTGCGGTATCTGAAAAGATAACCAAATCCAAAGAGTTCCTAGCCGAAATTGAGAAGCGTTTTGCGAAAAATGATAAGGCAGAAACAAGCACGCTTTTGCAAAACTTGATTTCTATGAAGTATAAAGGCAAAGGGAACATAAGGGAGTACATCATGGAAATGTCTCATATTGCTTCTAAGCTTAAGGCACTGAAGCTCGAGCTGTCTGACGACTTGCTCGTGCATTTGGTATTAATATCACTTCCTGCACAATACAGTCAATTTAAGGTCAGTTACAACTGTCAAAAGGAGAAATGGACTCTTAATGAGCTCATTTCTTATTGTGTGCAAGAGGAAGAGAGATTGAAGCAAGACCGGACTGAAAGTGCTCATTTGGCTAGCACCTCTAAGGATAAGGGCAAAAAGAGGAAGAATAATGAAGCTGCTAAGAGTCCAGCTCAAAAGAAACAACAACAAGACAATAAGGGCTGTTTCTTTTGCAACAAGTCTGGACATGTGAAGAAGGACTGTACCAAGTATCACGCTTGGCGCGCAAAGAAAGGTACATTTCTTTCTTTGGTCTGTTCTGAGGTAAATTTAGCTTCAGTACCTAGAAACACGTGGTGGTTAGATTCTGGTGCTACTACTCACATTAGTGTTTCTATACAGGGTTGCCTGAGCTACCGAAAGCCAAGTGATGCTAAAAGACACATCTTTGTGGGCGATGGCAAGTCGGTAGAAGTGGAGGCGATAGGGCATTTTAGGTTGTTATTAGGAATTGGTTACTATTTGGATTTATTAGATACTTTTGTTGTACCGTCTTTTAGACGGAATTTGGTTTCAGTTTCTTTATTGGACAAGTCTGGTTATTATTGTTCATTTGGAAACAATCAATTCAGTTTATCTATAAATTCAAATGTTGTTGGAACTGGTTCTCTATGTGTATATGACAACTTATATTTGCTTGATACAATCATTTCTTATAATGAAACCTTGCATGTGGAATCACGAGGTACTAAACGCAAACTAAGTAAAGAAAATTCGGCCATATTATGGCACAAACGCCTAGGTCACATCTCTAAGACTAGAGTTGAGCGGCTTGTGTATGATGGGATTTTAGATTCTCTTGACTTTACAGACTTTGATGTTTGTATTGATTGCATCAAGGGAAAACAGACCAAAATAAAGAAATCAGGTGCCAATAGAACTACAGACGTTTTAGAATTGATACACACGGATATCTGTGGACCATTCCCTACGGCTTCTTGGAATGTTCAACAGTATTTCATATCATTTATAGACGATTACTCACGCTATGGGTACCTATCTCTTATTCATGAGAAATCACAGTCTTTGGACATGTTCAAATCATTTAAAGCTGAAGTTGAGAACCAACTCAACAAAAGAATAAAAAGTGTCAGGTCTGACCGTGGTGGTGAATACTATGGCAGATATGACGGATCAGGTGAATAACGTCCAGGACCGTTTGCTAAATTCCTAGAGGAATATGGAATCGTCCCACAGTACACCATGCCAGGATCACCTAGCATGAATGGTGTAGCTGAAAGGCGAAACCGGACTCTTAAGGATATGGTAAGGAGTATGATTAGTCATTCCTCCTTACCAAAGTCACTCTGGGGAGAAGCACTCAAAACAGCAGCTTATATTCTGAACAGAGTGCCAACTAAAGCAGCTGCAAAAACACCTTATGAGCTTTGGATAGGCAGAACGCCTAGTCTAAAGCATTTTCACATTTGGGGATGTCCAGCTGAGGCAAGGCCTTACAGGCCACATGAAAAAAAATTGGACTCCAAAACTGTGAGCAGCTACTTCATTGGCTACTCTGAGCGATCTAGGGGCTATAAGTTTTTTGATCCCACACTTAGGTCAATTTTTCAGACGGGAACTGCAACATTTTTTGAGGATATTGAGTTTGGGGGGAGAAATAAGGTTAGAGACATTGTCTTTGAGGATGAATCGGTTTCGATTCCCACTATTGCTTTTGACAATGTGCAGGTTTCTATACCCGTCATTGATCAAGAAGCAAATCCGGATCCTCAACCAGACAATGTTGATCAACCCCCCATTCAAGATGAGGTAATTGTTCCTGAGGAACAAACTCAACAACCTCAAGAACCAGTGCCATTAAGGCGATCCACTAGAGAAAGGAGAAATGCTATTTCGGACGATTTTCTCGTATTTCTTCAGGAACATGAGGAAGACATTGGAATGGTGGAAGATGATCCAATCAACTTCCATCAAGCCATGCAAGGTTCCAACTCTCAAAAGTGGATTGATGCCATGATTGAGGAGTATAAGTCTATGCAAGACAATAAGGTTTGGGAACTTGTCCCATTACCAGAAGGTGCGAAGCCCATTGGTTGTAAATGGATTTTTAAAACCAAAAGGGATTCAAAAGGTAATGTGGAGAGGTATAAGGCTCGTCTTGTAGCTAAAGGCTTTACCCAAAAGGAAGGAATTGACTTTAAAGAGACTTTCTCTCCGGTTTCAACGAAAGACTCTTTTAGGACAATTATGGCACTTGTTGCACATTTTGACCTTGAGCTTCATCAGATGGATGTCAAAACGGCGTTTCTCAATGGTGACATTGACGAAACAATTTATATGGTGCAGCCAGAAAACTTTGAGTCAGGAGACCCAAAGAATATGGTCTGTAAATTGACGAAATCCATCTATGGACTCAAGCAAGCTTTCCGTCAGTGGTACCACAAGTTTCATCAAGTGATTATCTCGTTTGGTTTTGAGATAAACGCTGTTGATAATTGTGTATATCACAAATTCAGTGGGAGTAAGCATATATTCTTGGTTTTGTATGTCGATGACATACTTGCTTGCCACAAATGATATAGGCATGTTGCACGAAACTAAGAGATTTCTATCAAAGAATTTTGAGATGAAAGATCTTGGTGATGCCTCCTTTGTATTAGGGATCCTGATACAACGAGATCACTCTCAGGGTATTCTTGGATTATCACAAAGGAGCTATATCGATAAAGTACTCAAAAGGTTTGGCATGCAGGACAGCAAACCAAGTGACACCCCTGTCGCTAAAGGAGACAAGTTTAGTCTCAATCAGTGCCCTAAAAATAACCTTGAAGTTAAGGAAATGCAGAAGATTCCATATGCATCAGCTGTAGGGAGTCTAATGTATGCTCAGGTGTGTACACGTCTGGATATTGCGTACATTGTTGGTATGTTAGGCAGATATTTAAGTAACCCTGGGATGGATCATTGGAAAGTAGCCAAGCGAGTTATGAGGTATTTACAGAGAACAAAAGATCACATGCTCACATATAGGAGATCGGATCAGTTGGAGATCATAGGGTATTCCGACTCCGATTATGCTGGATGCCAAGACAGTAGGAGATCCACATCAGGCTACATATATCTGTTGGCTGGTGGAGCTATTTCTTGGAGGAGTGCCAAATAGACACTCGTAGCTTCTTCCACCATGGCAGCAGAGTTTGTAGCATGTTATGAGGCATCCAATCATGGGATATGGCTGCGGAATTTTGTCACTGGGCTGCGCATTCTGGAGGGTATTGAAAGACCACTCAAACTATATTGTGACAATAAGTCAGCAGTGCTATATTCCAACAACAACAGGAGCTCATCTAAGTCAAAGCATATTGACATTAAGTTCCTAGTTGTGAAGGAGAGAGTGCAGAGTGGACAAATATCCATAGAGCACATTAGAACAAACTCCATGATAGCGGATCCGCTTACAAAGGGATTACCACCCAAGGTCTTTCATGAGCACACTGCTCATATGGGTGTTATTTTGTGTGAGGATATCACATTATAGTGGGAGTTTGTATCATTTTATATTGCTTTATGTTTGATTTTGGACATACTTATGCATTTATGTATTTGGATATTTTTCTGATCAGAAATAAAGTATTCAGTTCATTTCACTCTGTTACATTATATTAAGTTTTGATCTCACTAAAGAATAAAGTAGGACCAGTTGGAAATAGACATGTATAGATCACATTACATGTAATTTCCATGCTACGCATCTATGATTGATCTATGTTATGTAGGTGTACGTGACCATTGATGGGTTTAGTCACGATAAATGTGACGAAAACCGCTTTGATCCTATAACGGTATAATCAATGGACGAGATTGTTCAGATATACCCTAAAATTGTGCTAGCAAAATTTTAGAGCTCATAAAGTCATACACATTTGTAAAGTTACATGTGTGGCCCAGTGGGAGATTGTTGGAAAATTCCATCATGTGGGGCCACACATGTAAATATTAAATGTGTTGTGCTATCTTTTGGTTAAGCCTAAATTAAAGTGATTTAATTAAGATTTAAAGTTTTAAGGCTTAAGGGTATAATTGTCATGGAATTAATGTGTAGATACCAGAGTACTATATCTAATTTGATGAGGGGCCAAATTAGAAATAGCAAAACCTATAATAATCTTATTATAGTATATTAGGGTTATGGTCCCCAAATTACACGAGACTTTTTCTTGTCTGCATCCCCATCAACAGATAAAAGAGAGAACAATTTAGGGTTCCTAAAGATCGTGATAATTTGGAAGATCACAACCCGTCCACCGATCTCCGGCAATGGATTCAAGTACGCTTCAGCATTCTACAGCCTCTCTTTCTCTTGAATTGACATGGGTTAGTAATATGTATTTAGGGTTTGATTAATCATGATATAGAAACATGTTTAGGTTGATATTCGGATTAATTTTGTGCCTATACATGTTGATTATGTTTTAATCAATTCCTTACATCTTCAACATAGAGCAAGGAAGACTTAGCAAAGAGTGTGAGGCTCTAAGTAAGTCCGAGCGAAGTCTTGGTTAGGACATGTGGTCGGTTAAACAAGCAAGGAAGTCTTAGTTAAGAGCAAGGGGCTCGGAATAACTAAGCAAGGAAGTCTTGACAAGGAGCTAGGCTTCAAATAAGTACGAGCAAGGAAATTCTCCCTAGAGACTTGTGGATAGTCTAGCTTAGGAAGTGACTTTCTAGAGGCAAGCGATATGTCTCGGTTAGAAAGTTAGTGGCAAAGTGACTCACTAGGCCCAAGGATAGATTATGAGTTGATAGCTTGGAGAGTGAAACATGTGTTGATTGCCTTTTAATGTGTATCTTCTTTTCATCATAGTGAATTGCGATTTGTCGATGGTTGTGGTATCAACCCGTGGACATTTCCTCTTTGGAGGTTTACCACGTAAAAACACTTGTGTCAAGTTTCGTTTTACGTTTCATTATTTCCATATCTTTTATTGATTGTATTAGTTGTGTATTGAACTTTAATTGTGTTGATTAAATCAATCCATTTGTTAGACACACCAAGTGTGCACATCATTGTTTCGTGTAAAAGAAGTTTGGAAGAATTTGGGCCTATACCTATTCACCCCACCCCTAGATATATTTACACTATAATTGCTTAAGGGAATTTCAGGTTCACATTAATTCCCAAGTTATGGGATTAGTTACACATGATGAAAATATTAAGACAAGAGACAGAGAAGATAAAACTCATTGAGGCCTTCAATGAATTATTCCAGTCTTTGATGATGAATTCTTCTTAGTCTTCAAAGATTGGAAGAATCATGTGTAAGATGAATTCTTCCAGTCTTCAATGAATTCTTCCAGTCTTTGATGATGAATTCTTCTTAGTCTTCAAACCTTCTATGTGTAAGATGGATGAAGGATTGTGTGAGGTAGTGCCAATCCTAACTATTCCGAGGCCCTTGGGTGAAATCAAAAAAATGGGCCCTATACCAACAAAATCATCCCCACTTCATCCCAAAATCAAAATCAAAATTAAAAAATCCATAATTTTTATGTCTCGAGTTGCATTTGGTAGGAAATAAAGAGATTTAACAGTAACACAAAATTGTAAAAGAAAAAAATTGACATTCACAATCAAATCTAAAATTGGAAAACTAGTCATATGCTCTAATTGAAAAAACTTGACACCCAATAATTTAATTCTAGTATTCTAGTAACAAATATATCAATTCTTAAACTTACCACGACCATATTTTCAGGCGTAAATATAAGAAACCAATAAACTAATCAAATATAAATAGAAAAATAACATCTTATTCCAATTATCAATAAAACCTAGTAAAAAAAAACAAGCGATATCAACTTACACTGTTATCGAATCGAAACCAACACCATGTTTTTTTTTTAATAAAAAAAACACCTATATGGATATATATGGACTAGAAATACCAACAAAAGCAAAATTTGTCAATATTACATACCAAAGTTGAATAATAATCCAACCAAAGCAAACCAAGATTATGAATAACAATGTTATGAATCAAGAAAATAAGATTAGGAATTAATTTTTAAAATATTATGAATAAAACGAACCCTAAATTGGCCTTGAAGCGGAAGAACAATGAGGAGGAGAAGAAGAAGAGCATATGGCCTACCTTTGAGAGAGAGAGAGAGAGAGAGAGAGAGAGAGAGAGAGAGAGAGAGAGTTTTGAAGGATTGAAGCGGCTGTGGTGGTGAAAAGGTAAAATTTAGGTTTAGGGTTTTGATTTTCACATTATATAGTATAGGAAAAATTCACCAAAATATCCCTTAACAATAAATTTACATATTTGGGTTTTATATTGAATAAAACGAATTGGGTCAAGTGTTAAAAAAATTTTAGGTAATATTTGAGTTTTTCTATTTAAAATAAATAATGGGGCCATTTTATATTTTGGGCACTTTTTACAACTTAACACATAATAACTTAAGTACTTAACCAATAAATTTTGGGCCCTTAGTCATCGCGGGCTACCCCACCACCCCCCAACCCTGCCCCACCCTAGGGCCGCCCCTAGTGTGAGGTGATGTGGTATGAAACCATGTCTGGTCCGAGAGTGAGCAAGAGATGGGGGACGGCCCCTTTGGTGGCTTGGGACCTCCCTTTAGGGTTCAAAGGGGTTTAAATAGATGTAGATGCTAGGTCATGTCCTTAAACAACAAGGAAATCAATTCCCCTTTAGAACTCTACCTTTTTAGGATTCTATTTCTTTCCTAATCCATCCAAAACTGATTACTTATTGAAGGAAGATAAGGATTAGATGTCTACTTGCTTCTAAAGACTCTCACACAAGTCCAAGAAGGTAATATTTCCCGTTCCGACAATTTGCAAAACAAATCCCGTAAGTATTTGAGGATTTTATGACTGACTGATATGACCTTCAGGTACTAAAATGGACATAAATTCTTCTAAAAAATTCAGATCGACAAGCCATAAATTGGGTTGGAAACTAGACTTCTAGGGCTTCAAATCCATAGGTGGAAGGACACATAGTTCAATCGGAGCTGAGAGATATGGCCCTCGCAACACAGCTGATCTGCACTGAGCCACTGACACAGGATACCGCCCACAGCGGTTTTCACAGCGGTTTTCGCAGCGGTCTACACTGTTTTTGCACCACTTTGGGAGCCGCCGTGGAAACCCACAACGGTCTTGATAGCGGTTGGCAAGGCAATCATGGAAAATTGCATAAAAGTCCCTTGAATCTTCCAAAATCACATTTTTCTTCTGAAATACTTCAAACATATCATTTGGATCCAACAACATGAAAATGCTCAAACACCCAAATTAAAACCCTAAATGACTCGAGAAACAAGTAATTGATTGGAGGAATGGGGATCAAAAACATATACAATAAATGATCAATCAGATGTTGTTATCTTCACTCTTCTCCTACAAAACCAAAACCATAACCCAATCCTCTCCAAGTAACTCTCTTTACGATCGGATTCAAACCATTCGAGACCCCAAAACATCAGTAGTACCAGTACTGGATCAATGGGTCGATGAAGGCAATACCGTAGATAAACGACAACTTCGTAATCTTTGTCGAGCCATGACGGAATTTAAACGCTTCCATCACGCTCTTGAGGTCCTATTATTCTCTCTCCCTCCATTTTGTTGTTTATCTTGAGCTTTTCTTCTTTGTCTTTTTTAATGTTTTAATATATTATTGTGAATGGACTAGATTTTAGTTGGTTGAGACTTACAATATAACAAAGTTCAGCAGCATCACAAATGCAATCAGCATCAGTTTATATATATAAATACACGAGTATAATGATAGAATAGGTTCAATTTGGCCTTTTTGTGTTTTGCGTTTGCAAGGATTTGGTGAAACAGTCATTTAGCTCTTGCATTGACTAATATTTACAGAGGGTCAGGTCCCACGTCACAATATGGAGGTATAATTAGGCAGTCCACCATGACTGGATATTGAAACTGCACCATCATGCTGTTTTGTGTATCTGGGTAGTTGCAATGTTGCCAATAGTCAAAAGATGAAGTAGATAAAGTTTTGCATAGTAATCCTACTATTTGTATTGCGGGTTCCTGACCTTTCTCTTCTTTATGTTGTTTTCTATACAGATATGTCAATGGATGACTGATCGTCATTGCCTGGCATTATCTTCTAGAGATGTTGCATTGAGGTTGGATCTGATCCATAGAATTCATGGTATAGAGGATGCTGAAAAATACTTAAACAATGTTTCAAACGATTTAAAAACGTTTAATGTATATCGTGCTCTTCTGAGTCTCTATGTGCAAGAGGCATCTGTTGAGAGAGCAGAAGCCATTATGCAGAAGTTGAGAGAGATGGGTTTGGCAACATCACCTTTTCCTTACAACATTTTGATCAACCTTTACATTAAGACCGGAGACTCTGATAAGATTGATAAGCTGATGCAAGAAATGAACGAGAAAGCAATACCTCTGGAAAAGTACACAGCTAGGAACCGCATTGCTGCTTATATTGCAGCCTCTGACCTTTCCGGAATGGAAAGGGTCTTGAATCAGGTGGAAAAGGATCACCACTTTGTTGAAGATTGGGACCTATATTCATTGGTAGTAAGTGGGTATGTAAAGTTTGGTCTGATTGAAAAGGCTTTGGTGATGCTAAAGAAAATGGAAAGAATGATCCCCCTTCTCAAAAACAAACTGGCATTTGAATATCTTCTTACTCTTTATGCAAGCACTGGTATGAAGAATGAGCTTTACCGAGTTTGGAATGAGTACAAGCCACCCAATGACCGAGTGAATGAATCACATGCATGTATGATAACATGTCTTGCCAAGCTGGATGATATTGAGGGGGCTGAGAAGATCTTTGAGGAATGGGAGTCCCAGTGCACTGTGTATGACTTTCGGGTAATTAATAGACTACTTGTTGCTTACAGCAAAAAGGGTCTGATTGAAAAGGCTGAGTCTACTCTAAACAAGGCTGTTGAAGGGAGAAAAACGTATGCCAGTTCATGGAATGTGCTAGCTATAGGGTATGTGGAACAAAATCAAATGCTCAAGGCTGTTGAAATGTTGAAGAGGGCAATATCAGTTGGAAGAGGAAGGTGGTGACCAACATCCGTCACGTTGGATCCTTGTCTGGATTTCTTGGAAGAGAAAGGGGATGTTGGTGGAATAGAGGATATTATTAAATTATTAAAGAAGCCTTTGACGAGGGATATATATCACAGATGGTTAAGGACTAGTGTCGCAGCTGGAGATTCAGTCTCTAAGGTTCTTGATCAGATGAAACTGGATGGATTTTCTGTTGATGAAGAAACAGACAAGATCCTTAAAACTGAGCCAAGTTTTTAGCCTTCTGGAGCTCTTTGCACAAGTTAGATTTACCTGTTTCAGGTTGAACTCAGGAATTCAAATGCCATCACCACAGACTTTCATGATATTTAGTGTTGGCTATCGAGTCTGGAGCTCACATGTTTAAAAATGGGCTCAGAGTGCTCAGTTGATGCTTGTATGGTAACCAGCTAATAGAAATTGTCATCCCCATATATGTACAGTAGCTGGAATCCTGAAGTATTACTTTAGAAAAGGCAGGAGCTGAACATTGATTAATGAGAGTTATTGAATCAATTAAATGAAGCAGTTTCATTGTTTATTTTAGGTATACTTCAATGGCTAGTTCTATTCGGTTTATGATGATCCATCTCTATAAGCTTATTGGCATGAACTTTGTTAAATCATTGGATGAATCAGGTTGTGCTTCTGAGACTCTTGTCTATATGTCTGCATCAAAGCAGTTTTAGAGCCGCACCATATACAGGACCATGAAAAAGTCATAAAAGTCTCTACTGTACATATTACCATTTCTGCTCACTCTCATTTCTCAGCTTGAAGCTTCTTCTTCATCAAAATCATGGCGTCATTTTGGCAGTTCAAGGTTTTTTCACTTCCAGGGCGCAGTTTGGCTCTACCGCAACTGTACGTCTGTACCCGCCTCATCATACAACTGATAACTCTTTTACTCCAGGATCTCAAGTGCCTGCAATAAGGAACAGATATGAAGAGAAGTAGGAAAACAGAGCTCAAGGACCACCATCTCCCTTGTTGTTTCTAACACAATATGTTTTCCTTTATAACATAGAATCTTTTCCGTTGGTAGATATATTGTTTATAGTATTTGCAGACAATCAGTGAAGAAAAAATAAAAAAATAAAGAGTTCAAACACAGTTAGTTGAGAACTTGGATGATTTTTTTTATGTTTGAAAATCAAGGATGCAAGAAAATGTATTTTTCAAAAACAATTTCGTATGCAAACATAGAAACTATCAAACTAAAAGTTAGTTTTAAATTTAGAAATAGTAAAGTTTCCTTTAAGAAAAAATTAAATAATATTTTTGATCTTAAAAGTAATAACTTGCTTAAAACCCTGTTAAACCTCCTCTCTCTCTCTCTCTCCCTCTCAAGTCTTAGACAAGTTGAGAGAAATAAGAAGAGGGAAAAAGAAACATGAAGCTTCAATTCTCAACCAAATTCTTGCAACAAAAACATCAAAATTCTTGTGGGGTTTTAGCTTCAATCTTCTCCACCAAAACCAAACCAAAAACCCAAACAGAAACCCAATCTTCTTCAAGTAAGCTGCTTTACGATCGGATTCAAGTCATTGGAGACCTGAAAACCTCAGTAGTACCAGTACTGGATCAATGGATTAGTGAAGGAAGAAGCGTTGATAGAGGACAACTTCGAAACCTTGTTGAAATCATGAACAACCTTAGACGCTTCAATCACGCTCTCGAGGTTCTACTTCTCTTCCCCTTTTTTGTTAATCGCTTAGTTCGGTGTTGTATATGCATGCACTACGAAATTCCTGGATTCTGATATGCATTTTTTTTTACTCGAATTTCTTTATAGGTTTGAATTCGTTATGATTTAGTTTCTAGTTTATTTAATAATCAGGTTTACGTTTTATCTTTTACGCTGAATTGTGCAAATAATAATTTAATTAGAATGCATATAGCTAACTGTGATTTCAGCATAAAGTTAATTTTGGGAGATTATCAAAGGGCCAAATCGAAGAAAACACTGAAATTCCTGGAAATTTGCAGATATGTTGTATGAAAATTTTACTGATGTAGACATGTTTATCATCATTTTCAAAATGAAACTTCCATTACGATATGGTACATGTATGTATGTGTATATGTGTGGAGGTGTATGTCGTTATGTAGAAGGCCTAATTAGGCTGCCTTCCATGACCGGATACTGTTCGAGTATGCAGTTCTTAACCTTTCTCTTATTTATCTTGTGTTATATAGATATCTCAATGGATGACTGATCGTCCTAATTTTGCATTGTCACCTAGTGAGATTGCGAATAGGTTGGATATGGTCCATAGAGTTCATGGAATAAAACTTGCAGAAGAATATTTCAACAGTGTTCCAAACGATGCAAAAACTTGTCAGGTATATGGTGCTCTTCTCAATGCCTACGTGCAACAGAAATCGGTTGAGGAAGCTGAAGCCATTATGCAGAAGATGAGGGTAATGGGTTTCGCAACATCATCTTTTCCTTACAACATGTTGATCACCCTTTACTCTCAGATCGGAGAAAATGATAAGATTGAGGTTTTAATCCAGGAGATGGAGGAGAAGGGGATTCCTAATGATAAGAAAACGAGGGAGGTTTTAATGTCTGCTTACGTTGCAACATCTGACATTTCCATGATAGAAATGATCTTGAAATGGATGGAGAAGGATCCACTCTATGTTGTTGATTGGAAGGTTTATTCAATCGCAGCAAATGGGTATTTAAAGGTTTGTTTAATTGAAAAGGCCTTGCCAATGCTAAAAAAAAATGGAGGGAATGATGCACCGTAAAAAAAAGGAAATTGACATTTGAGTATCTTCTCACTCACTGGGCAGGTACCGGATTGAAGGACGAGCTTTACCGAGTCTGGAACATGTACAAGCCACAGGGTAGACAATTCGGTTCATCATATGCCTGCATGATTGCATGTCTTGCGGAGCTGGATGACGTTGAGGGAGCTGAGAAGATCTTCAAGGAGTGGGAGTCACAATGCACTGCCATGTGTGGCAATCGGGTACTGATTAGCCTTCTTATTGCTTATTGCAAAGAGGGTCTTTTTGAGAAGGCAGAATCTGCTGTTAACAAGGCTCTGGAAGGGAAAAAACCTCAAGCCAGTTTGTGGAATGTTTTAGCTGTCGGATATGAGAAAGATAATCAAATGCCTAAGGCCGTTGAGATGTTGAAGAGGGCAATTTCAGTTAGAAAAAAAGGGTGGTCGCCGAATTCTGTAACTTTGGATGCCTGTCTGGATTACTTAGAAGGTCAAGAAGATGTTGATGGTGTAAAGGATATGATTAGATTATTAAAGAAGTCGGGTCCTTTGACAAAGGATATATATCACAGATGGCTGAGGACTTGTGTCGCAGCTGGAGATTCAGTCTCTGAGGTTGTTGATCAGATGAAAATGGATGGCTTTTCTGTTGATGAAGAAACAGACAAGATCATTAAAACTAGGCAAAGTTTATAGCCTTCTGGGGCTCCTTGTTTGAATTAGATTTACAGGTTTCAGATTGAAGTCCGAAATTCAAATGCCATCACCGCAGACTTCATGATGTTTATAGTATAATGTAGACAATAAAGAAAAGAAAAAGTTCCAAGTACAGTTGATTGAGAATTTACATGAAAATTGTATGTTTGCAAATAAGGGATAAAAAAAAATTTGTTTTGCTTCTAAAACAATTTTGAATACAAACATAGAAACTAAAAGCCAGTTTTAAAATAATATGGTCTTAAAATGTAAAAGCTATAGGCGCTTCACTCACGCTCTTCAGGTTCTTTCTAACTTCTCTTCCCCTTTTTGTTAGCTCTTCAGGTTCTTTCTAACTTCTCTTCCCCTTTTTGTCAATTGTGCAAGCAGTATGAATCCGTGGAATCCGTGGAAGTGATTAATGGTATCTAGGGTATTTGATAATCAAGTTTATGTTTTGTAATTTAGGCTAGATTGTGCAAATGGAGGGCTTAATTAGGCTGCCCTCTGTGACTGAATGGTTAAACTGTTCGAGCAGGCGGTTGTTGAAGTGTGTTAACATGGTTGCAGACCGGATAAAGTGTAAACTGTTAGTTCTCGACCTTACTCTTTTTATTTTATGTTATACAGATATCTCAATGGATGGCTGATCATCATAATCTTGCATTGTCACCTAGTGATATTGCGGTTAGACTGGATATGGTCCGTAGAGTTCATGGAATAAAACTTGCAGAAAAATACTTCAACGATGTTCCAAACAATGCAAAAACATATAAGGTATATGGTGCTCTTCTCCATGCCTACGTGCTACAGAGATCTGTTAAGAAAGCAGAAACCATTATGCAGAATATGAGGGAAATGGGTTTTGCAACATCATCTTTTCCTTACAACATGTTGATCACCCATTACTATAAGATCGGAGAAAATGATAAGATTGAGGTTTTAATCCAGGAGATGGAGGAGAAGGGAATTCCTAAAGATAAGAAAACAATGGAGGTTGTAATGTCTGCTTATGTTGCAGCATCTGAAATTTCCATGATGGAAATGGTCTTGAAATGGGTGGAGAAGGATCCCAACTTTGTCGTTGATTGGAAGGTTTATTCAATTGCAGCAAATGGCTATTTAAAGGTAGGTTTGATTGAAAAGGCCTTGCCAATGCAGAACGAGCTTTACCGAGCCTGGAACACGTTCAAGCCACAGGGTGATGAAAAAAATGGGTCCATCATATGCCTGCATGATTACATGTCTTGCAAAGCTAGATGACATTGATGGCGCTGAGAAGATCTTTGAGGAGTGGGAGTCACAGTGCAGCACCGTGTGTGACAATCGGGTACTGATTTGCCTTCTTATTGCTTATTGCAAAGAGGATCTTTTTGAAAAGGCAGAATCTGCAGTTACCAAGGCTCTCGAAGGTGGAAAACCTCACGCCAGTTTGTGGAACCTGTTAGCAATGGGATATAAGAGAGATAATCAAATGGCCAAGGCAGCTGAGATGTTGAAGAGGGCACTTTCTGCTGGAAAACAAAGGTGGTCGCCAAATTCTGTAACTTTGGCAGCCTGTCTGGATTACTTGGAAGGTCAAGGAGATGTTGGTGGAACAGAGGATACGATAAGATTATTGAAGAAGTTGGGTCCTTTAACCGGAGATATCTATCACAGATGGCTGAGGATTTGTGTTGCAACCGGAGCTTCAGTTTCTGAGGTTCTTGATCATATGAAAAAGGATGGTAATCTGCCAATGAAGAAACACACAAGATCCTTGAATCTAGGATTCTAGGCCTGGGTCATATCCTTTTGGAGCTCTTTGCATGAACAAGATTTTAAAGAATTCAGATCTAATTCTGTGTGGACCTCTCCCATGTTTTAAAATGTCATCTAATTACTGATTCAGTGCCCAGTCAATGGAAGATGTATGCCATCTTCCCTTATATATTGTAGTATTGTAGATGGAACCTTTTGTTAAGTCATTTGAATACCAGTTCACAAATTTTTCCAAAACCCAGTTAAATTCCAAACAATTGGTACACAATGCAAATGTAATTAAAACAAAATATTAAAACAGATTGAGATCCCCTACCCATCTTATTTTTGCTCATCTTTCAAGCATCCATTGACATGTGGCAAATAAGCAAAAGAATGGTTGAGATTGGCTTACTTCATTTTTTTTCTCTTTCTCCTAAAACTACACCATATGTTTCTTCTTTCCAAAAAGAAGTAAATTTGAAAAAGTAAATTAATAATTATTAATTTACTTCTTTTTTTTTTTCTCTTTTCCTTTTCCTTTATTTTTTTTCCTCTCTTTCTCCTGATTGATCCGTACCCTTTATTTTTAATCGTCTCTTTCCTTCAAAGTCAAATCCATTTCCAATGCTTCTTGTTTTAATATTTATTAGACATTATTTTTACAGATTTTATATAAACAAACAATCAGTGAGAAATTGAAAATTTTGTCAATTGGGTCTTGTTGTCTCAAAATTGGTCGGTTGATATTCAAAGATTTTACCTAATTTGCTCGAAGATTCACAATGATAACACAATTTATAGATGGATGAATGTTCTGGCACAGCGAAACATGCAACAAATTGATCTAAGATTTATCTCAGGCACATCATTGGAGTTGCCTCTTTGCATTGTAAATTGTGAATCGTTAGTCGATTTGAAGATATGTTTTGATCAATATAGTTTCCTGAAGCTGCCCGAATTTGTTGCTTGGACAGTTTGTTTCCAGTTGTCCTGTTTTGGAGAGTTTGATTATGTAATTGTAATTTCCACGATTTCAAGATTCTTGACATTGCTACTCTTAGATGTAAAAATAATGTCTAATAAATATTAAAACAAGAAGCATTGGAAATGTATTTGAATTTGAAGGAAAGAGATGAAAAAAAATAAAATAAAGGGTACTGATCAATCAGGAGAAAGAGAGGAAAAAAAATAAAGGACAAGGAAAAGAGAAAAAAAAAATGTAAATTAATAATTTTTTTGTTTGAAAGAAGAAACATACGGTGTAGTTTTAGGAGAAAGAGAAAAAAAAATGAAGTAAACCAATCTCAACCATTCTTTTACTTGTTTGCCACATGTCAATAGATGCTTGAAAGATGAACAAAAATAAAATGGTTAGGGGATCTCAATCCGTAAAGATAATATCATCTTTGTCCATTAAATCGTAAAGTGTGAGGGAAGACCTTTTCTCCGTAGTTAGAGTTGCTTTCTGAACCGTACTTCAATCAATGTTGCTAATTTTAAAATTTAAAATATAAAATTTAAAATTTAAAATTAAAAAAATAGTGATGTAAAATTGGATCTATACATGCACCAAAATTCATTGGCCTGAGCCTGAGGAATAGGCCCATTAATAAACAGGTTGGGACTTAGAAATCGCTAAACCCTTGTAAACCCTCAACTCGTTCAATTTCTTCTGCGGACTCTGAACAAAAATGGACAAGCTTTTTCGTCTTCGTCGACCGAATTCATGGTGTCGTTTAGGGGTTTCTAGGGTTTCCACGTTCTGTGGTGGGTTCTACACCTCCACTTCACATCCTGATCCAGCTGACACTATCTACCGTAGGATCTCAAAGGCCGGATATCCAACGAATTCAATGGCAGCGATCCTGGATCAGTGGCTCGAACAAGGAAGAGATCTCAAGCAGTCTGATCTCCAAGGCTTAGTCAAAATGCTCCGTAGGTACAACCGCTACGGCCACGCTCTTCAGGTTAACATTTCCTTATTACATTTTAGTCTATTTGACAAGTACCATCTATTACTTAGATTTTGATTTTGATTTGAATCAAATAAATATTGCTCTTCATTGTTTATTATTGAAATTTTGTATTCAATTTAGAACATATGCAACTTTAACTGGATCGATATTCAACTAAGCTGCCAACCTTTGATGAAAATTTGACTCGAAAATGGTTAAACAATATGCTCTTGAAGCTTGTCCTTCTTCGTTTTATTTAATTTAGGTATCAGAATGGATGAGTGACCAAAGGAATCACCAAGTGTCGCCCAGAGACATTGCAATTCGGTTGGATTTGATCTCAAGAGTTCATGGACTAGAACAAATGGAGAAGTATTTTAATGGTATTCCTGATGATTTGAGAGGTTTACAAGTTTATGGTGCGCTTTTAAACTGCTATGCATACCATAAATATTTGGAAAAAGCAGAGGCCCTAATGTTAAAGATGAGGGAGTTTGGGTTTCTAAAAACAACTCTGTCGTATAATGTAATGTTAAAGCTTTATTTTCAGCTGAGCAAAATTGAGAAACTAGAAATGTTATTGCAAGAGATGGAGCAAAACGGTATTAAACATGATAAATTCACTTGTAGCATTCAGTTGAATGCTTATGGTGCCACTGCCAATATAGAGGGAATGGAGAAACTTTTATCGAGGATGGCAGTTAATCCTGATCTCACCTTGGATTGGCATGTTTATGTTACTGCAGCTAAGTGGTACTTGAAAGCTGGTTTAATTGAAAAGGGTTTGACAATGGTGAGGAAATCAGAGCCTATCATTAGTGGTAAATCAAAACGGATTGCTTATGAAACTCTCCTTACTTTATATGCTACTGCTGGGGAAATAGATGAAGTATATCGTATGTGGAATTTGTGTAAGAATTTGGGGAAAGTCTACAACTCAAGTTATCTATGTATGATAAGCTCATTGATGAGGTTGGATGAAATTAATGGCGCCGAGATAATCTTTAAGGAGTGGGAATCTGAGCAGCAATTTTTTGATGCTCGGGTGCCGAATGTTATGATCAGTGCTTATTGCAGGAAGGGTCATTTGGAAAAGGCTGAAGCATATGTTGACAGGTTTGTAGAGAGTGGGAATGATCCCGATGCAACCACATGGGATCGTCTGGCAACTGGTTATCATGCTAACGGTCAGATGGCAAAGTCAGTGGAGGCAATGAAGAAAGCAATCTTGGCAGATCGACCTGGATGGAAGCCAAATACAATAACTTTAGCAGCAATTCTTGAGTATTTAAAACAACAGGATGATGTGGGAGCAGCAGAAGAGGAGTTTTTGAAGTTACTTCAAGAACGGGGTCATTCTTCCACCGGTATTAATGATAAATTAGGAAGTAATTTTAACAAGGAAACTCTTCATTTTGAAGCCATTGATGAGATGGAAAGAGAGGACACATTGGTTGATGGGGAGATGCATGAAATTATTAAAAATGAAAGTAGCAGCTGATTAGTTTTCTCTAGAATTAGGTAAATTATATGTCAATATTACTGAGTTCCAGGTACTGAATTTGACTTCTCTCTTGAATAATTTGAGCTTTTTTTTTCCTTCAAAATTGTAGCTATGTTATTTTATATGCAGAATATGACCAAAAGCAATATGAAAATTCAAATACTATCATTGAGTCATTTCTTCATAAAGAAAGCTGTTAATTTAGATGATCTCATGGCATCATATGCCTGCATAAATTACATGTCTTGCAAAGCTGGATGACATTGAGGGTGCTGAGAAGATCTTTGAGGAGTGGGAGTCACAGTGCAGCACCGTGTGTGAGAATCGGATACTGATTTGCCTTCTTATTGCTTATTGCATAGAGGGTCTTTTTGAAAAGGCAGAATCTGTCGTTAACAAGGCTCTGAAAGGCGGAAAACCTCATGCGAGTTTGTGGAACGTATTAGCTATGGGATATAAGGGAGGTAATCAAATGTCCAAGGCAGTTGAGATGTTGAAGTGGGCACTTTCAGTTGGAAAACAATGGTGGTCGCCAAATTCTGTAACTTTGGATTCCTGTCTGGATTACTCGGAAGGTCAAGGAGATGTTGGTGGTGCAGAGGATATGATAAGATTATTGAAGATGTTGGGTTCTTTAACCAGAGATATCTATCACAGATGGCCGAGGATTTGTGTTGCAGCCGGGGCCTCAGTTCTTGTATATCTGCCAGTGAAGAAACACACAAGATCCTTGAATCTAGGCCTGGCTCATAGCCTTTTGGAGCTCTTTGCATGAATAAAATTTTAAAGAGTTGATACTCAATGCGAATGTAATTAAAACAAAATATCAAAACTGACCAGATAAATGATATTAACAATCAGGTCCTTTGCTTCTTGCTTCAAGCTCTGATTGTGTAATCCTAATATCATCTTTCTCTGTTAAATCGTAAAGTGTGAGGAGAGACCTTTCCTATGTAATTGATACAGACTATAATCTCGTCGTATGACTCATATCCCGACACAGCCACAATGTTGCCAATTTTAAAAAATAAAATTAAAAATTAAAAAGGTAAAATTGGATCTATAGATGCATCGAAATTGATGGGCCTGAGGAATAGGCCCATTAATAAACAGGTTAGGATTTAGGAATCGCTAAACCCTTGTAAAACCCCTGAGTACCTGACTCGTTCAATTTCTTCCGACTCTGAAAAAAAAAATGGACAAGCTGCGTCTTCTTCGACCGAATTCATGGTGTCCTTTAGGCGTTTCTAGGGTTTCCACGTTCTGTTGTCGGTTCTATTCCTCCGCTTCACATCCTGATCCAACTGACACTATCTACCGTAGGATCTCAAGGGCCGGACATCCAACGAATTCAATGACAGCGATCCTCGAAGAGTGGGTCGAACAAGGAAGAGACCTCAAGAGGTCTGTTCTTCAAGGCTTAGTCAAACAGCTCCGTCAGTACAACCGCTCCGGCCACGCTCTCCAGGTTAATATTTCCTAACCATATTTTAGTCTAATTGCAAGTGCACCCGTATATTACTTTGATTTTGATTTTAATCAAATAAATATCGTTGTTCATTGTTTATTATTGAAATTTTGTATTCCATTTAGAACATACACAACTTTAACTGATTCGAAGGTGGTTAAACAATATGCTCTTGAAGCTTGTCCTTGTTCGTTTTATTTAATTTAGGTATCAGAATGGATGTTTGACCAAATGAATCACCCAGTATCGCCTGGAGATATTGCAATTCGGTTGGATTTAATCTCAAGAGTTCGTGGCCTAGAACAAGTGGAGAAATATTTTGATGGTATTCCTGATGATTTAAGAGGTTTTCAAGTTTATGGTGCCCTTTTACACTGCTATGCAGCCCATAAACATTTGGAAAAAGCAGAGGCCCTCATGCTAAAGATGAGGGAGTTGGGGTTTCTAAAAACATCGCTGGCATACAATGTAATGTTAAAGCTTTATTTTCAGCTGGGGAAAACTGAGAAACTAGAAATGTTATTGCAAGAGATGGAGCAAAACGGTATTAAACATGACAAATTCACTTTTAACATTCAGTTGAATGCTTATGGTTCCACTGCCGACATAGAGGGAATGGAGAAACTTTTATCAAAGATGGCAATTGATCCTGGTCTCACCTTGGATTGGCATGTTTATGTTATTGTGGCTAAGGGGTACTTGAAAACTGGTTTAATTGAAAAGGCTTTGACAATGCTTAGGAAATTGGAGCCTACAATTAGTGGTAAATCAAAACGGACTGCTTATGAAACTCTCCTTACTTTATATGCTACTGCTGGGGAAATAAGTGATGTATATCGTATGTGGAATTTGTTAAAGAATTTGGGAAAAGTCTACAACTCTGGTTATCTATGTATGATCAGCTCATTGATGAAGTTAGATGAAATTAATGGCGCTGAGAGGATCTTTAAGGAGTGGGAATCTGAGCTGGAATATTTTGATGCTCGGGTGCCAAATGTTATTATCAGTGCTTATTGCAGGAAGGGTCATTTGGAAAAGGCTGAAGCATATGTTAACGGGTTTATAGAGAGTGGGAAGGATCCTGATGCAACCACATGGGATCGTCTGGCAACTGGTTACCATGCTAACGGTCAGATGGCAAAGTCAGTGGAGGCAATGAAGAAAGCAATCTTGGCAGATCGACCTGGATGGACGCCAAATACAATGACTTTAGCAGCAATTCTTGAGTATTTAAAAGAACAGGATGATGTGGGAGCAGCAGAAGAGTTTTTGAAGTTACTTCAAGAACGGGGTCATTCTTCCACCGATATTTATGATAAATTAGGGAGTGATTTTAACAAGGAAACTCTTCGTTTTGAAGCCATTGCTCAGATGGAAAGAGAGGAACACATTGGTCGATGGAGAGACGCATGAAATTTTTGAAAATGAAAGTAGCAGTTAATTTTGTTTTTTTCCATAATTAGGTAAATTATCTATCAATATTACCGAGTTCCAGGTACTAAATTTGACTTCTCTCTTGAATAATTTATGTGCTTTTTTGTCTTCAAAATTGTAGCTATGTTATTTTATATGCAGAATATAACCAAAAGCAGTAAGAAAATTCAAATACTATTAATGAGTCCTTTCTTATAAAGAAAACTGTTAATTTAGATAAGGAGAGGATCTCATCTCATCGTATCAAATTTATCGGTTTTAACTTTTCAAGTTCTTAAGAGTCTATGATAATCAATTATTTCTAACTTTCGATGGTTGGTCTTTACGGTTAATGTTCATTTTAGTTATTTGTTCAATTTATTTTTAATTGATGATCATATACATATATTACATAAATTTGGTGCCTGGAGGCGGTAGAAAATGTGATTGAAGCAAAGAAATTACACGTCTATATTCTGGAACATTAAATTTTAGTTTTAGACTGGTCATTGGATTATATTATAGTAGGCACTGCAGCTCCAACTCTGATGAGCAGTTCATGAAGAAGATGCAACTGGTATTTAATTGATGTGATGGAGAAACAACTTTATTGTCATGAACCACTTTTTCAAATTATTAGATATTTTGTTTTAGGTGAAACAATAAAACTAATAATTAATGCTTAATAAAGTATTAAAATATCTTTAAAAAAAAAAAAATTAATCTCACCTTGCATTGGCATGTTTATGTTACTGCAGCTAAGTGGTACTTGAAAGCTGGTTTAATTGAAAAGGGTTTGACAATAGTGAGGAAATCAGAGCCTACCATTAGTGTTAAATCAAAACGGATTGCTTATGAAACTCTCCTTACTTTATATGCTACTGCTGGGGAAATAGATGAAGTATATCGTATGTGGAATTTGTGTAAGAATTTGGGGAAAGTCTACAACTCAAGTTATCTATGTATGATAAGCTCATTGATGAGGTTGGATGAAATTAATGGCGCCGAGATGATCTTTAAGGAGTGGGAATCTGAGCAGCAATTTTTTGATGCTCGGGTGCCAAATGTTATGATCAGTGCTTATTGCAGGAAGGGTCAATTGGAAAAGGCTGAAGCATATGTTGACAGGTTTGTAAAGAGTGGGAATGATCCCGATGCAACCACATGGGATCGTCTGGCAACTGGTTATCATGCTAACGGTCAGATGGCAAAGTCAGTGGAGGCAATGAAGAAAGCAATCTTGGCAGATCGACCTGGATGGAAGCCAAATACAATTACTTTAGCAGCAATTCTTGAGTATTTAAAACAACAGGATGATGTGGGAGCAGCAGAAGAGGAGTTTTTGAAGTTAATTCAAGAACGGGGTCATTCTTCCACCGGTATTAATGATAAATTAGGAATTAATTTTAACAAGGAAACTCTTCGTTTTGAAGCCATTGATCAGATGGAAAGAGATGACGCATTGGTTGATGGGGAGATGCATGGTATTATTAAAAATGAAAGTAGCAGCTGATTTGTTTTCTCTAGAATTAGGTAAATTATCTGTCAATATTACCGAGTTCCAGACTTACAGGTACTGAATTTGACTTCTCTCTTGAATAATCTGAGCTTTTTTTTTCCTTAAACATTGTAGCTATGTTATTTTATATGCAGAATATGACCAAAAGCAATATGAAAATTCAAATACTATCATTGAGTCATTTCTTCATAAAGAAAGCTGTTAATTTAGATGATCTCATGGCATCATATGCCTGCATAAATTACATGTCTTGCAAAGCTGGATGACATTGAGGGTGCTGAGAAGATCTTTGAGAGTGGGAGTCACAGTGCAGCACCGTGTGTGAGAATCGGATACTGATTTGCCTTCTTATTGCTTATTGCAGAGAGGGTCTTTTTGAAAAGGCAGAATCTGTCGTTAACAAGGCTCTGAAAGGTGGAAAACCTCATGCGAGTTTGCGGAACGTGTTAGCTATGGGATATAAGAGAGAGAATCATATGTCCAAGGCAGTTGAGATGTTGAAGTGGGCACTTGCAGTTGGAAAACAATGGTGGTCGCCAAATTCTGTAACTTTGGATTCCTGTCTGGATTACTTTGGAGGTCAAGGAGATGTTGGTGGAGCAGAGGATATGATAAGATTATTGAAGAAGTTGGGTCCTTTAACCAGAGATATCTATCACAGATGGCCGAGGATTTGTGTTGCAGCCGGGGCTTCAGTTTCTGAGGTTCTTGTATATCTGCCAGTGAAGAAACACACAAGATCCTTGAATCTAGGCCTGGCTCGTAGCCTTTTGGAGCTCTTTGCATGAATAAGATTTTCAAGAGTTGATACTCAATGCAAATGTAATTAAAACTGACCAGATAAATGATGTTAACAATCAGGTCTTTTGCTTCTTGCTTCAAACTTTGATAGTGTAAACATAATATCATCTTTCTCCTTTAAATCGTAAAGTGTAAGGAGAGAACTTTTCTATGTAACTGGAGTTGCTTTCCAAACTGTACATATAGAGTAATCTCGTCATATCCCGACATGGCTACAGTGTTGCCAATTTAAAAAAATAGTGAGGTAAAATTGGATCTACACAAAATTGATGGCCTGAGGAATAGGCCCATTAATAAACAGGTTAGGATTTAGGAATCGCTAAACCCTTGTAAAACCCCTGACTCGTTCAATTTCTTCCGACTCTGAAACAAAAATGGACAAGCTGCGTCTTCTTCGATCGAATTCATGGTGTCGTTTAGGGGTTTCTAGGGTTTCCACGTTCTGTGGTCGGTTCTATTCCTCCGATTCACATCCTGATCCAACTGACACTCTCTACCGTAGGATCTCAACGGCCGGACATCCAACGAATTCAATGACAGCGATCCTCGAAGAGTGGGTCGAACAAGGAAGAGACATCAAGCGGTCTGATCTTCAAGGCTTAGTCAAACTGCTCCGTAAGTACAACCGCTCCGGCCACGCTCTCCAGGTTAATATTTCCTAACCACATTTTAGTCTACTTGCAAGTGCAACCATATATTACTTTGATTTTATCGTTCTTCATTGTTTATTATTGAAATTTTGTATTCCATTTACAACATACGCAACTTTAACTGATTCGAAAGTGGTTAAACAATATGCTCTTGAAGCTTGTCCTTGTTCGTTTTATTAATTTAGGTATCAGAATGGATGGGTGACCAAATGAATCACCAAGTATCGCCTGGAGATATTGCAATTCGGTTGGATTTAATCTTGAGAGTTCATGGCCTAGAACAAGTGGAGAAATATTTTGATGGTATTCCTGATGATTTAAGAGGTTTTCAAGTTTATGGCGCCCTTTTACACTGCTATGCAGCCCATAAACATTTGGAAAAAGCAGAGGCCCTCATGCTAAAGATGAGGGAGTTGGGGTTTCTAAAAACATCGCTGGCATACAATGTAATGTTAAAGCTTTATTTTCAGCTGGGGAAAACTGAGAAACTAGAAATGTTATTGCAAGAGATGGAGCAAAATGGTATTAAACATGACAAATTCACTTTTAACATTCTGTTGAATGCTTATGGTGCCACTGCCGACATAGAGGAAATGGAGAAACTTTTATCAAAGATGGCAGTTGATCCTGGTCTCACCTTGGATTGGCATGTTTATGTTATTGTAGCTAACTGGTACTTGAAAACTGGTTTAATTGAAAAGGGTTTGACAATGCTTAGGAAATCGGAGCCTACAATTAGTGGTAAATCAAAACGGATTGCTTATGAAACTCTCCTTACTTTATATGCTACTGCTGGGGAAATAAGTGATGTATATCGTATGTGGAATTTGTTAAAGAATTTGGGAAAAGTCTACAACTCTGGTTATCTATCTATGATCAGCTCATTGATGAAGTTGGATGAAATTAATGGCGCTGAGAGGATCTTTAAGGAGTGGGAATCTGAGCTGGAATATTTTGATGCCCGGGTGCCAAATGTTATTATCAGTGCTTATTGCAGGAAGGGTCATTTGGAAAAGGCTGAAGCATATGTTAACGGGTTTATAGAGAGTGGGAGGAATCCTGATGCAACCACATGGGATCGTCTGGCAACTGGTTACCATGATAACGGTCAGATGGAAAAGTCAGTGGAGGCAATGAAGAAAGCAATCTTGGCAGATCGACCTGGATGGACGCCAAATACAATGACTTTAGCAGCAATTCTTGAGTATTTAAAACAACAGGATGATGTGGGAGCAGCAGAAGAGTTTTTGAAGTTACTTCAAGAACGGGGTCATTCTTCCACCGATATTTATGATAAATTAGGGAGTGATTTTAACAAGGAAACTCTTCGTTTTGAAGCCATTGCTCAGATGGAAAGAGAGGAACACATTGGTCGATGGAGAGACACATGAAATTTTTGAAAATGAAAGCAGCAGTTGATTTTGTTTTTTTCCATAATTAGGTAAATTATCTACCAATATTACCGAGTTCCAGGTACTAAATTTGACTTCTCTCTTGAATAATTTATGAGCTCTTTTGCCTTCAAAATTGTAGCTATGCTATTTTATATGCAGAATATAACCAAAAGCAGTAAGAAAATTCAAATACTATTAATGAGTCCTTTCTTATAAAGAAAACTGTTAATTTAGACAAGGAGAGGATCTCATCTTATCATATCAAATTTATCGGTTTTAACTTTTCAAGTTCTTAAGAGTCTATGATAATCAATTATTTCTAACTTTCGATGGTTGGTCTTTATTTTAGTTATTTGTTCAATTTATTTTTAATTGATGATCATATACATATATTACATAAATTTGGTGCCTGGAGGCAGTAGAAAATGTGATTGAAGCAAAGAAATTACAGGTCTATATTCTGGAACATTAAATTTTAGTTTTAGACTGGTCGTTGGATTATATTATAGTAGGCACTGCAGCTCCAACTCTGATGAGCAGTTCATGAAGAAGATGCAACTGGGATTTAATTGATGTGATGGAGAAACAACTTTATTGTCAAGAACCACTTTTTCAAATTATTAGATACGTTGTTTTAGGTGAAACAATAAAACTAATAATTAATGCTTAATAAAATATTAAAATATCTTCAACAAAAAAAAAAAAAAAATTAACAAATTTCTACGATCACTCTTAGCCAGTTGACTGGCATTAGAGATTCCAATCTCGAGAACTTGCTAAGAGTGATTGGTGAATTATTCATTAATTATTTTGTTAAGATGATGAAGGATTCACTTTCTTGTATTATGTTTTTATTGAATTTAAAATGAATTATTATATGAAAGATAATGCTAATGAAGAAAAGCTGTCCTTGTAACTTGTATAAGAAGCTCCTGACAATTGCCCCAACTTGCAACAGCAAATGAGCTTGTTTATTACATAACTTTATATTATCATTGTCAGAAGAAAATCTTCATTCCTAAGGCTTTGATGCTCAATTAAATTGGAAGTAATTGCACAAACGTTCCCTGACTTTAGGTCTAATTACACGCATATGGACTTTTTACCAAATAGTACACAAATATCCCCTATTGTCAGTTGACTTCTATCCAAACTAACTGTTGATCAAATTTTTAGTATTAAAAATCCAAAATACCCTTAGTTACTTATTTATACTTTATTTTGTTCCCCTTAAAATAAAATAGAATAAATTATATAAAGATGCAAATAAAAAACTTTTAATTATATATTTTTCAAACAAATTTTAAAAGATAAATATATAAAACAAAAAATTTAGACTTAAAAAAAATTAGAAAAAGGAATAAAAGAAAATTTTTAAGAAAAAAAATGAAGAACAGATCTCAAATATGCCATTGCTGGGACTTAGATCCACAATCATGAAAAACAAAATTAAATTTTAAGTTTTTGACATTAAAATGCAATCATTATTTTATTTTTTATTTTTGGACAATAAAATACAATCATTATTGATGATTCATAAATCAACAAACCACAATTATATTTAATTTTCAACCATCAATAGGATTTCATTCAAGCCATAAGATTTTTAGCAATAAATGAGATTCCACAATTATATTCAATTTATTTTATTTTATTTTAAGGGAAAAAAAGTATAAATAAGTAACTAAGGGTATTTTGGACTTTTAATACTAAAAATTTGGTCAACAGTTAGTTTGAATAGAAGTCAACTGACGGTAGGGGATGTTTGTGTAATATTTGGTAAAAGTCCATATGCGTGTAATTAGGCCTAAGTTCAGGGGACGTTTGTGCAATTACTCCATTAAATTGTTTTGAAAGGTATTATTGCTTTTGCAGTGACCCTTCGGGCCAGTTTGGTATTGCTTTTAAAAAATTAAAATCAGATTATTTTATAATTTTAATATACAATGATGTTTAGTAAAACTTTAAGAAAGTGATTAACTGATAATCTAGCAAGTTTTAGCAGTAATTTTAAGAAGTAGATAGGGGTTACTTTTTGAAAATAATTATAGAATAATCTATTTCTGCATCTAATGAATCTTTTTAAATATCATTATTATCCTTATGAAATCTAGTTAAAATCATTTATATACCCTATTTCATCATTTATAAATATTGATTTAATTTATAAAATCTTTTAAAAATATTATTGATTTAATATTTTACCAAACTCATGTATATTTTAATCATCGTAACTAATTTCAGCACTTTGCAATAAAATTACCAAATATATGTATATTACTTTTGAACTATACAATAGTTTTAAAAATACAATTAACCAAACATCTGCTGATTAACTTCACAGTTGATTCCTTCAACACTGCTAACAATAATTATTATAAAAGTTACAGTAATACCAAACTGGCCATTCCGCTATGTAACTTAGATTGTATGTCATTCCTCTATATAACTTAGATTGTACATCATTTTGCCACCGATGCTGTGTCAGATATAGAAAACTAGTTTATGATTTTATTAAATCACTAGAAAATGAAGAAAGATAAAGATAAGATTGGATAGGCAAGTCAAATGTGACAGAAAATGAGAGGCTAGCTACCCAACCCAACCATGAAACAACCGTGCATGCATCCAAGTTCCCACTTACTTAAATAATTTCACATTTCACTTTATCTTTGTGGGAATTGATTCATTGAGGTCTACAATGTGCAAAACCAATCAGTCTGGTCCACTCTAGGGTGATCATACATTTAATTTTTATCAACAATCATTCAATCATGAAGTTGATATGTATATATATTATATAGATAAAGAGTTCAAAAAACCCACCATCTACAAGTCTCAAGAGTGCAAATAAGAAAAGTTTTTTGTCATTTTTACAGCTAAGTAATGTAACCAAAATGGTATTTGCTTGCAACACCTAACACGTATGTAGAAAAAGCAAAGAAAACAAACACTGGTCACTTAAAATGAAAGAGAGCCAGCGGCAAGTCTTGGACAAAATAGAGGGCAGCAGCCTCTGTTGTCCACTTCTCTAGTGTTTCTTGGAGGCGTCAAAGTTGAAAGAGACAGCCAAACTAAGACCATCTCCAATCCATTGCATCAATTTGTTGCAAACTTTGTAGTAAAAGGAAGCAACTTCCACCTCCCATCTCCAATCCATTGTATCAAATCTTACTCTAAAAAAAATATTCTCTTACACATTCCCTCTCAGCTAATCAAAAAGAATGAAAAAATACAAAAAATACAAAAAATACAAAACAATGAAACAAAGTAGCGCTCAATTGAAAGTTGCACTTGATTTGGCGCAAGGACAAGGACTGCTGCAATCTGGCGCAACAAATGGCGCATGCGTTGGAGAGAAATTTTACTGCGAAATGGAGATTGACGCCACCGGTTGGAGATGCCCAAAGTCTAAATGAAACTACTTTTTACAACTTGTCTACTTTGAATTGCCATGCCTTGATATTGATGGCTTGATTTTAAATTATTACTTGGTAAGAATTTTTGCACACAAACATTGAAATCTAAGTCTCTCACACAACCTTTCAAAGCAAACCAAAACACAATTTTGCAATGTTTATCAGAAAGCTATTTCGTAAAAAGCTGAAAACAAGACTCATTATAATTTACATACATCGTCTAATACTCGGCCTAACGCCTGTATTCCGGTGAAAATGATTTTTACAGGTGTATAATTTGACTAGGAGGAACGGGAAATTGTATCAGAATAGAAGAAGACACAAAATCATACAACATAAAAGGAAAAAACATATTCTGTTAAGCGACTTATCGGCCTGCATTACGTGCCTTCTGATCCTAGGACTAGTGCTCGCAGCTAGATTATAAGTGTTCGGATACGTGTATGTATTAGTTATCGGATTCCCAAACAGCCTGGAGTAAACCATTTCCCCAAACATTGGATCAAACGCGTTTGTTGTTGTGCCACCTGGGCTAGACATTGGTGATGCAAGATAACTGCCCGGTTGAGAGTAGTACAGATGATGAGGTTGTGGATGATTGCGATTGTGAGACTGTGGCGTTAAGCGCGGACTCATGGTGTAACCAGGCGATCTTGGTGAGTCAACCCCACAAACAGGTCCAAGTGGTCTCCTTGGTATGACAATACCAAGATGAGGAGCCTTCCCATTCGAGGGCTTCATGGTCTTGCCCCGTCCATAGAGAGGAACGAGGGTGTCCGGAGAAACTTCAGCTTTGCATACAGGACATTGCTGCTGTTTCTGGTCTTGGTCTTCGATAGAGCTGCTCTGGATATTAAGCCACTTGTAGATGCAGGGCCAGCAGTATAGGTGCCCGCAAAGTGTTACAACGGGTTCTTGCACACAGTCTAGGCAGATATTGCAATCGAAACCACCAGGAGGACTATCATCAGACTCTGCAACTGCATCGGTCGCAGATTTCCACTTCTTAACCGAAGATTTATCTCCTCTGCCGAAATCATTTTGAGCTACAGACTCTTCAAAGTACTGTTCCATTTCCATATTATCTGTTCCAAAGGAGCTTCCTTTCCACCTCTCAATTCTGAAAATGAAATGCATAACATCAGATCAAAATCATATTAAAGAAAGAACAGAAGCAAAGCTTATCTAACAGGAATCAGACGACAATAACTTTGCAACGAAGCATCACCGTGCAAAACACGTTTTTTTTCGAAAACAAGAGGGGCCAAGGGCAAAACAACAGTGGTCCCCTTCCATACCACCACTGGCATACATGGGTCCTTTTTTCATTTCCAATCAATTTAAAAATAAAATCATACATGAAGACAAGTTGTTGCCTAGAACCAGTAATAAAATAATTTGTAAGAAAATAAAATAGTCCTATATCATAGACCTTCTAGAAGGTGTTACAGCACAGGATTTTAAAAAAAAGATTTCACCTAGATAAGTTGAATCAGAACAAGATACATAAATAAAAACTTGGGAACACAGATCTGACTAATTATGTATAAACAACAAATCTCCAACCTTAACCTCCCTAGAAGTAAAACATTGAATGGTAACCAAAGAACTTTGTAAACACAATTCAGAGTAAAATGGTACCTCAAAATTTCACCAGACCAGATTTCACAAAAGCTACTGTGATAGGTTTTATGTGATCAACCTCCATTCAACTAAATTATATTATAGATTAGTGAAAAAGTAAACAAGAAGAAGAAGCTAAGAACAAAAACCTTTGGTTGTCTCTGTGTAATATCAAGGAATGATATTCCAATCCCAACTAAAATTCCTAAAGCCTGGTATGGGTGGTTCAATTTACAGTAAAGCTTTATTTAAATGGCCTCCATCACAAGTCATCCATTGAATAACTTTAAACAAAGCTCACAGATTTGTCCACTTGAATCTAAAGTTAAGGATATATATATTATAAACAATCAAAAAGCTTCTAAATATAGGCAGAAAAACAAGAAAAGCAACTCAAGTTGTCTAATTTGATTTGAACATAGAACATGGGGTGGTGAGTCTTGAGTCTGTAACTGCTAAAGCAATTTAAAAGATGACCAAAAATGAAAAAGGCTGGCAGCAGAAATAAGACGAGCATATTTAGTAAGCTCCTTAAAATCAGGCTTTACTTTTTAACGCAGATAGCACTCAAAGTTGTATTTGATTCCAAGAAAAAAAAAATCCTGTTTTCAATGCTCTAAATCTCATAAAACTACAACCTATAAAATTATTAGTCTTCACAGAAAAAGAACTTGAACAAAACAAAAAAAACAAAAAAAACTTTATAGATAAAAACGAGTGATCTCTTCGACAAATAACAGAAACCAGAAATCAGCAAAGAAATCACAGACTCCTTTCCCGCTACATTGAATTCGAGACAAAAAAACATTAACAAATAACAAAAGATTAATCAAACCCGAGATCCAAAACCTCAATAGGATATGAGAAAGCATACCCAGAAAACACAAAACAGTTAAAGGCTTGTGTCTGACAGAGCTCTGCCCCTGTAAATTGGTCACTTCTTTTTGCTTGGTTTCACAGTTTTAAACGGCTTAAAAAAGATACACGGAGAGAGAGAGAGAGAACGAAGAGATAAGGAGATTTTTCTAACGTGGTAATGGATATATCATATATCTTGGAATTGCCGATAAATGAGAGAGAAAGAATTGTAATTGAGAGCTATCATCGCAGTGGCTGCAATTTATATACATACAGAGAGAGAGGAGAGAGAGAGGATTTATTTTATTTTTATTTTTTTTTAGTACGCAGAAGCTCGGTGAGTTCTTCGCTTCACGCGCTGACGTGGCTACCACGGTGTGCACAGTGCGCGCCGGTTCTGGAGCTTCCTCATTAACTAATTTTTAAAGTTGTCTATTCTTTTTCTTTTTTTATTTTCTTTTTTATCTCCTATAAATAATAAATCAATTTAAAAACACCATTAGTGTTCCTCACTTATAATTTAGAGATTTATAAATTTCATAACAATAATTAATAAATTTAATTTTGGGCCTGACTCTTTATTTTTTATTATTGTTATCCCTTGGAAATATATTTACGAGACGATTTTACAGTTTTTTTAGTTGTAGCATTAGCAGTAGAAAATTGTTATACAAGAGCATATTTACTAATCAAAAATAAAAATAAAAGAAATCAATTTCTATTTTTTTTCTTTTAAAAAAAAACCTAAATTCTTATATTCGATAGGTAACTTAATTTATAATTACATAATTTGATTGTCACCGGTTTTATTAACCTCTGGGGCGTGCTGGTAGATGGACGAGCTTGAGATTTGAACAATAACTCCCAAATCAGCGGCTCGAATCTTAGCAATGGAAAAAAAAAACTTCAAAAAAAAAAAATATCAGGTCCAAATAGGTGGATAGATAGATATTGACAAAAAAAAAAAAAAAAAAAAAAAAAAAAAAAAAAAAAAAAAAAAAAATTTAGTAAATAAGATCACAACTTATGAATTAAATTCATTTTTGATATAAGAAAACACTAATGCTAGACAACTCCAAAATTTAGCCCAAATTTCAACCCAAATGATATGACAATTGATTTTTTCATTAACCATATCATCTAATGTTGTTTGTGGTGATGACAACTCACTCGCCACATCATTTGGGTTAATTATTTGTGTTATATAGCATTACTCATAAGAAAAATAAACAAATACTTTTGGGAATTTCTGTTTTTATTATAAACTGTGAAAATATATAATTAATATTCAATCTATTTAGGTGGTGAAACTGAAATGTGAACAAAAGACTTCTAAAATGGTGCATTTGTCCAAGTCAGATATGATCAGACAAAAATAAACACTAAAATTATCAGATCAGATCAATAAATTTATAATTTTGATTTTTTACAGCATATATAATCTTAATAAGATTTTAGATTATTGTAAAACTCAATCGGATCCCATTACAAAGATCCCGCCATAGATATAAAAAATAAGGACTTATGTTTCAGTGTCCACTTGAATTGCTTGGGGTCTTGGGCTACCCCGCCATTCTGATTTGGAATTTTCTCTACTTTTGTTTTTGTGTTTTTATTTTTTTTGAAATCTCTTTGGAATTTGAAAATTCCGAATCTATTTTCTTTGGGCGGTGAGTTGTTGTTGAAATGAATTATTATATTATATTTTTAAAGTCTAAAACTTTCACATGGAATGAGAAAAATCCAATTTTCTAGAATCAATTATTATAATAAATATTAATAATCAAGTACACGTGATTCTAGATTTTTCATCGAATACAAGTTTTCTAGTTATAGTCCCACACCGCAATCAAATCCCGCATTAAGCATGATCAGTAAACTAATTAATAAAAAGGAGTTGATTTTAAACTGTGTTGTGACTTGGTGATACTTTCAATACTTACCAAACCTTAATTAAACTTCATTAATTATTATAAATATTTTACACGTCTTTTTAAAGCTTTCAACAAATTTATATATATATATTCTTATAAATTACGTATATATTTCCTTCATTACGAAACATGAATGCATGGAAAATGATGAGTGTAACATGCAATATTGGCAGCAGCAAGCAAGCAAGCAAATTGCATGTCTTTTATAGTTTTCTTAACTGCTAAGTTATTGCCAATTCATAAAAATAATAGGTTGAGTTCACTTCTCCTTTTGCTTCAATTGTCTCATCAAGCAATTATCAATCACGTCGTGCTGCTTCAAGCCTTCCTTCCTATAATCCTATTCATTAAATAAGGTGGTAAATATTTTGTTCCACCTATATATAGGCTATACATACTACTATATGTCTATACCTATAAGATAGTATTATTCTCATCTTGTCAGATTTACATCTGTCGATTTTTAATATTTATTTAATTTAACGTTACAAAATGATGATCCTAAATTATTAAATTTTTTTTTTAAAAAAAAAAGCTATCCTAAATAGAGAATTATTATATAAAGGAAATTCTAAGAACAAGCATTTCAGCTTACATCTTTTTGTATCGTCGACAACATAAAAATAATCGGAGCAACTGGAGTTGGATGTTTCAACTACAAAATATTGTGTAGTTTTGTCCACTGTACCTCCAACTAATACTAATTAAGAAATTAACAACCGATGGAAAGCAAAGTAAATTAATTTATAAAGGGCCGGCAAATAATTTGATAATATATATATATATATATATATATATATATATATATATATAATATTAGCAGTGATCATTAGGTGAGATAATGTTTAATTTAATTAAACAAATGTTTTTTTTTTTAACGGTATCTATCTATCCATATATCCAGCTAATGTATTTTGTTTCGAAATCATTTGCATAAACCTCAAGCTCGTCTATTTACCAGCTAAGCTACGCCCATAAAGACAATTAAACAAATGTTAACTGTGCTAATTAGGTGTAAGTTAAGGAATGGCTTGATTAATATACATTCTTTATATAGTTGCATTATTAAAATAACTCCTTTTTTTTTTTTCATTTCATTTTTCTTCTCTAACAAGAAATCAGTTGTAACTTGTAAGTTATTGTACTTGTATGTGTTAAAGGATAAACAACGAATCAAAGCATATTGATATGGTGCTTGTTAAACAATTGACTTAATCGAAAATTAAATATTAATGGTTGATATGATAATTCCACGCTTGTGATTGGTTGGATATTCATGAAAACCTGGAGCCGTCCACTGTATGTCCAGGCTCCAGGCAGCATCTTATAAGCTAACAATATCTTTTGGGAAATTGCTTGGGTAATTAATTAAATCGGATAACACTGAATCAAAGTATTAACGTTGTACTTGTACATTAATTTTGATTTAGGAATTTTGATTTCACGAGAAGCAAAACCACTGAAACCGTTAGATGCAGTAGTAGCTTGTCAGGTCTCGAAGGGATAAAAAGTCAAAATAGTAACGGAAAATAAGAAAGATATGTCAAAGCCACGTAGACATGGAGCACCGCCACCGTCACACGTGTATCCACGTATATGGTTGTCTGGTTGACTAATTTCGATAAGGTTCTTTAATTTATTTTTATTTTTTAGTTTCATTTTACATTTTTTATTTAAATTCAAACCCTAAAACGAAGGTGATACAAAACTCATCATGTTTATTTAAATTCAAAACCCTAAAAGGAAGTTAATGAAAATATAATATACATATTCTCTTTGGATACTTGGATTGCACTCAAGTTCTTTGATATCATTTTATCGACTAACCTAATTAATTAGTTCAAAACTTTTGTTAAAAATCCTCTTTAATTATAATGTATCAAATTATTTATAATTCACAGTGTCACATTATTTATAACAAATTTTGGACAAGATGATAAAACCAAGAGATCTATCAAATTTGGACATCAATTAATTTTATTCATTTGGATCATCATCAAATTCAAATACTCAGTTAAATGGTTGATAAAATAAAAAATAAAAATAAATAAGTAATCAATTTATTATGTTTAGTTTTTAATTGAGGGGAATGGAAATTGATTTTGAGACTTCAAAATTAGTGTCTAGTTTTAATAATGTCATACTTAAATAAATAAATAAATAAATAAAAGATTTGTGTTGTCATTTTTCAGTTTTTGGGTTGAAATTCTAGAAAGCAATGGGACCTCAATAAATTTATAAAATTCAGACAACAGCATCCAGGTGTTTGGACGGTCCACAATTAAAGCAATTCAAGAAAAATCGTCATCTTCAACTATATATTTATTTATTTTAAAATTTCTATAATTTGGTCGCCCCCCATTCTTGACAATAAACCCTGAAAAATATTGTTCTGATATTAAATGTTAACTATTATCATCCAAAATTCTGGCGATGGAATCAATTGGTTATCATTTTTCAAGTATAAAATAATTCCAGTAGGTATTGAGAAATCAAACGTTGATTATTCAAGCAATAGGTTAACAAATATCTTTTTGATTAATTATTTTTTTTAGGTTAGTTTTAAATTTTAATGTTGCTTTCAAGAAAATTAAGCAATGCCATCATGTGTCATGATCTACTGATAGTTTGTTTTGCCAATTGGCAGTGAAGGTGGCAAACAGATGAATGGTATCATCAATCTCTTTCACTTTTTACAAGTGGTTGCGAATTTCCCAGGATATTGTGACATGTTATTATTTAAAATATATATAAAAAATATATAAAAAAATATAAAAAAACGTAAGGAGTAACACATCTTTAGCTTCAACCTTATCAGCCACGTTAGTTTGAGGGGTCTTGTAATTATTTGATTAGAAGTTGAAAGCACGATTTGGGCATGTTAATTGATATATAATTTCAACTCATAAGCAGTAGATTCAACTTTTGCTTTTCGATTCTTTCAATAATTCCAAAC
The DNA here is from genome assembly GCA_030490815.1 of Acer saccharum. Taxonomy (NCBI): domain Eukaryota; kingdom Viridiplantae; phylum Streptophyta; class Magnoliopsida; order Sapindales; family Sapindaceae; genus Acer; species Acer saccharum. Next base: position 35,568,872 of record CM059874.1, on the reverse strand, counting down.
TTTTCCGGGTTTTATTGGGGAGGGATGACCCCTAGCTCTTATCTTCAAATTCATGTCTGATAAGAAGATTTCAACTTTAATAATTATTCAATTTAATTGTATTGTGTTAGATAATTATTGTCCAATAGTTTTGTACTGTATTTAAATTTGTATTCAGTATTTTTGTTTCAAGTATTATATTCAATTTTAACACTCACCTAACCTGTTAGCTAGGTTAAGGGATCCGTTGAAAACGGTATGAATCTACCGAGATTAAAGTTTTAAATAGTACATGTTTGATTAGAGGATCGAGGATCTGCACTATCATCTATACTAAGAGGTAGTGGGTGAATCAAAACATCATGTAGAAGAAGACATCACAATTAAAGATTAATCAACTCACCACCATAATGTATACATTACATGTCAACATCTTCTAGATATTATATATAAAAATATATTCCTTCAGCTTATCTTGATAACATTCTTTCCAAAAAAACAAAAAAAACAAAAAAAAAAAAGGCTGACTTGGCACTGATGTTGCCTTAACTTTATCAAGTGGAAACATACTCGATCCACAAATCATTTATTATCCTTTCAAAGTTTTGTAGTCGTGGGAAGATATGAATGATTGTTCATAGTATACATTGTATACAGACGTGAACGTGAACGGCTTACCACTAAATCATGTCAATTTCCATTAAGAAGCATTTGTCTTATTATATAAACTTGTATTTTTGTAGATTTGAAGTTTTATTTGAGTGTATTTAAAGTTTAGGATTTTGGTTGGTAAAAAAGAAAATGAAAGAAAACCCTCATCAATTGTTAATAAACTTGATGTGTTACAAAAAAAATTTGAACTTCTAGAAATAGATAAAATCAACATAGGAATTCGGCCTTGAATATGCAGCCACATTTTCTAAGTTACATCATCAGTTTCAAAACTTGCGAGTGTTTTGTATTACGTTGAATTTTCTTGGTTCTCATAATCTCATCTTCTGGAAAAATAAAAATAAAAAATTGAAGGGAGAGAAAATTACAAACACTCATAACGTCTATTCATTCCAGACATCAGGGGCATATGGGACTCGAGAGTCAACAAAGGTCACACATAATCTACACAAATAATCTCTAATTTTCAGGTCCAACCATCAAAATTCTGAAATGACGCATCATGACACCATAAAGTATAAAAATTAAGGATGACAATTTGACCCGTAAAGTGGGAAACAGTATCCGTTTTGGATCCATTATTTATTATTGAAATCTTAGGCCCATAATGTACCATTGAATTTTCTCAACGAACTCTATAATAATAAATTGATACGTTGTGAGATGTTGAAGTTTTCCCATATTCGATCGTTATTGTTTTAAGATTTGTCAATAACTCAATTTATCGGATAACTTATTGTTACTTTTGATTTTTATTAATAAAAAGAGTGACAATATTTGCACCCCTTAAAAACAGTATGTACACCCTAAATTAGTATTTTTTTTAAAATACAATAATACCCTTGAGTAAAATTACTAAGATGATTAATTGTTTGTTAGTATACCCATCAATAATTATTAATTAGTTTCCTATTTTAATCTTTTGTAAAAAAAAAAAAAATTCCTATTAATGGTTTGATATTAACATATATCATAAAACTCTTTCCATTTTAATAAACCCTAGATTCTCTTTTACATATATTTTCAGTTTCTTTTAAGGAAATACAAATTAATTGCTAAGTATGGAAAATAAATCAAAATCATGAGACAAATTTGGTTGTGAAAAAGTAAAGTTTTAAATTAATTTTTATTAAAAGAACAAAATCATTATGTATATAAACGGACTTTTAAATTAACTATATTATCTATATTTTTTTTATTTATTTCAACCACACTTTAGACTTTTTATTTATTTATCAATATTATATGTTTTTTTTTTTTTTTTTGTCAAAAATAAATAAATAGATGTTCTTCAATTTCATCGGACAACTATTTTTTATTTATTTATCATTTAACACATATCTACTTCCACATCACTTGGGACATGACATAAATCTTGCATCCATATAACTCTCTCAAGCAGAGAGTGGTTCTCCAATTAAAAAATATATATATATATATCTTAAAATAGAGTTTTAACGAAAAATGGAGTTTGATTTTGAAAAAACCAAGAAGAGAAAAGAAGTAGGGAAGAGAAAGAATAGTAAAAGAATTAAAGGTAACAACAAGGTTAGAAATAATAATAAAGTTGATTAAATAACATAATAATAGTCATAGGTGGTGTGTATTTACAAAAATACAATATAGTATATTTAAAGAAAGAGTGTTTTTGGCATTAAATGAAGTTTATTTACAAATTAGAGATTTTTTTTTTAAATTTGAGGGACGTGATTACGAAAGGATACAATCTAGTCACTAGTGAGTGTCATTATCACCACTCTAATAAAAAATCATTCATTTGAGCAAATTCTTACTGTGATTCCTGGGCCTACAAAGAACTTGATTACATTGAATTAACCTAAACAACTTTGAATAGAATTGAAAAATGGTTTTCTTTGCACCAATTTTCCAAATTAAAAACAAAAGTTTTTTCACGTAATCTAGAAGGATGAAGAAGAAGTGGTCAAAAACACGAAGTTGAATAATACACTAAAATCAGTGATAGGTGGTTTGAGATTTGTCCACTTTTGGTCCGTGCACGAGTCTAGTGTTTGAACTCCAATTTTTCTTACCAAACAAACAGCGACAGGATTCTAGAGTTATTTTGTTCATGTCTTCATTCAACTAGTGGGCAACGAATTTTCAAACAAAGCTGCTGCTTATTGTTCGAGTTGTTGAAACATGTGATACACTAATGACAGTGCATCCAAAATTATACAGAAAGGTGAAAAGAAAAACCATCCTCGCAACAGTGAGAACATAGAACTGTGTAAAATCCCGCAACCGGATTTCATTCCTTACAAGAATTTATCAATGCTTGCAGTAAGGGTGGTTTTGGGCACAGCACCAATAACAGCATCTTTCTTCTCACCATTGACGAAGACCATGATAGTTGGGATGCTTCGGATTCCATATAGGGTAGCAATAGAAGGGCTCTCATCGGTATTCAATTTAAAGAACTTGAGCTTTCCAGAATACTGCTGTGCTAGTTCACCTATTACCGGATGAATCATACGGCAGGGCCCACACCATGGTGCCCAGAACTCAACTAGCACAGGTCCATCAGCCTCCAGAACTAATGACTTCCATGTTGTATCATTCACAGTTGGAACTGCAGTATTAACAGCCACGGAAAGTGGTCAGTTGTAAATGGAATGAATGATATTTCACGATACCAAGTCATTCATGCATAGAAGTTAATGGAAGAAAACAGGAACCTTCCAACATACACCACAAACAACTTGGTTGAATAAAATTCCCCACAGAAGGAAGGTTTGGGATAAAAAATTGGGAATACCCTCTCCTTTTCTCCATCCAGGGTCAAAGGGAAGCGAAATAATTGCTGCCAAGGCCTCCCTCGTATTTTACAGAGGGTCATTTACAGTTTCCTAGCATCGAAAGAAGAAATTTTCAGGACCAAAAAAGGTGCATTCTTCTGTCAAATTCTGCCAACATATTCTTGCTGAAGGAGAAAATAGGAAAGTCCAATAAACTTGTACATCTCTTACCATTTGATTAACAAAAATGAAAATTATACGCCGAGCCTAAGGTACTCTAGCTAGACAATGCAGATAACTAGAGTAAAAGACACAATACAAGCAAAAACTATGTGATCAAGCTACAAGCATGTTGCAGTCTCTTTATACTTTATAGAACAGTCTCTTTATACTTTATAGGTCATACTATTCTCATTTCTGCACAGTTTTTAGTTTTTGCTCAGCTATGCTATGCATCAGCCTGACCTTACAAGAAGGCATTGAAAATCAAAAGAACATATTTAGAGACAATCCATGCCACAATAACCAATTGCTCCACTCTTTGTAGAATACAGGAAGTAAGAGGCAAGACCTTGTCAATTATCAGATTCTCTCTTCATCTTATACAAAGAATATGACTGAATATAACAAGCAACACCCCCTTAATAGCTATGGATTATTTCTGGTGAAGTACTCATATTGCAAGCTGGAAACTGTAACTAGCTCTGAAAAGCATTTTCATTCTTATTTATCAACAATACAAGTCAAACTTAAACAGTTAAACCCAAGTTCCAGACCCAGTAGCTAAAACAGACAAGTTAGGCAAGGCGAGCTCAAATTGATTAAGCTTGAAGAATATTGGAATAGGTCATGTAAATCATAAAAAGATAACATCAAAATAATTTTACCAAAGAGAACACCACATATGCTCAGCTCACAATGAGAATGCTTAAAATTTCAGTACATTTTAGGCATTATGTTGTTTCCACTAATATGAATTTCTTAATTAGGGTTGAACTTTCAACAAAACAAACTTTGCATGTTAACAGTTAACAAGCTCAACTGACCAGTTGATATTGGCAAATCGTAGTCTGGCTTCAGCTCAGAAAATTGTTGTTCCATTATGTTGTCATACTCGACTTGGTTTACAAGTACCACTAGGCTTAGCTTAGTCACAACCTATGTAGTCTCTCAATATATATGAAAAGCACAAAATGCTAATTAAGGTTTTTAATATCAGCTCAACAATAAAAATTAAACTGCTAAAAATTAGAACGTGACTAGAATGACAGACCATGTCATAGTGCCGTGGGCATTTTGGATTTCATTTGTTATGTTGAAATCTCTTCAATTTCTAATTGAATTCTCAATTTGACAAATCCAATTTAAGATTCTATATCCTCCCTAAACTCCTCCCACTTCACAAATTTCAAGTAAATCCAATACCAGGAATTATATCATCAGAATTAGCTCAAGGCTAAAACTTTATCATATAAGTGATTCAGTGATTGTGTGTGTGGATCAAATAGTCATAGATTTTTATTATAATTGGAAAATTAAACATGCTATTCAGGTAATTGTACGCTGTTTCGTTCAACACTCAGATCAGCAAACAAAAGAATAATAAGTGAAGAGATAGAACTTACTGTCGAGTGCGGTCTCTTGAGCTTCACAGACAATGCTTGTTTTGTTTTGTCGAGAAACCCTAGGAATCTTCCAACTCAACGAAGCTGCTGAAGATGACTTTAAAGGCAACTGAACCTTCAACCCTTTGAATCCCGGCAAGGAATTCACTCTCCGGAAACTAAACGACGAGAATTTGGGAGACGAGGACATCATCGCAGGCCGGAGCGAAGAACAGGACATAGTCATTGGATCGGGAATTGTTGTCATTGCTGAAGACTGAGGAGTGAAGAGACGAAGCGGGGTTTAGTCGTTTAGAGATTTGAGGGTTTATATAAAATATGTACGTAGTTTGAAGATTTTTGAAGTGAAATGAAAGTTAGATGGAGAGTGACAAGTGAAAGCGAAGAAGTACAATTGGAGGCTCAAGAAATAACGAAAACATACGAGAAATGAGTGTTTTGAAGATTAGCTGACTCTTCAGATTTAGATATATTACTAGTTCCCCTCACCTTCCAATTATTATTGGATGTCTCGATACAATATTTTTATTTCACAAACTTCCCCTATTGTCTAACAACAATAGTTCAATTGATTGAGTTTTAATGTTTTTTTTTTTTTTTTTTTTAAAGATTGAGTTTTGATGTTAAAAAGTTTAAAATATCCCTATTTAAGCTTTAATCGTATGAATAGATCATTATACCCTCTTACTTTTACCAAATAAAAACATTGTTTGTTAGTCCACAACCATAAGGGGTGCTTCTGAAATAAAAGCATTTTTATCTAGACATCCAATAATAGTTTAAAGGTGAGGGGCTGTTTTTAATATTAAACCATATTACTATATATAAATATCAATATATTAAGACAAATATTATATATATACAGTCTTTCTATTATCAGTTCAAACTGACAAAAGTTATATCAGTTCCTTATATGTGGACCACTGGATTTAAATACGTTGACTGATAAGTGCATACAGCCAAGTCAAAGTATTTAAATTCAGTGGCCCACATGCAAGGAACTGATATAACTTTTGTCAGTTCGAACTGATAATAGAATTTCTGTATATATATAATATTCATTTTTTTTTATATATAAATAGTGCATTTTTAGTTTACATTTCACTTATATAGGTGATAAAAATAAAATAACACAAATTTACAAAACAATAAAAAGGTCAAAATGAAGTTTCTTATTTCCCTTCAACAAAAGTTAAAAAATTCGGTTTTTTCTTTTTTCTTTTTTTTTTTTTTTTTAAGAAACAAAGGAATAAAAACGTTTTTCGTTATTTTTCATTTCAAAAAACTAAAAACATATTTGTAAAAAAATAATGAATGAACACTTAACATTACAAATTTTAAATACTTCAAAGTATTCGAGTTAAAGGTAAGTAATTTAGCTATGTTTTTTTTAATAAAAAAAAAATATCCAAACAAGATTATGCTATAAAATAAAATATATTTAATAAATTTATATCGAATAGGTCAGGAAAAAAAAAAAAAGGTAAACTTACATCAAGAGTATTTTTATTTATTTATTATTATTATTACTAATTAAACCGATCTATCTTCAAAATATATTAACAATAAGCATGTAATTACTAATTACAGTAAAATTTCTTTTTTTTTTTTTCTTTCTAAAAAAATGTAAAATTTCAATAATTATAATAATCCGAATTTATTTAGGGCCCATTTTAAACTTGGTCCTCTGATCCAGTAATTAAACCCAAATGTAACCCAGCCTAGTTTTAGTTGGACCCTGTGAGAACCATTTGATTCTACCTTCAAATCGAGAAACCAAAATTCAACACACCCACCAAGAGAAACGATGCTCGCTCCAACTATAACTACAAGTAGGGCTCTCGCATTCAAATTCTCGCTGCCATCTCTCGTACTCTCCACCAAAACCCGCATGGATTCTCCTCCCAGAAACCTATTAATGAGCTCTGTTTCTCGTTCTCCGCCTAGAGAAGTTCTTGTTGAAGACACTGGTGATGGGTTCGTCTCATTGCAGGAATGGCAGCGGTGGGGCTCTGTGTCTCCTTTGCCAGCTACGGTCAAACAAATTGTCGAGGATATGAAGGCTTTGGAAAGAAAAACTGATGCCCAGATGAGTTTCGGTGGCATTGGTGGCAAACTACAGGTTTTTAAATTTATGTTGATACTTCTTTTCTAATCGGTTTGGTTGCTGAATGGAAAAAATGAAAATAATCGATTTTGAGTCTGGTGCTTGATAATAAATTTTATTTCTTGATGAGTACTGTGTTCAATTTGAAAATTGATAATTATTTATTCGGTTTTTATGGGGTTTAAAGTTGGTTAGTTTTGGAGCTAATGAGGTGGCAGACACTGATGAGATATGAACTAACTTTATTTCAACAATTAGCAGCTTCAATGAAATAATGTGTTAATGTATATGATATGGATTTTTATTTTGGTTTCCAGTTGATATTATTAAGTTTTGAAGATGTGTCGATGCAATATCTACAATTGTACTGCAGCATTGCTCTAGACATGTCGATTTGGATTATTGGGTGATCATTTCATCGCAATCTATGCAATTTAGTCGAAGAGTACTTTTGGATGTAAAAATCTATAATTTAGTTGTTGAATTTGAATTGTCGAGAGATTCGATAAAAGTTGTAGACAATGGTATATTGACTATCATTGTTTGAAAAGGCTCTCTTTTGAGGCTAGTTTAATGGATCTTCTTGCCAAACCCATGAGTTTAGGACCTCATCTGGCTCTGGGCGTTATATGAATGTAATAACATTTCAAATTTACATCATAAACTCATGGACTGATTATTAAATTTCCCCGAAATTTGTCTCTAAGTTTTCTCTTAGCTTCCTTTTCTCAAATCCACTTTCCTTTTCTATTTAAAGTGTTATTTATTTGTGGTTTTACATTTTGCACATTCTTTTTGTTTTTGTGTTACAATTTTATCAGGTGTGATTTATTAGTAGTAGTTTGGTTGCTTGTGGCTCGTTCAACTGGAATGTATTGTATTATTGTTATTTTTGGTTGCTATGGTTTTTGTTTTTGTTGCTTCCATATGTTATACTTACTTAGATTCTTCCATTGTAAATATCAGGGAGATTTTAAGGTCCAAGAGGATAAAAAACACAGAGCAACATATGAGGCTTTAGGTAACTCTGAAAAGAAGCTTCAGTTCTTTTCAGCTCGACAAATAGCATGTCGTTTACTTGGAAGTAGGGGTTACCTTTGCCAAAAGGTATGGTCTTGTTACATTTTTATGGGCTATTATGTGTCTTTTCCATTGTATTAGTCTGTAGGTACTGTATTGGTTAGCAGGGCACTTATTCCTTTAAATAGTTTCAGATTCTTTCTTGTCCTTGTATTTTATTTTATTTTTAATTGAACTTCATCAACTTGACAGTGCTGGCTTGCTATGGAAGATTGTATGTGTTCAAAACTAAAGCCATGCACTCTATGGCACGGTGTACGCTTTTGGTTGTACATGCATCCAAAGGTTTGGATATCTTTTGTCATTTTGACATTTTGCTAGGTGTTCTCCTGAGCCATAATATATTCTCATTAAGAAACTATTATGTGATCCTTCCGCAGGATTTTCTACGACAGAACAACACCGGAAAGTTGTTATGGCAAGTATTTGGAGTTCAATCTGCAACTTTGTGCCTCTTTGGCATTGCTGAAGATGAGAAAATTATGTGGGATGCTTTTAAGCGTGCAGGTTTCCTTCAATCTCTCTTTTAACAGTTCAAAATTTTCAATTAGTAATCATGTACAAAGTTCCAAATATGATATATAAATGCATGTGGAGTTACTTAAAGTCCAATATCAGTGTCTCAGAAATCAAATTTGCTGGTGTTGCTACTTATAATATATAATTGTAAGAGAAACTATAATATAATATATCATATCGGCATATCCTGCAAATGGATAAGGTGATATGTCTGTGCACAAAGCAAAAGCAACATAGAGTAGCTTTTGGCCCTATCTGTATTTTATGTAAATTATACAGTGATTGCAATCAATAAGATATACTTTAAACTTTGTCATTAATTTGTGATATTAGTTTATATATAGTTATTATTCCTTATGTTTAGCCCTCAGAATCAACACTTTTCATTTTTATGATTTCACAATACATGTAGATGTGGAACCACTACCTTCTGATCTTTTTTAATCAATTTCAGGACAAAGCAAGGTTTGGTGCCTTTATCCCAACAAGAATGCAGTGACAGTGTCAGTCCCAGATACCTTTAGTCCTGAATCTTCAGCAAATCTAGAATACACACCAGTGATGGTATTATTTTTCTTAATACACTAGTACATTCAAATCTATCATATTTTTTTGTTATTAGAATTGTGCTCATCAGCAACTTCTGTTTTGTGTGGCTTGTACATAATAGATTGGGGAATATGAAAGCATATTGATAAGCTTTTCTAAAATGAAATATCTAAGGGAAGCATAATGAGATCATGTAATTTGGATTTTGTACCTTTCGTCTGACAATTTCATGGTTTATAAAAAGTTTGGAATCCCCTATGTCTTCTTTTGTTCAAGTAGGTGGTAATCCTCATGTTGGTTCTCCTGCACAGACTGATGGAGATAAAACTCTGAATTTTGTATTGCTTGATGGTACATGGAGCAACTCTGCAGCAATGTTCAACCGTTTAAAGGTCATCCACTTTACTTTCATACTTTTTTTTTTGTGTTTTTGTGAAGAGATACTCTTGGAAACCCAGCAGTCTTCTGAAAAACTTAGGAATCTGGTCAAACATTGCATTGAATATAACCTATAAAGCTGTATTCAGACCTCCCATCTCATATGTACCAGACAAAAAACAGTGGTATTGTCCAAAATTTGAACTAAGGTGTTAATGTACTAATAAGACTTGGACCTGTGCTTCCTGAAGCGTCTGAACTGAAGTCGATAAGCCACTCCACCCAACCCTTCAAATTTTAAGCTGTCATATGAATTATTGACATCAATTTGTTCTATGGTTGTTTTGTAAAGTGATTGGTGAAATCATGTTCTCTGTGCAGGAGCAAGCAAAGTCAGTTTGGGGAGATGAGGATATCCCTTGTATATCTCTAAATATGGGTGCATCAGCTATGCATAAACTTCGGTAAGATTTGAAACATGTTTGTCAAATCTTTTCTTCAGGGGCTGTCATGTATAACTTTTTTTCTGTGCACTCTCGCAATTTCGCCTTTTCAGTAGTTATTATGTTAGTATTTTGAGTGCAGGCCTCAACCATCCTGGGATCGTACTTGTACAGCATCAGCAGCCATTGGCCTTCTCTCTGAGTTGCATCTCCTTCCAGAGTTTAGCGCATATGGATTGGATGAGCAGGCTGAAGCAGTTGAAGATGCATTGGTTGTTTTGTTAGAAGCTTTAACAACTAGAAGACTTCGAATGGGCAGGTCCATCAGTCGTAAAGCAAGACATAACAGGGACATCTGTTAGCCAGATAAGCGTTTATACTGAACTCCTGAAATTCGAAACAAATACAAGGGTATGATCCCATAGTTTATAAAATCACACACCAACCTCTCTCGTTACACATATTTGACTAACGACATTAACTTTCCACAGTTTTGTTGACGACAGAACTCAAATGTCCAGTCTTCTCATTGTATCAGATTATTCATAAATGGTGTTTTGGTTTTATGGAGGTATTCCACAGTTCAGCATTTTTCCAGAATTTGACAAATTGGTTTATTGTAATTGTGTAAAATACTGATGAAATATAATTGCACCACCTTCTTTTCATTATCCAGCCATCACCATTCCGTTGTTCAAGTTGTTGCTTGCCATCTGCATTTCTATTTACAAGTATCAGGATTGCCTTGTACTCTCATCAAGAAATGCTGGAAAATTTTGCCCAACTGTAATAGAGGGTTATGTTACAGAAAATCATATTTTCCGGATAGATGGATGTCTCTGTTCTAAAACAGAATTTTTAAGGCTATTCCAAATCTATTGAGCTATTAAAACTAAAACTTTTGTTTTAGTTAATTTCTGAGAAGTGTAGCATTACTTCTTTAATAAATGGTTTTTTTTTTTTTTTTTTGATGATTTATAATGAAATTCCAGAATTTATATATGATTATTTTTGTATTAATGAGTTTTAAATATTCGGACTGCACATGTAATTAGACATTGTAGGATGATCCTATATGTTGTAATATTTCAATAATAAAAATAAAATAAAAAATCATTTCTACGTTAATGTTTTGAGGTAATCTGACCATGAATAGTTGACAACAATCTTATAACGAACAATATAGCAAGGAGAACCGACTGTTGTCACCAATCCTGCAACATTTTGCTCTCGTCCGCATCTCTCTCTCTCTCTGCCAAATTAAGAAAACAATAAATGGAAAATCTCAAAACAAGCTGGCAATATTTTTACCAAAAATTAAAAAAAGAAATAGAAGAAAAAGAAAAAAAGGAAGACCCCATTGCAGGAGGTGGAGATCGATTGATCGGTCTCCAAAACAAATAGAAAGATTAAAAAAATGAAGTTGAATCATTCCATACATTTCCTTCTCCTTTTTCTCCTTACTGGATGGCTTGCTGTTCTTGCTTCTTCTTCCTACATTTCCTGTAACTCTCTTTTCTTCTTCTTCAGATTATAATGCGATTCTTTAATTACATGATTGTTTTTGTATGTATCGTGATTTGTTGAATTCTTGCAATGCAGATGATGCCTTTGAATCCTATGGAACCACCGGCCGTACCCTTCTTCAAACAAAAACAAGTATGTTCTTTTTCAATCCAATCAACTATATTTCTGCTTTGTTTCAATTCTTTTCTATTACCCAGTTTTCCATTTTTATTCCTTCTTGAATTACTTCAGATTTTCCCATCAAAAACTGACATACAGATGATTCGATATTGGATAAAGATAGATTTTTTTTTCTTCAGATTTTTTTCTATTTAGATTAAATTTTTATTGATTTCCAAAGGGTGTGTGGAACAGATTATGTATTTATTTAGATAAAATTTCATCATTATTTTTGACATGCTAATCGCGGAACAAAACTGTTGTGATATTTATGTTAATGGTCTTGCAGAATGTAGTGAAGATTTTGAGAACAAGAACTACACAATCATCACAAGCCAGTGCAAAGGACCCCAATACCCAGCTGACAAATGTTGTGAAGCTCTTAAGGAGTTTGCTTGCCCTTTCGCCGCTAAGATCAACGACTTGACTAATGATTGTTCTCCGACCATGTTCAGTTACATAAACATCTACGGAAAATTCCCGCCTGGACTCTTTGCAAACAAGTGCCGTGAAGGGAAAGAAGGTCTCGACTGCAAGGACGTACCAGTACAGTCAGGATGTCATGTAGCAGCAGCAGCTTCTCAGACCACAATTTTGATGCTTGCAGCCGGTATCATAGTGTTTATCACTAATGTTCTAATGGCTTAAATGTCGAAAACCACCATGCTAGCATGGATTCGAAGGTCCCGTGTTTTCGAATTTGTATACTAGAGCTGGTATTGTCTAAACTAAATTACCTTAACAATATGATCTTATGATCTATTTATGTTTGTGTATAGCTACATCCACGAATGTAGTTGTATTGAAACAAGCCATATTTATGAGACTGATCATCATGTCCTTGAATATTAGATCAATTTTTGCTCTCCTACCAATCTTTTCACTAAAGAATAATTTAGTTATTTCTACAAATGGTCATTGTACACAACTGATTCTTGTACTCAAATGTTGTAAACTCAGGTAGCCAGTACATAAAATTACCAACAAATAATGTTAAAGAGAAAAAAAAAAATCAAAATGGTAGGAACTGACTGGAGTATGAGATCAAATGTTCTCTTTTTGCTTTTTTTAACTTCCAACTTCAATCAGAATCATCAACGTCCACCACAAGTGCTGAAGACGACTGTGATAGACAATTAGGGAACTTAAAAGGAAGCTTCGTCAAGGGCTGGTCATCGGATAATCCTTGGCAAGCCAGACCGAAAGTGTATCCCAATGCAATACCAACCGGAACAGCAACTGCATTCCCAACTTGTATGTACCTGAAAATGGGAAAGGAAATTAAAGTTAAAAGGCAAAAAGCAGAAGAAAGTACATCCATGACAAACTTGAAAGAAAAGCAACTCAACATCTAAGTGCTTCTTTGAATTTAAATCGACTTGCCTCTCCTTGATAGACCCAAAAAGTTGATAGCAATCAGGGAAGCCTTGCAATCTTGCATTTTCACGTACCGTGAGCACTCGATCTTGTAAAGGATGAATAATAACCTAACCAAAAAAAAAAAATATCGGATTATCGAGTGGGACGTATATATGGATAAAAATTATAGATAAGTAGAACACAATGGCAAATTCTAAATACAAACTTGGTTGTGAGGTTCTGCTCTTGTGACGACCGTATTGACAATTTCATCCCACCATAGACGACCAAATGGCCTAGTTTCATTTAAAGCACAGCATTCATCAGAAATTATAATACCACATATATGTGATAAGTTCAACAAAAAAAAAAAAAAATTAGCTCTTACTTGGGTGATGTCCCACGAACGAACGTCATTGCATAATCAGGGACCTAAACAAAAACAATTAACTGTTAAGATAGCATTGCCACACTAATAGAAAGATAAGATAGTAACTTAGCACAATACATTACCAATGGCTTCCCAGATTTCAACAATACTCTTTCCACCGATGGATCCCATTTAACCTTGTTGTCATCACCAACCAATACCCCAGCTAGATCTCTAAAATTTGCACCCTAAGCAAAGATAGTGGATATCATTAGTCTAGAAATTTGAGCATTCACCGAAGGTGCAACACTGATGCCACTAAATAATTTGAAAAGATAAAAGCAACAAACCTTCTTTTTGGGAATGTGACAAACACGTTCAAAATCATCCGCGTTTAATTCCAAAGGTCGATGATCATACAACAACCCAGGACGTGATGCAATTTGAGCAGTAGCAAGACTAACCACATCTACAAAGGGTCAAAAAGTTTTTCTTTAAGAACTTTCATAGGATCCTTATCTTTAAGGATTCCAATTACAAGTTATGTATAAGTATATAAAAGACACAATACAGGCATGCCACTTCCATAATTAAAACATCAAACACTAGAAAAATATACAAATTCAAATATCTGCATTCAATATTAAATAGTAAGTAGATTTTCATAGACTCACTGTTCCGTTTTAATCTAATAAACCTTTGAAACTCAGTGCGTGCTGTTGTCCCATAAGTCCTTTCATCTTCTTTCGCATCATTATTGACCTAAGATAAGTAAAACAGAATTCCAAAAGACAATTAGTAAAAAACTCTCAAATGTTTTGTACAAATATAATTGATGCATTAACTTTGGGAACCTTTCAAACACAATTACACAATACCTGAGGCAGATCAGATATCGCATCACCAAGTGAAAGAGCCTTTTCTAGCTCACAAGGTTGATTTTTAGCATACGCAACAGTGATTTCCTGAATGCATGACAAGATTGTGTGAATATTTTAGAAAAGGTTACCCTAATATCAACTTAAAAAACACATACCTCAAACTCATTTGGAACTCCACCCTTTCCTTTGTCCTCATGTGTTGGTAGAGGATATTGTGGTAATTTCTGAAATTAAAAAAAAATGACATTAAAATCGCATAGCAAGTAGTGCCACATTAACCAATATCGAAATGTCAACTTGCCTTCGATGGTTGGGCACCCCACAAAAAAACTCGCATCCGAAATTGTGGTAAACCATAAGATCCAGCTGCCATCATCCCTAGTCGTGCTTGATAGTTCATGGAAACCAAACGTCCTATAGCATAACGGCCTAAAAACCCACCAGCAAATTTTAAAATATCTACGACGTTCTCCATTAGAACGTACTTTGGCTTTAGGTAATCGATGATGTTCATGTAAACCACTAATTGACGATTTTTCACATCTTCCAACGGAGCTTCCGGGTTTCTAAAGCGATTGAAACCGCTGATTCCTTGACAAGGGGGTCCACCACAAATAACATCGACATCACCCTAAGTAGAGATACAAAAGAACATAGAGTTAATTCCCTCATTTAGCCTCTTACATGTTTTGAAATATTCATTTTTGGCCATTCTAAATAAGTTAACTAAACAAACTTGTCAACTTTTGTCACTGGGTTAACATAAATTCCCCCATAAATTTTGTTTGTTTACTCAACTATCCATCAACATTAATTAACTTCTTTTTCCCTTTAGGTTTACTCTCTCATCAATTCTAATAACTTGAATATGCACCGATGCTTTCTCTCTCTTTAACAAAAAATATTAGCTCTCTCTACAACTTTCTTCCCTCCCTCATCCTAGGAGGTTTTTGTTTACAAAACGAAAATATGGACAAAAACAATAAATTTATCGGGATTTGAGAATGAATAAAATTAATAATTCAAATAATCTAATGGCTACTTATGAAAAGATGCCAATAAGATAAACATCAGTAAGGAATATGACTACCAAGCAAAAAAAACGAAAAAAAAGGGAATGGATACAGATATGGATACGCAAGTAGATAGAGCAGTAATTGCAAAATATGACAAGATAAGGAACTCACAGGAAAGGGCAATATGTTTGACCTATATCCTTTGGTCACGAATTCTTTCACCTTCTCCTGACAATCGCTGATGGATATATACAAGTATACAACAACACACATCAGTTGAAGATATTCAAATCAAACAAAAGATATAAGAAAATGCAATTCGATAGAGTACCTAAGACCATCGATAGGCTCCCAAGTATCATACTTTGGACCATAACCCATCCATCGTACCTAAAAGTTTCAGATATTAAACACAATATAATTAACAGTAGAAAAAAATAAAAGAGCATCCAATTAATTTTAGTAGTCCCACTGTATCATGAAATGGCTTCTAAACTAACCTCCAGCAACACATAAGACCATTTTTAATTAAGTTTACCAGTATAGGCATTCTGATTTGACAACATTGACAATGTTACTTAAGCAATGCAGCCAATGCTATAAACTTAGGCAAACTAAACAATTAAGTGAATCGATAAAATGCCAAAAAGTCAATAACAACTAAACTAAATAACCAACAACAGAGTTACAAAGAATAATCGAAGTAGACTTTGCTCAAGAAGGGCCTTGTGCAAAAATAAACAAAACCAGACTAAACAACAAAAGAGGAAATTTAAACAAATGACCGGTTTTTCTAAAAACAAATATGGAATACCTTAAAATATACTCCAGACTTCTTCACTTTGTTTGGATCACCATAACAGATCGCAAGTAACTTCTCCACTTCGAATTCTCCATCAGAGACACTAGAATCTTCATTATTGTCATTTTCTCCTTCTTCTCCTTTTTCTTCTCCTTCTTCTTCTCCTTCTCCTCCTTTTTCTTCTTCTTCTCCTTCTTCTTCAGTCACCAAATCAGGACTTTGGTCTAGTTCTTTGCCTTGAGCATATTTTTTACACAAGATAGGCCATTCCTTAAGTAAAGACAAAAAGTCTTCCGCTGCCTCATTCCTTACCTAATTATCAAACAAAAGATATATATTGGTAAGACATCAAAATGAGGAAAGTAAGGATATTTGTTAGTTTGTAGTCTTCGTCCTATTTTGATGCAAGGTTTGTTATGATGCAAGTCCCATTGACATTCCTTATCCAGCTAGCCTTCCATTGATGACACCATAGTACCATACAAAGGTTTCCTAGGACTTTTTAGGTATGTCCCTCCAAAACCCTAATTATTAATGCTCAATAGAAGATCGTCTCTCCTAGCATCTCTTCTCCTAGGAAACATTTTCATGTCCATAGACGCTTCTATTTCAGGAGCTTTTTGCCATAGAAAATTGAGTATCAACACATAAAATAAGATATGTAGTAAATTAGGAAGACAAAATTACCTGTGTTTCAGGGTGATTTTTTTTCAAACTTTTACATGCATGAGGATTTATGTCTACAGCCCAGCCCTGCATGAACAAATACATAGAAATAACATACTCCGGATTAGCCAAAGGTAAACCATGTCTACTCCAAAAATATGATTGCATTTATTGATAAGTTGATGAAAATGATATCAAAATTCAACTATTTACTTACAGTGACTAGTTTAACTCCAGATAGAGATGCACCAATGCATAAGCCAGTAGACATTGCTCCACAGCCGGAATACAAGTCCAGCAAACGCATCTCAGGAACAACAGGTACGTTATTTGAATCACTCTCACTCGAAATAGTAGACGATGTATCATTATCTCCTCCATTAGTTTCTAAATCATTAAATCAGACGTCAATAGATTGAAAAGTTAATGAAAATAGAAGACGATAGTGGTGAGCAATGTTTTAAAAAGCGTAAGGCGGTTCAAGGCATTTTGTACAAGTGACGCGAGGCAGACAAGGCTGCCGCCTCAATTTATAAATATTAAATAATACAAAAACATTAAAATAATTCTGAATGTGTGAAATTTGGGTAGAGTGTTGTTCAAGCTTTTTTCTAGACAGAGGTGTTTTTTTTAAAGCAGAGATGTTGTCATTTGATGAGTATGAGTGAACTATTAGGGTTTTAAAATATTAATTCTAACTTAGACAACCTCAAAACGGTGAGTTTTGATTAAAAAACATAGAAGTCTTGATTAAAAAATCACCATTTCACCACCCAAAACCAAATTGGTTGACACCAAAACTCACCGCATTACCATCCAAAACCAAATTAATATAGCAGTACTCCGCCTCAACCCTAAGGCGGAGTCATTTAAAAACAGCCGCCTGCCAGCCTCAAGGTGATGAAGGGCCAAGGCACACCTCAAGGCAGCTGCCTCGACAAATTTTTAAAACATTGGTGGTGAGATAACAAAATAATAAAAATAGAGCTAACATCACTATCAATAAGTCCTCTCGCCATGATAAAAATCACCGTTTAACTACCCAAAAACAAATTGATATAACACCAAAACTCACCGCTTTACCACCCAAAACCAAATTGATATAGCACCACTCCGCCTCAACCCTAAGGCTGAGTCATTTAAAAACAGCCTCAAGGCGATGAAGGGCCAAGGCACACCTCAAGGCAGCTGCCTCAACAGGTTTTTAAAAAACTGGTGGTGAGATAACAAAATAATAAAAATAGAGCTAACATCACTATCAATAAGTCCTCTCGTCGTGATAAATATCATTTCTAAATAAAACTCTATGAGGGAGTAAAATGAATCACCATTTATAATATTTGAAAATGTCAAGTATGGCAAAGAGTATTTCATATCATAGTATAAATCGCAAGGAGGGATCTTCTTTTCTTTTGCCTCCAAATCAATCTGCAATACGTAGTAAAGTAGTTATGATCATTCATGATGATATAATGCAAATGATTAAAACTATCAAATGGGGGAAATAGTAAGGGAATATGTGAACGCTCATACATTTGCTCCAACTTTGGCAATTTTGATTTTCGAGACAATACAATTCAAGGGATTGTCGTCCCTTATATCTGAAAGAAACACTCTTTTTTTATCTATAAGATCCTCGTGATCCTTGATAACCTAAAAACAACCAAAGTTTGCAAGCTTAATACACTAGAACAAACAAATCATAAACATATCAGTAAGCTAGAAGGGGAAATAATCTTACAGTGTCTTTGGCTCTATAAAACCATTGAGCCGAAAAATATGGTTCCCCATCTGTGGACTCAAACAACTCAACGATCCGTGCAATGTAGTCAAGATCCCCCTCGTCAGCCTGAAACGATACAAAGATTGGGTAGTAAAAACACACCCACGAATTGAGGCATATCATATTGAGCAAGATTACAGAATTTAAGAACTTACTTTGACATAAGCACTGTCACCAAGATTGTACACACACCCATCTACCATAGCCATAGTATAATGAGACTTCGCTTGCAATACCTCTCCTTCTTCTTTCGATCCTCTGTACTCGGAACACCAAATTCAGCAAAACAATGACAATAATAATTTGTTGTGAATAACAACTTTGTTATGAGTTTTGAGATCACAAATTCAACATATTATCTCGCATCACAGCAATTTTCTTTTTCCTTTAATTTTTTCATTATCTATCTAAGTTAACACATGTAATTCCTAGCTTTTTTTTTTTTTTTTTTTTTTTTTTTTTGAAAATCATGTAATTCCTAGTTATATGCAAACATTTCAATGTCCAAACAAGAACACAAATAAAATCAAATCAAAAAAAAAAAAAAGACAACTCTTTTAAAAACTCATTAGAACAAACTCTCAAAATCGTCAACCCATTAAAAAAAAGGCAGGATTTAATGAATTTTTAAAAATGAAAAACTAAATACATTCTAAAAAATCAACTGAAACCAAAACATCAAACAAAAAACTGACCCTTCAAGACTCTGCACCATCCCCTTCTTCTTTGACGACGAGACCTGCAAACAACACGACAAACCCAAATAACGAATCAGAATTCCTGAAACGACCAGGTTTTTTTTTTTTTTGAAAACCCAAAAAACCAGGGATAGAAAAAGAAAATGCTGATACCTTGGAGGAATTACTGTACCGACTGGGCCATCTCTTGAGAGCCTCACTAGCCGGAACGGGTGGGCCCACAAGGGAGAGCTCGGAGTCGGGTATGTTCTTCTGTGTCCTCCGTTTCAGCTGGTTCAACAACTCCTCCTCCGGCTCTGGTTCCGGTTCCGCTTCTTTCGCCCTCTTGGATTTGGAAGAGTCAATTGGATTTAGGTCAGACTGGTTTGGTGTCATACGCTTTCTGGGTCGACCCATTTTTAGCTTCCAGAGAATCAAAGTTTTGAAGAAGACGAAAAGATTGGGTTATTTTTTCAGGGTTTTATAAAATAATTTTGGTTTAGTTTCCAGAGAATCAACGTTTTGAAGAAGACGATAAGATTGGTTTTTTTTTTCAGGGTTTTAGAAAATATTTTTGGTTAGGAATTGGAGGGTTTAAGAAGGAATTGAAAATTTTGAAATCCAAAACGAGCGGGAAATCCGTACGACTTGTGTGGGACTTATTCAGTATTTGTGTCCAAATGGAATTATAAGATTTGTTTTTACTCTGATTTTTCTCATATTTGTATAAAAGTCAAAATAAATTATTTTTTTCTATTTTTAGATTTTAGCCAAATTTGATTTATTTTAAATTTCAAATATTCAAATCATAATTGTATATATATTTTAGTCCATTACTAAAATGGATAATCCTAACAAAAGAAAGAGAATTCCATTCTCCTATGCAAGTATGTAATTATTAGTTTCGATGAAAATACCATGAGTTCAATTTTTTATTGTAAACAGTTATATTATCCCCAAAATATCAAAGTATCGATATTTATTTCATTGTTCATGCATAATGAATCAAGTTCCATTTTCCGATCCTTTTTCTAATGGAACTTGATTCTATCGGTGTTTGTTTTTCTATTTGAAATCTAAGTAGTTATGAATTCTCAATAGATTTTAATGGATAAAACTTAATAATATAGTTTGTTTTTCATTTACGACGTATGAATACAAATATCATAAAATTAGTAATGTTGATGATCAAATCTACAATTAAATCGGAACTAGGCACCTAAAACTTACAAAATCAAAAGTACGATCCTAGGTAAAATGTGATAAGTCAACACCTTCTATTGCTCCATTCATCAAGCCTCAATCCTCTCGCTAATCATTGTGACAAATCAACACCTTCCACTTTGTTCGAGATCAAGTTGCTACAGGATGTCTACGTGTTTCTCATGTCCACACTTCTGACCAACTAGCTGATTCCCTCACCAAGGCACTGCCCCGACTACACTTTCACACTCATCTTACCAAGATTGGTGTCCTGAACGGCCAGTCAATCTTGCGGGGGCATGATAAGTCAACAACTTCTATTGCTCCATTCATCAAACCTCAATCCTCTCGCTAATCATTGTGACAAATCAACACCTTCCATTGCTCCATTCATCAAGCCACAATTCTCTCATCACCTTGATTCTAGTTTGCAATACATGGAAACAATCTCTGATTTACTTTGTAATCACCGTATAATATTTCTCATTCAAGTATATGTTTATTTTCATTCAATCACTAGGATTAGTTTCCTATTATATGTCTTATAGTTTACTGTATGAAGATCGATTATACTCTGAATAAAAATACATAACATTTTCACTAATTTGAATTGATTCTTTAAAATGAAAGCGGAAAGTAAATATAAATGATATTACAAACAAACCATAGGTCGAAACCCTGCGTATTGTGAATGATGGAGGGACATTTTTTTTTTTTATTCTTATGAGAGATGGAGGGACATTCGAGTGTTGAGCGGTTGACTGTGAGATGGAGCTGGGCTGGTAGATAGTAATGAAAAAAATGGAATATCTCTTGAATCTTGATGAAAAGGGGTCTGCTATTTTATAGAGAACCAGAGTGAGCCTTACGGTTGGCTTAATTCATGATGTGATATATGAGATTGCGGATAGACTTTATGAGCTGATCCCACGATCTTCGAGAATCAATTACCGCAGTAATGGATGTTTGTTTAATTGAGTCCAATCAAGCTTGGTCTTTGTTGATTTTATTTTTATTTTTTTTTTAATGTTACAATTAATAATTCAGGGTTTTGAGGGATTCCAACCCACAATCTCATGGTATAAGTGTGAAGGGCATACCACCAAGCCAACCTCATCGGGTCTTTGCTGACTTTGTCAGGTAGACTTGATATTTGGGCCCATGACAAGGCATTGGACCAAATTTTACAAAATTGATGAGGACATATTAATGATTTGTTGGGCTATATACCACACACAAAAAAAACTACTATTTTAACTATTATATGGATTTAGTTGATATTCGGTAATTAAAGAGAGTTGCTTTATTTTGGTTTTAAGACCCTTGTTTTATTTGTTGGTGTAAAACATAATTAATTGGGCCATATAATTATAATATATTTTTGGTTAAATTAATTGAATTAATATAAAATTATTTTTAAAATATAAACAGCATAAATGATCTCTTTAAAAAATTAAAAAAAAACAAAAAAAAAAAAACATAAATGATATTTTCAAATGTTATAAACCAGATAAAAATAATATTTAACAATATAAAATTAAATTAAAACATATCTTTTATTCAAAAAAATAAAAAGACAACATTAGAAGACCTCTCCTTTGTCTCCAACAGAAGGAAGGCACACACAGTGGCCTCCTTAGTGTATGTATAAATTACTATTGGGGATATTATCGTTTTCGTCCCTATGTTTTCGCCCGAAATGACTTTTTTAACTAACTTTCACTTTTTAGATGATTGGTCCCTATATTTTCAAAAACCCATCAATTTGATCCAATTGACCAGATTTTTGACGGTCAATGGTCACAGAAAATGTAAATTGACTATTTTACCCTTCAGTTAAATTAAAGGTTTAAAAATACGATATTACCCTCTAACTTTATAAAATTTTACAAATTAACTTAGGTTGTAATCCAATCAAAATTTGACACATGTCAAAAAATCTTAAAAATAAAATTAAAAAATAAACTAATGGATCTGATTTATAAAAACTCAAAAAAAATCTAAAAAAGAAAAAAATTCAAAATCTATTTATAAAAAAGAAAAATAATTTTTTTAAATAATATAATTAAAAATTTTAATTAGTTTTTGATAAATAAATTTTTTTAAAGAAAGATTGATCTCCACCGTCCATCACCATGATGGACGTTGGAGATCAAATCCTTTTTTAAAAAAACGAATTAAAAATTAAAAAAAAAAAAAAAAAAAAAAAAAAACTTAATTTCTTCATCTTCCACTCTTTCTCGATCAACACCTCTCTCTCCAAACACCTCTTTCTCTTTCTCCAAAAATCAGTCAACCTAAACACCTCTTTCTCCAAACATCTTCTTCATCCAAACACCTATATCTCTTTCTCAATCAACCCAAACATCGGTCTCCTTCGCTCTGGCACCACCACCTCACGCATCAACGCCGTCACCGATCAACGCCTCTCCTACGCTAAATTCTTCCGCCAAACCAACGGTCTCCATCGATGGCTGGATCTCCATCGATTGCATCTTCTTCGTTCTTCGTTCTTCATTCTGCAAAAAAAATTAGAGGGTGGGGTTTTCTTAACAAGAAGAAATTTTGATTTGATAGGTTGCTTCGATTTAGGGTTTCATTTCTGGTAAATTTCGGGTAAATTCTGGAGATTTTTTTGATAAATTTTTGGGTTTCATTTCTGGGTTGCTTCGATTTAGGTTTCAAATTGTTGGGGCTGGGTATGGTGGTGGCTATGGTGGCTGGAGATTGGTTTCCGTGGTGCGGTGGTAGGGTTGGGGCGGCGGTTGGGATGCTTTGATAAATTTCTGGGTTGCTTTTCCTTAAATTTCTGGAGATTGCTTTGATGTTTTTGGTTTTTGATTTTTTGTTAGTGGCTGGGTTTGATTGAATCTGGTGGAGGATGTGGTGATGGATGATTCTGGGGTGATGTTCAATCTGGTTTAGGGATGTTGATTCTGGTGAATGGTGATCGAATCTGGATTTCTTGGTTTGAAGATGATGATGATGGATTTTGAAGATGATCGAATCTGGATTTTGTTAAATCTGGATTCTGGTGAATGATGATGAAGATGATTTCTTGTTATTATATAATTCTTTTTAAAAACTATTTTTATTTAATTTAATAATATTTATTTGTTTTTTTTTATAATTCCAATTATTAAAAATTTTAAGGAATAAAAATGAATTATTACATTAAATAAAAGAATAAAAAAGAAATTTAAACTTGGGATGAGTTTTGTTATATAAATATATAATTTTGTTATATTAATAAATTATTTTACTTTTTTTCCTTTTTGTATTTTTTTTAATTGTATTATAATTTTTTTATTATAATACAAATATATAATTTTTTTGAATAAATTATTTTCTATTTTTGTGGTGTTGACACATGGCATATTTTATATTTTCTAACTTTTAATTTCTTTTTCATTTTTATTTTATTTGTTTTTTAATTACATTTAACTAACACGTGACCACATACCCTACCAACACTACAAATGACGAAAATAACCCTCTCTCCGTTAACTGTGGCTAACGGTAAACTAACGGAGGGACTATATTGATGGATTTTTTAAAACGTAGGGACCAATTATCTAAAAGTGGAAAGACAGTTAAAAAAGTGTCAAAAAAAAATAACATAGGGACTAAAATGATAATTGCCCTTACTATTGTTGTTTATTTAATTATGAGAGGGTATTTTGGAAAGAATTGTATTAAAATCCATCAACTTGTTTACTAGACATATAATTTTGCTGCAAAACTTTATTGGGAATTTTTTTACAGTCAAAAGTGACTTTAGACACATTAAAAGGAATACTTTTTGACAAAGTATTTAAATTGTGCTATTAATTTAATATAATATCTATAAAATAAAAACCTTAAAAAATAACAAATTAATTCTCCTTTATTGCATATTCTAAATGCTTTTAACATAGTAATCTCTCCTTTATAGCATATTCTAGATGCTTTTCACATTTTTCAATTACATTTGCATTTCATTTACAATCAATCAAATTTCGGAAAGTGGAAAGTTGGTCATAAATCAAATTTTGAAAAAAATAAAAATAAAAAAAAATCATTGAATAGCCATACGGTAGGTAGTAAATATATAAATAAATAAATAAAATTAAAAATATAAGATAGTCCAGAAAATTGAAAGGGACATTCTTAACAAAAGATCAAATCAGTGAAACTAGTATTACACGAACCTGAAAAATTACAGTTGTTTCTAGTTGTCAATTCTCTCTCTTTCTCTCTTTTTTAAAATCTAGCAGAAGATATCTAAAATTCTTGTTTATCTGTGACCAGTGACCAGAGTTTCAATGAATCTCAACCCATCAAACCTTGGAGCAAATTTCTCTGTTGATGATGATGATGATGATGATGATCTTTGCGTTGCTGAATTCTCATGATCTTTTTTCTCCTGAAATTCAAAATTACAATAAAGGGAATTTAGTGAACATCGGAAATCGACAAAAAGGGGGTGATTTTCAATTTCCAGGAACTGACATGGAAGAAGACACGTGGCACGAATCAACACTTTCTGATTTGCAAAGAGACAAAAAAAAAAAAAAAAAACGAAAATTGTTTGGATCCGAGAAAGAAACCGAAGATCGAATCTTGTGACGACATCAGCTCGTAGAAAACCAAATTTGGAAACTGTTTGGCTGCAGAGATTTTACCGGTCACTGTTTTCTTTGCAGCCAAACAACAAAAAATAGAAAGAAAAAAAAAAAAAAGAGAGAGAAATCCTAATTAAATCAAACGAAATTAAAAAACAGAAAAAAAAAAAAAAAAAAAAAAAAAAAAACCATGAGAAGATTAAAGATTTACCTGATGAGAAACTTGAAAATTGGAATTACAGACGTAGTTTGACGAAGAAGTAGAGATAGCTGTAGCAGAAGCAGCAGCGACAGAGGCAGCGAAAATTCCAGATTTCTTCATAGTTGGTGGTTGAAGATAAAAAGAAAAAAAAATATTGATTAGGGGAGGGAATCTTTGGTGAGGGTGAGAGAAAGTTTTCTTGGAGAAAAAGAAAGAAAGTGAGAGAAAGAGAAAGTGTGAGAAAATTGGTGTGTTTTGACGGCATTATATAAGTGGAAGGTATGGTTGGTTAGTGGTAATTTCGAACATTTACGCGGCAACTGTCCTGCCTTAGTCTTACAACAATTGATTTTACTTTCTTGCCCTTCTTTCCTTTTGTTATTTTCCAATTATTTTTTTTTTTTTAATGTTCTACCATTCTACTTACTTTGAATGGCATATTGAGTTTCTCTTTTTGAGAGTTATTTATTTGTTTTGTGGAAATTATACCTTATAACGAGAACTATATATATATTCCATACCTAAATCTGGTATCCAAATCTGGGGTCAAAATGATGTGTAATTACTATAATTAATTCATTTAAATTGTATTAAATTTGCATGATTTAAATGAATGGATTTCATTTAGACAAAATAGTATTACTAAATATATTCTAACAATCAGTAAATGATTCCTAGTATTTTATCTACCATTACTATTATTATTGGATATGGATCCTCTCATCATCTTAATCATTTCCATAATCTATTGACACGTGTATAATATAATAAATCAATTGTTTGGATTATTTATATTAATTTTATGTGTTTACTCTGCGAAAGATAGAATTAATCAAAATCATTAATAAATGTGATGACAATATGAGATGAGAAGGAGATCTAGATCCATTATGTTATTATCTTATTTATATAATTAACCAATCAATTTCCAAGATTCTTTCATCATTATGGCCATTAGGGAGGAGCCGTAAATTTATAGTTGGAAGGGGTCAACAAAAAATTTAGAAAGTGACAAAGTATAAAGTTTATAAAATTTAATGTTAAAAATATAGATTAAAAAAAACTTTTAAAATTTATTTTATGGAATAGTTAATCTATATAATAGTTTTTATGTTTTTTTTTTTTTAATGCGATTTTGATAAATTTTCAACATTTTATCATCATTGTGATGGCTATGTCATTTTTTTTTTTTTTTAATTGTCGTTAAGATTTTTCCTTTCAAAGATAATACTCTAATATAATTATTATTATCATATTATAAAGTTATAAACATTGCAACAATTACTATTACTATTATCATAATATAAATATTGTGGGTTCTAACTTCTCTAGGACCTCTAGGTTCCACAATTGTTGCTGCAAGCATCAATCGGTCCATTCAAGCCTAATCAAGAATTTCCTTAAATAATATAAAATAAAAAGAGTCTAACAAAGAATTTAATACTCTCATTTTCTTTTATTATTTTAATCTCTTAAGAGTATAATTGTAAATTTGTAGAAAATTTGATTATAGAATCTAAAAAAATTATGAAGAAAAGGGCAATTTCGTAATACTGGATTGTTAGGAAGTACTTTTCGCGGCACATCGATGTTGATTTTTTCGAGACGACTGGTGTAGAAGTTAGTCGTTGATAGGCTGATATTTTCTAGTTGTTGTAGTCAATTATTGATGGACACGTGTATGGACCAGATCAGTCCACGCCAATCAACACTACTTTCACAACTTAATTGAAAAATAGGCCTAAATGTTCGGAATTTACTGGGTGGAGTGGCGTAGTGGGACATGCAATGCAACAATTTTATCGCTTGTATTTGCAATGTTGCCCCTATATTTTCCAATATTTACTTTTCGATACCATATGATATTTTGTGGATTTTTATGAGCTTCTTGTTATATAGTTAACTTGTCACTATTAAGTCTATAATTTTAGAAGAAAAATAGCAAAGAATTACAATTTGGTGGGATTTCTTTTTCTTTGGAAATTAGAAGTTTAGAACTCTTTTCAAACTGTGCTTATAGCGATTAATTTCAGATTCTAATAAATTCCTGACTTGATTGGTATCGGAATTCGAATATGTGTTTTTAATCATGGGTAAACCAATTATTGGAGTGTATGAGATTGATTGATGATTTTTTTTTTTTTTTTTTTTTTTTTTTTTTTTTTTTTTTAAGTGTATGAGATTGATTCATGCCAGAAAAATATACTCAGAGTTGGGACAATGATTGATTCATATATGAGAGATAGATTATAAAATGCAAAGGCAAGATTAATATATTTCATGTCAACAACAAATGAGACGGCAGCAAAACACGCCGTTTTGAGTGAAACACATTACACACCTCATAGACCTCATCGCTTGCAAATAAAATTGGGTTCATACAATCGTCTGGTTGTTGGCAATCAACAATGGGACCCAACGTTGTTTATTCATGCGGTTAACATTAATCCGACACAGAAGATATAATCAAGTAGCTTATATGAGTTGTCGACACGTGTCACTGTCGAATTAATTATATTATATGTTTATTGATATTGGAATTGGGTGGTTTGGTCTTTGGTGACGACAAAGAAGAAGAAGAAACAGGTAAGAAAAAACAAAAAAGATTAAAAAGTTAAAAATAAAAATAAAAAACAAAAAAACAAAAAAAAGAACAACACATGGTGGTGGTGAAGTTGTCGTTGTTGTCATCAACTTTAAACGAACCACACAGACAAGTGGTCAGCTTATAAGTGGATGGAGAGCTTTCGGTTTTTCTGTTTGAAAGCAAAAGCAAAAGCCAAACATGTTGGTGTTGTTGTTGTTGTCTTGTGATCGTCAAAGAAAAAACAAGTAGATATGATTTATTTTTTCCTTTGTTTTTTTTTACATTTTTTTATTATTATTGTGTTTTGAATTTTGATTGGGTCGGTTTTCTTTTCGTTTCCATTTAATAATATAATAATTAATAAAGCATATTTTTTATTTTCAAAGAAACCAAATCAAAGTTGGTTACCCGTGCTACGGATTAGGTGAGAAGAGAGATGAGAGAGATTAGGTACAATTCTCCTTTTAAGTTTTTATTAATTAATTATTAAAATTAACAGGAACAACCGAACAAGATTAATTTCGACCAAACCAAACCACAACCTAACAATAATATTATATTAATTTGGGTAGAAACATTTTACTTGTTCTTGTAAAGAAGCAACATAACCAAACAGCTCTAACAGGAAAAAACTCGAAAATCAAATTAAGACTTTAATGACATAAATCATACCAATTAGCAAGTTGGGTTATTGTAATTAGACGCTAGCTGCTTTTCTTTTAAATAGTCTTGAGAATCAATTAAAAGTCATAAAATAATAATCATGTTTAACACTTTAACAATGCTGAATAAATACACACCACAGAAAATGAGATAAAAGAAATCGTCACTAATCTCTCAGAAAAAAATAATAATAATGGTGATTAAACATAGGGAAGTCAAACAAAAAGAACATGATTGCAAAGAAATGACTGATTTCATCAATCATAATCCAATAAAGCTCTTTTTTTTTTTCTTTTTCTTTTTTCATATTGAAAGAAATCTAGTCAAACCCACAAAAACGGTCAGAAATTATTCAATGATATAATGATAAACACTAAAAATAAAATAAAATTAAAGTTTTTAAATGGAAAAATTAGAAAAAGAAAAGACTCCCAAATAAAAAAGATGATGAGATCACACACTCACACTACATAAAAAAGCAAATAATAAATTATTAATGGAGAAAGAGAAAGAAATGTACAGCCGGAAAAAAAAAAAAAAAAAAAAAAGTATAGCCGACAAATGCACATGATCAAAATTCAAGACAAATGTGTGACGTTTTGATGAAACAGACCTCCACGAGTTAATATTAGATATTATTTTTGTAAATGCTGTCATGAATGATGATCGAAGGTAACGTAATTCCACATCATTATTATTATTTTATTGAAATGTGATATCGTGTCACGGATATGACGTGATCTAACGAAATTAACCGCTACGAGAATTATTGGGAATACAACTCTCGCTATAGATAAAAATAGAGGTATTCCTAAAATTAGATTCAAACCTCTATCATATAAATGAAGCGTACAAGAATCATGAAGTGCAAAAGAATCAAGATTTTTTTTGCCGAATGGTAGAGACTGTTAGGTTAGGCAATGAGCATCAGCACGTGATACTCTACTTTAAAAAGAGACCAATCCCAAATAAAATGAGCAAAATAATTCAACTTGAAGAATAAGTTGACCTCATTGGTTGCAACTTTGCACCGACTATACTCTATCTCTATTGTCTTTTATGGTGTCTTGATTTGGTCAAAACTCATTTGCAAATGCACTAATCTTGTTTCTAGCATCTTTAGTTATCACTTCTTATTCCAACCCAAACTCAATTTGAAAGCTATTTCAAGTCTTTGCATAGATACTAATCCATCAATTTACTATAAAATTCAAGGACTTTGGTCAATTTTCTAGTTTAAAGCGGTTGACTCATTCAAGGTTTTCCATTCTGATATACGAGTCAAGTCCATAATAAACATCCAGGAGCTTGTTAAATCGAAGGCTGGACTAGGTTCATACTTCTTATAGAGAAATACTTCAGTGTGTCTTGTATATACGTTCAAACCAATCAAATCATGCAACGTGACATAAATAACCAATTACATAAGAGATGCATACCACATGACATTGATAAATGGATTGGGCTCATACGTCCATACATATCTAAGCTTTTCTCCTGCTTACGAATCTAGAAGACTGCTCTGTAGACTACAGGTTCATTGACAATGCACAGACGTGCGCGCGTGCAGTGTATGGACATTATGAGGAACACCTCAAAAGTTTAATAAAATAAAAGTGTCAATTCGCTTACAAGGATTGCAAAAGAATAAAGGGAATAAGCAAGAGCATATGCTTGTCACCTGTGGACTGCAGAAAGTGAACTGATAAGGGAAGAATAGATTAAAAAAATAGATAGTGTACCAACTACCAAGTGCAGTTCCAGTCAGAAAATTTAGGATTTTTGGACTCTTCTGGCCTTTTATGCAAAGCAAATGTTGAGTTGACATCTTATATATATGCATGTGTGGCCTAAGTTTGTGACATCTAATCAAAACGAGACTGCTAAGGTAATCCAATCATATTCAATAAGAAATTCTAGTTACAAAAATCTAAGGCCACCATTGGCGTGCAGTATTAGGATATTGGATTGAATGACAACTATAACAATGTACTTTTTCTATTTGATGATTAGATATGGGCAGACGAGAAAGCATTTCAAAACACAGGATGATTTCTATATAACTCTATTGTTTTGACTCAATCTCATTCTATCCCAACTAATAATAGTCCAATTCAATCCTACACACCAAACATACATGGCCCTACGAGTATGTTGTATTGACAAGAGACGAGCGTGAGCATATGTATATAGAATAGTGGTGGGATCAAAAGTTACCAACCTGGAGCACAAAACAGCCCAACTGCTTACTAAAGTCCAAATTCTAAGGGCTAATGAAAGTTAGAGCCCAAGAATAGATTATCACAAACTCACAAGGCATACTGAAGAAAAGTCATTTGTTGTGTCTAAACTAATTGGAAATTTCTTACTGAAATCTCAATCACAAGGCATACTGTAGAAAAGTCATAATACCCAAAGTGCTATCCCTATACAGAAAGTAACTTGAAATATCAAACGCATTCATGCCGTGCCCTATTTCCATACCAAAGGATCTATAACTAAAGCAGTTGCTGAAACTTGTTTAGTTAATTTGGATCAGAACATCGCTGCTAAATGCTAATCAGAATAAAAACATACTTAAGGTATGTTGCTTCCTAGATATGAATTAAAACAAGAGAACTGCCACTGCCTTAATGATGTTCCACCGCCTCAAAGTTCTATCAATATTCAGTAGTAGATATTAAAACACAAAATATAATGAGTGACACGAAAACTAGTAAAATATGTAAAGAGCGTAACAAGCTGTAAAGGCAATTCAGGCTGCATTCAAAGAGATCTGGTATGTTGAAACGAGTTTTTGACGATCAAACAAAAACACCCCGCTATAAGAATAACATCTCACTTATAAATCCACCTATAAGCATTAGTACATTTGTTTCTCTTCCTTCCTATCTTTCTAATTCAAATTCTTTGCATTCTTCTTATGTAGCTTGTCTAGTAGTTAGAAAAATGCTTCATCTCCATGGCCTCAATCCCAAAACCATCTGCTGGTCGAAGAGCAAAAGTAGTGAACTACTAATATGCCACGCTTGAGAAATTGAAACTAATCTCTGACTAGCATGATATATAAAATTCATATGAAAAGCAGAAGATTGCAATCTTGAAGATGCTTTTATAAATTCATTAAGAAATGAAGATCAAACTTACAAAGATCATAAAGTTATTGAGAATTTATTTAGGTTGCTTTCAAACTCTCCTATTGAAGCCAATTCAAGGAAGAACTGTTCCCAATTACTTAGGGGTATTGCCTCCCCCAATTCTTCCAAATGTCATCAAATTTCCACCTTAGAACATAACTACAATTATAACACGAATGTCAACACAAAAATCAGTGTACTAGGCTCTAACCGAATGTCATAAATCATAATGTTTCCACTCTAGAACATTACAATAATAGCATGTATGTTGACACAAGAATTGGTGTACTTAGCTCTGATTGATCAATGTCCACAGAGCATCAATTGCAAGCAGAAAACAACAGCACTTATTAACTATATCATAATTCAAATCAACCTCTCAATCACCAAAACTAGAGCAAAAAATTATAATTAAAACAAACAGCAATGCAGTATATAGAACACATTTGACTACCTTCAAAACTGTCATGAAGCTTTGATAGAATCAACAAATCCACTACTGAGAAGCCTCTCCACATACTTGCCCAGAATATCCACCTCCAAGTTCACTTTTTGCCCAACTTTCTTCAAAGGAATGACAACTTTCTTCTGTGTATAAGCCACCAACATGAAATTAAAACAGTCCTCGTCATCAAACACATCCACCACCGTCAAACTAGTCCCGTCCACAGCTATGAACCCTTTAGGCACAATGTATTTCAACAAGCTCTTCGCCGTCTTCACTTTAATCCACAAAGAATCCTCCTCCGCCTCCATCGACACTATCTCCCCAGTCCCGTCCACGTGTCCCTGCACGAAATGCCCACCCATCCGGCTCGTGGGTTGCACGGCCCGCTCCAGATTCACCAGCGACCCGGATTTCAATTCGATCAACGAAGTCTTCCTCAGAGTCTCCGGAGACAGCCCGACGGTGAAATCCTCCAACTGGGTGTCGAATTCCGTCACCGTAAGACAAGTCCCGTTGACCGCGATGCTGTCACCGAGATGGACGCCTTCTAAGACGGTTTTGGCTCCGATCTTCATGTCGAAGCCTCCTCCGTCAGCGGAGGCGCCCAGCTGCTTGACCTCTCCTAGCTCTTCGACGATGCCAGTGAAGAGGGAGCGAATCGTGGTGGACCTGGGTCTGCATTTGGTGATGGGTAGGGTTGTGAAGAGAGAGAGTGAGGTGGATGTGAGACTGGGTGTGATTCTGAGGTGGGCTTTTGTTGTTGGGATGTGTACAAGATAGGAGAAGATTGGGGTTTTTGGCGAAGAGGGTTTTGGGATTCTAGAGAGTGATGTGATGGAAAATGCAATTGCCATTTTCAGAGGTCTAACGAGTAACCACCACTACCTCGTTGACGTGTTTTGATATCTCATATGTCGTTTTTTTTTATTATCACTGGCGACCACGGACCACTTTCCGATTCCAAATAACTGGGTCAAGGTTTTAGGCCATGTTCGGTGTCGTTTCCGAGAAATTATTATTATTTTTTTTTTTCCGTTTTTTGAGTAAAAAACTTTTTAAATATTTATTTATTTATTATTATTATTATTATTTTTTTTTAAACTTTAATTTTTTTAACATTCACAAAGTGCATGCTAGTCACTTCATTATATTCAAGAAGTTTTTGTAAGCTATATAATAAATTTCATTCATTGTTATGCTTCTTTATCGCTTTGAAGTCCTTCCTTTGAAAATCGATACTCAAATATAAAGATATAGCTTTAACAAGATTTTTGTACCGAATATTTCTCGATGTTCTACACTTGGCTATAAAAGTCTTGTAAGCTTCTTGTCGATGGAGGCTTATGTAGTTATGCCATGCCTCCTAAAGTTGTCAAATTTACTGTTTTATTGGTTGAGTGTTCCAAGTCAAAACCTATCATTTTAAGGTAAAGTAAGGGGATTCGATAATTACATGTCAGAAATTTGCTTTAGAGATTATGATTATTAATGGCTAAAGAGTATTTGTATTTATCACGAGAATATCTACATTATTTGTTATGGGAATGTCCGGATCAATAATTACTATTTTTAATGTGTGATGTGACGGTGTCAAATGGCCACCGGCTCACTTTGTGTGCAAGGGTGGTTCTCGCGGCTCCCCATATCTTTTTCGCTCCATTCCCTCTCAAAGTATTTTTTAAATTCAAGTAGCTTCATTCGAGAGCGTGATCAATATTTGATCAAATATATAAAGGGAGTTATAAGATGGGAATTGCTTTTTAATTTGACTTTGACTCTTCTTGTCCTCATTTTTCGTCATAAAATTAAATTAAATTAATGCCAATTCATTTCTTAACATGCTAATGAATCCATAATCGGCTATTGTTTTGTGATTGATGGCAACTAGCCAACTAGGCAACTATAAATAATTTCAAAAAAATCATCAACTTAGATGATCAATTAAATATAATTTGAACCCATACCAAATAGAGGATTCAAAATTGGAGTGGAGATGATTGAGGATTGTTTGCTACCTGTAACACACATGAAGAATAATGAATAATGAGTTGTGTAAAACATGGACAAAAAGTCTAAAATATATAGATGGAAAATTTGGAAAGTTTGCAGGCGACGACGGTGGTGGCAGTTGAGAATTTCAACTAACAAAAGCAGAAACAAGTACCAATACAAGTCATCTGCCTCTCCTAACTCTCTCTATATTTCCTATTACCAAATTTCAAACTCCTATTTCTACCTCACCTGTCTCTTAAAATAATAATAACACTTGATCAGCTAGCTAGCTAGCATGACCGCCATGGCCAAAACCAAGAGAATCTGCACTCTTCTGCTAAGGCTACTGGCCTTTGGCGCGACGCTTTCGGCCACCATTGTCATGGCTACAAGCCATGAGAGAGTTTCCTTATTTGCAGTGTCGTTCGAAGCAAAGTACAGTGACACACCAGCCTTCAAGTGAGTTTGATCGATCTCTTTCATGATGAGGTATAATTATTTTCATTATTGTTTGTTTGGATTGTGATGGGGATTTTGAAACCTTTTGTTTGTAGGTACTTTGTGATTGCAAATGCAGTTGTAAGCATCTATGGCTTTTTCGTTCTCTTTCTTCCTTCTCAGAGCTTGCTTTGGCGATTGGTTGTTGCACTTGATCTGGTATGTAACATACACTACTACATCTATAAATTTATGAATTCACTTATATTGAACATGGTTTGATTGATTGGATGATGATGATGATGATCAGGTTTTCACGTTGTTGCTGAGTTCGAGCACATCGGCAGCCTTGGCGATTGCTCTGGTGGGGAAGAAGGGGAATTCTGCTGCAGGTTGGCTACCGATCTGTGGGCAAGTCCCGAAGTACTGTAATCAAGCAAGAGGAGCTTTGGTTTCTGGTTTCATTGGACTCATTATCTATCTTTTGCTTCTTCTCTATTCCATACACACTGTCTTGAATCCTCTTCTTCTTCAACAGACTTAGTTATTGGTTTGGTTTTGATCGGGCACCAGCTCTTGGATATTTTTTCTACTTTTTGTGATCACCAGTCACCAATTTGACAATTTATGTCTGTAATTGATCATCTGAGTTATTGCATTTATATTATTAAGGGCAGATTAGAAGAGAAACGTGGTATTAATTATTAACAAAGAAAATAAAAACGTTGACCAATTTTGCATCTTTATATAACCATTGACAGATGTGTTAAACAAATTACAAACCAATTTGTAAGTTACAATATTATTGCACGTTTGTACCTGAGAAGCATTAATTAAAGGCCATAAATGATATTAACTAAAATTATGATAATTGAAAAACGCTTTAATGAAAGGAGCTAACAATTAATTATTAATTTTAAAAAATTAAGATGCATAATGAATTATGAATATGCATGCGTAGGTAACCTTATTCTTGAGATTAACGAACAGAACATGAGAAATCAAGATTCCTTCAAACAAAATGACAACCAAAACTATTCTCAGGAATGAAAAAATGTCTGTTTCTAATAAAGGAGCACAAAAATATGTTCGATTATGCAATTAATTAGGCAAATTCTGGAATCTCAGAATCTCAAATCATTCTTTTTCTTCTCTTTAGAATGTTAACTTTCAGAGCATTTTAACATTCTCCTTTGAAGACCCCCTTAAATAAGGGTTGGATGCTGTTGTTATATATTTTTTATTATTTTGATGTTTTACTTTGTAGTTATTATTTTATATTTTTATACAAATAATTTTGACTTTATATAATTTAAATATTAGATATTTATTTTCATGTTATAGTCTACTTCGTTTCAATATCTATTTATTTGTTTATTTTTTATAATGAAACTGAAAACAAAACAACAAAACCAACTACTCATGTCAATAAGATAAGATCAATATAAATTTTCCAAATACAATAAGACTTTTCCATTTTTCATACACATTAAACAACGTCTAATTAGAACTGCCACCACCAAATTCTTTTGCTATGACTTCCATTTGGATTTTTGGATTTTTTCATACAAGATTCAGTGATCCATTTTGGCACGTGCCTTAACTCATTCCAACAATGTAAAAATTGATAGCCTAATCTCTAGATGTCATGGAACATTTTCATGCTTGTAAAACCCGAGTTAAAAATTTATGTAAGTTTATCTAATTAGAATATGAAAAAACAAATAACTCATTGGATAATAAAAGAGTTGTTGAGATTTAAAAGTTAAATATCTGGTACTTTTCAAAAGATAAAATAAATTTAAATATGTGAAGCGGGGTTAAATCCACCCATTGATTAAGGGAGTGAGTTCCATAAAAACACATTTAAATGAGCCTTTTAGGCTTTTTAGGGACCTCTTGAAGCAGCAAAAATACTGCTTCTCCCTTAATTAAATTGGTGGAGTCTAAGGGAGACCGTTGGAGATGCTCTTATCATCTTTTACTATTCCTCTTATCATTATGTGTCATTGGTCAAATTTCACATGATAACAATTCAAATACTAGTGTTTTTTTTTTTCCCTTATCTACAGTTTCCTGTGAAAAACAAATTTATGAACTACGACAAATTGCGTAAATGTTCTAGAAAAGATATTTGTTGACAAATGATCTGGATTTGCCTTAAATTTTAAGCAAATAATTTGAGAGGTGTACCTAAGAAACTTCAGTACTCCCAATAAATATAGCGAACCAAACCTCATTTGACTATAGTAGAACTGTAGTCTTGTGATTTAAAATACCCACGCTTAAATTTTATATATCCATAAATATAACACCCACAAATTATTAATATTATCATCCCATCATCATCATTACCATTCTCACTTTATAATAATCACACGACAATTAAAATATTTACCCTTTTTTCAATCTAATACAAAGTCATGGATTTGCCTAAAATTGTCGAAACAATCACTACATCATGTAGTGCTGTTTGGATATCCGACGGCCGTAGATATCGACTCGTATATACCTTGAGAAAACACCCCATACATTCTGGTGAGTGGTAACTGCATATGGTAAGACTTGAACTACAACACCATAGTTAATGATGGAGAGTGACAAACCACTTAATTTAAGAGTGGATGTTTATATTTACCCAAGTTTTAATACTTTTTTTTTTTTGAACCATTATATATATATATATATATATATATATATACAGAAATTCTATTATCAGTTCAAACTGACAATAAATATATCAGGATGAAGAATGTGGACCACTAGATTTACATACTTTGACTCAAAATGTATGCACTTGTCAAAACTTCTCCATAATCTGTGGTCCACATTCTTCGTCCTGATATATTTATTATCAGTTCGAACTGATAATAGAAAGACTGTATATATATATATATATATATTGAAGTATTATACAATTACATAAATTCGGGGTTTTTTTTTAAGAAATGGATGACTTGAACCCGTAACCTCGTAGTGTAGACATGATAGGTTTTACCACTGAACCAAACTCATCTTATCAACATATTTAGTATATTACGACATCGAGTATATAGTCAAAAGCCAAACCCTTACCTACCAATACTCCAAAAAAAAAAGATTCCTATTCATGAAAGTGAAGACGACAAATAGATAAAAATACAAGGACGAATTTGCAAAAAGGCAAGGTCGGTTGGATGAGGACATGAGGTCAGAACTAAACAATTAAAAAATCAAGACTCATCCTTATCTTAAGTCTTAAACTTGAAAAACTCCTTCGAAACCAAAAATATCACATTTGTAAAACGTTTTTAATTCCTCGAAACCCCCCCGAAACTCCACCGTTTCAATTCAAAGACACGAGATTTCCATTTTAGCATTCTTTAGAGACAAGCCAAGAAACTTTTCTCTGGTTTTATTTCTCTATTTATTTATTACAATTATCTGTTTCTTCTCTTATTAGCTTCTCTCAAACAAAAACCCTAACTTTTTTTGTCCTGTGTGATTGATCTTCTTCACGCATTCGAGATTTCTTTATCGATGGCTTCAGGATCGTCGGGTCGGCCCAATACGGGCTCCAAGGGATTTGATTTCGCGTCCGATGACATTCTCTGTTCCTACGATGATTTCTCCAAGCAGGAGTCTTCTAATGGAAATCTATCGGATCCTGTTATCGTCTCCAGCTCTAATAAGGTAGTTCCCTTATTGTTACTTTTATTTTTCAGCTGTATGGGGGTGTTCTCGCGAGATTTTGAATTTGGGAATCAAATTTATTTCATTCAAAGGAAAAAAGTAGTTTGATTGTGTTAAGGATTCTTATACCGATTAAGAGATCTAGTTCATTTACAAGTGAAGAGTGAAATTTAAGCTGAGATGAGTCTATAAAGATTATTTTCTAGGTTTTTATTTATTTATTTGTTATTTTTTTTTGTCGGGGATTAGGGATATTTAGTATTGATATTATTAGACTACATTTAGCAGCTTGGTAAAGGTAACTTATTATCGAAAGATGCATTTTTGAGTCAAGAGTAAGAATTTGAATATGTATTCATGTGATTGTATAAGCATGTTTACCTGTCAAGAGTCCTAGAGTGTTCTTGTTTCCTGAATTTATTGAACTTTATAATTAGAAAGTTTAATTATGCTTCAAGAGCATTATATTAATAGCAGACCAGATTTTGTACGCATAAGAGGAAAAGAAACTCAAAATCTTTGGTTAGTACTTAATGCATTACGAAAGAGGTATTAGAATCCTCAAGATGGAATTTTTTTTGTATCTTTTTGTCTGCAAAACCACTAGACAATTTCTATCTGTCTTTCTCATTTGATGCTAGCCATTGTTATTCATTGATGCTTTGTGCTTTGAATGATCATCAATAATATTACTTTTATATCCACTGAGTCTGCTGCGTTTTTATCCAGAATGATTTTCATAAGAGCAGAATGACAAGATCATCAATGTTCCCCACTGCTGCCTATAGCCAACCAGATGATTCTCTCGACAGAGAGGTAATTTCTGCCGTTGAAATAACCATGAAAAAACATGCTGATAACCTCATGCGTTTTCTTGAGGGAATCAGTTCACGTCTATCACAGTTGGAATTGTACTGCTACAATCTGGATAAATCAATCGGAGAAATGCGATCTGAATTAGTTCGTGACCACGGAGAGTCAGATACAAAGCTTAAATCTCTTGAGAAACATCTCCAGGAGGTTAGTTTTATTGCTATGCATTATATTGTATTATTGTAGTTAGAGCTTTGATTGAATGTAAAGTGTGAAGCTAGTTGCATATCAGAAAATCTGAAAATGCATTTAGAACCATTTAATTTGTCAAAATTGGGAAAATAAAATTGAGTCAGCTCAGCTGTAATGTCATTATTTTCTGTGTGAGAAACAACCAGTGGATTGGTGAATACATTTATACTGTTCTTGGTCTATCTCAAGATAATTATATGTTTTTCTTTGTTGTTCTCTTGTTTACTTGTATTGCCTCTTTGAAAATATAGATGAACTCCATTTTCATCCTTATTTGAACCTTGATCAGTATTTTTTTTTTAATTCTGTTCTCTTAAATTATATTTAGGGTTAATTTTTATCTCAACAGGAGATGAAGCATAAATTGAGAAATTTCTTATATTTA
Source organism: Acer saccharum (assembly GCA_030490815.1). Taxonomy (NCBI): domain Eukaryota; kingdom Viridiplantae; phylum Streptophyta; class Magnoliopsida; order Sapindales; family Sapindaceae; genus Acer; species Acer saccharum. Next base: position 35,529,128 of record CM059874.1, on the reverse strand, counting down.
AGCTATACTTGGCATGGATCTCAAGATTCGATCATGTATTTTTGTACACATTATTTCAAATATTAGGTTAGGGTCATTCCAAATCGAACTTGGCTGGGAGCTTGGTGTGTATTGATATATGCTGTTCAATGCAATAACAGTCTGCTTTTTTGGTTTGGATTATGTTTTTGCTTCTCATATTAAGCTTAATGTGATTGTGAAGTAGTTTGACTCGCTTAATGTTGGAGAATAATTTTTTTCCCTTTTGATCCATTGCAGGTCCACAGGTCTGTGCAGATCCTAAGAGACAAGCAAGAACTTGCGGAGACTCAAAAAGAACTTGCTAAGCTGCAACTTGTGCAGAAAGAGTCAACTTCTTCAAGCCATTCGCAATCCAATGAGGAGAGAGCATCACCGCCTGCCTCTGATGCTAAAAGGAATGAAAACACATCTGACATGCACAACCAGCAGTTAGCTCTTGCCCTTCCCCATCAAGTTGCTCCTCAGCAACAGGCAATGGCACCCCCTTCTCAGCCCCCTCCTCAGAATGTGACCCAACAGCAATCTTATTACATGCCCACAACTCAATTACCAAACCCTCCAGCCCCGGCACCAACCCCGTCCCCGGTCCCAGCTCCTGCTCCAAGTCAGCAACCTCAAGGTCAGTATATGCCTTCTGATAATCAGTACAGAACTACCCAATTGCAAGATCCCTCTAGAATGGCTCCACAGCCTACGCAATCTCAGGTAAACCCAGCACCACCTGTCCATCAATACCCCCCTCAATATCAGCAACAATGGCCCCAACAGTTACCTCAGCAGGTACAGCCAACACAACAGCCCTCCGTGCAGCCCCAGATGAGGCCCCCAACAACAACAGTTTACACTCAGTACCCTTCCAACCAATCAAACCCACCACCTCAAGAGATGTTGCCAAACAGCATGCCTATGCAAGTGCCATTTTCAGGAGTTCCTCAACCTGCATCTAGCCGAGGTGATGGGATGCCTTATGGGTATGGCACACCTGGTAGAACAGTTCCACAGCAGGCACCACCTCAGCAAATGAAAAGCAATTTCGGAACACAGCCAGGTGACGGATATGCAGCTACCGGTTCACTTCCTTCTCTTCCTCCAGGAAGTGCATACATGATGTATGATGGTGAAGGAGGAGGAAGAACACATCATCCAGCCCAACAATCCCACTTCCCACAGGGTGGAGGATATCCTCCAAATTATAACCAGAATCCACCAGCTACTGCAGGCACTAATATGATGCCAAGGAATCCAAACCATTCGCAGTTCATTCGCAATCATCCTTATAGCGACTTGGTTGAGAAATTTGTGGGCATGGGTTTCAGGAGTGACCACATTGTGAGCGTCATTCAGAGGATGGAGGATAGTGGCCAGCCCGTGGATTTTAATGCTGTCCTTGATGTCCTTGAAAGGTTTAGTGGTGGCCATTCCTCTGGTCCTGGCGGTCCTCAGAGAGGATGGTCTGGATAAAGAAAAACGATTGGGGTTATGAGTTACGAAATTAGAGTGACGGTTAAGAATCATGGCATTGGCATTTCATTTAATAAGGTTTTTTTTAAACGTGTATGTAAGTATGTATGTATGTGACCTTGTTTTTCTTATTTGTGTCACAATCAAGGTTTTCATTTCTTTGTCTATTCATAGGCACTTATGGAAAACACTGTATGTTGTATTGGGGATGTCTCCATGGTTGCCGCTTATTTTACCAGGTTCAACCAAAATCATAAATAAGAATTAGATTGACAATGGTTTATTATGGGCTTCAAGTCTAAACAAATCCATGTGATCGAGCTACGATTTTGAATGTTTGATGAGCTAAAACTTGATGGAAATGAAAAAAAAAAAAAAGAATTTCCGTTGCCGGGACTTGAACCCGGGTCTTTCGGGTGAGAGCCGAATATCCTGACCAACTAGACTACAACGGATTTGTTGGTGATTGTAGTTGATATATTTATTTATTTTGTGCAACAATATAAAGACAAACCAGCATAAATAAAGACGGAAAGTTCTCTCTCCATCGAAAAAATCCAGAGAATTTGGTTTTTTGCTGCCTGTTAAGTCTAAATATCTGCATCAATGATTAGAAAATTATATTTTCCCATTACAAATATCTAAATAAACTCGGTTAAGAAATCCAATTCACCACCGTTTAATATAGTTTGGTGATGAAAAGTGTTGATTTAGTCCGTTAATATCCTAAGTTTAAGTTGCTTCCATTGCAATATATATATAAAACAAATTTACATTTTATCTCTCTTCTAACACTATTGTTCGTGTTATAATATAAAATTTATTGTCTTGAATAAATAAATACGCATTTTTATTTATTTATTATTTATCTTTTCAAAATTACCATCATATCAGATGATCTAAACATACAAAATAATAATAACAAAGGGTAGCAAGAAAATTGAAGATACATGCATGCATTTTCTTTAATGGATTAAAAAACAAAAACAAAAAAGCACAACAAAACACATGACTCATCGATCGTGTATCTATTTTAGTATTTTGGAACCCAATAACTAGAAGACTTTGAAATAAGAGAACTACTTTTGTGTCTTTGTCCCTTACCACTACAACTTGAGCTGATTCAAGGCTGCAACGTGTGTATGTTTCCAAATAAAAAGGTGCATTAAGCGTTCTAAATTTGTTACCAATCAAAACAAGCCAGATCTTGTTGCTCGTCATTGATTATAAAAAGAAAAATTAACATATGTTTATAGAAAGCAATGTGCAGGTGGTCGAACGACTTGGTACGTCAAATGGGTCGGGTTGTATCGGGCCCAAAGCAACTAGGCTGGAAGTTGATTGTTGATGTCGACTGTTATTTGTATATGGTCGTTTGAACTTCGATGAACCTACAAAAGAACTTTAAATAGAAATATAATGTAGAAAAAATAGAAAGGTGGGGGTTGGATTATGGCCTTATGTGTGCTTGGGCTGAGCAATGTATCGTGAAGGTGGCTATGGTCGATTTCCGGTGACCGGAATGTTTATAGAAGCAGAGTTTCAGTACGCTATTATGAGCTTTAGTTGAGAGAGAATTCAGAGAGCTTTCTAGTGAATGAGCCTACCTTTTATATTAGAAGATACAGCCCCAACATTCACTTAATTAGTGTTAATTGTGGGCGTGATCTCAGGAGCAAGATGCTCTCTGGGATGGGCAGTTACCAAGAGTCTTGGTAACTGATATTTTGAATGAGTCAAATATTAATGGCATCTGTGTTGGGTCGACCCAGCACCGTGGGCTTGGGTAGGATTGAATGATCTTGCAAAGTTTTGGGCCTCGGTGCGTTTGGACCATTGGGCCGTTTTTGGCTACTACACCATGTATATACATAAAGTTATTAAAATGCAAATTATCACGTGAAGGCCCGCATAATTGGGGCTTAAAATAATGGTCAATAATAAATCTCACTTGATCATATGATTACAAAAGAAAAAAGTATTCAAATGACTTAATCATCCTATGCTTTTGTCTTCGTTAAATTGTCAACTTCTTTAATCTATATATATATATTTATACATTAAAAAAGTCATAATTTCCACAAATGTTATTGACAATTTGACAATTGACATGTTCTCGTGTCGTGGGTATCATCAATAACAATTATCAAATTTATAATAAATAAAACAAAATAGAATTCTTTAATTTCTTGACGTAATGATAAAGAAGGAAGGAAAAAAAAAATCCAAATTGTGATAACCAAACAGGAAATTTCGTGGAGAATCCAAAAAAAGCTGTACTTTTGATAAGTCATTTGATTTGTATTTTCGTGGAAGACGTGTGAGTCCCAATTTTTAATTTTCCTTTATAGTCTAAATTATTCCATTTATTATACATAATTTTATTTGTTGTTTCTTTTATTATACTTTTAATTTATTATCTAATTAGGTTCTCCGCATAGTTATAGCTTGGATAAAATAATTTAATGTGTTTCATACACCAATTTAAGATGCCATTTGATAAAAGAATTTGGATAATCTCCTCACCTCATTTTGTAATCTCATATTGTCATCACTTAAATTAATGGTTTGGATAAATTATATCTTTTAGTTGTGTAAAACTTAAAAATCAATAGAAATAATACAGACTATTGATTTGCTATTTTAGACATGTACCAATCGATTATAAAGGTGATGATATAAAAGATGAGGAGAGGATCCAGATCTAAAATGGGTTGTTTTCTAATTTTATTTATTTTTGTCTACAATTTGATTATGAGTAAATAAAATATATTTTATATATATAATTATTTTTAATACGTTTTCATTTATATCTCTTCAAGGAATTTTGATGTACGATTTTGATGATCTATTCTATGCAGTCTATGTATATTTTAGTTAAATTGATACAGATCCAAATATTTGTAATGAAAAACTTACATAAAATATAAAATAAAATATAGGATAGATAGGTTAATTCGAGGAAACCTTAAACCTCCCAAATATTGGTGTTTCGAGGAACCAATAACCTCCCAATTACAACACAAATGTGCAGACAATAATTCTCTAGATACTTTTCATTAATGAATTGAAACTATTTATACAAAATATCAATGCGCACTCTCTCATCACTCTCTCATAAACTTAAGCAATTAACTAATCCACCACCCATAATTAAATGAGTAATAAACCCACTAACCCACCACCCATAATTAAATTAGTAAACCCACTAACTTAATAATTTAATTACTCATTAAAACAAAATAAAACATAAAAATAACATTACAATAAATATCGAAATAAAATTAGTAGGATCGTATCATAAATCTTTATATTAATTCTTAAAATCATTATGTTTCGTGAAAGAAAAAAAAAAAAAACACCTTTAATCACTTCAATTTTAAGTCTCAATTTTTTTAATAGCACGTTTACTTATCAGAAATCCTAATGGGAAATGAGAATTTAATTTATAATTTGTGATTATAGTGTTTACTAAAATCGCTTGGGAATCAAATTATGTGGGCCTCACACATAGATTATGAATTAAGTTCCCGAAACCCCCTCCCACCAAAGAAATCAAATTCCCTTTCATTCTCGTTCATATGCAACTTGATTGTCTTTCGTTTCATTCACGATTAGTAAATGGACTATAAACATTCTTATTTAATAATTTCCTAAATTAATTGTAGAAATTTTACCTAGTAAGCATAAAAATTAAAGATTTAGTGTACACGTTAATTATTTACCATCATAAACTCATAGTCCACTTTATCAATATATAATCAGTAATGCAACACATCCCACCTACAATCCCATTATTTTCATCTCAACACACGTGGCAATGGAGGTGTCACTTGATGAGTGGACACCTCAACTGCCATGTGTATTGGGATGGAAATGGTGGGATTTTAGATGAGATGTTTATTATTGTTGATATATGATATATATCAACCAAAAAAAAAAAGATCCAGTTGATCACCAACCGTCCACGTGACCACGTCATCGAGATCTCGGAAAGTGGGCCATTACCATATGTCATGTGATTGCACGTGCCGAAAACAACGATTTGCCTTTTTTTTTTGGTAGTACTTTTTTTTTGGAAACGAGAACGAGTTGCTGTTTTTAAAATTGGAAGTTGCGATTTAAAAAAGGCGCGTAGACCGTTTCTTTGTTCAAAATTTGAAGAACACGCACGGTACAACAACGAAATTACTTCAAGTTTGACCCTTAAAATCAAATATTCACGCTTTTTAAAAAACAAATCACAAATTCACATTTTGCCTCGAATGTCTCCAAAAAAGGGTTGATTAGGAAAATCTAACTCCACAATATTAAGGATAATAAATTATAAAAGTTCATTTTTAATTTTATATTTTGATAGAGCTTTGATAGAATACAAATTAAATTGACTTATATAAGTTAAATACATTTTTCATTTTTTATTTATTTTTATTATCAAGAGATATTTACTTCTATTACTACAAAGAAAATCTATCACATGCGATATTAACTACAATATGAAATGACAATTCGAGATAAGAGGAGATTTACATGAAATGCATTTTTCTTGACAAAGTGATAAAAATAAAAAAAAAGTAAATCTTCAAATATTCATTGCTACGAAGTTTTCACAAGTAAAATACATTGATTAATCTTTTTATTTTATGGAACATTACACGTATACATACAAATCACACTTATTATTTATTTATTTGATTTGGAGAATAATAATTTGAATTTGAAATGTCAACATTAGTAGACAGATGGGGGAGAAGCATTGACTTTTAAATCTACAAATTTAGAAGTGGAACGAGAGGCATTACTTAAACCACAATTTTATTACCACTGGTGTGAGAGGTTTACCACTAACACGTAATGTTTATTGAATTTGTCATTATTGTGTTGTAATTATAGTTTTTTTTATTATTATTATCACAAGTACTAATAAATTATGAAATCGAACTAGTCAAAGATTATCATAAACGGTTGAGATTAAACACCACATATAGAAGATATCTACTCCCACAATATTGGGAGAAAACTCCTTACATGTGTTTATAAAACGTGAGTTATAAGACTCGAACACTCAACCACAAACGTAAAAGGGAAAGCACACTAACACTTTCGTTTGATTTTATCGTTGTATAATTATAATTAAAAATTATTAAACATTTATATAATAATAATAAATATCTTAATTTCTTAATCTCATTTTTCAACTATAGACATCGTTTTTGGTTACATGTCACATTGTCAAAATGTCACATCTGAGTTGGCTCTCATTCTCACCGGCTTATTATTATTTATTACTACAAATCCTAAGATTTCTTCTCGCAATTGAAAAACATACCCCAGTCAATTTACCAGTCAAATACCAATCTAATCTAGAGTTCTAGACCGTCCACGTCATATAATACCCATAAACCCAAGGGCCCACACGCTGCCATGGAGCTCGTTTAAAAAAAAATAGTAATGTTAGAGGACCCAAAAATCCAACCCAAATTTTAGACCCAAACCATGTGGCACACATCACATGGTGTATTGGAAAGAGTGAAGTGGGGCCATGTTGTTTTTGATGTGTGCCACATGGGTTTAGGTCCAAAATTTGGATTGGTTTTTTGGGTCCTCTAGCATTACTCAAAAAAAAAAAAAAAAAAGCGCGTTTGACTTGAAGCCGGAAGTGGATCCACCATCCACGCCCTCAAACTATGGGCGCCAATAAGCAAAAGAGAAAAAGGGATAAAATAGTAAAGTTGCGCCTTAAAAGAAGGAAAAATAATAATAATAAATAATAGTGTACATACAATCATACATACCGTTGCGTTCCTTCCATTCCCAGGGACCACGTTATAAATTTATAACAAAACTTAGAAGAGAAGAAAGATTCAAAATCAGAAAGCGATTGGGGGCGACAATTTCGAAAATGTCGCCTCTAAATTTATCTATTTAGTCCCTCATCTTTTAGATATCACGAAATTGCTTCTTTTTATATTTTATTTTCCTTACGAGAACCATATTTGGTGTTCAAATAACATTTATATATGCACTAATTCATGAATCATATGTTGTTTTAAATTAAAATATCCTTTTTTTGGTTTAACCCGATTCATGTAAAGTATGTAGAGGTCTAAAATCTAGTATTTCTTTCTTTTTCTTTTTTTTTTTGTGTGGAGGAGCTATAAAATAATAAACCTATATTTTTATGTCTAGATATAAGGCATAACAAACCAATACAAGAAATCACAATTGCAAGAAGATAAGTTCTTGAGTTGATTTCATCACCTCTTCTTAGACAAAGTTGTGAATAAGATATATGATTTCAAGATTTAGTGCAAGGATATTTTGCATATATAAAAAAGGAAAATAAAATGTTATCTCTAGATTTGAGAGCTATATGTATTTTGACAAATCGAAAATGATTGATTAAAACTAAACACAAGATATTTGGCAAATAAACTTAATTGGCAATCTTAAAAGTATGTCTATTTTCAACTTTGGAGGAAGAAACAATTTGCGTGCAAGAATTAAGCTATCTTTAGCTTTCAAACAAGTCAATATTGTAGCAAAGTAAATACATAAAAAAGGGAGAAAATATAGGGATTGTTATTTCAATTATAATATAACTTTTTACTCATTTTTGGTTGATTTTTTTTTTTAATGATTTTTTTAAATATCAACTAAACCTCCACACACAATTTAAAGACCTAATAAAATAGCAAAATATCTTGTTAATTTAACTAACTTGTGTTCACAATCCATCATAAGCTAATCATCAAGAAAATAAATAAATAAAAACCAACAATTGAATTACATATTTAATTTGAAATTTAATATATAAAACCTAACATTAAAAGAATCCATATTTAATTTGAATTGATCTAGATTATGTTATTGATAAAATTTTGTTTTGCTCAAACCCATATTGTGGCCAGATGTTTAGCTACTATACAAGGTTAGTTGTTAATCACTGGATTTCAATTAAGAAGTCTACAAAAATCAAATATTTTAAATTTTAAAATAGTTAAAATGAGTTAAAATTGGAAACTAAAAGATAATAACTCTATCATAATTACTAAATAAATCATAAGATCTTACATTCCTAAACAAATTAAATGTGATATTATAATCTAATTAAATAATAAGATTCTATTTATAACGGGTTGAATTATAATGGCAGAAAATTAACTTAGTTCCTGATATAAGATTACATTTAGGGCACGTTTACTGATCGAGAATGAGAGGAATCGAAATCAAGTTCCACCGAAAGGGAATGGAAGGGAATCAGAATTAAGTTACTAAATTCCATTATTGTGTTTACTAGCTTTTATTAGAAATATAATCAAATTTATACAAAGTTGATTACAAAAAAAAAATTTATATACAAAAAATAGCCGTATATATATATACAGATTTTCTATTATTAGTTCGTCTTGACAATAAATATATCAGGACGAAGAATATGGACCACTAGATTTACATACTTTAACTCAAAGTGTATGCACTTGTTAAAACTTTTCCATAATCTGTGGTCTACATTCTTTGTCCTGATATATTTATTGTCAGGACGAACTGAAAATAGAAAGACTGATATATATATATATATACGAGAGATGTATGAGTGTAACTAATAATTTATTTTTATTTTTATTTTTAAAGAAAAAAAGAAATTCAAAGCAAATACAACTGATTTTTTGACGGTTCACAATTTTTTTTGTTTTCCGGCAGTATATTGTTTTTTTATCAAACGTTTTTATAATTGACAGTTATATATATACGGTCCCGATCCTATCAGGATGCACTGATATAACTTTATCAGGATATTGAATGTGAGCCACTCATTTATAACAGTGATTTGACAAGTGCATACATACCAAGTCAAAGTATGTAAAACGAGTGGCTCACATTCAATATCCTTATATAATTCTATCAGGATGCACTGATAGGATAATTTCCGTATATATATATATATAATCAAGGTAGCTGTTTTATTATATATATATATATATATATAGTTCGCTATTCATTTTTAGTTTTATATACATAGTTTTTTATTTATTTTTATTTTTTTTATTTTTAAGTGGGGATATTTTTGTAAAAATGTATGAATTTCCGTTTCAATCAAGAAAGGGAACTTCATTCCTAGGTGAGTGGGGGAATCAAAATATGTGTGTAGGGTCCATATAACTTAATTCTCTACATATTTAGTAAACACATGAATTTAAAAACCAATAACGTAATTCCCTTTTTCAAGTAGAATTCCTGATTAATTAACTCGTACCGATAAAAAAATTGTATAAAATAGATAATAAAATAAATTTGGTAGGAGAAGATCGCAATTTCCCTAAAATCAAAGACAAGAAGGGAACAATTCCATCGTGGCATTGTATATTTGTATGTTCTTCTTTCACTCCCGAATCCATCTTCTCAGTTCACGCGACCTGTCTTCTGTTCTCTTCTCTCTCTGTCTCTATTTTTCTTCCTTAGCATCAAATATTCAAATCTCCTCTTTAAATAAAAGAAAAAACCTAAAACACATGCTATTATCATCATGAGCAATCTACGTCACCGCGCCGGCACAGCAGCGCGGTCGAGACAAGGCCGTCAACCTGAAGAAGAAGAGACCTACAACATAATCCCCGTCCACAACCTCCTTGCCGACCACCCTTCCCTCCGCTTCCCCGAGGTCCGCGCCGCCGCCGCCGCACTCCGCACCGTCGGCGACCTCCGCAAGCCTCCCTACTCCCAATGGCAACCTCACTTCGACCTCCTCGACTGGCTCGCTCTGTTCTTCGGATTCCAGAAGGACAACGTCCGCAACCAGCGCGAGCACTTGGTCCTCCACCTCGCCAACGCGCAGATGCGCCTGACACCGCCGCCGGATAACATCGACACGCTCGACGCCACCGTTCTGCGACGGTTCCGTGTCAAATTGTTGAAGAACTACAGCCACTGGTGCTCGTATTTGGGTAAGAAATCGAACATCTGGATCTCGGATCGGCGGGAGTCCATATCCGACCAGCGGCGTGAGCTATTGTACGTTTCTTTGCATCTTCTGATTTGGGGAGAATCGGCGAATCTACGGTTCATGCCGGAATGTATCTGCTACATCTTCCATAACATGGCCATGGAATTGAACAAGATACTGGAGGATTACATCGATGAGAACACAGGCCAGCCGGTGATGCCGTCCATCTCCGGAGAAAACGCGTTTCTGAATTCCGTAGTGAAACCCATATACGAGACGATAAAGGCGGAGGTGGAGAACAGTAAAAACGGGACGCGGCCGCACAGTGCGTGGAGGAATTACGACGACTTGAACGAGTATTTTTGGAGTAAGAGGTGTTTCGAGAAGCTGAAATGGCCGATTGATGTGGGGAGCAACTTCTTTGTTCTAGCGAGTAGAAGTAAACACGTGGGGAAGACTGGGTTTGTGGAGCAACGGTCGTTTTGGAACTTGTTCAGGAGCTTTGACAGGTTGTGGATAATGTTGATACTGTTTTTTCAAGCTGCAGTAATTGTAGCTTGGGAGCCGGGGAATGAGTATCCATGGCAAGCACTTAAAATTCGAAACGTCCAGGTTCGTGTCTTGACTGTGTTTATCACTTGGAGTGCGTTAAGATTCTTGCAGTCTTTGTTAGATGCTGGAACACAGTATCGTCTTGTTTCTAGGGAGACTTTAGGGCTTGGTGTGAGGATGGTGTTGAAGAGCATTGTTGCAGCCTTGTGGCTGTTGCTCTTTGGAGTGTTTTATGGCCAGATTTGGACACAGAGGAATCAGGATAGGACGTGGTCTAAAGCTGCAAATAATCGTATAGTCACTTTTCTTGAGGTGGGGTTTGTTTTTATTTTGCCTGAGTTGTTGGCATTGGCATTGTTTATAATTCCTTGGATAAGGAATTTTCTCGAGAACACGGATTGGAAGATCTTTTATGCATTGACTTGGTGGTTTCAGAGCAGGAGTTATGTAGGTCGTGGATTGAGAGAAGGGCTTGTGGATAATATCAAGTATTCCCTGTTCTGGGTGTTAGTCTTGGCAACTAAATTTTTATTTAGTTACTTCTTGCAGATCAAACCCTTGATTAAACCTACAAAAGAAATGCTGCGGCTTGGGAGCATAAAGTACGAGTGGTTTCATTTCATCAGTGACAGCAACAGATTTGCTGTTGGGTTGCTGTGGCTGCCTGTAGTTCTGATTTATTTGATGGATTTGCAGCTTTGGTATTCAATTTACTCATCCTTTGTGGGTGCAGCAGTGGGGTTGTTCCAGCATTTGGGCGAGATTCGAACTATGCAGCAGTTGAGGCTCAGATTTCAGTTCTTTGCTAGTGCTATGCAGTTTAATCTGATGCCTGAGGAGCAGCTTTTGGATGCTAGGGGGACACTGAGGAATAAGTTTAATGATGCCATTCATCGGTTGAAACTGAGATATGGGCTCGGAAGACCCTATAAGAAGCTTGAATCTAACCAGGTCGAGGCAAACAAGTTTGCTTTGATATGGAATGAGATAATTTCAATTTTCAGGGAAGAGGATATTATTTCTGATAGAGAGGTTGAACTGTTGGAGCTGCCACAGAATTCTTGGAATGTAAGGGTTGTTCGTTGGCCTTGTTTTCTGCTGAGCAATGAGCTGCTTCTAGCCCTTAGCCAGGCCAAGGAGTTGGTGGATGCTCCTGATAAGTGGCTCTGGTATAAGATTTGCAAGAATGAGTATAGGCGTTGTGTTGTGATAGAAGCTTATGATAGCTTGAAGTACTTGATTCTTCATATCCTCAAAGTTAACACCGAAGAGCATTCCATTATGACGGTCTTGTTTCAAGAAATTAATCACTCTGTAGAGATTGAGAAGTTCACTAAAACGTTCAAGATGACTGCGCTGCCCAAGATTCATGCCCAGTTGATAAAACTTGTTGAGTTGCTGAACAAGCCTGAGAAAGATCTTAACAAGGTAGTTAACATGCTACAGGCCCTTTATGAGATTGTTGTTCGAGATTTTTTCATAGAGAAGAGGAGCACAGAACGGCTTGTGGAGGATGGCTTGGCTCCTCGTAATCCAGATGCCATGGCAGGTCTACTGTTTGAGAATGCTGTTGATTTGCCTGATCTCAGTAACGAGAACTTCTATAGACAGGTTAGGCGCTTGCACACGATTCTAACATCTCGGGATGCTATGAATAACATTCCTGTTAACATTGAAGCAAGACGCAGATTAGCCTTCTTTAGTAACTCACTCTTTATGAATATGCCCCATGCCCCTCAAGTTGAGAAGATGATGTCCTTCAGTGTTCTCACCCCTTACTACAATGAAGAAATTCTTTATAGTAAAGAGCAACTTCGAACTGAGAACGAAGATGGGATATCCATCTTGTACTATCTAAGGACAATTTATGATGATGAGTGGAAGAATTTCTTGGAGAGGATGCGCCGAGAAGGACTGGTGAAGTATGATGAAATCTGGAATGAGAGGTTGAGAGATCTCAGGCTCTGGGCATCCTACAGGGGCCAGACACTTGGCCGCACTGTAAGGGGAATGATGTACTATTATCGGGCTCTTAAGATGCTGGCTTTCCTTGATTCTGCTTCTGAGATGGACGTTAGGGAAGGGACCCGAGAGCTTGGTTCAATGAGGCGAGATGGCAATTTGGATGGTATCAGTTCAGAAAGGTCACCTTCTTCCAGGAATTTGAGTAGATTGAGTAGTTCAGTGAGCCTGTTATTTAAAGGCCATGAGTATGGGACTGCGCTGATGAAATTCACTTATGTGGTTGCGTGCCAGATATATGGTCAACAAAAGGAGAAGAAAGACCCCCATGCTGATGATATTTTGTATATGATGAAGAACAACGAAGCTCTTCGAGTTGCTTATGTTGATGAAGTTTCCACAGGGAGGGATGATAAAGAATATTACTCCGTTCTCGTGAAATACGATCAGCAATTAGAGAGGGAAGTTGAAATCTACAGGGTTAAATTGCCTGGTCCCTTGAAGCTTGGGGAGGGAAAACCAGAGAACCAAAATCATGCCCTTATCTTCACCCGGGGGGATGCAGTTCAGACTATTGATATGAACCAAGACAACTACTTTGAGGAGGCACTTAAAATGCGTAATTTGTTGGAAGAATTCAGGCACTACTATGGTATAAGGAAGCCTACCATCTTGGGTGTCAGAGAGCACATTTTTACTGGCTCGGTTTCGTCGCTTGCTTGGTTTATGTCAGCTCAAGAAACCAGTTTCGTTACCTTAGGTCAGCGTGTTTTGGCAAACCCTCTGAAAGTGAGAATGCATTATGGCCATCCTGATGTCTTTGACAGGTTTTGGTTCTTGACTAGAGGTGGGCTGAGTAAGGCTTCTAGAGTGATTAACATCAGCGAGGACATTTTTGCTGGCTTTAACTGCACGTTGAGAGGAGGCAATGTCACACACCATGAGTACATCCAAGTTGGCAAAGGAAGGGATGTTGGTTTGAATCAAATATCCATGTTTGAAGCCAAGGTTGCTAGTGGAAATGGTGAGCAAATTCTCAGCAGAGATGTCTACAGGTTGGGCCATAGACTGGACTTCTTTCGGATGTTATCATACTTCTACACCACTGTGGGGTTCTTTTTCAACACTATGATGGTCATTTTAACCGTGTATGCATTCTTATGGGGCCGACTATATCTAGCTCTTAGTGGTGTTGAGGGTGCTGTGACAAACAATAACAATAAAGCTCTTGGTGCTATCTTGAATCAGCAGTTCATTATCCAACTAGGTTTGTTCACAGCTCTCCCTATGATTGTGGAGAATTCTCTTGAGCATGGATTCCTTCAAGCTATTTGGGATTTCCTGACTATGTTGCTCCAGCTTTCATCTGTTTTCTATACATTCTCCATGGGAACTCGCACTCACTACTTTGGCCGGACTATCCTTCATGGTGGCGCAAAATATCGAGCAACTGGGCGTGGTTTTGTTGTGCAACATAAGGGTTTTTCTGAAAATTATAGGCTGTATGCACGTAGCCACTTTATTAAGGCCATAGAGCTTGGATTGATACTTACAGTATATGCAGCGTACAGCACTATAGCTAAGGGCACATTTGTCTATATAGCCTTGACAATCTCAAGTTGGTTCCTAGTCTTTTCGTTTATAATGGCTCCATTTGTCTTCAATCCTTCCGGCTTTGATTGGTTGAAGACTGTATATGATTTTGATGATTTCATGAACTGGATTTGGTTCCGTGGGGGCGTGTTTGCAAAATCTGAACAGAGCTGGGAACAATGGTGGTATGAAGAGCAGGACCATCTAAGGACAACTGGGCTTTGGGGAAAGCTACTGGATATAATTTTAAACCTCCGCTTCTTCTTTTTTCAGTATGGGATAGTGTACCAGCTAGGTATTTCTGCTGGGAATACCAGTATTCTTGTTTACTTGCTCTCGTGGATCTATGTTGTTGTGGCTTTTGCTATTTATGCAGTAGTAGCATATGCTCGCGACAAATATGCAGCAAAAGAACACATCTACTATCGGCTGGTTCAGTTCCTCATCATCATATTTGCAATACTTGTCATTGTTGCCCTGCTGGAATTCACAGACTTCAAATTTGTGGATTTTTTCACAAGTCTGTTGGCTTTTATCCCTACTGGGTGGGGACTTGTATTGAATGCTCAAGTATTCAGGCCCTTTTTGCAGAATACTAGGCTTTGGGGGTCTGTGGTTGCAGTGGCTAGATTATATGATATAATGTTTGGAGTGATTGTCATGATCCCTGTGGCGCTTCTATCATGGTTGCCTGGATTCCAGTCTATGCAGACAAGGGTGCTATTTAATGAAGCATTTAGCAGAGGTCTTCGTATAACCCAGATTGTTACTGGAAAAAAAGCTTCAGGCGACTTGTGATTAGGTAATTATAGTTCATCACCTTGTATAAAAAGTTTTGATTTTTTCTTTCTTTTTTATTATTATCTGTGGTGTCTGCTTGATTTTCCTTAATATTGACTAGACAATAATTTGTCAGTCAGTAAAATTTCACTTTTGCATCATGCAGTTGAAAGAGTGAGCATGAATGCTCTTTTAAGTTGAATGAATAACATTTTATGAACACTGTGATCACATGGCTTTGATAGAGGTAGTCATTTTGCGATATTATTGCCAGATAGAATTATGGATCTTGTTCTGTGGGATATTTTCCCTTGTCTGATCATGATTCCTTGCTCCTAGTTATATATGATTATGTCTTGGTACTCTATTTTGGAAGTGTGGTTTATATATCTTGATTCATTCTATCACTATAATATACAGAAAGGGCTCATTTAGATAAATTGAACTTCTAGGATTCAATATTTCATAGTCATCAATATAATTCAGCGCAATGGTGTTTCAATGAAATTTCTGAAAGTTCCGTTTGGCTTGGCTCGCTCTTATATTCTGTGATACCCTGCTTCATTTTGCAAGCTCTACTCTTTTTTAAGAAAGCAGTGCACTCTCTTATTGTATGCTTTTGAATTGAATCCTGGGCCTTGGCTCTACCCTTATGCTCTTCTGTGCTCACAACTAGCCCATCAATTTTGTTGGCACAGAATTTTAAATCATGCAGTGGTGTTGAACAGTGAGTACAATTATATTTGTTATGACACTGCTAAGTGACTTAAATCTTTGGCTAAGTATTGAGTGCGAAGAACTTAAAGAAACGAGGTGCATTTAATCTTCAGATATCTGTTTCCAGAGTGGATCTATGTGTGTTTTTAGAGTTTGAAATCCAAAGCACCCAGACAATCGGATCCTTAATTTATAAACTTCTTAAATCGACATTTTAAGAAGGCAAATTGGAGTATATTTGATGTGGTGACGGATTTAAATGTTCCACCCTAAGGAATCTTGATAGCAAGATTGGTTCCATAAAATTTGTAAGTTTAGGTTTTGTTTGGTGAGAAAGGAGAATTGTTGATGGTTTGAAAAGAATGTGAAAGGTTCAAGTTTTGATGGCAAATATATGTCTGGTTGTTAAGAATAGTGTTTTTCGAACTTAAAGTTGGCAAAGGAGAGAACTTCTGGCCTTTCACACCTATTGGAATTGCAGGTTGCAGTACACAAACTCAAAGAAAAGCTCAATAGCTTTTTAAAAATTTTATAAACTATTCTTAAAGAGACAGCATGATATAGATTTTTAGGGTTGTAGCAGTCCATTTGAATTTAAATGCCTTCGCATCTGGCAAGCGTCACTGTTATAGACAATATAGTATTGATATGCGTAGCTGATTTTTCACTCGGGTGTGGGTCGATGATAACTATCTGCTTATAATATGCCTCAAATTTTTTTAATGCTTTTGTAAAAATGCATCTGTTTTCCATGCATGCAAAAGTTTTTAATATTCCTTGCATCTCACATGAATAGAAAAGGCCATTTTGATGCCAGCCTAGAAAAGTTTTTATCTTATCATGCAGTGTTCTTTTACTCAATTTGATTTTTAAAATGTGCAATACATCTGTTTTTGGGTAGTTAGTTTGATTGTATATTTCATAGCTGGATATCCTGTTATCGGTTTATTATATGGTTTCAATCCTTTCGTTGAATGTTTACCGACTGAATTAGTTATAGTCCTATTGACCTTAAATAACTCAACTTGTTGCTGAGAATAATTGATCATGCTTGCAGGTCTGAAGGCGGATGTGAGGCCAATTCGAGGCTACGGATACATTTCATTTCAAAGGGGAGAAGAAAACTGTTTTTGTTGTTGATTTTGGAATCAACTTCCCATTAGTGCTTGTAATTAGCTGTATTTCTCATACTCTTAACCGTTGGATATATTGGGGAGTGTTGGTTTTATATCCCCAGATTTCTAAAGGTACAGTTCAGTCAGTCATAGTGTTTATACTAATTATAGATTAGTGTTCAATTTGTTGAGGTTGCTAGAGTATTTGTTATTCTTTTGTTAGAAAGAAATGTATTCTTTTCAGACCTGGCTTTGCTGCTTGCACTCTGCCACTTGTTTTGCTAGTTTTTACATTACACAACGTTCAAATTAAGTGGTTGGTCCTGATTTTGAATTTTAATACGTAACATTATAAATCCAAATTCTGATACATTAATTTCTTGGTTCATGTCTGAATTATCATCTTCCACGTCGATCTTTGATTATATAATCTTGAGTGAGTCTTCTATTATATGGTCCCCTACTCCCCTTGCTTAATTGTCTTTCACATTACTGGGAATGTGACCACACGTTAGTGAGATAAATTATCGTTAACGTGTATTATTAAACATGGATGAGGCACACTGTCCCCAGTAAACGATATCAGAGGTAAATGGGTGGAAATAAATACAAAAAGAAAAGATGATAAAGCATTGCAGGGATGATCCACTCATCCACATGGGTAGATCCGGTGATGGAGGAACCCAGTGAGTCACCAAGTGTGGGGTCGTGTAATGGATCCCAATATTCCTATGTTTATCCATTAATATTTTTAGCAAAAATTCGTTGGCAGATTGTGATTGAATGTCAATTAAATCGATTGGACCCTCACCCAGTCACCCTTCAGCCTCTGCCTTTTTCTTTTTTCAAACTAAAATTGCCGACATCAATGGCATCCTTCCCTTGCTTAACGTTAACGTCTAACATCTTCTACACAAATTATCTTGAGACGTGACACTGACAGCTGAAAGTAACCGTAGATCTCTATAAAGATCTCACACAAGTTCAAGTGTTCAGTGCGGCAACACGTCACGACAAACACTGTTGAATTCTCTTTTATTATTAATTTATTATCTTTACGATTAGATCGCCGGCCCCTCACTTCACAGTTCACACGATCTCTCTGTAATAATAATAATAATAATAACAAATAATAAATAAATAGTGAACTAATACACTTGATTTAGTTTTTTGAACGTTGAAGTGAAGATGGATGAGGCTCTGCTGGTGAGTGGAGGAAGCAGTGATGGTGGCAGAAGGAGGAAGGACGCTTCTTCCCGTTTGTTCCATGGACGGAAGCAGGCGATCACACGAGGCTCTGCTTATGAGAAGGCCGCTGCACTCGTCGATCTGGTCACTATTCCATTCTCATTTCTCCTAATCTTTCTTCACATTTGAAAACCAGTTGCTTCACTTCCACTGATTATTGCTTCAACTTTCATTCTTCCAGGCCGAAGACGGAATTGGTCTGCCTGAGCAAATTCTTGACCAATCAAACTTTCAGAGTTCTGCTAAGTTCTACTTCTTCTTTACCAAGTTTGATATCCTTTGGTCTCTCAATCATTTCGCATTGATTTTCTTGAACTTCTTGGAGGTCAGTATCTTTCTCTTGCATAGGAGTTCCATGTAAACACTAAATAGATGAAAGAAACAAAAGAAGATAATACTTCTGTTAAGATGACATGTGATCTGTTGTTTGCTTGATTGTTATGTTTTTGTAGAAACCTTTGTGGTGCTCAAGGACTGCTACTACATATTCTTGCAATGATAGGGACTATTTTTATCTCGGGCAATTGCCTTACTTGACTGGTGCAGAGTCTCTTATTTATGAGGTAAGATTGAACATATTTTTCACAATTTTCATGGTTTGATGTGCTGTTTACAAGTTGTGTGAGAGTTTCTGTTTTCTAATGCAGGGCATAACTTTCATTCTACTCATGATCCATACTCTCTTTCCAATTTCATATGAAGGGTTCCATATCTATTGGAATAGTTGGATAAATCGGTTGAAGGTACAATTGCCTCAACACCTTGAATTTGACTACTCTTTGACTGATTTTGTTTTGTTTTACTCGAGATCTGATAGATTGATAAATCTACTAGGTATGAAACAAACTTTTAACTGAGAAATCAAGGAAAATAGTCAAAAGCCAGCTAGATTCAATTATTTTATTTTATTTTTGTGTTCATTGTGTTTAATTCCGTTACTTTTTCTTTTACGGAAATAAAAATAAATATATTCAAGCATATGTGCAGCTTCAGCGATTGCATATGCAAGGGAAGACAGTTGTATACTTTATGTTCATAACCAAAAGCTTAGGCAATCTAAAATGCTTCTTGCGGTTAGCGTGGATAAAATCTACTGTTTAAATGCAAAACTTGTAGAAAATTGTTCCGTACTCAGGTGTCATAGTTTTCTACCTTTTGTTATCATATTCTAAACAAATTACTTTACAAGTAGCTAACTGCCGTGGAAGGTGTTCGCCCCTGAAAGGGAGCTCCCATTTGAAGTGATTTTTCTAAAGGAAAAGCCCAAATACCTACCGTGTGTCTCAATGTAGATGATACTATGATGACCTATGGGAATCATTTAACAGATGTGATATTCTGTGCCGTATCATGTATGTACCTTTATATGTTCACGTTTTAATCTCCATATATTCTATGTTTTGTATAAGTGTTTTTTTTTCCCATAAAGAATACAGGTAGCTTCATGGTTTTATTTTTCTGAAGTTATATGATTATAATCTTAGTTTTCTTCTTGATTTGGATGGCAATGTAGCTCATATTGGCATTTTCGTGTTGATTTATTTAACATTGAACCTTCCTTGTCTAGTCTTTGATATGTGCTGCATTCTTCTTTATATATGTTGTCTTCCTTCTGTTTTTCATCTTACAGTCTAATGATACTTCTTTTGTCTGGTTGATTTTCAGGTGATTTGCTTATTAATTTTGGTTGCTGATCTTCTGGTTTATGGTCTCTATTTATCTCCAGTGGCCTTTGCCTTTCTTCCTCTTAGGATTGCGCCATATGTCAGAGTTGTCATTTTCACCCTAAACATTAGGTACAGTGTGAAACATTTATACGTTTTGTCATTGTAAATTCATCCATGTTTGTATATGAGCACAAGTATTTGATGTGCGTGCATGCTCATATGTGTATGCATGAGTTATATCCAGTATCTTACATTTTCCTTTTTCTCATTTCGCTCTCAACTCCAGGCATTTACGAGATAGCATCCTGATTCTGGCTGGAATGCTTGTCACATACTTTCATGTCTTGGTTTGTTCTCCATCCCAGCTTTACACTTCAATCTCCATTGCAGCTGCACTTGCAAATGTTTTCCAATTTCTTACACACATAGTGCATTTTGTTTTCCTTTCATCTGTTTATCAATCTCTCATTTCCTTAAATTGCAGGCTCTAGGACTTTTGTTTCTTCTGTTTTCCAGTTGGCTAGCCTATGTCATGTTCGAAGACACACAGCAAGGGAAAATATTATTTACATCATATGGTACCACATTGTATCAGATGTTTATTTTATTTACCACTTCCAACAATCCAGATGTCTGGATACCAGCATACAAGTAAGTGGGACTCTGAAAACTGGTTAAGTTTTATTAGTGTTTCATTTGGTTTCCTGATTCTAAATCGAGCAGTATGGTTAAATCGAATTTGTCACAGTACTGCTGCATTTATTTCAGAGTTGTACAATTTTTATACTTTTCAAATCTTTGTTATTATGTATAACTGAGCTCCCCTGTTAATTTTTCTTCTTTGGCATGTTAATTGAATGCTTGTTTTATGTTCATGAGTCTACATTAATTATCATATTTTTCTTTTTTAATATTATACAGTCTATTGCTGTATTTTTCTTGTATCAAAATATTGTGTTTTTATAATTGATACTGTTAGAAGGTTTAAAGGCTATTGTTGGGCTCTTTCCCATCAGCTTAAGCTTTTGGGTTTGTTGGTTACTAACATGGTATCATAGCCTTGGTTGTCCCAGGAGTCCTAGGTTCAACTCCCCACACTTGATTGCATTTGCATTTGTTATTTGTAATTTGAATTTGTTTGAATATGTGTTGTGCTTGGGCCACGTGTCAAGCCATATGGTCTTGCACGTGGGGGGGTATGTTAGAAGGTTTAAATGCTATTGTTGGGCCCTTTCCCATCAGCTTAAGCTTTTGGGTATGTTGATTACTAACAGATACTTCCATGGTGTTAAACTAAGTTACAAAATGTAGACATTTGTAATAGGTTGCATTTTGTTACAAAATTTAGAAGTCATGAAAATTGAAGAACTTAGGGTGTATTCTGTACCATACACACCCTCGTTTTCTGTTTTTAGAATCTAAAAACAGACTAAATGTGTCTGTTAAAAAAAAAGTGTCTGTTAGACATTCTCTAAAAATGCACAATGGAAACAGGACTCTCCTTTTTTCACTTTTAACATGTAAAGGTCAAACAATCCATTTTTGCATTTTCACTTTTTTGCTCTTCAGGTATTCAGTTCACGATCATAAGATTGATGTGACAACATTATGAAAACTCTTTCTCCTACTGTAGTAGGAAATGAGGCAAGAGTCAAAACACCAACTAAACTGTCTAAATTATTAAAACCTTGGGCACATCACAAAATTTTAGTTATAACTTTAGAACTATATGTTCATTTTCATTATATTTTCTTACTCAATGCCTCTACTGATATAAGTTGATTAGAGACTTATGATGTATGTTTCAGCAGGTGTTGAATTCTTACCCAAACATTTAAGTGTTCTGTCTCTACACTTCTGTCAAGTGAAGATCATATATAGCTGATATTGCCATGTGTTGGAGTCTTAATATTTTTCATTAATGGCTACAAAATTTTTATCTTAATATTTAACAACTGTATCTCTTTTAAGGGCTTCACGCTGGTATTCCTTATTTTTCGTTCTCTACGTGCTATTGGGGGTTTACTTCGTCACCAACTTGATCCTTGCTGTTGTGTATGATAGCTTTAAAGATCAGGTATATGTTTTCTGTTTTTCAGTATTACTCTTCTTACAGTGAAGAAGAGTAGCAATGATGCAACTATTATATACGTGTGTGCTCTTCTTTTTTCTTCTCTCAGCTGTTGATTAAGTGTTTATTTGATTTTCTCTCCATCCTGGATAATATGCCCAACGTTTTCATGTCGTTACACCACCCTAAGAAGTCGAACCATATTCTGTTTTAAATTATCAAATTGTCTCCATTTTAATGCTTAATTTGCTTTTGCAAGTTTTCTACATGGGAGTAATCTTGGAAAGTATGTTATTTTAAGTTTGCATATGGAATCAATTAAAGAGAGTCCTTTAAAACATTGGATATGCTAGTATGGATGAATTGTTTGGGACATAAGGAGTATCTAATTAAAGAACTTTTATAGCTATTTTGTTCTGGAACTGTATAATTTGCACACACGTGTTTATCTCTTTTTTATTTTTACTTTCTTTTGTAGCTTGCAAAACAAGTTTCTAAGATGGATCACATGAGGAGAAGTATGTTGGAAAAAGCTTTTAAACTCATAGATAAGGATGTAAGTATTAACACCATCTAATTGATTATATCTATTAGTATGCTTTGAAACAAGCTTTATTTCAATCATAATTTTGAAAATTGCATATGAATGCAACATATCTGGTTTCCATTTTTTTTTTTATGTCTGTTTCCATATAAGCAAAGCAGTTTTTCATCAACTTGGTCATGATTTTTCTATATATCTTTTCTCTAATGTCTGAAAGGACCATTACCCATCCATTAGTCAACTACAACCACAAAAGTGCAAGAGAGTGCCAGATTTTGTTAATGATTGAGAATATTAAAAAATAATATAATTTTCTCATTGTTAAATTCTTTTGTAATCCCCAGTAGTCTCTTCTTAATCCATTGGCGAACTTGGTGCTGACCAATGTACCTCAGCACCAGAGGTTGGAAGCCACCCTGTGTTATCTTGTGGCAAAGAGTGGGATTGAGAAAAATATTTAAGAGAGCCTTTCAACATGGTTTGGCATGTCTAAAATGGAGACTTATGATTGCCTGCTATTGAGGACTGATTTGTTCACTTTCAAGTGGCAAGAGGAAGGCCCATGGGGGATGTAGATAGAGGCAGTGAGAGAACATCATTGCTAAGAAACTAATAGAGGATAAGTTCTTATATAGAATTGAATAATCAAAATAATGAATTATGAAGCTCACGAAGTATTTTGATACTTATTTGATACAAGTTAAACAGAAGTTTGTGAATATTGATATAATACTGCATTTTTAATCCTTATTTTCTTACATTTTCCCAGCATATATTTGTTGTTTTATACATTAAAAATAGCCATTCTTGACCTGGCTTTGTTTTTTTTAGTTTTGTACAAACGACTACCACCGCAAGTTTGTTAAATTGGCAGTAGAGTGTAGTTTCTTTTGCATCATAATCTAGTTGTAAATGTTTTTGTTAAATATTGCCCGTCTGTTTTCTGTTCTGTCACATGTTTTGTAAGGGCCACTTTGTTATGCTTAACAGAATGTTGGATTCCTCGATAAGAAGCAATGCATTCAACTGTTTGAAGAACTTAATAAATACAGGTATTGCTTGTATCACTTTCTTCACTGTACTTAGAAAGGATATGCCTATACCATCTCATATATTGATTTGTTCTAATACATTATACACGAATTTATTTGTTCTCATTGATGTTCTTTTGTGTTTTGGGACAACAAAATCGTAAAGTGGTCATCCATATTAAGAGGAATTGCAGATTGGTTATTTCATCATATTTTGGCAATATTTCTTTTCCTTTTCCCTCAAATTTAAAGAAATTTCAGCAGAGATACTGGCAGAGGAACCATAAAATTGGAAAACAGCTAGAAGATAAACCTATATTCAAAGAGATGCTGTAAGCCTGTAACTACCAGCAGTAATCACATCTCCTTGTCATTGTTTATGGAGTTCATCACATTCTCTATCTAATTAAAAGGTGTTAGTAACCAACAGACCAAAAAGCTTAAGCTGTTAGGAAAGGGCCCAACAATAGTATTTAAACCTTTTAACACACCCCCTCACGTGCAAGACCATATGGCTTGGCACGTGGCCCAAGCCCAAACACATATTCAAATAACAAATTACAAATGCAAATGCAATCACATGTGGGGAGTTGAACCCAGGACTCCTGGGACAACCAAGGCTCTGATACCATGTTAGTAACCAACAGGCCCAAAAACTTAAGTTGTTAGGAGAGGACCCAACAATAGTATTTAAACCTTTTAACACACCCCCTCACGTGCAAGACCATATGGCTTGGCACGTGGCCCAAGCCCAAACACATATTCAAATAACAAATTACAAATGCAAATGTAATCACATGAGGGGAGTTGAACCTAGTACCCCTGGGACAACCAAGGCTTTGATACCATGTTAGTGACCAACAGACCCAAAAGCTTAAGCTGATGGGAAAGGGTCCAGCAATAGTATTTAAACCTTTTAACAAAAGGATCTTAATCATCACCTCGACATCTGATTTTAAGCTTTCCACCTCCTTTTCTTTTGACTTCATTTATTATGATCTCTTATGAGTATCTGATGCATTTCCTGAGAAATTATGAAGATATGGTAAATACATGTTTGATTGATTGTTGCTATAAGAATCGGCTTCTCAAGGTTCTTGTAATTCATATGTTTCAATTGGGCCATTAACTTGTGATTTTGGTCTTTTGGATACGAAAGCATGATTTTATTTATATTATGTTTAGGACTTTGCCAAAAATATCCACAGAAGAATTTGAGTTAATATTTGATGAGCTGGATGACACCCATGACTTTAAGGTACACTATTTCTCTCAGCTTGTTTAAAAAGTTGCAGCAATTTTTTCATTTTTTTTTTGTGCTATCGATTTTACTTTTACATATGATGATAGACTTGTGGTCACTGTTACAATATCTACATTTTCCATCATTCTAAGCTTTGTTCATTTATAGAGAACCATTGTTTCTGTAGTCATATATGTCTGCAAATACAAAAATATAAACTCTATAATTAGTTAGGAATGTTTGTTATTGCAATGAAATGGACTAGCAAGATGTAGAGTGTTATTATACTATTTACAATAGAATATTCTACTTGGCTGCGGATATGACAACATGCATTATCCATATAGAACTCTGTAGAAGGTAAATTAATAAAATGCTAAGAAATAAATCATAAAGCAAAAATATAAAAGTAAAAAACAGGAAAACCTTGCAAATTTCTACCATGAAGTTTTTGTTACACGCCTCCCAGAATTTTATTATTTTGTAATTGTCTACTGATTGTAAATCAATTTAATTTGGCTGCTGGACTTGATCAATTTTTTAATTTTAATTTTGTAGATCAACTTGGATGAATTTGCTGACCTTTGCAATGCCATTGCTCTAAGATTCCAGAAGGAGGATTGTGTAAGTCCAAACACATAAAAATGCTTAGATCTTGCTCATTTTAAATGACATTTAACATTCTAGATTTCATCTTTGATACTCTGCATCTGGTTGCAGCCATCTTGTTTTGAATATTTTTCATCAGTCTACCATTCATCTTTCTCGAAGAAGTTGAAAGCCTTCGTTCGAAGCCCAAAATTTGGATACATAATATCCTTCATTCTCATTGTGAATCTAATTGCTGTTATTGTTGAAACAACGGTATGGCCTGAACCTGTAGGACTATAGTTTTATATTTTCTGTTTTGATCCGTAAGATTCATTTCAATTATTTTATAAATATATGTTTTGTGATAATTTCCTTTTTAGATGAAACTAGTTGTAAGATACTTAAAATCTGTATGTGCATTTGCTCATTAATGCTGTGATTTATAGATGCTAGTCATTATCAAGTTTGTGCATTTGCTCATTGGTAAATACCTTTTGAACTCTGCTGGTTTCATATAAGTTTGAAAGTTGATAACTGTTTATATGTGGTATGTCAGTATAAAGTTAATTCGTTTTCAGCAATGCATGTTAAAAATCAAGTTTGAAAGTTAATTATTAATTTTTAGCGTTGAATGGCTTCTAGTCACTAATTGGCATATCATTTACCACACAGAAGACACTACATACTTGGGGTGGCTCCTTTACCTGTTAGGATAGTAGAAATTAATAAGTATTAGTAACTTCTAGACCCAAAAGCTTGAGTTGTTACTTGTTAAGAAAAAGTCCAACAATAGTTTTTTTTTTATTTTTTTTTTTAGGAATAACTTGTGTATATCTAATGAATGAACAACTGCATTGGAAATATTATCCTTTTGGCCAAGACAGCTTCCAGCCAAGGGCACAACCAATGTGCTCATAGAATACCCCCACTATGGTAGCGGTGCAGTTTTTTTTGGGTCATTTTTTGTTCTTTTCCAGCTGTGGCTGTCTTCCAGTGATGTGCTCATGGAAAGAGGGTTGTCACTCGTTATGTAGCTAGCTGTAAACAAGGAAACCATCCTTGATTTTTGTAGTTGTACATTTAATTACATAAGTTATTATATGACATTATTGATTTAGGAAATAGGTTATTTCACCGCTTAACTCCACAATAATATTAAATGCATTAAATTTACTGGCTGATTGACAAATTTGATTTGAACGGCGGTATACACTCTTTTCCTTTTGACATTATTGAGTGTTAATTGTTGCCCAGCCTTATGATCTCAGACTTCTGTTCTTTTTGACAATGACTGAAAGAATACAGTTGAATTTCTTTTGCCTGAGCTGCTTTTACATTAATATTTAGGTATATTGTGCGGATTGCTTTGCTATCATCATAATTCTCATAGCTCTAGTTGAGATTAATGGGTTACCTGGTAGCTTGCTTTGCAAATGTATATTCTAGCTTGCTTATGTTCATGCTAATTTGATATACAAGTTGATTTGCAGCTAGATATAGAAAACAGTTCTGGTCAGAAGGTCTGGCAATCGGTGGAGTTCGTCTTTGGTAAGCATATTGCCAAGGTGTAACTTTTCTAGTTTGTTGCTTTTCCATTGATACATGTGAACAAGTTCTTGGTGACAACAAGATGTTAATGGTTAGCATGCCTATGCTATTCTAGAATGTAAGTGTCAAGAAAACACATTGGTGCTAGTTGTGGAGTGGATTTGTATTGAGATGTGTTTGTAACATAAAAATATGTATATCTGTTTTACTGTTTGTTTGATACTTATGTTTTCATTGTACTTTTTTATATTATCCATTAGATGCTCATTTTTTAATGGCAGTGAACAATTTGTTATCACACTTTATGCTTAGCTTCTCTCTGTAGAGCTCATTGGTTGCTTCTTATTCAACAGGGTGGATATACGTATTGGAAATGGCTCTTAAAATTTATTCATTTGGATTTACAAATTATTGGAGGGATGGTCAAAATCGCTTTGATTTTCTCGTCACGTTGGTAATAGGTAACCACTTTAGAAATCCATATCCATCACATCCGTCTTATACTCATTTCCTTAAATGCAAATAAGTAAACTGCACAATATTTCTTTGTTAAATTACTTGTGAGATTTTCACCACTACCATTTCGATATAATGATTCTTTGTTGTGTACTTCTTTAATCGATGAATAATCACTTCAATTGAGTGTTAGATTGACGGAAGGTGTAGAGTTAGGTTGCTAATACTCTTAAAGTTTATATGAACTGCTTCTATTGAATCTCTCTTGAATGGAGCCAATCAGGTGCTTTGTGTTGTACATAGTTTCTCAAATTTTTATAGATAAGAAAATTGATCTGTGGATTCCAGTTTTGTACAGGTTTTTGATCTTTCTAATAATTGTACATATATTAACTTAATGAGTTAATGTGGTTTGTATAGGTTCTTAAATTTCTCCATGTGAAATTCCTGAAGCATTAGCTTACCATTGCAAATTGATTCAATTGTCAACAAATTTAGATGCATTGCATAATGATGTTGATTATCTTTCATGTGGATCAAATGACAGGCATATGATTCTTCTCTGTGTTGGCAAATGAATGTTATATAATATGAAAAGATTGAAGTATCTGAGAGAGGTCATAACTTGAAACTGAACTGTATTCATAATATGAAAAACAAAATCAAGAGATTTACACAAAGAAATTGATAAAAAAAAATTTGTCTCACTGAATTGAACTCTGGCACAAAATATTTAAACTGAAGTGAAATGAGTACCCCATGCATTAACAGTAGGCAATGCCTATGCTGTTAATATGATTAAGATGCTGATATATATTTTTTTTCATTGTCAATAATCTATATATATATATATATATATATATATATATACACACATATAGAGCGGTTCTTTCGTAAGGGATCCCTTATTTTAATTTCGGTAAGGACCTTGATGAAATCACGTCAATTTCTATGAATTTTGATCTGAATTTTTTTGTGGTTGATAAGTTCAATGACATTTACCTATCAATAAAATTTAAGAATTTTTCAAGCACTACAACTATTTATCCGATTTTGTTAAATATGAACGCATCGGAAAATGGGCGAAATATAGGAAAATTCAAGAAAAATAGTTGTAGTGCTTGAAAAATTCTCAAATTTTATTCATAGGTAGATTTCATTGAACATATCATCCATAAAAAATTTATATCAAAATTCATAAAAATGGATATGATTTCATTAAAGTACTTACCAAAATTAAAATATAAAATAAGAGATCCCTTATAAGAGAACCCCACACACACACACATATATATTTGAGAATTTTGGTATATTTGACATAACTTAATGTCCTGTATTTGATTAGTCTGAGATACATTAGAATAATACTAATTGTTATCATTTATGGTGTTCAATGTAGTACTAAATAGTAACTCATACGATGGGTGGAAAGATTAAACAAGTGCTCCTCATCTGTCCGTAGTTTATCCCTATGAATGTTTTTTGCGGAAATAACTCACTTTCCATTTGCCACATAATTTGGGAGAAATGGGAGTTTGTGAAGATATTGATCTAGATACATTTTGGATTAAAACAACTCATCTGTAGTTCTACAATTATACTCCTAAAGGGATGGATTTAATTTAATTGGTATCTGGGTATTACAAGAAATGGAAAATATGATAGCTTTGGACGGATTAGTAAGTTTAATTTTATTTACATGATATATTTATTGAATTTTATCAAATTTTCTTTTGCAATGACTTATTGGCTGTTGCTTTGAAGATTATGCTATCAGAAAACTGTGTGTTTCAGGTTAGTATTATGTTAGATAGCATTGTATTGTTTTGACTGATGGTTTTTTATGTTTGCAGTTATTGGAGAAACCATTACTTTTGCTACCCCTCATGGACTGCCTTTTTTTTCAAATGGAGAGTGGTAGGAACAGATTCATTATAATTGTTGTGAATACCTGCTATCTTATTCAATTTTCCATATTGAGCTGGTCCTTGTTTTCCTTCAAATAAATGTTCTTTACCAATTAAGGGGATGCTTTCAGGAATAGCATTTTCTTTCAGGAGAGATGGGAGAGGAAGTGGGATGATTCAAATTTGCTCTTTATATGCAATTTTTTTTCTTAGCAATTTGTTTGCAAGTGGAATTGTTTGTATGAAAATTTTACAGATTTTAGTAGTAATTTTCCTAGTTTCTGGAGCATTGTTTTGTTACAAACCCTTGCTTATCTAAGAATAGCATTGAAATTGTTATGCTGTCGGACTGAACAAGAGTGATAATTGTTGAGGTTCCCATAGTAATTTAACAAGAAAATGAAAAGAAGAAAAACAAAAATAGTTATAATTGAATGACATGATCTATATGGAACATTTAATTTCAGTAAGATTCTGAAATACCATATAGGCATATATTGAATTCAAAAGGTTATTTAGGCATGTATGAAATTTGGCGCTTTTTTTTTTAGTTGGTTGGCGATTGTGAGGAATTGAATGGTTAATTGTCTAAATCAACATCTAAATTTAATTTTAAAAATTTAGAAATTTTCGATAAATATGAGCAAGCCAGATTCAGCCACAAACCCTTAGGGATTGAACTTCGTTACCTAGGTTTTTTGGATTATATATGAGTATGGATTAAGTCATTTACATTGGATTGGGTTGGGAGATGTAGGGCCTGCCAAAACCTGGTCTATAGAAACCCTAGTTGTGTAATCCTCAAGCTCTAACGATGTTACCATACCAACCCTTGATGGTATCTTACAATTTTGTTGTAGTTTGGATGTTCGTGTTGGAGTCTCATAGGGATGTAATGCCCTATTTAAAACCTCTCATAAAATTTTTGCTTCCACTGCAGCATAATGGTGTTAACATGTCTCACTTTGCTACTTTAATTTTTAAACGTAATCTTTCAACAGCAATTTTGTATCAGAAAACCATCTTTTTTTTATCTCTTCATTAACTTTCATAGAATAAATATAAAAACCTCAGTTAATCAAATATAGGAAGAACAGAAAAACCTCTTGATTTACTTTCATGTGTTTTGCTTCTATGCTGGTGCTTAAACTTGAAAGCCTCCATCCTATATTTGACCCTTGGAGGATGCAAAATAAATAAATAAATAATATAAATGAGTGTTACCTCTTCGGTTCACATTATTGCTAGTGTATTATGAATAGGACAATGGTAATTCATTTTTCAAAATTAACAAAATGCAAGTAATTTTGCATTTCATCGTCTCCAGACAGTGCTAATAGCATCAGAGATAAACTTCTGCATGTGATCGAATTGTGTTTCTTTTCATTCTAGCAAATTATAATTTGATTTGTATCTTTATTTTTCTCCATTTTTCTCATTAACAGGATTCGCTACCTTCTTCTTGCAAGAATGTTAAGATTGATCAGGATCCTAATGCATGTCCAACGTTACCGAGCTTTTGTTGCCACATTCTTGACCCTCATACCAAGTTTAATGCCGTACCTTGGGACAATATTTTGCGTCATGTGTATTTATTGCTCTCTTGGTGTACAGGTAAACTAGGCATAGACAAAGTAAAATGCTCTTCCTGTAACTGTTGCTTGTCTTCATGGTTCATGCTCCTCAATAGAAGGAAACCTAAGTACTTGAGTTTTTCTTGGCACCTATCTGCTTCATTTTTATTTGTTATATAAAAATAATCATATATCCATAACATTCTTGGACGTTTATATGATAAATATGTGGTTAGAAAGTGATTATCTTATATTGATTATGATTTTGGTTCCAAATCAATCATTTTGTCTCAGTTGATGGTGGTTGTAATCTGCATATTTTACCAAGTAAATGGCATATATCTGAAACTTCTATAAAAAGAATTACTTATCTGAAACATGACATGTCAGCATTATTTTCATCAATTAAATTGGATGTTTCTCCTACATGTTGCTCTTGGAAAATTATTTACGAATTATTTATTGTAACTTGTAGGTCTTTGGCGGCATTGTCAATGCTGGAAACTCCAAGTTAGAACAGACGGAGCTTGCTGGTAGCGAGTATCCTTATTAGTTGATGCAAATTTTTATTTTTTAGACTTGTGAATTTTATATATCATCCCCTGTAGCTCTTTATCTTCTTATACATCACCATAGTTGTAGAAGCATATTTCACCAATCTGCAGCCAGCAATTATCAAAAGTTACCATTCTTTTGTATGTTCGATTATCCTTCCTGAAAATCTGTTATGACAGTTCCATGAATCAGTTTCTCTTGACATAATCAGCTATTTACTTTTCAATTTTAACGATTATCCCAATGGAATGGTCACACTTTTCAATTTGCTGGTTATGGGAAACTGGCAAATCTGGATGCAGGTATCACTTTTGTCTCACAATTTCTATATTTTATCATTTCTCACTTTGGTTAATATGTTATCTCGAGCATGATGAGGGTCATATTTTTTATATCTGTTGTCCATCAGTGTACATTTACATGGTGAATTCTTCTAGATCAGGATTCAAATCCCAAATTATTGGCCATTCTTTACATTTTTCTTTTGTGATTGTTTGTAATTGTGGGGGATTCTTTTTAACTACCCTGATAGCAAGAGAAGATCTTGATGCATTTTTTAGATAGATCAGACATTGAGCTAGATTGGAAACTCTTAAAACCTAATCTAGTCAAAATAGATGGTAATTCAGGAAGCTAAACCATCTATACATCCAGTGTAGATTCGTTGTCAATTAATGAATATTTTTCTAATACCTACTCAAAATTGATTATTTAGGCCAAGAGGATATATTAAAATATCTTGGCCATGCTTAAGAATATTCGTTTCTCTGCAAACGATGTCACACGGGTTCACACATGATACACTGATTCAATGTATATTTTTTTTTATAGGAAAGAAAAAACTTTATTAAAAAAGAAGAAAGTACAAAAGTGAACCAGTAGTCCACCAACACAACAAGCTAAACAAAAATAAAAATTACAATGAACTCAATCAAAAAACAACAACCTTCTAATCCTACATGATGAAAAATAGAGAATTGTCTCTAAAATCTTCAGAGATGGATGCTCATAGAGAAGCTTTATCCCACAAAAAATTGTCCTCCTCTTCAGCTTCCCCAAAAATCCTTCTATTCCTCTCTAACCAAATAACCCATAAAATAGCAAAAATTCCACAATACCAAAGAGTCATAGCTTTCTTTCCTGCTCCAAAAGCTTTAAAATCTTCCAACAAGAAAGAAACCACCAACCAATGAGCAACCCATTTTAATCCCCCAGTAAACAACTTATTCCATAACTTTATGGCCACCGGACAATGGAAAAAAAGATGATTCAAATTTTCTTCAAAATTATGACACATAACGCACCAAGAGGGGAGAAGGCAAAGATTAGGGTATCTTTTCTGAATGATATCACAAGTATTAACTTTGCCATGAGCTATCAACCATCCCAAAAATTTGATCCTGTTAGGAAACTTTGACTTCCAAACTACATTAGCATGCTCAGGATGAGACTCATCGGTCACCAAACACTCAAAGAAAGACTTACAAATGAAGATTCCTTCAGAATCCATAGACCATGCCCTCCTATTTTCTCCTTTCATATTTAAAGAGACAGTCTAACAAAAAGAGAAGAGTAGACAATTCCTCATTCTCTCTATCATTCAAGTTTCTCCTAAAATCGAAAACCCACCCACTATATTCCCATCTATTTTGAATTAAGGCACTTTGCGAAAAGCAAAGCCTATATAATCTTGGAAATATCAAGCATAATGGTGTAGGGTCAATCCAATAATCCTCCCAAGAATGTATCCGAGCACCATTCCCAACAATAAACTTCAGCTTGCAAGAGAAATCGTTAAATCCTTACATTATAAATTTCCAAGGGCAGCGGCCAAAACCCCTAACAACCACATTAGAATCCCATCCATTTTCTTGGAGACCATACTTACTCTTAATAAATTTTTGCCATAATGAATTAGGCTCCAAAAGAAATCTCCACAACCATTTCCCAAGCAAAGCCAAGTTTTTCTTAACGATATTCCCAATCCCTAAGCCATGACTGATTCAATGTATAGTGATCAGACTGACGTTGACAAGTTGGAAATAGACACATGGAGATCACATAATATTCTGGTTATATATTTCTGAATTCTGATGTCTAAAAACCATATTTGAAGAGTCATTGTTAGCTATGTATCATGAATGCTTATTCTAATTTTAGTTTTGCTTGGTGGCACTAATTAATTGCAACTCATCATTTCAGAGCTACAAAGAATTGACAGGAACTTGGTGGACCATTATCTATTTTGTCAGCTTCTACCTTATAACTGTATTGTTGCTCTTGAATTTGGTAAGTTTCAGTCAGTACTACTATAGCATTCGAAACTCTAATGGTGTTATGAATTACAGCTTAAAGTCCTTGCAGTTCCTTCCTTTTGTATGTATAATTTAACTGTTTCCTCTGATATTATAATACCTGTTTGTATAGAAGTGTCATCATTCATCTGCTCAACAGGGTGTATATGCAGCATGTTGTCCAAAAAGTCTTGCTTGCTTGTTTAGAGTTGTGAATAACTAATGAGTAATGACTAGCTATCCTAGAAGATGCAATAATATGACTGATATCGATGAAAAAGTTAGGCCTATCTAATTTGCAATCGAGATATGCTAATGAGAAGCAAAAAGATCTTAAGAACAACATGTTCGGTTGGGGTGCTTTACAAAATAGTTTTAAGATATTAAAATATGAAAAAATGAAAAGTCAATTTTTGATGTTTACTTTAAGTTTATCCAAACTGTATATCCTTGAACTCTAAACTATGACTTAGTTCTTTAAATTGATTTTTTTATTATAATCAAATGCCCGCTTAGTGTCCTATATTTGTTTATAACCTAATATGAACAACAAATAAGGATGAGATAACTTGTCATTAGATAAAATCATCATGTAGAACGAAGGCAATTACCTATTCATGTTGAATTCGAGATTGATTTTATCATTACTGTGATGCTGTGGATGGGAAGGAATTCATAGAAGGAAAATTTTAAAACTTTTATTTGCACTTTTCTTTATCTTAGATATTTAATTTATAGTTTTACTAAGCATGAATATATTTAGAAGTTTTTACATGCTTCATTGCTAGCATAGACATGGGAAATAAAATTCTCTTTTTAACATTCTAATTTCTAAGGACCTTTCACTTGAGAAATCAGTGGCCGCCATTTCTTATCATGATGCTTAATGCAGTGCAAATTTCTAAGTTCTTAATTAGGAAATTATAAAAGAAATCACCTCATATCTTTTTTCATTTTGTGATTTCAGGTTATGGCTTTTGTCTTGGAGGCATTCTTTGCTGAAATTGAAATGGAACTCGAGAATTCAGAAAGATGCGAAGAAGAGGACAAGGTTGGTACATGTTGAACTTTCAGATATTAGAAGTAAAAGCTGATAAATGCTAAAGCACTTATGATACAGGTTAATATTTCATTCCTTCAAATTTTGTACTAAAAAGGAATGATTTTGGGGGGCTATATTCAATTGAATTGATTTGGTAGAACATTCTAATTCAACCAAGAGAAAACATAGTAGATCACAATCTGACCTGCCAGGCTTGCTTTCACATTAATAATTCCGTGAACACAATCTGAAGATTGGATTCCATGGAATAGTTATGGGGATTGAAGTTTTGATGATTAAAATCCAAATTCCCTCGATTGACTTCCTTATGATTGGAATACTAACTAAATCAGGATCTGGACATGCTTATCATGGAAGGTCTACTGTTTGCTTGTCATTTCCAATTTCTTTTGGGAAGTGTCTTTGATGCGAATGTAGGCTAGAAGTGTCTTTAAGATTTTTTATAATCCTTGTTAAATGTTTTCCTATCAACCTCTTTATCCTGTAAGTAATGATCACTTAATGCTATGGAGGTATTTTATAAGTTATTTAACAAATTGGAATTTTAATGCTAAATTTGAAATTTGTTGCAATTTCTTCATAGCTTTAGCATTCCATAATAGTATTCTTTAAAAAAAATCATAACCATTTGCTACAAACTTCAAAAGTTAGAGTTTGTTCTGCATTATCATGCTTGTCTGTCAGTGTCCAATGTAATGGATTTCTCAGCAGTTTATATTTATAGCTCCATCTAAATGATAGACTGTAATTATCCATCTTCTTACATTTTGATCCAGGATGGAGGAAGTAAGGGACGGCGATCACTTGGGTATGCATTGTAATCACTAATGACACGCTATGATTTACACTCCAATTGTTAGGATTACTTAATGTTTCATATTGTTTGGTTTGGTGCAGTGCAAAAACTCGCAGTCAGAGAGTTGATACTCTCCTCCACCATATGCTGAGTTCAGAACTGGAAAAGCCGGAGTTCTCGAATACATAGTCTTTCACTCCAAGGTATAGCTTAAACTAACAGCTTTTGTTCCCTCGGTTGCTGTTAATTCATAAAAATTGTTGTGTTAACATTTAACTAAGTACCATTTTTCGATTTTGTGATTTTATATCCTAACCAGGTTTTGGTTTCTTCTTTTTGTTTTTCGTTAAATGTTTGAAACAGGATTTGTGCAAGTGAATGAAGAATATATATTGAGATTTTTTTCATTCCTTTCAACGGGATGTGGAGATCAAAGACTGTTTGATCCTTCTATTTCACTGGAGCTTGGACAAGTTTTTCAATCAGCGTGCAGGGCATGGAGAGACACTCTTGTTAATCTGTCTTTGTACAATGAAAATTTTTGGGGTCAATGCTTTTCGGATTAATTTCTGTAGTGTGTTATTTTATGTAACATATAGGACCTCAATGACTTGGATAAAAGTTGCTTTAGTTTTATTTTTTTTCCTCCCACGAACATAAGCAGCAACAGCGATATATGATGTGTTTGCATGAACAATCAGTCATATTGTTTTTGTCGTTGATTTTGGCTTTTGGGGGTGTACATGGAATTAATATTATATTTTTAATTTGATTGATTGTGTTGTTAAAATTGCGCGTATATTTAATAAATTTTAGTAAAAAATCGTGTATGTGGAACCTTTTGACTTCTCTTCAAAGCAAGCCTGAAAGAGAATAGGGGGACCCTCTAGAGGCCTGCTTGATATGCACTTTTTTTCCCAATAATCTAATTAAATTTTCAAAAGAAGAAAAACGTTAACATATTATGGAGTTTCTGGTGAATTTCGAGGCCTGCTACCGTGTTCATCAACATGACTCCAGGGCCACAAAATTGGGAATGCTAGGCTTCACTCTTGAAGATATTATTCTTAAAAAGTATTTAAAATTGAAAAAAAAAAAAAAAAAAAAAAAGACAAAAAAATCCAGCACCGGATGGATAAAGGGTCCGATAGAGGATCTTCCAAGATCAATCACTATACACGTAACTCAAATATCTACACTCTGGAATCAATTGCTATATGTACTGTTCAAATTTTTATCAATCACTATATGTCCGGTCCAGATATCTTTTGGTGTGGTATGAACTAGTGACATGGATAAATAAATGTACACCATTTGAGTTAAAAGTGAACGAGTGCAAAAAGAGTGTATTAGTAAATTGATAAAGCCATGTCTCTCTTTTGATGTATTATATTCCTTGCACATGATGAAGTCATCAATGGCCCTTAATTTGATAATATTTAAGGAAGATATGAAGAGATTAGCATCTACTTTAGAAGTAAGATATAGTTGAAGTAGGTTGAATTGTTGCATTCTCTTTAGTTGTTTACGGTTAATGGACGCAGAACAATTTATAGCCTATAGGCACCAACCTTAGCGTATCTAGATCTCTCTGATATATAGGATTTACTTTAGCTGTGGAAATCTATGAATATAAAAAATCACATCAAGAAACACCCAAATAGACTGAGAGATCGTCACGTGCATTTGTCCTATTATACAT
This sequence comes from Acer saccharum, assembly GCA_030490815.1. Taxonomy (NCBI): domain Eukaryota; kingdom Viridiplantae; phylum Streptophyta; class Magnoliopsida; order Sapindales; family Sapindaceae; genus Acer; species Acer saccharum. The sequence continues at coordinate 35,491,693 of CM059874.1, read as the reverse complement.
TAGTGTAGTAATGACTAATGACACACCTCTTGCTCATTTTCGTCCTTATTTAAAGGGCTCAACATCATCTCATCACAAAACACAACACATACAGAGAGATGAAGAGCATTGAAGGAGAAGTGGTGCTCAACATCCCAGCAGAGAAAGCATGGAAGATGTATAGAGACAACAAAATAATCAGCAAAATCAACCCAGAAATGCTTGCTCAAGCTAGTTACTTGGAAGGAGATGGCAGCCCTGGAAGCCTTAGGCTTTTCAAGTTTGGCCCTGGTTGGTTTCTCTCTCACTCACTATACCAATAATTACTTGTTTTTATATTAGTTATCTTGCATGTAGCGAATAGTGATCATTATGGTATAGCCGTGCAGAAGTACGTGAAAGAATCAACAGAGAAAATAGAGAAGGTTGAGGCTGGACGGTCAGTGACATATCTTGTTATTGAAGGAGACTTGAAAAACATGTACGATCCTTACAGGGTCACCTTCTCATTCATTCCAATGGAGGGAAAGGAAAAGGAGATGTGCATTGCTCAATGGAAAGCCGAGTTTGAGCCCCGCACTCCGGCAACTCCTCCTCCTGACAAGGCCAGGGATGCCGCCCTTGGATTTCTCAAGTCCTTTGACAAGTTTCAGCTAAGCTACTAAAAATATATATATATATATATATAGCTTGTGTAATTAAAATATTAAGCTGTGTCTGTGTGTGCTTCTACTTTGTATTAATCTACCCACCTGAAACTGCATGTATCATGTATGATTACCCTTTAAATACAGAATTCAAGGTCTTGTAGTAATATTTAAACTCATAACGAGTTTTATCAACATCTAAATGCAAACACACTTCACTTGATCAGAAGAATGAAATAAGAATTTGACAAAATGAAGAATGAGAGAATATTAATAATTCACAGAATATATATTTAATACAAAACCACACCACCTATGGGTTGATACTTGACACTTGATTGCAATATATAAAAAGATTTTCATTGTAGCTAAAGTTGTCAATGATAAATTTTAAGTCCATATAAACACTCAAATCTGAATCTAATATTATTTACACCTAACTAAAACCATTAGGTGATATATATATATATACTGGCTGAATTTGAAGAGGTAAGTCCAACCAATTTTGTCAAAATTTAAACACAGTTGCTTGTCAATCAAGGCTTTTAAATAATGTTCGACATCATGTCGGCAAGTCTGTTACGAGGTTTCGCTGCTGTTGCTGCCCGGAACTGTTCACAATCCGTTGATCCATTTTTGGTGAAGTTAGTAATGAGAAAATTCATCATCTGACTTACTTTGCCTTTGAAATCTCCCATGCTGCAATTATCAACTTCCCCAACTTCTGCTTTTCCATCTTTAACTACCACCGACCCTACCAATGCGCCATTCAAATATGCTTTGCAAGTTATCAGAATATCATGACAACGTTTGCGGAAATGATCAGCAACTAACTCTTCAAAGTGCTGCAACCAAACTCAATCAAAATTGTATCAGTCTTCCCTGAAATACTAAACTTTATAACCAACATCTGTAACAAAGTAGGGAATGCCTCAAAGAACACATTCGGACAACATTTCCGTAACTCAGCAAAGTCCTGCATTGCAAAAACTTCAGTAGATGCAGTTGTGGACTCTTAAACTTAAACTCGGGATGAGACTAAAGACAAGCCTACAATGTTACTAGCATTAGTAATAACTAGTTCGCTTGTTAATTTATTTCTGAATTATACCACAATTCAATACTTGATTGATTTGTTAATGTCTATACTATCAAGACAACCTTGAGGGGTCTGAACATACAAGTACTGAAATTTAGATCAGATTTTCATTAGAGATGCCAGACTCAATCCTTAATCTTAGCAGCAAGCCGCTATTTTGTGCCGGGTTCAGCTTATAATAACCCTTGTAACTTCAATTGAGTCTCGCCCAATAATAGAAACCAAACAAAGAAAAAGGAAGAATATCACATCAAACCATAACAATGTAAAATAAAAAACCTCCATCCAAGGAGAGACAGAAGAATGTTTACAGAAATGAATTTGAATGATCAAACCTGTATGCAAGGAAAACAGAGTAGATTGAAAACTATATTGCAGACATGTACCTTTGGTGGTCTTCTTAGGGTGTACATCATTGTCTTCAAGGATAAAATAAAAACTTCCTCATTGTATCTCCTGGACCTTTTCTCCCCAGCTTCCCCAACATATGTTGATTCATACCCAGGCTCATTAAAGAAAGGCTTTGCATTCAGAATCAGCGCTTGTATGGAGACTAAAACTTGTAGCATGGTCGATTTCTTAGAATCCCACATCTCAGTTGAATTACCAGTCCAGGTGCCTAAAAGGCTGAGGCAGACTTTCCCACATTCATACAAATTTGGATTTAATCGAAGGCCACCGGAATAGTAATACACCATCTGGAACAGGAAATTTCTGATTTTCATACAATGAAAGATATATAATGTTGTAAGAGCACACTATCACATAATACATACCGGTGGTTTTTGTGGATACTGACTAGGGAAGAGACAATCAAAGACAAAAAGACCATCGTGGTAGGGTGTACCAGAAGGTCCAACCATAACAGCCCTCAGAAGTCCAATCCTTGATTCACAAACTCTGACATATATTGTGTCTGTCAAAGTAGAGACAAAAAGGAGGGTCATGAAAAAAAATTATAGTAATTTTTTTTCTTTTTGATGGAGAGGTGGGTAAAAAAACTAGTATTCAAGTATTTAATATGCATAATGTTACTATGAAAGAGACAATTTGGCCAAAAATGTTCATAAGCTCAATTATGCCTGCCACCAACATGAACATTCTTTCTAATTTCTTTGGTCAAATTCAAGTGTGACTCAATTTAAACACAAAAGCTTGATCAGCAGAAGATGACCAGTTATCCTTTCCGCATCAGTAAATATCGTAGCAGCAATACCATGTTGCATCATCAAACAGACTTAAACTCACCAGGTAAGTTCTTTTCCAGAATTTTCCACTCATCCTGAATTTTCTTTGTCCACTCCTTGGATGGCTATCAAGAGAAAGAGCACAAACAGTAAATATTACATATCACATTTTACATCTCATACACAAGCACACAGAGAGTCCAAGACATCTTGAAATAATTTCTCACCTGGTTGTCCTCCAGAAAGCCACCATAGTGATGGTCTGAAAAATCATCGACAATGTCAAATTGCTTAAAACATAGAGATTTTGGCACATCTCCCATTTCTTCATTTTCTCCTTTCCCACTAGAACATGACTCTTCAGGGACTGTTGAACTGCTCAAAGAAGCTAACTTGCTTTTGTTTTCTTCCAGATCAGAAGGAGTTGCCTTCCTTTTGCTTTCAGTCAGATCAGGGATAGTTGCCTTCCTCTTGCTTTCAGAAAGATCAGAAGCAGTAGAAGTGCTAGAAGCAGATGTCAGAGCGGAGTCCCAAGGGAAAGGAACTGAGGCCTCCACATCAGTAGGAAGATCCACATGATCGAATTTGGATTGCAAGGCCAGATAATCATCTTCAGCATCGTCTTCATACAGGTAATTATCATTGTCATCATAATCAGAAACATCATCAACATAGTCATCACAGTCCTCATCATCGTTATCATCATCATGATGATATGATAGCTCAGAATTCGAACTATTAATATTGTTTAAAATAATTGATTCCGATGCAGAACTCTTCCCAGGATCACTGACTGGTGCAACCTGGAGAAAGAACAATTTTGAGACCAAATCATGGTTAACATTGAGCAAAAAGAATACATCATAAAGTATCCTACGATTATTTATCAACTCTGACTATATACCTCAATTTGGTTCTGCCAAGTCTCTCCATCACATATTTTAGTCTTTCCCTTGATATCCTGGCCAACTTCCTCACCAGCGATCAAATATTCAGGTGAATATTCAGCTGAATCTTTGCCTCCTTCACAATCCATGACATCACAAAGAACAACCTAAACAAATGGATGACTGATATCAGAACGGTGTTATATCAATTACAAAGATTATAAAATAATCCCAAAAACCCAAAAACATTTTGCCTGCCAAAATAAAAAATGTACTCTGCATGCACGTGTTCAGTCAAGAGGTTTATAAAGAGCAAGTATGCATGAGAGAGAGTTCTAAAAAAACGAAGTATTTATTGGTTATGAAACAGAGAACAGTGAACACTTTGTTAAATGTGAATGGATTTTACAATGACAAATAAAAGGGTCTTTTTATTTAAAAATAATAATAAATCATAATGCTATACATCTTATGAACATGCTTATAGTGGACAAGCTCACAAGCACTCAGTTTCCATTATTTCAAAGATTAAAAACAAAAAATTTGCAGTAAAATAAAGTACGAGATTCAATTCTGTTATTACTCAATTTTTGTTCAATTTATTAATAAGAATAAAAAAAAACGAAAAACAAGCTGGATTTAGGAACCCAATTTTCTGTTTGGATACCGAGAAACTGGAGAACAATAAAGGGAAAGCAGAAACGATATACCGGCCATCATTACTGATCTGATAAACGACTCAAGATTTTTATTTATTTTTTTTAAGTTTTCAAGCTGACTCTTTCCCTTCGTTTTCTCGTGGAATAATTAAACCAACATAACATAACATTTTCTCATCAAAAAATTTCCCAGCATCCAAACACAAAAAATAAACGAAAAACCACTCTCAACAACAGCAAACCAAAAAATGAAAAAAAAATCACGTCAATTTTGTGAGCACAGCTGGCAAATTCCAGTAAAACAGCAAAAAGTATACAAGAAAGTAACAATTTACGATCAAATCTATCAGTCAAGTCACGATCGTTGACTCGCACAATTAAATTCAAACCTAATTAAACTGGACGCCGTAAAAATTTCATAATTCGCTTCAAAATTAACAACAGAAATAAATTTTAAAAAAAAAGGGAAAAAAAATTAAAAAAATAATAATCATCTATTCACCGCAAGAGAAAATACCTCATTTTGACGGAGTTCATTGGCAATCGAAGTTTGATCCATAGCAAAAATCGACAGAATTCTAGTGAGAGAAAGGAAAAAGTTAGAGAGAGAAACCGTGCGGTCTAATTTGAATGATTACAGTGATCATCCAAAAAAGTTGAGAAGAATTTTTTAAAAAAAAATTAAAGAAAAAAGAAGCAATCTTTGATGATCGATCGAAACCCGAACTATTCAAGAAATCTCCGATTCTCGTGAATTTGGAGAGACTTCAGAGAGAGAGAGAGAGAGACAGTGCGAGTTTGTGAGTGACTACTTATTTAGAGAGAGTGAGTCCACTCGCGCGATGTTAGGTAGGTTCACTCACTACCGTACTCAGGAAGAGAACTGCTTGGCTCTGATTTTATGCGGTCGGACAAACAATAATTCGATATATGTAAGTTCTGGAACTTATTTTGTTGACGTGGCGTCAATGTGGTTTCGGGTGTAGGAGTTTTATTGTAGGGTTGCGTGTAGAGGAGTATTACTTAGTGGATATGTGCACTATGGCAGTTTCACTTAAATTGCTTGAGAGTTTTGGAAACTTTGGTTTCAGACTTGGCATGGCTTTTGTGGTTTTGTTTTTCTTCGTGATTGACGGCGGATCAGGGAGCTCACGGCCGTCCATTTGTTGATTTTCCACAAGAATTTGTTTAAGATTTTATCATATTAAAAAAAATGATAAAGTAGGTTTTTTTTTTTAAAAAAAAATTTAATCATTTTAAAAATCACAACCAAGTGAGTCTACAACCAACAATTGTTTTTTATTTATTTTTTACATAACAACGAACGATTGTTATAATAATTATAACAGAAATTCTATTATCAGTTCGAACTAATAAAAGTTATATAAGTTTGAACTGACAAAAGTTATATAAGTTTGAACTGACAAAAGTTATATCAGTTTCTTATATGTGAGTCACTGGATTTAAATACTTTAACTTGGCTATATGCACTTGTCAGTCAAAGTATTTAAATCTAGTGGCCTACATAAAAGAAACTGATATAACTTTTGTCAGTTCGAACTGATAATAGAAAGACTAATAATTTCAATTGTTATAATGGAAGAAGTTAAAGTTGGAATTTAATAATTTTAAAAACGAATTTAATAATTTCAAAAAAGATTTCACAAACCTAATACAAGTGAACAATTGAACATACATAATATATTAGACCAATTTTATAAGTAGAGATGAATAATTAAAATAAGGGAGAATTGTATTTTAGTCCCTGTAGTTTGCCTTAATCTGCGTTTAGTACACGGTTTTTTGGAATTGTAACTTTCAGTCCATCATTATTCTGACAATCTGAATTCCAGTCCCTACCGTCCAATTCTGTTAGGGTTTCGTCAAGTCAACGAGGGTCAACAAGGGCAAAAAGGTAAAATAACATCAGATATTCTAGAAGCTTATATAACCAAAGGGTATAATAGTAATTTATAAATTAATTTAAAAAAAAACAAATAATTAATAAAATATACAAAAAATGAATATATATATATATATATATATATATATATAACACTAATTAATATATATATATAACCGATAAAAAAAAATAATAATAAAACTAATTAAATTTGTAATAAATTAAAGTTAAAAATAAGACTAATTAAATTAATAATTAATTAAATTTAAAATTAAAAACAAACAAGATCTTTCATTTTCATTCTTTCAAAAACCCCAACCCATATTCAATCAAAACACCACACCAGATTCAACACAACCAAATACCACCACCATCTGTCTCTCTCATCTCTCGATCTCTCTCTATCTCATCTCATTCTCTCGATCTCTGTCTCATTTCAGTCACTCTCGCCGTCTCTCCCGTCGCCGCGACGACTGCGACGAGCTGTGACGATCGATCTCTCCTTGCTGCGACGAGCTGTGACGATCGATCTCTCTCTCCTTGCTGCGACGATCGATCGACGCCGTCACTGGATGGGTTTTGTCTTCACCGTCACACACACACACACAAGCAGAGAAGAACCAGATCATTTTGGAGGGGTTTTGATCGATCTTGGTTTTGGTTTAAGGTGATTTTAATTTGATCGATCTTGGGTTTCGATCGATCTTGATTTTGGTTTAATGTTGGTTTAATGGGTTTTAATTTGATCAATCTTGATTTTGGTTTAATGTTGGTTTGATTTTAATTTGATTTTGGTTGTTGGAAGGAGGAAGAAGGAAGAAGATATTGATTTTAATTTGAGGGTCGATGTCGATGGTGATGGTGAAGATGATGGTTGAGTGGGTGTTGTGATGAAGATTTTTTTGATGAAGATGATGGTTGAGGGTTGACGATGATGGTGATGGTGAAGATGATGGTTGAGTGGGTGTTGTGATGAAGATAATGATGCTGATTTCTGTGTTCTTGGTTTCCAGATCCAAGAAAAAAAAAATTCAAATTTTTAATAAATTTTTTTTGTGTATTTGGTGGAAGTCCATATTGGATCTCCACCGTCCATCTGATGAGATGGACGGTGGAGATCCAATCTGGACTTCCACCAAATACACAAAAAAAATTTAGTTCTTTTTAATTTATTTTAATTTTAGTTTTTAAGAAAAAATTAAGTGTAAAAGATATAAATAAGGGTATTTTAGTCTTTTCAGAGGGAGCATTAGTCTTCAGGGGCAGAAGAGTCATTTTACACGACTGACATGTCAGAATCGTCCTTTTAACGGATTCTGTCACAGAAGGACTAAAAGTTACAAAAAAAAATAACCATGGACTAAACGCAGAATAAGGCAAACTACAGGGACTAAAATGCAATTCTCCCTTAAAATAATCAATTAATTCTCTAATTTTATATGTAAGGACGAACAATAGAAACAATCAGCTAATTCGTCTTGTCTTGGAATAAAATAAAATAAAGAAATTTTAGTAAGTAATGAAAATATTTAACAAATGAATATAAAATAATAAAAACAAATTTAATAAATAAATGTAATGATTATTTTGGGACCCAAGCAAAATCTTGCTTGGTTAAGCCTACAATAAGCATAGTAATATAGTATACCCTTTCTCTACGGTGAAATTTTATGTCTAATCATGTTATCCATTGAAAATGTAAAAATAAAATTTAAAATATTAAAATCGTAAAAAATTAGATAATTTGATTAGACGGTCTCGCCACGTTCATACAAGATTTTCTTTTCTCTTTCGGTTTCAAAGATGAATTTGGATGGATCAAGATGTATAAATGGGTCATATCTGGCCCACATAGCCCTTATTTGATTACTATATATCCTATGTATGATATTGATACTTTAGACTTTAAAATGAGAAATGTTAACTTCAATTTTTTAGGCCACGACCGAATACTTTACAATGTTCTTTCTAACATTTAATTTTTTTATTTATTTATAATAAAATGTTGATTTTTGCAAAAATAAAATAAAATAATAATTCAACAGTGTCACATCAGCATTTCTATTTATTATGAGCCCACTTTTAAAAAAAAATTAGAGAAATGCATATTCATATCTCCAATGCAATTATCTAAAGTTAAATATGAATTCATTTTTTGACCAATCATAATAAAACAATTATTACGCTCTCTCTCCTCTTTTATTTTACAATTAAATGAGCTTTAATCTTATTAGTGGAAAGAGTTAGAAAGCTTTAATATTATTAGTGGAAAGAGTTAGAAATCCTAGTCAGTATTTTTAAGAGATTCTAAAAGAGTTTCTAGAATTGAAACCTAACTCCATATTCTCTAACTTTTTTTTTTTGCCACATCATCTCCATATTCAACTTAGATAATAGTATTGGAGAGACTTTTTCTAACTTTTTTTAATATCTATCCTATATGGCACTCCATTTTCTCTAAATGCATAATAGCATTGGAGATGCTCTTAGCTATTATAATCAATTAGGGTTTCAAGACAATGAAAACCAACTCAAACTTATCATCTCAATAATTTAAAAAAAAAAAATTATTACAATTAACATAGGGTTTATGGGAGAGTGATACGGTACGACTCAAACTCCTAACTTCAATAATACTAGTATGAGAGGTATACTACTTGTTTAACCTCATATCGTCTAAGCTATTTTTATTTATTTATCCCAATATCTCTAATTAAAATAAACTTTAATATATAATTCAATCAAACCAAATTTGCAATCCTTAACATAAAGTCATGATATAAAAATTTTGTTTTATTTTCTTTGAAGTAGCCATGATATAAAATTTACAATTTACAAATGGAAATTTGACAAAGTGCAAAGCAACACTAGACGGCTGAGCTGGCAAATTGAGTGTATATCCAGTCATCCAGATCATACACCAAAAGTCAAAAACCTTGCAAAATCAATGGCGCCAACTTTACGCGCCAAATCTTCCCGCCACGCAGTCTCTCTATAAAAGCCATCTTCAAACCTAAACCATCAATCAGTCTCTGAAATCGCTTTTTATTTTTATTTTTCTCACAGAGCCTTCCATCTATTTGTCAAAAATCTCCAGAGAAACCAGCGCTTGAAAAAATTGAAAAATTACCCAAATCAACCATGGTGGTACCTTTGGGACCAGGCAAGTTCTACGGCAGTAGCCTCCCGCGTCCTCGGATCTACACCGATATCAAGCACAATACGGAGAGGGTCGATCCACCTGTGTCCGTCATGGATCCGTTCCTCTCCTGGGCTAACGAGGCCCACTGGTCCATGGGAGGTCTCAACTATAAGCGCCTCCGCCTACAAGGTCGCATCGAGGGTTCCATCTCCAAGCTCCGGAAGGAGCACGAGAAGCTTCTCAAGACGCAGTCCAAACAAATCTCAAAGGATCCTGCACCGCTTAGCGCGGATCACAAGAAAAGGGGCTCGTCCACCTCACCTCCTCCGGCGCCTGTGGCCGTTAAGCGGAGGAGGTTCCTGGCTTTAAGCGATGAAGAGGAAGAAGAAGAAGAAGAGATCACAGCGAAAGGGAAGGTTGTGAGTTATAGGAGGAAGTTGGAAAGTGAGTTCGATAGAGTAGCTAACGAGGATCTGGTGGGAGTGAAGACCAGGAGCAGGAATTCGAAGGGACCGATCGAAACAGAGGAATTGATTTCCGACAAGAAGAAGAATAAGCAGGTCAAGGTCGTCAAGAATGAGATTAGAACATCACCAAGACTAGCTAGGCGTGGATCAAAGTAGATATATTTGATCCATTATAGGCTTCTCTTTTATGTTAGCTTTTGTTTTGTTGATTGTAAAAATGAAGATGAAATGAGATTTCTGTTAATGAAAAAGCAATTAAGTTTCTATGTTTCTGTGTTTACAAATGTGTTTGTCATAATGTGTCACCGTTTAATGAAAGATGAACAACAGAAATTGAGACTTGTATTGATGTTTATTTGGAGATTGAATCTCTGCAAAAGGAATTATGATTTATAATTATCGGCAAACTAGCAATACAACACTAATAGTATTTACCCATATCTAAAATCACTTGATCTCAACTATATAAAATTTGTATAGAATTGAAGAACATGATACAGAATCAATCAACCCTGTATCTCTCCATTGACTAGTTTACTCAAACCGTGAAAATGAAACCTCCAAAGAATTATATTTTGTGATTTTGCAATCAGACTGTCATTGTTTTTGTGAACAGAGTTGTTTAAGTTTTCCCTTCTCTTGAGTCATCCCATTGATTCTGGCCAACCTGCAAGACTCTTCTATTATCAACTTGTATGTTGACTTTCTTTCCCATGGTACAACTCCGAAATCATCGTTATACTCTTCCATTCCTCCCATGATATATTGCCAAACTAAAGCGCCTGCTCCAGACTTGTTTCTCTTTGCGGATTTAGCGATGATATCTAGAATCGTTTTGTAAAACCTGTCTCTCTGGGATGGTTCGAAGTCCTCATTCAGATTAGATAATCCGAATTCAGTAAACATAACAGGCTTCCTCAGTTCCATGTCACCGTCTTCAATGTGTGAAAGCATCCACTTGGAGACAAATTTCAAGTTGTCTTCGAAATCTTGATCATGAAACCTACCAAAAATATAAGATTGAACTTAATATAGGTTATACGTTCAATTAAGAAATGATACAACCACTGATTTTAAAATATCGTCAATGAGTCAAGGGTGTATGTAGCTGCTTTGAAACTGAACTAGATGATATTGAATCAAAACACTACACATCATTTTGCAGGCTTAGAAGTGACATTTTAAGCAAATTATATATCTTGAAAGCTTTACTATTTTTAATTGACCGAAGCAATTAAAATTAGGGTCAACAGAAACAAAAGGCTTACCAATGATCAGGGTAGATGTGAACAGAGGCGAAATCAATGTTTTCAGTCCTGGAGTTACGAATAAAATCAGATCCAAGGACCGATGCCCAAGCTTCTGGGTTCACTGTTAATCTCTTGGAGTTTTTAGGACCATAGAATCCTTCAAGTCCCACAGTTACAAGATGGTACTTGTCAATTGATTTCACATAAGCAGACATCTCATCTATCCAATCCTGCAGTTGCATGCCATACGATTAGTTCATACTCAGAAAACTTTAATAAAAGAAGAACCTCTCTCCCTATCTCTAGTACAAACAATTAAAATGACACAGTAAAGAAAGCCGAAAACGAGCACAAACTAAGTTTCTAAAAGGTCTTTGTTGAAGTTAGGTTTCACACCTCAAACAATTAACAATTTACAAGCTTCAATTTAAGTTCTCTAGAAATGAGAAGACCGTGCAAACAAAAGTGCGTATAGCAAGCTAACAAACTGTTTGCTTTTATAGATTAAGAAGAGATCAGGCAACTCCTAGAAGTTAGAACTGCTAATTGTTCCCGCATTTTACCTCACTAAAATGAAATTTTTTCAAGGAAAAAAAAAAAAGAGGATGGAGGGGATGCAAACTGCATAGAGGTTTGATCAAACTCGGATGGCCTAAATCTTCTATGGTTGACCGTGATAAGTAAATAAACACCTGTAGGAATTTAAACTTACTTGAAGAGTGTCGCCAGAAGGATCAGACATGCAACGGGGTTCATTTATCAACTCCCAAGCAAAAATGGTTGGGTCATTCCGATATTCAATTCCAGTGATGGTGTTCTTTCTTGTGAGCACAGTCTGAAAAAATGGAAAAGAATGAACTGAATAAAATCATATAGCATTTTCAGATTACATACACAACAATATTGTAACGATTCCTGCAAATTAAGAAATAGTTTAATTGACTGAACAGACGGGCTCTACTGTAGACAGACATAGCAAATAAAATAGTTTGACATAGAGTTTCTCTCAATATGTGATATACATTAGAGCATAGAAGATATGCTCAAAGATAGAGATGCCCAATTTGTTCTGGGAGCATTGGGGGAGGCAGTGTTGTTTATATCAAATCATGCATATATTCTACCCAGCCGTGCCACCAGTGAACAAAAATACATCCCCCATGACGCAGAACCAAAAAAAAAAAAAAGAGAAAGAAAGAAGAAATAGACTAATACTACATCTGAAATAGTCATTATGTCTTTAAGCTATCCCCCAGCACCCCAACCATTTTCATTGCCAAATATAATGTTGATGCATGCATCTGGTTCTTCTTCTTCTTCTAGTTCCTTTTCTATGTAATAATTCACGAGATTCAAGCAGGATTAGAAAATGTGAATGCTTACTGATTTTCAAGATTTTCTGCATTGCTTTTAAAGTTTCATGTTATTCCCTGAACCAACATTTCCTAAATCCTGAATATGACACCATGCCAAACAAAATGTACGAGATGCATTAAGTAAACTATCAATTTTGTATATATCATCCCAATTATGATCTGGAATGTTTTACAAGGCCATCGATTAAGCTTCATCAAGAACACACAATAATTCACCATCCTTTTGTCCCAAAAATACATCTTAAGGCTTACATAAGGAAGTCATTCCAAGCAGTTTCCACTTACCTACCCTATTCTTTTTGCAATCCTGATGATCTCAACTGTAAATCTCAGTATTGATCACAATAATGGTAGAACCTATAAGATTTTCTACTTTTCATGATCATGACATTTTTTGCCATTGCTCTTTCTCATTTAAACTTCAAAACTACAATGCACAGTTTATTGCCAACAATTCAAAATACTTTGTTAATCAGGTTAAATTGGGGAATGCTATTGAACTCTACAATATTATAAGTTGGGAAACTTGTCAAATGTCCTAAGCGGGGGGCCCAAGAAAATTTGAACCCTATAGAGTCTTACTACTGAATCCACCCTAGGAGTTCATAAAGAAACAATAAATTGATAAGGTCCCACTAAACCATGGCCTATAGAATTATGATCTCTCAACGATCACATCTCTAACATCTGTCCTCCTTTCTTGAATGTCTATCAAGGTTTTTCCTCACATGCATGGTATAACATCAGCATAAGTACCTAGGTGTAAGTTGAATAATCTAGAAATGCCTCTATATATTATATATATAAGTTGCATGATGCATCGTTATCTAGTCACAAAAAACAAAAACAAAAAAAATAAAAAATCTTGAGAATTAAATGGCTAGATACCACGACATGATTCTTGAAATATTTGCGGATGGACGGATCAAAGAAGAAGGAATCATTGGAGGAGCTCAAACCAACTCCTTCTTGCCAAGCCCACTTGACATATTGTGTCTTCCCACCATATGCTTGCAAGTTATTTACTAAGCTGAGCAGCAGTCTGACTCCATGTTGTCTTGCTTCAGCAATGGCATAATCCAAAGCCTGCAACACTATTAGTTGTTATAAACAAACAAAACACACAAAAACAGTAATGCCAGAATCATACTAATCAATAAGAAATTTTAACATAGTAAAATCATTACAGCACTCTTTATCAGTAATAGTGTTAACAGCTTGAAGAATACCAGCCTTTGAATGTAAATGGTCAAAGGAGTTCTTGATAAATTACTGAGAATTTACCCCCATATGGTAATTCATTTTATAATCACTTACAATTTTCCGAATAGTCTCTTGACGTACTAGGAAAAAACTAATTCAATTTGGCACCAACATGCATGTAAAAACAGAGTTGACATTTAAGATTTTTGTTAAAAATTCCATTTGAGTGTTACAGATCAACCTCTTCTTTTACATAGCCTAGTCATATTGCCCATATCTCACTAATTAAATGTTTGTCCTATACCCAGTACCCACCGACACAATAAATTTCATTTCCATCAATCTACATACATTCCTCCAAAAACCCCATAAATTACAAGTAATTCTAGCAACAAATATGAAAAATCAGATACCTAACAAACACAAAAAACCCCCCACAACAACACCAAGGCTGAGTTCATATCAAAAACAGAAATCCTAAATCTTCCAAGTATTGACAAAATTTAAGACATTAACAGGAAAAAAAACAGATAAATGGGAAATTATGTACCTTGAAGACTCGCTCATCGTATTGGCCAGGAGAAATCTGGAGAGCATTGTAGCCTCCATCATTAAAGGCCCAGGTACGACAAACTGTTAAACCCATCTTTGCACCAGCTTGAAGCATTGCCCCAACCCTTGGTCTGCTATAATCATGAACAGCATGATCCATTAACCAGTAAGAATTCCATCCATTGACATACCAGACCTTGTTATTTACCATGAACTGGGTTCCATTTCTGGTCACAAAGGGCAGGTCTTGTTCTTTGTGATAATTGACCCTCAAGTCACCAAAAGACATATAAATGAAAACAATACATGAAGCGAACCCTAGAATCGGATAAAGCAATCCATTTCCAGCCACCATTTTTCTATTAAAGGTATATATATATATATATATAAAAACAGAGAACAACAGAAACAACAACAAAAAAAAAAAAACCAATTGCACAAAAATGTGATTTTTCAACACCCTTTTGGCTATATATCAATCAACTCAGAAATCAAGGATGCCAAGATGAGATTTTGTTGCCGTACACCCAGATGTGGTCTATAGATTCTCCAAACCGACAAAATTTTTAGGAATTCCCAGATCTCTCTCTAAAGGGTACCTCAAAAAAAAAAACACCCAGAACTCCAAAAAATAAAAATAAATCCTCAATGGGCCTTCAAATCAACATATACAAGAGGGTGACTGAAGGAGAAAAAAAAGGGGAGATTTTTAAGCTGTTAAATATTAAAGTTTTCAGCTTTGGAGGTTTTTTTGATAAAACAAAAGAGGGGTCTTTGAAGGAAATAAGAGGGGGCTCTCAATACAATATATGAGAAAGAAAAAAGAAAGGAAAATTTAATAAAACACACCTAACATGTCTCCCATGAAAACAGTCAAAAACCAGGAGGTGAAGATGGTGTGGGTTGTGTGTGGTGGAATGTTGGTGTCACCCCTGTTGTTCAATCAGATCTGTGCACCTGATTTTCTACGATTTACTTGACTTTTAATATTTTCTACTCAACTGAACCAGTCTATCCAACACTATGGCCCATACGTGGTGTCACTACCGTATTTAACCAAAAACAAAAATAGAAAAAAGAAAAAAGAAAAACGCAAACGGAAGAAAATGAAAAATCTCTGACCCCATGTGTCCTTTAACTGGTAAGGATTCTCTGTGCTTTTCATCATAAATAAAAGAGAGTTTGTGTGAATGTAATCAATCTGTGCTAACTATTAATTATAAAAGACAAGACTGTCAAGACTCACTTGGAAAAGTCTTTGCCATGTGTGAGAGCCATACGTTACAAGACTGTCTAGACACAAACTTTATTGTTTGTTTGTTTGTATAATTGTATAGTGTTTTTTTTTTCTTTCTTTCTCTTTACTTTTTCACTTTTGGTAATCTCTTCACTGATTGCCCTTCCTGACCATATTAGCATATAAGTGAGTGTGATTTCAATCTTCGTGAGCAAATGTCATGGTAGCTGCCCCGTTAACTTGTGTTGTAAGGGGCATCATTTCTTTATTGAGCACGTGAAAGTCATAAATTTGGTTCTTATATTTATATATATATTTTTAAACAATTACGATATTCCATGACGAGGGAAGGTATGATTCGAACCCACAACCATTTAGATGTAGATGCGAGAGGTTTACCGATTACTATTGAGTCAACCTCATTTTGTTGGTTCTTATATCATATTAATAAAAGGGTTAGTCTAAGAGTACGTTTGAAAGAGCTTATCAAGTAGATCTTTTTACGGTAGATCTTTTAGAAGTATATCTTTTAAATAAAAGTCGATGGTCGTTTAGTTGTCAATTAAAAGAGAGTTTTTTTAATGATAAAATTACCAAAATACTCTAGCAAATATTAAATTATAGGATTATATCAGAGATTTTAGTGTTATTAAAAAAATTCTAAAATATCTACTTGGAAAAGCTTTAAATTTGGGCTTCTCTAAGTAAACGTAAAACAACTTTTTTAATCATCTAAAAGCTCTACTGAGTGACAACCAAACGATACAAAAAAAATTGAAAATAGCTTTTTTAATTAAAAAAGCTTTTTTTAGCCAGTAGATAAACTCTCTCAAACGGACACTAAATGCTTGTTTGGTTGAGTTTTCTACGTCTCAAATGATCTACAAACGTCTATTTGAGTTTTTTTAGAGTTATTTGGTTGAGCTTTTGAGATTGTTTATTTTAAATTGAGTAAATGCTAGTAGAGTTTAAACCTCTACCGAGTAAAAGCTCATGGGGATGTGCTTTTCCAAATAGACATTTAAAAACCAAAAAGTCTAACAACCAAACAACTATAATTTTTTTTTCAAAAACTCCATTTCTAATAAATCTAGAATAAGTATATCGTTTACCGATAGAGGTTTTTCAAAAGTCCAACCAAACAAGCTCAAACAACTTAAATTTGTGACTTCAATATCTCAACCACTCAAGTGATTCTGATCCAAAAGTTATAAGTCTCTAACAACCTGTAATACTCTCAAATTTGTCTATATAAAAAATATATTAAAAAAAAAAATCTGATGTTGATGTGAAAAATTGATCTATATTGAAAAATACTTACAAAGTATGATAGAATATATTTACTATTAGTATATTTACCGACCTTTATAATTTAACGAGGTTAGATGAGATTTTATTCAAAAGAAAGGTATTAGGTTAGATCTTTTAGAATTTTCCTATCTAACTTTTTAAACATTTGGGAAATTAATAAAAATTGTTCTTAGGGGATGAGAAATAGAGAAAAATAAAAAAGAACCATTCAACAATTTGAATTGCATGTTGCTTGAAACTTATTACAAAATGGCAACCAAATGATAATTAAGGCCAACTAATTTATATATCATAGAATGGCTAGAACTTTATTGCATGAACATGCAAAGGTAAATAATAATAATAATTTAATAAAATTATATATAATTGGAAGTTAAACTTGTATTATATACTATGTCATCACTCCAAATTTGGCAATCAAGTTAAGTTTAAATGTCGGTGAGCTTGCTTTATCATTAATTGGTTACTTTATTAATAAAATATTTGTGTTTAAATAAAGAAGGAAAAAAAAAAAAAACAAATCTTGAGTTTAGATATCATTACAAGGAGCTGTATTATTTCCAAGCTAGCTAGAATCATAAGAAACACCAGAGAAAACAAAAATAATAATAATTAGAGAGACTATCATTTCCATAATTTCCTTGTCATCAAGAAGCCCACCAAGAGGGTTTCCATGCGAATATCTGAGTTGGAACGTGATACCGTATACGATAAATGAGTTTTTCTCCAGTGAGGACCTAAAAAAAATATCAGAATCTTTGTTTTATAATGTTTACAGAACTAGTTTTGTATCATTAGTATGTAACATTACAGATGTTTAGTTTTGTTACAGAATTGAATATAATCCAACAATTGAGAATGCAAAGGTTTAAAAATTTGTTAAAATCTGAAAATGTTAACCTGAGAATTTATGCTTATGTTGCTGAATGAAGAAGTCATGTTCTCCACTTCTCCTTTGACCAAGGCAGAACAATAAGAGAAAGAAATCAAGAATAATTAATCCTTCTACCCTCTCCATCTCTATCATCTCCTTTTCATAATTATCAATAGAAGTATCATCATCATCATAACCATATCATTAAATTTATTATATATTTTATATTTATTTATCAGGGCGTGTTAGTAAATGAAACAATGATGATTAGCTTTTGATTGTGGCATAATATATATCAACGTTGATTTCTTTGTTTAATAGAATGTGAGTGGGCACCCTCTCTTTGTTACTCCATTTGTCACTCATATGTTGCATTCTTTCATTTAAATTTAAATATAAAATAAAAATAAAATAAACATGTTCAACTTCATGTAATACATGATTACATTCTATAATCATGATATCATGAATTACAACACGAAAAGGCTTAGAATAATTTTATTAATTATTAAACTTGTTTATATATGATTAACCATTCAGTGCTGAAATTTAATATTTATGAATAATTATAATCATAAACTGTTTAGGTCTCTAAATGATGGATGATCACCTTAGACTTAGCTACTCATGTGAATTCCAACTTGAAATTTTTAATTAATCGGCAGCTAATTAATTAACCGCACATGTCACTTTTAGAGCATCGATCTTCTATTAAATAAAAGTATTTCTTACAATATATATATATTTTAACTATGAGAATAAATTCGAGTACATCTGTGAGAACTGAGAAGTATATCACCGAATCAACCTCGTATTGTCTCTTACAAACTACTCTTCAATGTGCATGACTTGAATATATTTGATAATAGGTACCTATTGTGACATTAAAAAAATAATAATAAAAAATTTAAAAAAAAATAAAAAATAAAATCCTACTATAAACTGAAATATCTTAATTTTATAAGAGTATAAATATTAAGTGAAAATAGGGAAAAATAACACTTTTTTTTTTATTAACTTTGAAAAGTAACACTAATTTAATAACTTAAGTTTAAATGGTACCAAATAAGTAACTTTCAAAAATACCCTTACTCTACTCATTTTATATTGTTTTATAACTTTAACTTTTCTCTATCCCCTTACTTTCTTCAACTTGTCTGAAATGAAATCTCTCTGACAACACTTCTCTTCAAATTCTTCAACTCTTGGCTACTGAAAATGATTCTGAGACTTATTTCCATAAGTTCAAGACTTATTTTGTAATTTACTAATTTTCGATACTTATTTATATTTTCGAGACTCATTTTGTATTTTTGAAACTTAATTTGTAATTTCTAAGACTTATTGAGTATTTTTATAAATTCAAATACTTATTGGATAAAATACAAAATTTCAAAAAACATTTTCATCTGCTTCATCTTCGACCTCCAACGGATGTCAAATGACCTCGATGACCTTCGTTGGAGGTCTGAATGGAGGTAGAATAGAAGAGTAAAAAAATAAATAAAAGGTCAAAACTCTGAACCGGGGGAGACATTGTTGGGCAGAACTCATTTTAGGTATGCATGTGATGGGGTATGAATATGGTGTCCTTTTCTTTCAAAGACAGAAAGATAATCCATAATTCAATATATATATATATATATATATATATATATACATTTTTATTTTTATTTTTTTGTTTCTTTGTTTTTGTATATATACGTGCCTTGTTTGCTCATTGGACAAGTTTCATAATCTCATCAAATTTAAAAAGCAACAATAATTCTCCTTCATTTTCTCTCCGTTCATGATCATGCATGATCATCGTTATCAACTTATCATCATATATGGATGTTGTAACTATGCCAAGTCTCAAGGTAGGTAAACAAAATTTACATTGAGAAAAAAAAAAAGAGTAAGAATTCTTCAAGAAGATAAAAATTAACAAAAATGAAATTCATTCTTTTTGGTCCCTTTTGTATATTAGGGGTCCTTAATTTGGTGTCACTATGATAGGATAGAGATATGTATCCAATAATATCTTCATCAATTAGAGACAAATCAAATATTATATATTATACTTAATTAGTCTTAACTCATAACAACTGAATTATTTAAACTGTCTTTTATTATAATAAATGAGTGTAGAGTCAAAAAAATAAAAATAAAATAGAAAGTGCACGTCTATATATAGGGTGGTGGATGCTGCTCACAAGTCACTGTGGGTCCATTAATATATTCTCCATTATCATCACATTCTCTGCCAATTAATTAAATTTTATTAATACATGGATAGCTTAATTTAGCTCAGCAATAATAATTAATTAATTAATATTAAATATCTGTCTTTTGTTCATGAGGACAACAAAAGTTGAAGTTGAAATATCTCTTTCATGTCCTTTAATATTTTATGTTTTTTCAATTATATTTATATACCAATTAATAGTTGTAAAGGAAAATTGAACGGTTCGAATGTGTGCTATCGAGGTTCTCGAATGCTTAAGTTTTGGTTTTTCTTGTTGTTGGTCAAATAATTTTTTATCAGTGGAAAATGAGATACCAAAAGGAGAAGATTTGCTGTCACCATTTCGGCTTACCTCTTTCAGAAGAAGATATTGACTGGTTTTTACAACCGAAGTTTGCGTGAATATATATATATATATATATATATACACGGTCTTTCTATTATCAGTTCGTCCTGACAATTAATATAGAGTCCTTAAAATTTCTAGCACTATTTCCAAAGCCATTTGTGGAAAAGTCACCCAATTAATAAGTTTTGTAGAAATAGCACCAATTAAGGTGATTTGCCAAAATTGCCCCTAATCTCTCTTTAACTCTCTCTTTCTTCCTTTCTCTCTTTCTTCCTCTTTACTCTTTTTTTTTTTTTTTTTTTTCAAAAACCTCCATTGATCCATTAATGAAGGTCGGACAGACCTCAAATGGAGGTCGAATGGAGGGCAAAAGACCTCCAATGGAGTCGAAATGACCTCGACTTCCATTGGTGGTCGATGAAGAAGAAGATTTAAAAAAAAAAAAAATCTGGAAATAAGTCTCGGGTATTTTGAAATAAGTCTCAGGTATCTGAAATAAGTCTCGGGTAGTTGGAAATGGCTTGAAATAAGTCTCGGGTGACCTACCCGAGACTTATTTCTAAATACGCGAGACTTATTTCCAAATATCCGAGACTTATTTCCAGATATATTTTTTTTAATCTTCTTCTTCATCGACCACCAATGAAGGTCGAGGTCATTTCGACTCCAATGGAGGTCTTTCGCCCTCCATTCAACCTCCATTTGAGGTCTGTCCGACCTCCATTGATGGATCAATGGAGTTCTTTGAAAAAAAAACAAAGGAGAGAGGAAGAAAGAATAAGTGAGGGCAATTTGGGCAGATCACATACTTTGGTGCTATTTCTACAAAACTTATTAAGTTGGTGATATTACCACAAAACCAATCCAATTTGGTGCTATTTTTGTCTATTTCCTCATTAATATATCAGGATGAAGAATGTGGACTACTGATTATAGAGAAGTTTTGACAAATACATACACTTTGAGTTAAAGTATACAAATCTAGTGGTCCATATAATAGAAAATCTGTATATATATATATATATATATATATATATATAGAGAGGAAATAGCCCTTTTTAACCAAAAATTAAGGGAGTTGATTGTTTTTGGCCCAAATTAGTAAACTGATTGTATTTGTCAAAGAATCCATCTTTTGGACAAAAACGCCCCTCATTAGTTTTCAAAACCTCTTCTCTCTCCTTGTCTCTCTCATTATTTCTGCAGCCTTTCTCTCTCTCCTTCACGCCTTCTTCTTCTTCTTCTTCGTCTTCTTCTTCACGATTTCTTCTTCTTCTTCACACTTCACGCCTTCTTCTTCTTCTTCACACCTTCATCTTCTTCATGCCTTCAACACTCATTTTTTCCAGATTTTTTTAAAAAAAATCAGTTTTTTTTTGGTTGAAAATTTTCAGATCTTTTTCAGATCTTCCTCTTCACACCTTCTTCTCACTCGTTTTCAAGTATGGGTTGTGGTTGTGGTTGATTTTCAGATTTTTAAAAAAAAATCATGTATTTTTAAACAAAAAATTTTAGATTTTTTAAATAAAAAATTTCAGTTTTTTTTTTTGTTGAAAAATTTTCAGATTTAAAGAGGTTTGGATTTGAGTTTGGATTGTGGTTGTGGTTGATTTTTCGGATGTAAAGTATGGGTTGTGGTTGTGGTTGTGGTTGTGGTTATGGTTGAGTTTGGGTTTGGGTTTCCAGATTTGATTTTTTTTTTCCAGACTAAACACACCAGTTATAATCAACTAAATACACCGGACTAACTAAACACACCAGCACAATGACTAAACACACCAGGGAAAAACGACTAAACACACCAGGAAAAAATGACTAAACACACCAGAACAAAACGACTAAACACACCAGGCCAAAACGACTAAACACACCAGGTAAAAAAAAGACTACACACACCAGGTAAAAATGACTAAACACACCAGACCAAAAGGACTAAACACACCAGGCAAAAAGGAATTAAACACACTAGGCAAACACCACTAAACACACCAGGCAAAAACGACTAAACACACTAGGCAAAAACGACTAAACACATCAGAACAAAACGACTAAACACACCAGGCAAAATTTCTGAATGAAGGGCATTTTTGTCCAAAAAGTGGATATTTTGACAAAAACAATCAAAATACTAATTTAGGCTAAAAACAATAAACCTCCTTAATTTTTGGTTAGTTTCCATTTTCACCCATATATATATATATATATATTTTAGATATAATTGTAAATCTTAGCATTAATTATTCAAACTAACTTGAAAAAGTAGTTGTGGAAATATAGAAAACGTTTACATATCACATGAAAACAAAAATCACACCTAATTGAAAATGGCTTAGAGTAGTGGCCTGTATCCTATCATATCACAAACATCATATAATTGAGAATGTACGCAGTTTTGAGTCATGTTTCTCTTGTTGGACTTTTGAATGAAATTCAAGAGTCACCATCTGGCACCGTGGTTCGTGAGGTGCATGTTGCGCAATTCTTCGAAACGAGATAAAAACAAAAGTTTTCGTTTTGTATATCTTGTCGAACACTTCAAGTGACAAAACGAAAGAGATAGGATCTTAAATCCATAAGGGAATTTTACTTCGAATGAACGATACGATGTTTTATCGATGATAATTAAAAGTTACTAATTACTATTATGTCTTTTACTTAAAGGGGAAAAAAAAAAAAAAAAAATCTGACTCTTTTTTGGATTCATAATTCTCGATTAAAACAGAAAAAGCTCAAAATCTACCTAAAAGACAAATCTGAGTTATTTCCAGAAAAAGCTCAAAAATCGCATAGGCTCATCGCAGAATAACCAGAAGTCACGTCCACTCATCCCAGAACAACCCATAAGCTGTGTCTTTTCACTCTGAAGTTGTATTTTTTTTCATCAAATAGATGCAATTCTTCCAAATAGTCGTGTCTATTTTTTTTTATTTTTTTTATTTTGACAAAAGTAAATATTCAAATCCTACCATACATATTTTATTGGTACATATGAAAAATTTATCTCTCCCAATTATGGAAATAAATATCTGGATTACATATGCCAACCAGCCAAGTATGCATAAGCTTTCAAAAAATGAAATAAAAATTCTAATTTTTGCAAGTGTGGGTCCGAGGCTGAGATCTAGCTCGCCGACAGCTCTCTAAACTTGAGGCACTGATGCCGCTTGTTGGCTTTACTCGTTTTGACTACGTTCACTCACACATTTAATAGTGAGAAAATAAAAATAAAATAAAAAATTTGCAAATCTAACGCCTTAAAACTGTGAATATTTAAGCACCACTTAACGTGGTTTACCGGTAAAATGTTATCGTTTAGTCTAATAATATTTTATATTATAAAAAAATGTGGATAATTAAATAATAATAATAATAATAATAATAATAATAAAAAATTAATGAAATCAAATTTTACATTCATTTTTTAATATATATAGATGAATACCTTTCTATTAACATTAGACAAAGCGATATCAAAATCGGAAGAGAAAACTAATATCATAAAAATTAAAAATAGACATATAATGTTATTATGTTTGATAAGTTTACATTTATACAATGAAATGGCTCAAATTTTTATATTAAATTTCAAAATATTTGTCTATCAATCACCCTAGTCAGTAGTCACTAAAACATGTTAATCCCAAATTGATGATGATTGTAGTAGCCAAAAATGGTCCAATGGGCCCAACCTGCCAAGGCCCAATCTTTACTAGCCTATCCCGGGCCCATTATGTTTGGTCGACCCATCATAGCTGCCAGCAACATCTGACTAATTCAAAGCATCAGTTACGAATGGACTTGTAACCGCAGATAACAGTCCACTTATGGAGAGGATATCACTCCACAAATCTCGCCCACAATCAAGTCTCTGAAAAGTGGACGTTGGAGCTATACCTCCTCCTATAAAAAGAAGGGCTCGTTCATTTGAAAGCTCTCTGATTTTCTCTCAACTAAAGCCTATAAATAGCGTACTGAAATTCTGTCCCTGCGAAGATTCCGACTACCGGCGATCATCAGACTACTACGTCCACAATAAATTGCTCAGCCCAAGCACACCTAAGGCAAAACGATCCAGACACACCACCTTTGTTTTAACTGTGCTTTGTTTATCTTATAACTTTTCTTGCAGGTTCTTGAGGAGACGACCTCCGTTCATTCGGCAGACTAACTTTTCTTGCAGGTTCTGGAGCAGACGACATCCCCTCATACGACAAGCTCAACCAAGTTGCCTTGGGCCTAGCATATATCCGACCCGATCCACATCGACCGTAGGTCGACCCCCTACAGTTTGGCGCCCACCGTGGGGCCCGAAGCAACTTCCTTCAAATTCAAACCAGTCTATTCCAACTGCAATCGAACATGGCAGGAAGTGGATCCGCTCCAACTGTCGAAGAACAGATCGCTATGTTGAACGCCCAAATGGCAGCCAGTGCTGAAAGGCTGCAAGCGCTTGAAGCAGAGAATGCGGCAATCCGGGCGGCAAACGAAGAATTGAAAACGCTGGTCGATGGAGTAGTGCCAGATTCAGCCACTTCGGAGCATCCAATCCCGACGTCGAACGACGAACATGGCGTCGACCGACCCATTCCGAGAGTTCCGGACAACCCCAACGCACCAGAAGTGAATCCGGTCGACCATCAGAATCGACCAACACTTCAGACAGCGAGGGTTGATATCGACCTCAACGACGTACCGGCCAGAAATGATGCCGCAAACGAATACCAACCGCCAGTAGATCAACAACCGGCCGATATCCCAAAGGCGGTTATGTCACTTCAGTCGACACCCGGGTTGGTAAAACCGGGACCAGACTTAAATCTATCTGCTAATCTAGACTTCTCTCGCAGGTTTGCAGAAATGGAAGCTCTCATTCAAAGAATCCCAGGAGTTCCAGCTCCTATCAAGAAAAGCACCGCAAATAGCTTTGCTGACTCGCCCTTCGTCGATGCAATAGCTCTCATGGAAATGCCAAAGAAGTTCAACTTCCCAAATATGAAGCAATACGAAGGGACGACCGATCCGGACGACCACATAGCACAATACAAGCAAAGGATGTTCACGGCCGCAATCCCACGCGACCTTAGAGAAGCTTGCATGTGCAAGGCCTTCGGATCCAGCCTTAGTGGTCCTGCCCTTCAGTGGTACACAAATTTACCTAACAACTCTATTAATTCTTTTGCACAGCTGACGGACACATTCGTGGAGCAATTTGCAAGCAGCCGCAAGTTGGAAAAGCTGTCGGACGACCTCTATACCATAACGCAGAGAACCGGCGAGAATCTGCGGGCTTACGTCGGACGTTTTAACAGAGAAAAAGTGCAAATCCCTCACTGCAACCAGGCGACTGCCATCTACGCCTTCAGGAAAGGTCTCAGGTTTGATTCTGATTTGTATAAGGAACTTACCAAATACCCTTGCAGGACAATGGAAGACGTATTGGCCAAAGCTTGGGCTCAGATCAAGTGGGAAGAGGATGAGGCGAATTTCGTCGGAAAAGCTAATAGCAGTTACCATGGAAGTCGTCGAAACGATCGAGTCGACAGAAAGTCTAACGACAGACGTTCAGAACCGTACCCGACAAGCGACAGGAGAGGCACCCAGTCGCGGCATGAAAACTCTCGTGAGAGAAACTCCTATGGGCGAGGTATTCCGAGGTCGAGTCGACCCAAGGTGGAAGCACCAGAATACCTTCTGAGCATTGAACCAGTCGACCTTGTTGCCGTCATGAGAGAAATGGGCAAGTCGGTTAAATGGCCACGGAAAATGAACGCCCTTCCCGAACATAGGGATTCAACAATTCGATGCGAATTCCATGGCGACCATGGCCATCGGACGGAAGATTGCATCGCCCTAAAATTCGAAGTAGCAGAACTACTGAAACGGGGGCATCTACGAGAGTTCCTGACAGATAAGGGTAAGCAAACATATGCAAGACGCGACGACCAGAGACAGACCGGTTCAGTCGACAGCCCTCCAGAACCCCCTAGGCAAGATCGGGTAATCAACTGCATTTCTGGCGGATCTGAAGTCAGTGGCGTGAGTTACTCAGCAGCTAAGAGGCACACTCGACAAGTGTCGAACGCAGAGATTCAACCAAACCGGGAACATCCATCCAAAGTCGACGAAACCGTTACCTTTCGGTCGACCGATAAATCAGATTTGTTCTCTCCCCACCATGATGCCTTAGTTATTTCTTTGCATATTGCCAATTGTTTAACTAAACGCATCTTAATTGATAACGGCAGTTCATGTAATATTTTGTTTAACAGTGCTCTAAGAGAAATGCAGGTCGACGAATCGAAACTCAGCCGTCGAACGACGATGTTGACCGGATTCAGTGGAGAACAAAAGAGTACTCTAGGCGAAATTATGCTACCAGTCTACGCCGAAGGAGTCAACCTGTATATCAACTTCCTGGTGCTCGACTGTCAATCCCCATATAACGCCATACTCGGCAGACCCTGGATACACGAGTTGAAAGCAATCCCCTCGACCTATCATCAGCTGATCAAATTTCCAACGAAGTGGGGAGTTAAAGAAATTAAAGGAGAGCAACGAGCCGCAAGGGAGTGCTACCAAAACGCTTTAAAAAAGAAGAAACAGGAATTATAGCAATTACAGGAAGCCACGGTCGAGTCGACTACAACCAAGCAGAAAATGGAGGAACTCGACGAGGTATCTATCGACCCAGACCAACCAGATCGTAAAGTTTTCATCGGGTCGAGGTTACCAGACGACATCCGAAAGCAACTAGTCGAGTTCCTGAGGGAACGCCGCAACAGCTTTGCCTGGTCGCACGAAGATATGGTCGGAATCGACCCAGAAGTAATGGTTCACCGACTACAAGTCGACCCAGACCATCGGCCAGTTAAACAAAAAAGAAGAAAGTTCGCTCCCGAAAGGAACAAAGTGATCAACGAAGAAATACAAAAGTTGCTCGACATCGGTTCAGTGAGAGAAGTAAAATATCCAGACTGGCTGGCCAACGTCGTCGTAGTAAAAAAGAAGAACGGAAAGTGGAGAGTCTGCATCGACTTCACTGATCTCAACAAGGCATGCCCCAAGGATTCATTTCCACTTCCACACATCGACATGCTGGTCGACGCGACTGCAGGGCATGAATTGTTGAGCTTCATGGACGCTTACTCCGGCTACAACCAGATTCTGATGCATCCAGACGACCAGGAAAAAACAGCCTTCGTCACTGAAAGAGGTATTTTTTGTTACAAAGTAATGCCCTTTGGTTTGAAAAATGCAGGTGCAACATATCAAAGGCTAGTCAACAAAATGTTCGCCAAAATGCTTGGATCAACGATGGAAGTCTACATCGACGACATGCTGGTCAAATCATTAGTCGCCCAGCAACATATCGATCATCTTCGGCAGTCGTTCGACGTACTCGACCAATATGGTATGAAACTGAACCCTACAAAGTGTTCTTTTGGTGTATCTTCAGGAAAATTCCTAGGCTACCTAGTCACTCAAAGAGGCGTCGAAGCTAATCCAGATCAAATACGATCGATTGAAAATATCGAGTCGCCTAAGTGCATGAAGGATGTTCAGAAACTAACCGGCCGAGTCGCAGCACTAAACCGATTCATATCAAAGTCGTCCGAAAAGTGCCTCCCATTCTTCAATATCCTCAGGAAAAACAAAGCATTCGAATGGAATGACGACTGCGAGAAAGCGTTGCAAGATCTGAAAACCTACCTGAGGTCGCCCCCATTACTGTCGAAACCAAAGGACAACGAAATACTATTCATATACCTGGCCGTGTCTAGTACAGCCGTAAGTGCAGTTTTGATCAGAGAAGAGGAAAGTGTCCAGCATCCAGTCTACTATGTAAGCAAGACTCTGCTCGACGCCGAAACCAGATACAGTCGACTAGAGAAACTAGCTCTTGCCCTTGTGATGGCAGCCCGCAAACTCAGGCCATACTTCCAATGCCACTCAATTAAGGTATTAACTGCTTATCCCCTCAAAAATATACTTCATAAACCTGAACTTTCAGGTCGATTGACAAAGTGGGCGGTCGAACTCAGCGAATACGACATCAGCTTCCACCCGCGATCAGCGATGAAATCACAGGTATTAGCCGATTTTATTGCGGATTTTACCCCTGGTGAGAGTGTGCAGGCTGAACAGGAACTAGTTGCACTAACAATTACAACCGGTATATGGACCTTGTCGGTCGACGGATCAAGTAGCATCAAAGGAAGCGGGTTAGGATTAGTACTCGAATCCCCACACGGGGACATACTGGAGCAATCAATCCACTGTGGATTTCATGCAACGAACAACGAAGCCGAATACGAAGCATTAATCGCCGGGCTCGACCTCGCAAAAAGCCTAAGCGTGAAAATCATTAAAGTTCGAAGTGATTCCCAATTAGTCGTTCGACAAGTGAATGGCACATATGAGGCGAGAGATCAAAGAATGTCGGCCTATCTGAACAAAGTTAAACAGCTGCAGTCGACTTTCGACGAATTTTCAATCGAGCAAATACCCAGATCCGAGAATACACGAGCAGACGCACTAGCAAACCTTGGGTCGACAACAACGAACAGTTCGAAGTCGGTTCCAATAATCCATCTGATGTCTCCATCAATTCAGGAATCAGAAACAGTGGCACCGGTCGACAACGGAAGAAGTTGGATAGAGCCAATCTTCAATTATCTCCAAGCAGACATTCTACCAGGCGACAGGACAGAAGCAAGGAGAATCAAGGCCAAAGCAGCCAAGTTCTGCATCCTATATGATAAACTATACAAGAAATCATTCACAGGCCCATATTTGAGATGTGTGACCCCTCGAGAGGCGTACGACGTCCTGAAAAGTTTGCACCAGGAGGAATGCGGAAATCATTCCGGCGCCCGTAGCTTGTCGAACAGAGCCATCACAGCAGGGTATTACTGGCCAACTATGCGTGTCGACTCTCAAAATCACGTCAAAGCATGCGACAAGTGCCAACGCTTCGCACCGATGTCACATCTCCCCCCAGGTATGTTGAATTCAATTTCGGCCCCTTGACCTTTTATGAAATGGGGAATGGATATTGTAGGTAAGCTACCAGCAGCTCCAGGCGGCGTCGTTTATATGTTAGTCCTGACAGACTACTTCACCAAATGGGTTGAAGTCGGAGCATATCAACAAGTACGCGACATTGAGGTACGCGACTTTATATGGAAAAATATCATATGCAGGTTTGGGGTCCCAAAGGAAATAGTCACCGACAACGGATCCCAGTTCATTTCGTTCGACTTCAGAAATTTCTGCGACAAATACGCGATCAAATTGAGCTTTTCAACCCCGCGATATCCTCAAGCAAATGGACAAGCGGAGTCGACCAACAAAACAATCGTCAACACACTGAAGAAGCGACTGGAAGCTGAAAAAAGCCAATGGGCAGAAAAACTCCCAGAGATCTTATGGTCATACAGAACTACCCCACGGCGATCGACAGGAGAAACTCCCTTCTCACTCGTCTACGGATCAGAAGCAGTCATCCCAATAGAAACCAGGCTGCCGACTGCCCGTAGTGAAAATCCCAATGAAGAACAGAACAACTTGGAACTCGGTTTTGAACTGGACCATCTTGACGAACGCCGAGATCGTGCAGCCTTAAGAACTCAGTCGTACCAACAACAAGTCGCCCGACATTACAATAAGAAGGTCAATATCCGAACCTTCAAACTGCACGACTGGGTGTTACGACGAGTGTTCCAAAATACCAGAGAAGAAGGCGTCGGAAAGCTGGGGCCAACATGGGAAGGACCGTACCAGGTAACGGATATTGTCGGGCGAGGCGCATACAAGCTAAGAGGACTCGACGGTCGAGAACTACACAATAGTTGGAACGCCATACATCTGAAACAGTACCATTTCTGAACTCCCATTTTATTAAAACTTATCATTACTGTTTATTTCTGCTTCTCATCTTTTCATTGCTAACAAATTATGATCAAGAGCAATGATGACAACTTAGTGCAACTAAGTGCAAAACTGAGCTCAACGTGCATTCCCGCTAACCCAGCTGTCGACATCGACAAGCAAACTCTCTATTTCAGACAAATCTCTAAATGACCACTCTCAATATACTTCAGTCGACTAACGCATATTGAAAGTGAGGGAGTAGTACTGGGGACCAATGGCAACGGTAACAAGACAAGGTCGAGTCGACCATCAAACGCATGTACGCGAAAATTCAATGTAAAGGTCGTGTCGACCATCAAACGCATGTACGCGAAAATTCAATGTAAAGGTCGTGTCGACCATCAAACGCATGTACGCGAAAATTCAATGTAAAAGGTCGTGTCGACCATCAAACGCATGTACGCGAAAATTCAATGTAAAAAGTCGTGTCGACCATCAAACGCATGTACGCGAAAATTCAATGTAAAGGTCGTGTCGACCATCAAACGCATGTACGCGAAAATTCAATGTAAAGGTCGTGTCGACCATCAAACGCATGTACGCGAAAATTCAATGTAAAAGGTCATGTCGACCATCAAACGCATGTACGCGAAAATTCAATGTAAAAAGTCGTGTCGACCATCAAACGCATGTACGCGAAATTCAATGTAAAGGTCGTGTCGACCATCAAACGCATGTACGCGAAATTCAATGTAAAGGTCGTGTCGACCATCAAACGCATGTACGCGAACATCAATGTAAAAGGTCATGTCGACCATCATACGACATCAATGAAAATTTTTTTTCAGTTGAATCATCCTTATAAGTTATGTCGACCAATCTATATAAACGAGCATAAGTTTACAGGCTTATCATATATATACAAAATCAAAGTCTCATCGCCTTACGTTTGAGCATGGGTTTACAGGCTCATCTCATTCCCTGCAAAAATTTTATGTTATCATCACACGAAAAATTTCATCACAAATGCAAAATTAAAGACAAAATTCTATTACGACTATCGAATAAAAGAAAAAATAGGTCGAAGTCGACCAAATCATTCGAAATATTACAAAAATAGGTCGAAGGCGACCAAAATCATACACAGATACAAGTTTACAGGCTATTCAGCGGAGGAACATCGATAGCAGCAGCAGCATTCTTGTCGAGCGACGCATCATCACCAAGGTTCTCATCGACATGCGGAGCTTCTCCGTCGACGCCCGCCCCTTGAGATTCCTCTAACTTGAGACGCTGCATCTCTTCATACATATCAATTTCTTCTTGCATCGTCTGAGGAATCCACTTCAAATGATCGCCCGACAGGTACTCCTTGAAAAGTCCTGCCCTAGTTTTGCAGACGGCCTCTACCGCTATCGATATGGCCCTCTCCCTCAAAGCCTCGATGGTCTTATCTTGTTGGCTAGCTAATTCATTGAGCCTTGCCACCTCGGCCTCGTGTCGAGCCCTTTCATTCTTTAGCTCTTCCTCCAGCGCTGCCTTCTGCTGCTCGACTGCGCTCTTTTCGGCGGAGAGTGTAGCATTTTCCGCCTTAAGAGCGTCGCCCACCTTACGAAGCGCCACGCTCTTGTCGTTGATGGCCTTGTATCGACCATGCAGATGCAACGTCGCTTGATAAGCCTACAACATAAGGGAAATATCGATCAATAAAGAACCTCACCAACAATGAGAAAATGATAAGACCATAACTCTTACCTGGAAATTCGAGAGCAGCAGCGTGTCGAACACCTCCTCTGTCTTGACTTTCTTCAAATGCAGATCGTCATCGACCAGAGTGAAGTCGTCCGACCTCTTCAAAAACCCAGTGGGGTCCTTGAAGGATGACAGCCCCGAAGCAGGAAGCTTCATCAGAGAATCAGGCTCGAAGTCTGATCCAGTCGACTTATCTTTCGAACTGGATGCAGCCTTCTTCTGTCGTTCGACAGGAGGGGCCCTCCTTGGTTTCTTTTTCAGTGGAGACCTCTCTGGTGAAGACTCCAGAGGTGGCCCTACCACCGACGGAGAACCGCCAGCCGACGCCTCAGCAGCCTGCTTTTTCTTCTGCGCAGCCGCTCGTTTCCTGGTGAACTCCTCTTTGTAGCGCCTCAAGGTTTCGGCTTCGTCAGGTATGTTTATCTCTGCGCTCGCCATCGTCGTCACTGCGAAACGACGTTCAACATCAGTTAGGGGCTTTAAAAAATGCAAGTCGAACTGTAGGATCTCAAAACTCCTCCTGATCCATAGGCACGTTAAAAAATCCTTCACGTGAGGATAGGGGGCGCGCGATCTATTTAATGTCGACCACCTCCACAGGCGACTAGGCCTGAAATTACCTTCCGTTAGCAAATTGCTAACACTTCTCTGCGCCGCTGGGATTTCCAACAAAATCCTAGTACGCTCGGCAGCGACACCACACTCCGGTGCTTTGCCTGCCCCTCCAACCTCTGCAAAAGTTATAAACAAAATATATTTAGATAACCATCTAAATAACATGTGTCCACAATCCATTCGACAGTCAAGAAAACTTACCGTAACGATTCCAAACTCGTGGGTATTGATATACTTCGTTCCCCATCCGCCATGGGCCGTCGACTGGAGGACCCCTTACAAAAAAGAAAGTGTCCTTCCAGTTTCTGTCATTCGTCTTCGTGTCGATGATAAGATCCATCTTTTTATTTCGCGACACTAACGAATAACGTCCAACGTCGGTCAGATGCTCCTTTAGATAATAATTGTGAAGGAGGCATCCGAGCCCGAACTGTATATTATTCCTCTCACATAATATTCCTAAGCCCAACAATATTCTCCAAGTATTGGGCATCAGCTGACCAGGAGCAAGATCATAATACACTAACATTCGTCGGACCAACTGAGGGATGGGAAATCTAAAACCTAGACGGAAGGTGTACTCGTAGAGACACGTCCATCCTGGTATATCCCAGTCGGCACGCTCGTGTTCCTTCGGCGCACGTAGTTCAACGTCGTTAGGGATACCGTACATCGCACGAATGCCAGGTAACATGTCCTCAGAAATCACACTGGCAGGACTATCTTTTAATATACCTAGCGAACGACCAGATGTCGACGGCTCATCAACATCTATATACTCAGGGAACTCAACAGCCGACGCAATGGCGTATACGGCACCTTGTTCTAAGAGACCCCTAGCATCAATAGAGAGAGACGTAGACGGATTTTCAACCGTTACCCGTCTATCGACATCTCGCGTCATACTGTCGACTCCTCCATCATCATCAGACCAGCTAATACCCAAGTCAGAGGTCGTATGGTCGCTCGACATCGTATTCCCAAAATCTGACATGCAGAAAATGCACAAGTCAGACAAAAGCTACACGCTACAATCACAACCTAAGGAACTTTTTTGATCAAAAACCTAGGGTTCCTAACTTCCTAAGGGAGAGCCAACCTGGATCCTAAGATAGGAGTCTACCCTAGAAAGCTACTCTCACCAAGACGACTTCTACACGAAAACAGAAAACAACATTTTGCAAAACAAACTAACTTGACATGGATCAATCATGCAAACATCAAAAATCTAGCAAAACTTCTGAAAGAACATCCTCAGATTCAGTTTCAGAAAAGTTCATCCAAACATCAGAAATATTCAAAAACAAAGGAAGGTACTTTCTAAACTAATGTTTAACAAGTTTTTCTACACGCATAAAGAATGAAAAATAAAATGCGAAGGAAAGATTTCACCAACCTTGGAAGGATTCGAGAGCAAGGAATCTTCAAGCACAAGATCGTGGAGAAAGGAATGGAGTTTTTCTCAGTGAAGAACAAAGAATTCCAACGCAGAGCAACTGATTGAAAGGAGTTGATCGGTTTGGGTTTTATAAAACCCACTAACCCTAGTTGACACGTGTCGACACCTTCCCAACTGCCGATTCAACTGCCCCGGTTAACCAAACCACACCGGTTAACCTGGGTGAAAAACCCGATAAAGGTTTCAAATTCAAAAAACTTTTTTAGTTAACTGCGCAAGAAATAAATGCATCTGACGCCAGCATTGGAAACTCAAACGCCTGTCACTTCTGCTTTTAAATCCATCATTTCAGGTTAAATACTCAACCAACAAACCGAAAAAAGGATCGACTAAACGTCAAGCCTTTATCAGCGACACAGCGTCGTTCGCCCAGAGAACATTGGCCAAAAACTAACCAAACATACATCGCTGAGGTATGTTCATTCGACAAATGGTCGACTCCATCCAGGATCAATGTTGATCTCGTTCTGATACGAATATCGTTCGACATTGGATAAAACCAATGAAGATATTTATCGGATTCAATACAAAGTCGTTCGACTCCAGTCGACTCAAACATCGTTCGACATTGGTTGAAACCAATGAAGATATTTATCGAATTCAAGATAAAAAGTCGTTCGACTCCAGTCGATTCAGCGGAAATCACTCTCTAAACTCGATGGATTCTTATTTAGAGAGTGGGGGACAAACTGTAGTAGCCAAAAATGGTCCAATGGGCCCAACCTGCCAAGGCCCAATCTTTACTAGCCTATCCCGGGCCCATTATGTTTGGTCGACCCATCATAGCTGCCAGCAACATCTGACTAATTCAAAGCATCAGTTACGAATGGACTTGTAACCGCAGATAACAGTCCACTTATGGAGAGGATATCACTCCACAAATCTCGCCCACAATCAAGTCTCTGAAAAGTGGACGTTGGAGCTATACCTCCTCCTATAAAAAGAAGGGCTCGTTCATTTGAAAGCTCTCTGATTTTCTCTCAACTAAAGCCTATAAATAGCGTACTGAAATTCTGTCCCTGCGAAGATTCCGACTACCGGCGATCATCAGACTACTACGTCCACAATAAATTGCTCAGCCCAAGCACACCTAAGGCAAAACGATCCAGACACACCACCTTTGTTTTAACTGTGCTTTGTTTATCTTATAACTTTTCTTGCAGGTTCTTGAGGAGACGACCTCCGTTCATTCGGCAGACTAACTTTTCTTGCAGGTTCTGGAGCAGACGACATCCCCTCATACGACAAGCTCAACCAAGTTGCCTTGGGCCTAGCATATATCCGACCCGATCCACATCGACCGTAGGTCGACCCCCTACAATGATGATGATGATGAGGTTTTTCTTATATAATATACATTTCAAAATTCAAAGTATATATTCCCATTATTAGAGTAGATTTTCGGACTATACATGTATTGTTTGATCTCGGTAGATCCCGACAGTTTTATTATAATAGTTCTTGTAACACTTAATTATTTTTTTATGAAATGGATTACACGTTTGTTCACCAAACACAAATCCATAATAAATCTTGATTAGGAAGATCAATTGAAGAATGAAAAAAGTTCTTTTTTTAAAATATCACTTGCTGGCTTGGCCTAGCTAGTCATAATTCTTTCTTCTTTTGTTGACCTAATTAACTATGTAATTATATGCTTCTCTCTTCCAGTACGTTAATTTAGTATCTTAGATACCAAGTGTCCCACCGCAGCACATCCAAATCAAAATGATTTAACGGTAATTAACCCGGTCCCGTCAAATTTCTAATCCGATTATATTTTTTAGTCAATTGAGATAAATTAAATAACAAAGGTCAAAAAGGTATTTTAATATGATACGGCATTTGAGATATAAATGCTGTGTATATACTGTATAATTTTTTTAATTTTTTTAATTTTTTTTATGTTAGATGTTTAAGAGGCACCGACAGTGAGCAGGAGCCACAAATTAAGGCCTCCATTTTTCAGTTAATTAACAAACAAATATTCTCTTAGTCACATAACGGGAATTTTTGCATGCATTATTGCTTGCTTTAACTCAAATTTCCAGCTAATGATGATTGATTTATCTTAATTGGTGTCCGCATTAAATGTTTCCAGTAACAAGTGATGTGATTCATGTGAATGAAGTGGAGAAGAAATAAAGGAAAAACAATGACCTTTTTGGAAAATCCAATTTTGATTTGATGTATTATGTATCTTAGGAGCCAAAAAAAAAGGAAACAAAATTATAATTTTGTTTCACGTGACTCGGGATTGTGATTAGTCACATAACGGAATATTATGAATGATTCGATTAGAAAAAGGTTACATAAGCATTGTTCTGTAATGATACGAGCACGATTTGATAACCAAAAATAAAATATTGGTTTACTTCGAGGGAAACTAGAACTTTCTAAAATATTAGAAATACTAACACATATTTAATAGATTTTAACTCATACATTCATTCATTCATTGATAGCAAGTCCTATTTATAGAACATATACATGAAATTCAAATAATAACAGTAGATATTAAATACGATAAAAATCCTATCGGCTAACAACTTATTCAAATTTAAACTAAAAACAAACTATTTTTATTTTTAAAAAAACGTGATCTTAACATTTTTCTTTTAATATTCTAAAACAAGGTTATATATATATATATATATATATATATATATATAGTTCAAACCATATGTATATAGTTTGTTGGGAGATAAAAGCAAGGAATAAAGGAGGAGGAGGAGGAGTCTCTTGGTTGGAGTATCTGCAGAGAAAGGTATGAAAAAAAGTAAAGATGGTGATTGGCTGATTGCTTGTGAGTTCAAAAATGATAAATATTAATAGGTCCCATATATATACACCAAGCTTTAAGCCTCATCAACCATATTTGGTCATGGAATTGAATAGAGGATTGTCGATCGACTTGATGGATGATGTAGGCTGTGATGTGAGGGGTAAACCCTCATCTTTATCAAACATAATCCATTTCTCAATCTAATGGATGCCGCAGATGAGCATGATTGTTTATATTGGGCTTGTCTCATCACTCTGTTTTCGTCTTCAATTACTAACAGGCCCAAAACAAATAATGGTGTTTCTCCTTTCTATCCTTCAATGAAATTTGCTTATAATATACAAATGATAACCTCCCCTCCCACGGTTGTGGTGGGGAGTTCAATTTTTCTATCTGATATTATGAGAGTAGATATATATATATATCTAGACTGTATATATAGTACTTAATCTCGATAAGTCTTTACTCTTGATTCTTTCGGTGTCAAATAGGGAAGCATATGATTTATACTATAAATTAGAAACACTTGATGAAAAAACATTCATTAAATTATTATTTTTTAGATATATTTTCAAAAAATGATAATTTAAAAAAAAAAAAATTACCTAATTAGAACCTAAAATTTTCGTAAGAATGTTTCAAATTTCATAGACATTTGAACATGAATGCTACTACATAGATAATTAGAGATAGAGGCTCTTAGATTTTACTCAAAATCTCACTTTTTCTTTTTTAATCCAATACCGGTTCAAGAATCCGTTAAAATCAATCAACATAAACTCTCTTATCCGAATATCTACTCCTATAAACCGACACAAAACTCTCTTTTGTGTCCACATCATAGGAAGATATTTTGGCAAGTAATGCATTACAAAGTCCAAAACTCATAATCCACATAATATTACAAGTTCTATTAAAATTAAAGAGCTTTCAAACATTAAGACAGAAATCTTAAAATCTTATATTCTTATGTACCACAAAATATGTTACTTTCTGAACTTTGTTAAATCTCATTAAATAATCATTAACAAAGTACAACAGAAAACTAAAAATAAACAAAATGATCAGTAGATAATGTTACAGACTTCCTTTTTTTATATAATGAACTTTCCCAATTCTAATTCCTAATCTTTAAAAACCAAGAACCCTAAAACAAAACTTACAGGATTTAATCTTTATGTATGGGGTTAACTTTCCCAAAAATCTCATCTCAACCCACAAAAATTCCACAACCCCATCTCTAAAAACCCCCGAAATCAACAAACAAAAACCAAAATTTGATCACTCAACATCACCAGTATTCCTTTTGACCAGTGCAAAGTAGCCCAGAACAGCACAAACAGCAGCCACAACATTGCCTTCCTTCAACAGAATCTTGAACACAAACCCAACAATCTCTCTAGTGATTTTCCTGCCTTCAATAACCAAAGTGGTTCTTGGCTTCCCAAAGAAAGCAAGTAGAACAACAACAGTGATCCATATAACCAAAGTAGCCGGCACCGCCACAGCCAACGCCGCAACCATCGATAACACCCCGCAAACCGCCCCAAGAAGAACAGATGCATACAGAGCAGGCCACCCAGAAGATGGAGAAGAGGGTTGGGATTGTAATTTGTACCAAGAAAGTATTGATTCAATGAAATTCCAAGAGGAAGACAAGAGAACAGCATAAACTAGCACAAAGAGACATACCCAAGTTCTTCTTTTGCTCATGATTCTTAAAAACAAACAGCACGAGGTTGAGGTTGAGGTTGATGTTGTTGTTGTTGTTGGTGGTGAAGTGGGTGTTGTTGGTTCTTGTTCTTGTTGTTCCATGTTGTGTTTTGCCTGCTATTGAAAGAACTTGACTTCTTGATCGAATCGACCTCTCTCGGTGTTGCAACTTAATGGTTTCTGGGTTTTGGTCTAATTTTGGTGATTTTTGGGGTACTTCCCTGTCTGAGTTTCTGAGA
The DNA here is from genome assembly GCA_030490815.1 of Acer saccharum. Classification (NCBI taxonomy): domain Eukaryota; kingdom Viridiplantae; phylum Streptophyta; class Magnoliopsida; order Sapindales; family Sapindaceae; genus Acer; species Acer saccharum. The sequence goes on along the minus strand of CM059874.1, from coordinate 35,452,908 downwards.
TCAGATGATGAAAAAAAAGAGTAGATATTGCAAAAGATTGGGTCACCAACTGGGGAGATGGGGAATTTCACGCGCAATAAATGGATCATGAAACCAACCCTACACTTGTTGTCACCTGATTGGGAAGTGTGCATCCACGCGCTATATAGGAGAGTGATGCACTGATGGGGTTTTCACTTTTCATTACAGTGTTTTGTAGTAGTAAGTAGTAGGCTTGTGTAGATGCCCAAGAAAATCCAGGTGTTTGTGGAGAATGACAGTTGGGTCTGTAAAAAGACTTTGATTTGATGGGCTTTTTACAGGCTTCCAGCTTTGAATTGAAATATGAAGAACTTCCTTGATGGGGTTGCCTACCAAACTCAAACTATATATATAACTTTACGACTTCACAGAATCATCTCAGTTTCTTTTGACAGGGAATCATTTTTGCCTTTACCTGTCTTGTATTATTCTTGCTTACTATGTAAAACAAGAAAGAAAAGAAAAGAAAAGAAAAGTGGAAGTACCATGGATCATGAAGAGTACTGCAAATCTTGTCACTCCTGGAATCACTTTGATAGATCTAGTTGTAGAGGTTTCAATGTGATGATGTATCTGGATTCTGGGTTGTGTCTTCTTGTTGTGGGGATTAAATTATCTAAACTCTGATCAATCAACAAATGATGTTCTACTATCATTATATGATTATTCATCACACCCATCTAAAATGTCTTCATTTTAGCTAATATACTCAATTATATACACATGATTCTTTAGTGCCTGTAATTAAATATCAAAACCAATCTTATAATCAAATAGATAATATTAAAATAGAAAATGCTTAGCAAATGTATACAAATCTGATTCTAATCAATTCCTGTAGTGCCTAAACATGAATTACTAATATAAGAGGTCCACTAACTATAGATTTATAGCAAGTTGAGTTCTATGAATCATGTATAGTTGTTTGGTATCCATCTATTAACAATATCAATATAATAATGCACTTAAATCAAAATCACAAAATTCATTCAACTCAACAAAGTAAAAGACTTATAATACTAGTTGAATCCAGGTAAATTTCAAAAGCATAAGAAAGTTGTTAATTGTCGACAAGCTGCTTTATGAAGCCACCCAAGTTCAATTTATCTGTATTAGAATATGTCTACTTTTAAACAAGCAAAAGCAAAAATATATTATAGTGAAAGAATTTGAAAGCAGAATTGAATACTTTGTAGAAGTGCATGATGATGTCTAAATATTAAAAGCACAAATTTGGTGCTTTTGCAACACAATTGACTATATCGAAAAGGGTCTAAGCACTTGCAACACAGTGTCCTCATGATCTATGGAGACTTCATTAGCAATACGAACAGGAAAAGAACTGAGGAACATGGTATATGAATGATTTAAGAATCGAAACAAATTTTTATTTTACTAAGAAAACGTAAAGGAAGACAGTTATCGGATTACCTTGTTTGGTGCTTCAGTTGTTTCAAAGATGCACACTCTATGCTTTAATTGATCCTGAAAAGACAAGTATAGATGATTTTAAATAGAGTTGAGAGGAGAATGATACACAGGAAGATTTCAATCACAACAGATATTGTTGTTACTTATACAACATCTCAAATTTCCAGATGCTTCCAAAGTCTTGAATTGGCTAGAACTAAAAAGTTATTCTTAACTTGCAGTAGAAGATTTCAAGATACCAGGGACAAATTTGGTACGATATCACAATCTGCCAAGGTTTGTTCGAACCAAAAGATTCACGTAATTCTAATACCGAATCAAAACATGTGTACAAGCATGCAAAGAAAGCTCCACCGCCCTGTTCCAAAGGAATAAAGTGAACTAATGATTAAAGAAAAGTATCTAGATTAGAGAAATTCTTAACCACAAGTAGAGGCTTTCTTCGATTAATTTAAAGTTAAATTGAATCAAAGAAACTTCTCATGTTATTGTTAATAAATGTAACTATCAGCAAGTTCTTCAATAACACTTCACAGTGATCTTGAATAATCATTATAGATATCATATAAACTTTCTAATGCAAGTCTTTGGCACAAAATTGGGAATGGGAATCGTAACAGCTTTTCATCAAGCATGAAATGAGCAGAGGAAAGCACAACCGCTCTCTCTATTACATTAAAGACCGATTGTGGATGAGCATAATCTTCCTCTGAAGATTGGTTATAGCAATTACCCAACAAGGGTGTTCAATTCTTCTATAAATTTGACCAGCAATATCAGCTTCCAACTTCTTTCGAAATTCATCTCTTTTCTTGTGAGTAGTGGCACTTTTCTAAAAATGCTATAGCAAGAGTTTACTTCAACGAAATTTGAATCCCCAAGCATTTACTAAAGTCTCAGATGCAAAATTAACACATAAAAGCTGAGATATGAACAGCTTTAGGCAGAGTTTTTTCTGCTGAAACTAGTCATACTTCTCCCTCCATGTGTACACCAAAAAGAAAAACCAAGAAAGCGCCAGCACGATATCCCCAACCGCCTGCCTCAGCCAAATCCAAGCCAAATCTTCAAGCCTTCTCTCAAAAATAACCCTCCAAAGAGCCATTGATACATGAAGAAGCACACACCCTTTAGCGAAAAAGTTATGGAACCTTGTATCCTTCACAAAAGCCACCATGAACAGCAAAAACCCGACTACAAACAGAAGCAAACCCGCAAAGGAATTGGAAATCTGGATAAGCAATTGGTCATGTGGGGTTGATCCTGAAAGCTTTGCAGCAGTCTCAACACCGTGACCAAAGACGTAGGTTTCGTTATGATGGAACATTATTAAGGATCCACATGTTATAAGAATCAGTGAATGTAGAACGCAGATCACAGAGAACATATATGAACCCATCAAGTCAACAATCAACAATCCTTACTTCAGCTGTTTTGGTGGTCTTCAAAACCCTAGAAGTTGAAAATTTAACAATGTGAATGATTTTGTTACAATGACAAATGATTAAACCCCCAAAACAACAGAAACCAATATTACTGAGACCTAGAAAACCAATAACCGAATGAAAATCCCAGAATGTAAATTTTTTATGCGACAATCCAAAACATTCAATAATCTAAAATGTGAAACATAACAGGACAATGAAGACGAGTTAAAACCCCCACAAAAACCCAGATCAACCCACCAAGAAAAACGATATAAAAAAGGCAACCCAGATAATTAACAACTCACACAATGAGAACTCAATAGAGAGTAGAGACCAATTCTTCTTCTGACCTCAAACCAACAAATTTTGACGATCTTCTTTTCTCCTCCTCGAAAAGCCACAAAATACATAAGAGTTATTACAGCATTCTGGTGACATTGAGACTTGATCGAGGAGTTTCAATGCGGTAAAATTAAGTGGTAAAATAGAGAGAAATCTGATCTGGAAATGGAATCAATCAAAGACTACATGGAGTCTTTATTGGGTTGTGTGTTTATTTTCAGCAGACATTTGGCGGGTTTCCTGATATTTGTCGGGTATTTTATTTTTGCCTAATTACGTTTTCTAGTTCTAGAAGAAAAAAGAAAATGAGTCGGTCAGGCCCCGAGTTGACGCGTGACGTGCTCGACACGTCGAGAGTTAACTCAGAACATCAATTCTTACGCGCTGAGTAGATTCGTGACGTGTCCGTGCACGTCACGGGTCGACTCGGTCAACTCACGAGTCAACTTTATGGGCCTGTCCATGTTTTTTGTAGGCCCAATAACTTGAATGCTCGGCCTGCAAAACTAAATTTGGATTTGTTAAACATCTATAAGATGATTATACTTGAATAGAAAAATTGTATATCAGTCTTTTTATTATCAGTTCGAACTGATATAAAATATATCAGTTCCTTACACGTGGACCATTGAATTTAAAAGATGCTTTGACAATTACATTCAACAAAGTCAAAGTATTTAAATCTAATGGCCCACAGATAAGGAACTGATATATCTTTTGTCAGTTCGAACTGATAATAAAAATAAATAAATAAATAAATATATATATATATATATATATATTTAAATGCTATAAATAAATTAGTAAATATTCAGTTATAAAACATATATTTTGAATCCATAAATTACTAGATGAAAATTATCTTCGTGTTATATATAAAAAAAAAAAAAATTATCTTCTTGTCAAATATAAGTTTCTTATTTATCTATTTATTTGAGTTGTTTTTGCTTATATTTATTAAATATAATGGATTTTTAATAAATAAATAAGTAAGACATCTTCTGTGATGTTGCTTGCTCTTGCAGTTTAATAGAGCAGAAATGTGATTTCTTTCCCTTCCACGACTTTGTAATAAATGGAGTATACGTTATTTATCGGTTTCGAGCCACTGTTAATTATCTCTTAATTAATAATTTTGAAATATGGAAACAATAATGCTAAACATCCCACCTAAAATCCCACCTTTTTCATCCCACTACATGTGATATGTGAGGTGTCAAATTGTAAGTGGATACACATTAATGACACATACCCCATGTATCCACTCACAATTTGACACCTCACATGCCACATGTAGTGGGATGAAAAATGTGGGATTTTAGATGGGATGTGTAGTATTACTGATATGGAAATGAGCAAGTTTTACATTTTAATAGGACATTCTCTAGAAATAAAATATATATATTAAAATTATGTACCATGTAAATGAATTATGCATCTCCCGACTCCCGTTGTGATCACGGATCACACCGCATAATCTACGTACACGACTTAATTGCAATAGATAATATATATGCATGTTGTGTATATTTTGAAAGGAAAATGATAACGATAATGACATTGAAGGTAACTAGTAACCACCGTCGGATGTGACTTGACAATGTTCCTAGGTTTGAATCATAAATGGTATATATAACTATATAAGTATATTATATAATAATAATAATAATAATAATAAAGGTATAGGGACAGGAAGATAAATATAAAAGCAAATTACAAAATAAAGATTTTCAGTTGGCTTTTTCTTCATCAAAATGTTCAAATACTTCTGGAAAAAATATTGAAATCTGTCGCACGGCTGCAGGCCCCATTATCTTAAAACTTTGTAAGTAAACCATGCATGCAAATATGCAAATATAGAAAACTTTGATTTCTCAACACAGCCAACTGGAATTATTTTAATTCGTCTTAAGAAGTGGACATGAAATTGACTGGTAATTGTTCGGTTTGGATTTTAGAAGCCGGAAAAGTTGAATCGAATAGAATTCTTTGTAAACATCAAATCTTAACTGCATTTTTCAATTGAATATTGATGTTGAATGGCATTAATTAACCGGTTTTAACTTGTATTTTTCTCACTTGTATAACTTGACTATTTCTACTCTTTGACTCTTTCTATTCATAATATTTGTCCTTGATTTGTTTTTAAATATGATGAGGATTGTGTTAGGAGTCCGTCAACTATTTTAAACATAGTTCGGAATACAACTCTTACTATACAAAATATGTCTTTCCACACTTGTGATTAGGAATGTCAAAAAAAACCCGATTGGGGCGGGGTTTTATCAAAATAAATGGATTTGGGACAGGTTTGGGGTCAAGTCCTCCGCCCCGTTTCTAAAATAGGGTGGGGTTTGGGTTTTGTATCCCCGCTCCGGTCTCACCCCGACCCCGCTTATTATTTATTTATTTATTATATTAATATTTAATCAATAAAAAATAAATATTTTATTTTATTCTATAGTTAATTATGAACATTTTAATTTTATTTTGTGTATAGGTATTGAGTTTATTCAAAAATAATTTATTTTATTAAAAATATCTATTAAATAAATCAAAATTGTTTAATATTCATTTATTAAAAAACAAATTTGGGGTGGGGTTGGGACCACCTCCAAACCCAGTCTTCAATAGCCGGGGTTGGGATTCATAGTCCTTATCGCCCTAAACCCACCCCATTAATATCCCTACTTGTGATTTAATGAGTGAAGGTGGAACTCAAACCCTTCAAAGAGAGGTGAAAGAGGAATCGTTTACTTACGAGCCGTTAACTATAGTCTAATTTTAATTATCTTTCAAACAATTTTTCTTTTTTTAGTTTCACATTCAAAAAAAATATATATATTAAACTATTTAAAATTTGTAACTACCGTCATAAAATCAATTATAGGTTCATAAATTAATATGTCACTTTATAAGTGAACAAAATTTGCACCAAAACCACTATAAATTTTACTATCAATTCAATCAACTCAATCATAGTATGCGATCACATAATTTAATCTATTTCCAAGTCTCGATATGTAACAGTTAATAATGATTGATCTGTGATTAATTGCTTGTTCAACCCATCATACATATTTGATTTTCAAACAAAATTCCATCGTATGTGACCAAATCTCAAGTTATTTTGGAGACAATATATTATTATTGTATTTTGTATAAAGGGACTTCCTTTAAAATTTAAATAAATAGTCCTCTGACATGTCTAATAGTGGCTTAGATCGATGTTGAGTCAATGAACTGCATGAATTATTAATCGATTGTGATTAAATTAACATGTTAACAAATCGATAATTGATAATAATGATCTCTATTACTAATAATATGGGATGTTTTATTGTTTTATCACTTGATAATATAATATTGCATTTGGAATCTTTTTGGCATGACCAATACGTAATTGAAATTTTCAAAAATACTCCTACTTTTAATTTATAGTGTAGGTGTAGATAGACATAAAAAAAATAATATTTAAAATAAATAAATAAATAAATCTAAGAGGTGTGAGATGGGAACGAGACTCGATCCTAAAACCTAATTAATATGAGTGTGAATCTTTCAAACTTAAATCTCACAAAACGTGTTGAATGATCCCAAATGTGATTATTAAATAAAATAAAACGTAGTTAAATGCATATCACCTCTTAACAGATCTGGTAGATGCGCATTTTATAAGTATGTGTGAGGAGTTTTCTTCCCGAACTGTGGTAATAGATATCCGAATCATACATGTGTTATTTGATATGAACAATTTCTTCCAAATTTGATGAAGATAGTTTCACTTCTAACTATCATGAATTCAGGACACTCAATTGTTAAAAATTGTTATTTTTTTACCACAATTTTGTAGATGGTGGACAATGTGTTCGTGTTAGATACACATCTATAATGAGTATGAGTGCGCTTTTTGCAGTGACACGCAACTTTCAAACTCACCTTAAATTTTATAATAATTTGGATAGTTAGCATTCAAGACTTGCATTACGATTTAACCACTCTATGGTTGCACCAACTCAACTCTCTCTCTTTAATTCATTTTTTCAATTCTAATTGACCGATTAACATTTGTTCAATCGATTCATCAAAATATCATTAATTGATAAATAAATAAAAAATGAATACGATGTGATTTATATTTCCAAACTAATTATTATAAAAACTGTCTAATCTGTTTTAATGGCAAATAATGTTCATTTAGTTTAACAATGTCTCAGACTCTTATATTCGAATAGACATCATCGCATGGGACATGAAAAAAAAAGAAAAAAAAACAAATGATTATTACAAAAAAAGTGAAGTAGTTAATTAGATTGAGTACATTTTTTGTGCTATTTTAAGATGGATTTAGAGTATCTTTAATAGTATCCTCAAAAGTATAAGAATAATCAAAATTTGATTATTTATCCCAAAAACACTATCCAATAGAATTATTAAAATTTAGCAATAGGTTTAATCAATAATCAAATGGCCTTTTCAATAATCAAATTTAAAGATTGACTTTCAATCATCAAATACAAACTTAACCCAAAATAACTGCCGTTGTAATTTTATTTTTTCTCTCTCATCCGTGGCTTTTTTTATTCTTCTCTTTTTTCTCTGATCACCTATGTATCTCATCATTGTTTTGATCACAAATATTTCAATCAGGTAAAATTCGTCTCTTTATTACAAATAGATCAATACTCATATCATATACTTTCTCTTATCTTTTATAGTTTTTTTTTTTTTAAATATTATTTTTACCTTGTTTGGCTAATGTTAAATTGAAGGAAAATTGTATTATGATTTTGTACCATTATATACTATACAATCATCAATTTTAGCAATACCTGAAAACAATTCTCAAATGCTAAAGTGACAACACTTGACGATTCAAATTTACTTATACAATTAGAAATGCTCTTAGGAAATATTATATAAATGCTCTTAGGACACCATGACATGTTTAATTTGAATCCATTTTAAGCAGGTTTTAATTGGATTTAATGAATTGTCATTGTCGGAAGTTAGAATATAATGAATCGGGTCCTAATTTCTTTTAAATGCAGTTGGTTCAGCTACTATAGTGTAGCTGTGTAGGGCTGTAAGAGATTTATTTCTCATATTTTTTATATAAAAAATATATTATATGTGTGGTAGCCAAATATGGCTCATAAACCCAACACTTTAAGGCCAGACCCTTATGTGTTTGATCCTGTCCAAACCCACGTATAGCAGGTCGACCCAAAGCTTCGATCAGTTGAAAGTTAGTTGATTGACTCAGTCCAACTTCGGTTACCACTTGTTGATAAACGGTTGTAACTGCTGGATTTGAATGAGAGTAAATCTTTCCCAAAAATCCTCCCACAATAAAACCTACATGAGGTGAACGTTGGAGAAGGTTCTTGGCCTATAAATAACAGAGTTCAATCACAGTGAACTCTCTCTGAAATTCTTGACGAAAACAAAGCTTACAAGCGTATTGAAATTCTGATCACATTCTCTCCGGCTACTGGAATTCGATCCAAATCTCGATCGCGATTCATCGTCAGCCATTGCTCAGCCTAAACACATCTAAGACTAATAATCTAATCCCCATTACCATCTTTTCGTTATCTTTACTTTTCTGTTACTTATTTTGCAGGTTCGATGAAGAAGACAACCACCCTAGGTCGATAGACTAACCGTTTTGCAGGTTCATTAAGGAGACGACATCTCCTATTCGAAAGGTTCAACCAAGTTGCCTTGGGCTTAACTCAAATCCGACCCGATCCACATAATTCGTAGTTCGACCCCCTATAATATGTATTTTTTTTTTTTTTTGGTATGACAATAAAATTAAAGTCAGTGTCACTTTCTATGTGTACATACTATAGAGTGATATAAAAACCCATTATTAATAGTAGGTCATGGTAAGTGGTAACTGCAACAATCAATTCTCTTTAATAGTTAGTGGTCCAAATTAAATTTAAATTCACTGCACTTGTTAATGGTGAATTGGTGATTTTAAAAGAACAAAATAAAATAAAAACTATCACTTGATGGTTTTATAGAAAATTTATCTTTTCTACCACTTTGGAGTGTCTAGTGAGCCACTTTAAAGCTTCGAAATAAAATTCTTAATCATAGACACGTAGAAAAACCACTTATATGTTTTTTTTTTTTTTTTTTTATAAATATGATACCAATCAGGTTAAGGGTTTTCCGAGATTTATCGAGATCAATTATTACGAGTATGATCTGGAATGTAACTCCTTCTATTGGAGATGAGTTTTTCCACATTTTATGATTTAATTGATAAATATAGAACTCGAACCCCTATTATAAAAAAACGTTGAAACACTACTTTTATGTTAATGTTTTATATTGCGACTTATATTCTCACAATCGATATGGCATTGACATTTGAATTTAGTTAATATGCGAATAAATATTAATTATGATATTTTTATCTGTTATGTGTCCATTCAATTAAATTGTCGTATCAACTATTAGGATATAAGATTTTTTTTATTTTTTTATTTTATTTTAAAGAGAGATTAGGATATAAGTTTGAATATAAATTTTGATGTATTGTATTATTGTTTGTGTAATCAATTTACAATTTTTTTTTATTTTTTTAAACACAACTATTACCGGGACAAGGTGAAATTAATCAGACTTTACAATAACGACCCGGAATACTACTCCCACTATCGGGGAGATGTTACATATGAACTATAACTCTCACAACCGGAGAGAGGGCTGCTCCCACAAATCGGGAGAGAACTCCCCACATATATTTGTAAAATGTGTATAATGGGACTCGAACCCATGACCACTAGGTGTGGAAGGGAGGTGTACAACCATCTCTACTAAAAGGTGATCTGCAATTGACACAAATCTTAGATACAATTAAAATTAATCAATTTACACAAAATATATATATATAATTAAAGGTGGAAATGAAATCACAATATCACACAAAATCTTATAAAAGTAACCACTCACTCAAATTTGTTTAAGTGTGTTTTATAATCTACATAAATTAAACATAAAAATTGAAAATGATCACATGTATAGCCTAATGATGGGTCCAAAATTTAAATCTCTCCCTCAAGTCAAAAAAACAAAATAAAATATTAATGAACATTAAAACCGAAATATTAATCAACAAGGGATTCAAATCATTCAATTAAAAAAGAAAGTTGAAATCCAAAACTTTTGAATTAAGGAAAAAAAAAAAACAATCAATGCCGCTAACGACACGACGCCGTATGAGGAATGAAGAAGACCAGTCAAAATTTCAAAAGATAGACGGTTGGTTTAACGCCACGTGCATCAGTTAGTCGTGGAGAAAGGAAACAAGCACCTGATCTTCCACTCCCGCACTTTAAAAAACAAAAACACAGAAAAACGTTTTTGACTTTTTTGTTTTTTTTTTTGTTTTTTTTTTTTTGGTGCTAAAAAAAAAAGTAAAAAACTCAAAAAATGAAAACAAAATTGGTGTCAAATTAAAAACGGAAACGTGTTAAAAGTTAAAACCGAACCAAAAAGCACTCAACGACTTGCCTGCTTTTTTGAATCCCAAAACAATACAGCAGACGCTTCTCAACTGTTTTCTTCGCATTTTCTCTCTCTCTACAGAGATGTCGACAATCTTTTAATCTGTCTAGAAACACACAATTTTTTGGATTTGGATTTGGGTTTGTTGACTGACAACAGCTGCTTTGCCGGCACAAGCCGTCTCGATATTATATCTTATACAATATTTCTTTATATATATATATGCATATTTACCCAGTTTATATATATATATATATATTTATATGTCTATGTAATTATTTTGTATACGCGTTGAACAGTCTACCATTCAAACACAAAACAACAAAGTCACGAACCCTCCTTTTTTATTTTCTTTAGTGATTAAGCTTCTCTCTCTCTCTCTCTTTTTTTTTTATAAAAAAATTGTCAAGATTAGTGTAATCAATTTCGTGGTTTTGTAGTCGGTTTGTTTATTGATTTTGAATTCTTCAAAAGGGTCATTCCAGAATTGTTTGCCGATTGATTGGAAAAAAAAAGTTGATTTTTTTTTATACTGGGGATGGAAAATTGAAGGGTGTGAATTCTGGGTTTATAATTGTTGAGATTAAAATATCAAATATGGGTGGCAAGTGTTCGAAGCCAACGGCGGTTGACGACAGCCGTGAGAGCCCAGTAGAGAGGCGGACGACGAGAAAAGCTTCGTTGAATACGGGTGTTGGACGCGTTGGTTCTTCCAGGAGAAGAGACGAACCTGCCCGATTCAAAGATAGAGCAGATAGAGCAGATAGAGCAGACACTAATGATGTCAAGGTCATGTTGATTGATAAGAAAGTCGATAATGGCTATGGCTCCAATCGCTATTCTGATAATCATAGGATTGAGAGTATAATAAAGATTGAAGATCAGGCTGAGATGATCAAGAATTTTAATGATCAGAAGAAGAAGCTTGATGACCAAATCATGGAGAAGAAGAAGATTGAGAAGCATGAAGTGACAACTGTAATTAATCATCATCATCATTCTCATCCTGCAGTGGAGAGATTGCCTAAAGGTTTAGAAGGAGAGCAGGTGGCGGCAGGGTGGCCGTCTTGGCTTGCCGCGGTGGCTGGTGAAGCTATCAAAGGATGGATACCCCGCCGTGCTAATACCTTTGAGAAATTGAATAAAGTATGCATTTTTTGTTCTTGATTTGATATGATCATTGATTTGCTGCTGTTTTTCTGATGATTTAATTTGTCTGGTCAAGTATTCTTGTTATTTTATTTGATTGAAAATGGAAATAGAGACCAGATTCATAATTCATTATGTTGATTGGCAAATATTTTAGTACAAATTATGTAAAATTGAAGAAAGCGTGTAATTTGGGGAGTCTTTTGATAGTCAATTGCTAACTAATAAGTATATATCAACTTGCAGATCGGGCAAGGAACTTATAGCAACGTTTACAGGGCTCGGGATGTCATTCATGATAAGGTTGTTGCTTTGAAAAAAGTACGGTTTGACAATCATGATCCAGAGAGTGTTAAGTTTATGGCCAGGGAAATTTCCATTTTGCGTAGGCTTAATCATCCGAATGTAATTAAATTGGAAGGCTTGATTACATCCCCGACAGCCTCCAGCTTGTACCTTATTTTCGAGTATATGGAGCATGATCTTGTGGGACTTGCATCACTTCCTGGTGTCAAGTTCACGGAGCCTCAGGTATTACTAGACTTGGCCTGTTGTTAATGGGATTGTTTTCGTTGATTTTATCTTAATTTTGCATTTGATCATTGTATTTATGTTGTTTATCATCTTTATTTGTTTTTGTTAGGTTAAATGTTACATGAAGCAACTTCTGAGTGGACTTGAGCATTGTCATAGTCATCATGTTTTGCACCGTGACATAAAGGGTTCAAATCTTCTTATTGATCATGAAGGCGTCTTGAAGATTGCAGACTTTGGCCTAGCAAGTTTTTTTGATCCTAATAATATCATTCCAATGACTAGTCGTGTGGTGACACTTTGGTATCGACCGCCAGAACTTTTGCTTGGTGCCTCTCACTATGAAGTTGCAGTAGACTTATGGAGTACTGGTTGCATACTAGGGGAATTATTTGCTGGGAAGCCTATATTGCCTGGGAAAACAGAGGTATTTGCATTTTCATATAATATTCATTGAATTTACTATCAAAAGCCAGTGTAAAAGAAATTGAAGGAAAATAATAAAGTGGATACAATAAGATCCCAGTGAGACCAAAACATGCTTATATTAATGCAAAGATACTCAGGCAAAGTGATTTATACCTTGTAGGTTGAGCAGTTGCATAGGATCTTTAAACTATGTGGATCACCGTTGGAGGATTATTGGAGAAAATCAAAATTACCTCACTCAACAGTGTTCAAGCCTGCACAACCATATAGACGGCGTGTTGCAGAAACATTTAAAGACTTTCCTGCAAGTGCTTTGGGGCTTATGGAGACCTTACTGTCCATAGATCCTGCTCATAGAGGAACTGCAGCTTCTGCTCTTAGCAGTGAGGTTAGCAACTTGTTTTTCTTGGAATTGTTATAACTAATTGACTCAATCCATAAAGATGAGCCTTCTGTCATCTGAAAGATTGCCCGAGTATGGAACATCGTAAATGGCAGTATCTCTTAATATCTATAAAAGTAATTGATGTCATTTTACAAATCAATCTAATCTCCAAGTCCCACTGTCTTGCCTGAATCCGCAGGCTTCTTTGACTTGGTCTTCTGATTATTTTATATTTTATATACATTTTTTGCAACAGTTCTTTACAACACAACCGCTTGCTTGTGATCCTTCAAGTTTGCCCAAATATCCTCCCAGTAAAGAGATTGATGCCAAATTGCGAGATGAAGAAATTAGAAGGTACTTACTTATTGCAAGTTAATGGTTGTTTGTTCACTTCAAGAATCAACATGATATGCTATAACTTTCAGTTATACTTGTCATCTCACTTTAGCATATATCTTTACGAGAAAGTAGAAACCCATATTCATGATTATTGTACAATGTTACGTGGCATAAATTGTTTCAAAATGTAGAGATCCAATTTTAATGTCGTGTAGTACTAAATGTTTGTTGGATACATAATATGTTTATTGTGAATGAATGATCACAACATCTATGCTTGGTGCTGGATTCGGTGAATTCTTGAACTAAAAGCTTGGATGTATGCCTCATATGAACTGGCTTTAAACTTGTACTATTTGTTCAACTGTTGGGCGTTGTTCTTGTTCTCTTTTTAATCATTTTGGTTGTACTTTCTTGTTTATCTACACACTTCAAATCGTGCTAATGAAAGACTTATTTGCTGTATTAACAAGTGGTGCTCACTGTATTAACCTCTTCATTAATGCTCATAGGCAAAGAGCAGTCGGAGGCAGGGACCACAGAGATGATCTGGGAAGGAGCGGACGAAAAGACTCCCTTTCAATTCCAAATAATGCCAATTCTGAATTAGATGCATCAATGCAGGTAACTTCAAAAGAGGTTCTAATTTTGGTTTGGCATCAATTCTTATAATCTGAACATGCAGCGTACAAATATTGTTCCATGTTCCAGTCCTTTTGTGGTTGTCTGTCTTATTGTGGAAAAATTCCAAATTTTTTTCTTTTTTGTTTTTCGACTCAAGTACATACTCATTTATTTTCCCGTGCTGTTCTCTTCTTCTCTGTTCAATAATGTTTGGTCATCTAATTACAGAGAAGAAGTCTTACCAACACAAAGGGCAGAAGTGAGATATCCTTTCCTCGTAAGGAGTCCACTTTTGTGATTGATCCCCCTAGACAGTCACAAGCAGCGAGTAGAGATTTCTTGGAGCATCAGCGGAAGAAAGTTTCTCATTCAGGGCCCTTGGTTCATGGACCGGCGTGGGTAAAGGTTGGAAAAGGACATGACGATCCTCCAAGGGGTTCAACCAGAGCCAACTTATCAACATTATCTGGTTTCGTTGCAAGCAGAACTGTGTTGCCTGATGATCGACGAGAAAAATCTGGACCTTCGCAGCCAGGAGCAGCAAAACATGTAGGCAGGTTTCAAGAAGGATCATATAGTGAGCTTGTGTCTGCAGGAAAGCAGGATGGTAGGCGTAACATTCACAAGAATGCAGATTCTCCTCAGGGAGGAGATGGAAAAGCTACGGTTAGAGAACCGAATCTGGTTAGTTTCTTGACATTTTACTCTTCCATTACGATTAACGCAACACAAAATGCATAGGAGTACATTTCAAATTAAAATCTGTTTGGGTGAAGAACATATTACTTGGTCTTTAACAACACCAATTTGTGTTCTTGTAATTATTTCCAGCACGGTCGTGGGCACAAGGGAAACAAGATTTATGTCTCTGGACCATTACTTCCATCAAATAACGATGTCGATCAGATGCTTAAAGATCATGATAGGCAGATCCAGGAATTTGCTCGACGAACACGACATGACAAGACAAAATTATCAAAAGCACACACTCAAGGAATGCATGCACCAGACAATCCAACATTTTTCTCTAGGCTCAGAGCTTGATAGGGGTGTGTTGTACTGGAAATCCAGAATTGTCTCCAGCGGTGAAGCTGGAAAATTCAGCTAATCTGATTCCTCATAGAGACAACAAATTAGATTGTAGTATTTATGTATAGTGACTGCCTCTCCTTGTCGGAGAAAGTGCTTTTTTATTCACTGCTATTTACATTCTTTTACACCATATCAGAATCAAAATGTATCCAAATTTTGTAATACTTTCTGTTTAGAGCCAAAGTCAATAATGTGTATATATGAAATCTGGCTTGTTTGTTTTCAGAGCGTAGCATTTGTTACAACACCATCTGCATTTTCTTGAGAGTTGCAAAAGTTATAGCACTTGACTGTAGTGGAACTGGTAGATTGCTTGAATATTTAAAAAGAAAACAGAGTGATGGATCATCAACTGGTAGATTGAATCTGGAATATAGGTTGTATTCTTACAAGCCTTTGTAAAAGAAATAAAAGTAAAATTGTATAATGATCAATACAAACTTCAACAGAAGCAGAAATGCAACTCTGGATATTGTCACCTGCAATCTAGGGTGACATCTGAGGTGGCCAGAGAGGCATAACTAGAAAGATTGAATGTTGGGTGTTGTCTACTACATGCTGTTTCTATTCTCTCAAGCAAATTCACATCCAATCTCTCCTCTACAAGCCCAGTGCCCTCAGTTGACCCCTCTTAACACCTTCAAAACCTGTCTCATTGTAGGTCTAGCATTTGCATCTGGATATGCACACAGAAATCCCAAATTAACAACTCTTTCGACTTCCTCAACCGAATAACCACCCTTGGCCTTTATTCGATCATCAAGGGCGGAAAGCAAGTCCCCTCTCTCTATTAGCATACATAACCAATCAAGCAAGTTTGGTTTCCCATCTTCAATAGGTCTTTGCCCACACACCACCTCTAGTACCAAGATTTCGAAGCTAAACACATCAGTTTGTGTTGAGGCTCGCCCGTTCTAACCACTTCTGGTGCCATGTAACCAGGAGTTCCAATCACTTGGGTTGTGGTAGCTAATTCTTCATGATGGTGCATTCTAGCTAATCCGAAATCGCCCAACCTAGCATTCATATCTTTATCAAGTAACACATTGCTTGCCTTAATGTCCCTATGCAACACTCTTGATTCCCATCCTTCATGAAGATACAAGATCCCACTAGCCACACCTTTCAAAACTTTAATCATCTCTTCCCAACTCAATGTGAGGCTCTCATCACAATCAAAAATCCTTTTGTCCAAACTTCCATTCTCCATGTAATCATATATCAAGATCAAGTTTTCTTTCTCTTTTTTACACCAACCTCTCAATCCTTCCAAATTTTTGTGCTTTAATCTGCCTAAACTTGAAACCTCAGCCAAAAATTCTCTCATCCCATGCTCACTCTCAACAGAGATTCTCTTCACAGCAACTTCCACTCCAAGCAATACCCCTTTATAGACCTTACCATTTGCTCCAAACCCAATCACGTTTTCTTCAGAAAACCCCATTGTCGCCGCATAAACTTCTTGATAACTAATCCTATGTGGCCAATACTGCAATTCCCAGTCTTCAATCTCTTCCTTACCTTCCCTTTTTTTCCTCTTCTTCATCAACAAAACAGCCCATATCACAACTCCACAGACAACAATTAACACAGCACCAACACTAACCCCAATAACGAACCTTTTTGATCTAAAGACAGACTCTTTGGACGCACAAATGAAGGCAAATTTGTTGTCACCAGAGCATCACCAATTGAAAAATTCGAATTGCTAAAGCTCCAAGATAATATCTTGTGACTCTCAACCAACTGTCCAGTTCCTCCGGTAAACCCCACATACATTTCATCCAAAAGAACCCCAGAAAGATCCGTTAGAAATGTGAAATTTTTCTAATTTAAGGATATTTATGGTATTTTATGTATAACTATGGTTAAGTAATTAATTATGGTTTATTTATGGTTAAGTTATGTGATGTTATTAATGATGTAATATTGATGATGTCCTTAATGATGTAAGAATGGTATGGCTATAGTATGGCTTTGTCGAGGTATGGGTGTGCCATTACTTGACATCATTGTATTCTTTATATTTAGGAAGAATTGCATAAACATCCCCTGAGGTTTGACATAATTGCACGAATATGGCAGTTTTGACCATATACGCACAAACTTCCCTCAACATTTGAAAATTGTTGCACAAACATCCCCTACCATTATATGGATCCGTTAGTCAATGGTCAAATGTGTAAAAAGTCCAAAATACCCTATATTTTTATTTTAAACAAAATTCAAAATTCAAAAATAAGATTAAAAAATATTAAAAAATCTTTTAGAAAATATAAATGTTTCTTAAATCAAAAAGCTAGAAAAAAAAATTCATCTTCAAAAAAAAAAAAAAAAAATAGTTTGTGCAATTGCTCCTTGAATTTAAATAAATTTAAAATTTAAAAATTATTTATTGTTAAATTGTTTAAAAAACTATTTTTTTTTATTTGTAAAGATGAATTTTTAATCCAAGTTTTAGATTTAAGATACATTCATGTTATCTAAAATATTTTTTTAAATATTTTTTATCTTATTTTAAAATTTTTTAGTTTATTTAAATAAAAAATAAAGTGTATTTTAGACTTTTTTACACTTTTGACCATTGACTAACGGATCAATCTGACGGCAGGGGATGTTTGTGCAATAATTTTCAAATGTTGAGGGAAGTTTGTGTGTATATGGCCAAAACTGCCATATCTGTGTAATTTCATCAAATCTCGAGGGATGTTTGTGCAATTCCCTCTTCTATTTAAAACACCCACATTCGGCCATTGAAAAAAGAAGCCATCAAAAGAAGATGGCATGGGATGTATGGATTCATATTGTTTTAATGAAAGAGATTGTTTTTCATGAAAATATTTTGTAAACATTCTTCTATTGTTTTCATTTTCATATTCATAGTTACTTATGTTTATTGATGGATTTTATGGATAGTTTAGCAAATATGTTTTTCATGTTCATGTGTTATGGTTTTTATGTTTTTTATGTTATTTATCAATATGATTTTATGGATGTTATTGTGTAGCTCAAATATGTTTTTTCAACAAGATCAAGGAACTCACTTATTAAAGGCCTACTTGGTCTTGTTGCCCCTGTCTTATCATCTGTCCAAAACCCCACATCACTTGAAGCAATAGAAGTTAGTGAATTCACATCAAGACCAACATGGTTGTCATTGATATCTTTGGATTCTTTTTTTTTTTTTTTTGAGGAAAAAGCCAAAGGCTTACAGGTTACAACTCCTGGAAATCAGATCCAGGTCAGTAAGCATGAAAACCATGCTCACAACTGCAACTGGGCTCTACATCATAAGACACGCAAGCACGCCCAGACTAGAAAACGGAACTGGAAAAACCCATGCACAAAGGTGGGACTTACACCCTCACTAAGAGGGAACACTAACAGACCACACCCAAGCAAACCAAAGGCACTCTGGTGTTGGAGGATCCAGTAGAAGGGCCAAACACACGGGCTATCCACTAGCGGCCACACGGTTCACCTGGGAATGATCTGGACTATCCTGAAAAGCTGAAAAACAAAAATAAAAACCTCGCAAGGAGGACTAAGACCAAAACTAAACCGACCAAACAAAACCCGATCGGAGGAGAGGGAGGTCCCCAGCTGCCGGCGATTATCCCGGCGGAGAGGAACCGGCTGGAACGCAGCTCGAGCCGAAGCAACCTAGATCTGGCTGGAACCAAGTGGATCGGGCCGATCTACCAGCTGCCGAAGTTGACCGGAAAAATGAGCCCGCTCGGTGGCAAGAGAGGGACAGCCGGACGAACTCCAGGGCCGGCGTAGCAGCTGCGGAAGACCACCGTCCGAATCGGGCAAGCTCAGCGTGACATCGACATCGCCGCCAGCTTCCGCTGCCACGACAGGAAGCCGACGACGGACTGGGGCTTTGAGAACTGAGAGAAGGCTGGGGGCGGTGAAGGGTAGAGAGAAGGCAGAGAAAAACCTAGAATGGAATAATGTTTTTCTTTTAATCAATGATATCTTTGGATTCTTGGTTTTTAAAAACATCAAATTCAATAGCAAGGACATGGTTTTCAGAGTTACCATCATTAGTCAAGTTGAAGAGACCAAGAAGCTGAGATGAGATGGCACCGGTTATACCATTGAAACTATAGGGGTTGAAATTTTTGTAGCCTATTTCGATTTTTTTTTTAAAAAATTTTTATTTTATTTTAAGTACTACAATATTATATAAATTCAGATTTTTTTTAGTTGGATTTGGATCCTCTTCTTACTTCATTTTTTTTTTTTTTTGACCTTACATAATTTCATAACACATAAACATTGCAATGTATATAGGTCGTATTCTTACAATCCTTTGTATCCTACCATGCATAAAAGAAATAAAAGTAAAATTGTATCAAGATCAACGCAAACTTCAACAGAAGCGGAAATGCATCCCTGGAAATTAAATTTGCAGTGAAAATAGTAGTGCCAAACTGCCAATAGACATACTCATTAAAAGTAGGATCAGGATATTGTCACCTGCCCTCTAGGATGATATCTGAGGTGGCCAGAGAGGAATAATTAGAAAGATCGAATGTTGGGTGTTCTCTACTACCTGATAAGTTCAACTGGGTCCTCAATGCTGTTTCTATTTTCTCAAGCAAATTCACATCCAATCTCTCCCCTTCAAGCCCAGTGCCCTCTAACACCTTCAAAACCTGTCTCATTGTAGGTCTCGCATTTGCATCTGGATATGCACACAGAAATCCCAAATTAACAATTCTTTCTACTTCCTCATCAGAATAACAACCCTTGGCCTTTATTCGATCATCAAGGGCGGAAAGCAAGTCCCCTCTCTCTATTAGCATACATAACCAATCAAGCAAGTTTGGTTTCCCATCTTCAATAGGTCTTCGCCCACACACCACCTCTAGTACCAAGATTCCGAAGCTAAACACATCAGTTTGTGTTGAGGCTTGCCCCGTTCTAACCACTTCTGGTGCCATGTAACCAGGAGTTCCAATCACTTGGGTTGTGGTAGCTAATTCTTCATGATGGTGAATTCTAGCTAATCCGAAATCGCCCAATCTAGCATTCATATCTTTATCAAGTAACACATTGCTTGCCTTAATGTCCCTATGCAACACTTTTGATTCCCATCCTTCATGCAGATACAAGATCCCACATGCCACACCTTTCAAAACTTTAATCATCTCTTCCCAACTCAATGTGAGGCTCTCATCACAATCAAAAATCCTTTTGTCCAAACTTCCATTTGCCATGTAATCATATACCAAGATCAAGTTTTCTTTCTCTTTTTTACTCCAACCTCTAAATCCTACCAAATTTTTGTGCTTTAATCTGCCTAAACTTGAAACCTCAGCCAAAAATTCTCTCATCCCATGCTCACTCTCAACAGAGATTCTCTTCACAGCAACTTCCACTCCAAGCAATACCCCTTTATAGACCTTACCATTTGCTCCAAACCCAATCACGTTTTCTTCAGAAAACCCCATTGTCGCCGCATAAACTTCTTGATAACTAATCCTATGTGGCCAATACTGCAATTCCCAGTCTTCAATCTCTTCCTTTCCTTCCCCTTTTTCCCTCTTCTTCCTCAACAAAACAGCCCATATCACAACTCCACAGACAACAATTAACACAGCACCAACACTAACCCCAATAACGAACCCTTTTGATCTAAAGACAGACTCTTGTGGAAGCACAAATGAAGGCAAATTTGTTGTCACCAGAGCATCACCAATTGAAAAATTCGAATTGCTAAAGCTCCAAGATAATATCTTATTACCCTCAACCAACTTTCCAGTTGCTCCAGTAAACCCCACATACATTTCATCCAAAAGAACCCCAGAAAGATCAAGGAACTCACTTATCAAAGGCCTACTTGGTCTTGTTTCCCCTGCCTTGGCCATTGTAACATTAATTCTCGAATCCTCATAATCAATCCAAGCTTGATAATTCACACCATTATTCAGCTTCAACTCCTTAAACTTGTTATCATCTGTCCAAAACCCCGCAACACTTGAAGCAATAGAAGTTATTGAGTTCACATCAAGACCAACATAGTTTTCTTTGGTATCATTGAATATTGTGTCTTCAATAACATCAAACACAACAGCAAGAACATGGTTTTCAGAGTTACCATTATTAGTCAAGTTGAAGAGACCAAGATACTCAGTCGAGCTGGTACCAGCTATCCCAGCGAAGGGAAAGAACGCAAAGGCCAAGCCATGGCCAGGCAAGAAATTCTTGTAAGGGGAGATGGAGAAGATAAAGGAGGTAGAGAAGGGAAGTGGGTTGGCTGAATTGTGTTGTTTTGTGGTGATCTTTGATGGGTATAAAGCACGCCCGATAGTGAAAAAGGTTTGATTGGTGAGAGAGACGATCGAATTCTCGATTGTGGCGTTGCCATATGTGTGGATGTTGGTGGAGTTGAAGTTGGTGTTGAATACGAACTCAAGACATGAAATTGAATTCAAGTTTGACAGAATAACAACTAAGAGCAGAATAAGAGTTTGAGAAGACATCAGCACACTGAAGAAGGTGAAACAGCTGCCATAGTTTAAAAAGATTGAACTACCGGGATGTTTTTTTTGAAAAACATTAGTTTAAGGATTCATCTGGGAGTGGATCAGAATTGACCAGGGTCTTGGAATTGGAATCATTGGTTAGGGGTTCAAATCGGCTGCACGTCAACTATTTAGCATGGCTGCACGTCACCTCTTTGCAGTCCCAAGAAATTGAAGGAAAATAATAAAGTGGATACAATAAGATCCCAGTGAGACCAAAACATGCTTATATTAATGCAAAAATACTCAGGCAAAGTAATTTATACCTTGTAGGTTGAGCAGTTGCATAGGATCTTTAAACTATGTGGATCACCGTTGGAGGATTATTGGAGAAAATCAAAATTACCTCACTCAACAGTGTTCAAGCCTGCACAACCATATAGACGGCGTGTTGCAGAAACATTTAAAGACTTTCCTGCAAGTGCTTTGGGGCTTATGGAGACCTTACTGTCCATAGATCCTGCTCATAGAGGAACTGCGGCTTCTGCTCTTAGCAGTGAGGTTAGCAACTTGTTTTTCTTGGAATTGTTATAACTAGGACTAATTGCACAAACATCCCCTAACATTAGACATAATTACACGTACATAGAACTTTTGTCCATTATTACACAAACCTCCCCTGCCGTTAGTGGTCAACGGTTAAACTTAATCGTTGACTCACTTTTCCATTTAAAAAGTCTAAAATGCCCATGTTGTGTAATTTATTATTTTAAATAGTTAATTAAAAAAAGATCCAGCTTTTATTAAAAAAAAAATTCATATTTTATTTCAAAAAAATCCAGATTTTATTTTAAGAAAATAAATCCATATTTATTTTTTATTTTTTTTAAATCCAGATTTTTTTTCTTCTATAAATGGATTTTTTCCAATCTAAAAAAAATAAAAAATAAAAAACTTATAAATCAAATTCTAAAATAAATAAAAAATCAAAAACCAATTTCTCTTTTTCTTTTCTTTCATCCATACTGCCATAATTTAATTATTTAATCTATTATTATTTATTTTATTTAATTTTAATAAAAAAAAGAAAAAAAAAAGCAGATGCCCAGAAGAATGAAGAATGCAAATGGAGAATGAAGATTTCGAGAGATTTATTTTAAAATTTGATTTATAAGTTTTTTATTTTTTATTTTTTTAGATTGGAAAAAATCCATTTATAGAAGAAAAAAAATCTGGATTTAAAAAAAAAAAATATGGATTTGTTTTTTAAAATAAAATCTAGATTTTTTTGAAATAAAATATGAATTTTTTTTAATAAAAGCTGGATCTTTTTTTAATTAACTATTTAAAATAATAAATTACACAACATGGGTATTTTAGACTTTTTAAATGGAAAAGTGAGTCAACGGTTAAGTTTAACCGTTGACCACTAACGGCAGGGGAGGTTTGTGTAATAATGGGCAAGAGTTCCGTATACGTGTAATTATATCTAATGTTAGGGGATGTTTGTGCAATTAGTCCTTATAACTAATCGACTCAATCCATAAAGTTGAGCCTTCTGTCATCTGAAAGATTGCTCTAGTATGGAACATCGTAAATGGCAGTATCTCTTAATATCTATAAAAGTAGTTGATGTCATTTTACAAATCAATCTAATCTCCAAGTCCCACTGTCAAGCCTGTGCCTGAATCCACAGGCTTCTTTGACTTAGTCTTCTGATTATTTTATATTTTATTTGCATTTTTTGCAACAGTTCTTTACAAAACAACCGCTTGCTTGTGATCCTTCAAGTTTGCCCAAATATCCTCCCAGTAAAGAGATTGATGCCAAATTGCGAGATGAAGAAATTAGAAGGTACTTACTTATTGCAAGTTAATGGTTGTTTGTTCACTTCAAGAATCAACATGATATGCTATAACTTTCAGTTATACTTGTCATCTCACTTTAGCATATATCTTTACAAGAAAGTAGAAGCCCATATTCATGATTATTGTACAATGTTACGTGGCATAAATTGTTTCAAAACGTAGAGATCCAATTTTAATGTCGTGTAGTACTAAATGTTTGTTGGATACATAATATGTTTATTGTGAATGAATGATCGCAACATCTATGCTTGGTGCTGGATTCGGTGAATTCTTGAACTAAAAGCTTGGATGTATGCCTCATATGAACTGGCTTTAAACTTGTACTATTTGTTCAACTGTTGGGCGTTGTTCTTGTTCTCTTTTTAATCATTTTGGTTGTACTTTCTGGTTTATCTACACACTTCAAATCGTGCTAATGAAAGACTTATTTGCTGTATTAACAAGTGGTGCTCACTGTATTAACCTCTTCATTAATGCTCATAGGCAAAGAGCAGTCGGTGGCAGGGACCACAGAATCCTATGTGGTCAATACTATGTGGCCAATACTGCAATTCCCAGTCTTCAATTTCTTCCTTCCCTTCCCCTTTTTTCCTCTTATTCCTCACCAAAACAGCACATATCACAACTCCACAGACGATAATTAACACAGCACCAACACTAACCCCAATAATGAACCCTTTAGATGGAAAGACAGACTCTTGTGGAAGCATAAACGAAGGTAAATTTGTTGTCACCAGAGCATCACCAATTGAAAAATTCGAATTGCTAAAGCTCCAAGATAATATCTTATGACTCTCAACCAACTATCCAGTTCCTCCGGTAAACCCCACATACATTTCACCCAAAAGAACCCCAGAAAGATCAAGGAACTCACTTATTAAAGGCCTACTTGGTCTTGTTGCCCCTGCCTTAGCCATGGTAACATTAATTCTCGAATCCTCATAATCAATCCAAGCTTGATAATTCACACCATTTTTCAGCTTCAACTCCTTAAACTTGTTATCATCTGTCCAAATCCCTGCATCTCTTGAAGCAATAGAAGTTATTGAGTTTACATCAAGACCAACATGGTTGTCATTGATATCTTTGGATTCTTGGTTTTCAAAAACATAAAATTCAATAGCAAGGACATGGTTTTCAGAATTACCATCATTAGTCAAGTTGAAGAGACCAAGAAGCTGAGATGAGACGGCACCGGTTATACCAGTGTAAGGGCAGAAAACAAAAGCAAAGCCATGGCCAGGCAAGAGATTCTTGTAAGGGGAGACGGAGAAGATAAAGGAGGTAGAGAAGGGAAGTGGGTTGGTTGAATTGGGTTGTTTTGTGGTGATCTTTGATGGGTATAAAGCACGCCCGATAGTGAAAATGGTCTGATTGGTGAGAGAGACGATCGAATTCTCGATTGTGGCGTTTCCATATATGTTGATGTTTGTGGAGTTGAAGTTGGTGTTGAATACGAACTCAAGACATGAAACTGAATTGAAGTTTGACAGAATAACAACAGCAACAACAACAACAACTAAAAGCAGAATATGAGTTTGAGAAGACATCAGCACAGAGGAAGATGAAAGAGTTGCCATAGTTTAAAAAGATCGAACTACCGTGATGTTTTTTTTGAAAAACATTAGTTGAAGGATTCATCTGGGAGTTGATAATTTATTTATTTATTTATTTTCTTACGCTATCTATCCAACTATAGTATTTTTAAAGCTTTTGCCATAATTAGAAATTGAACCTACTTAAGAGTGCGTTTGGTAAGGATGGAAAGGGAGAGGAAAGAAAAGGATGAAGAGAAAAGGAAGCGGAAGAAGAGAAATTATGCATTTGGAATAGAGACAAAATGGAAAAAATGGAAAAAATGGAAAAATGGGAGGAAAAATTATGGGTGGGACCCACTATTTTTAATCCTCCCAAAAATAGATGTAAAATATATGTAAAAGGAAGGGAAAAGAGGAAATCTTTTTACTTTTAATTAAAATTACAAATTTGACCTTTTTTTTAATATATAAACTATAATACAAGGGTAAAAAAGTAAAATTAATAAAAAAGATCCCTTCTTTCCTTTCTTTTTACCAAACAGCTTAAGGGAAAATCATTTTCATTTCTCTCCCTCATATTTTTTATTCCTTCAAATCTTTCTATTATTTCTATTTTCTTTCCTCCCTACTAAACACACCCTAATGCTACGTTTGGTAGGGAGGAAAGAAAATAGGAAGGATGGAAAGATTTGAAGGGATAGAAAACATGAGGGAAGGAAAAAGAAGGAAAGGAAAAATGATTTTCCCTCGTGTTGTTTGGTAAACAGAAAGGAAAGAAAAGATCATTTTATCAATTTTACTATTTTACCCTTATATTATATTTTATATATTAAATTTTTTTGGTTAAAATTGTAATTTTCCAAATGGTGGCCCCCATTTCTTTTTTTCCCTTTTCTTTCCCTCCCATTTCCTCCCACTTTTGGGAGGAAAGAAAATGGTGGGCCCCACACCCATTTTTCTCTCCACTTTTCCTTCCACTTTTCTTTTCCCTCCATTTTTCCCTCCATACCAAACACACACTTTTCCCTTTTCCCTCCACTTTTCCCTCCACCCCTTTCTTTCCTCTCCCTTTTCCTCCCTACCAAACATAGCATAAGAGTCATTTGTCCGAAACTCGTCTATCTACCCATTGAGTTGCACTCAAAGTTGATCAAAATTGACCATGATCTTAGAATCATTGGTAAGGAGGCAAGGTTTCTTTTTACTTTTGTAGTCCCAAGAAAATAAATATTGGTTTGAACAGAAATAATAATATTCTAATTTTCTTAAAATTAAATAATAACGGAAAAAAAAAATAAAGAAAAGAAGATGAGAGATATAAGTATATAACAGTATAAATAAAGAAAGAGACAAACAGAGACGATAGAGATAAGAGTAGAGAAAATATGTGCTTTGTTATTGATTTTCAAGAGAGAGCATCAGCTGATGAGAAACATGAGTCTTATATATAGACTTTTAACAAGAGCAAGCAAGTAAAGAGAAAAGGAGAGGTGAGATTACAGGCGGTGGGTTATTGCATGGATGAGGTTGAAGCAAAACTTGTGGTCTACGAGTGGTACACATAACACATTTGCAAGTGGATGGGAGATATTTAGCGAGTGGTGGAATCCACACATAATTCATATAGGTATTCTTACAAGCCTTTGTATCCTACCATGCAAAAAAGAAATAAAAGTAAAATTGTATCAAGATCAATGCAAACTTCAACAGAAGCAGAAATGCATCCCTGTAAATTAAATTTGCAGTGAAAATAGTAGTGCCAAACTGCCAATTACTACATACTCATTAAAAGTAGGATCAGGATATTGTCACCGGCCCTCTAGGATGATATCTGAGGTGGCCAGAGAGGCATAATTAGAAAGATCGAATGTTGGGTATTCTCTACTACCTGATAGGTTCAACCGTGTCCTCAATGCTGTTTCTATTCTCTCAAGCAAATTCACATCCAATCTCTCCCCTTCAAGCCCAGTGCCCTCTAACACCTTCAAAACCTGTCTCATTGTAGGTCTCGCATTTGCATCTGTATATGCACACAGAAATCCCAAATTAACAATTCTTTCTACTTCCTCATCAGAATAACAACCCTTGGCCTTTATTCGATCATCAAGGGCGGAAAGAAAGTCCCCTCTCTCTATTAGCATACATAACCAATCAAGCAAGTTTGGTTTCCCATCTTCAATAGGTCTTCGCCCACACACCATCTCTAGAACCAATACACCAAAGCTAAACACATCAGTTTGTGTTGAGGCTCGCCCTGTTCTAATCACTTCTGGTGCCATGTAACCAGGAGTTCCAATCACTTGGGTTGTGGTAGCTAATTCTTCATGATGGAGCATTCTAGCTAATCCGAAATCGCCCAACCTAGCATTCATGTCTTTATCAAGAAACACATTGCTTGCCTTAATGTCCCTATGCAACACTTTTGATTCCCATCCTTCATGAAGATACAAGATAGCACTAGCCACATCTTTCAACACATTAATCCTCTCTTCCCAACTCAACGTGAGGCTCTTGTCACAATTGAAAATCCTTTTGTCTAAACTTCCATTCTCCATGTAATCATAAATCAAAATCAAGTTTTTTTTCTCTTTCTTACACCAACCTCTCAATCCTACCAAATTTTTGTGCTTCAGTCTGCCTAAACTTGAAACCTCAGCCAAAAATTCTCTCATTCCATGCTCAGTCCCAACAGAGATTCTCTTCACAGCAACTTCCACTCCAAGCAATAGCCCTTTATAGACCTTTCCATTTGCTCCAAACCCAATCACGTTTTCTTCAGAAAACCCCTTTGTCGCTGCGTAAACTTCTTGATAACCAATCCTATGTGGCCAATACTGCAATTCCCAGTCTTCAATTTCTTCCTTCCCTTCCCCTTTTTTCCTCTTCTTCCTCACCAAAACAGCACATATCACAACTCCACAGACAATAATTAACACAGCACCAACACCAACCCCAATAATGAACCCTTTAGATGGAAAGACAGACTCTTGTGGAAGCATAAATGAAGGCAAATTTGTTGTCACCAGAGCATCACCAATTGAAAAATTCGAATTGCTAAAGCTCCAAGATAATATCTTATGACTCTCAACCAACTGTCCAGTTCCTCCGGTAAACCCCACATACATTTCATCCAAAAGAACCCCAGAAAGATCAAGGAACTCACTTATTAAAGGCCTACTTGGTCTTGTTGTCCCTGCCTTAGCCATGGTAACATTAATTCTCGAATCCTCATAATCAATCCAAGCTTGATAATTCACACCATTTTTCAGCTTCAACTCCTTAAACTTGTTATCATCTGTCCAAAACCCCGCATCTCTTGAAGCAATAGAAGTTATTGAGTTAACATCAAGACCAACATGGTTGTCATTGATATCGTTGAATATTTGGTCTTCAAAAACATCAAACTCAACAGCAAGAACATGGTTTTCAGAGTTACCATTATTAGTCAAGTTGAAGAGACCAAGATACTCAGCCGAGCTGGTACCAGCTATCCCAGCGAAGGGAAAGAACGCAAAGGCCAAGCCATGGCCAGGCAAGAGATTCTTGTAAGGGGAGATGGAGAAGATAAAGGAGGTAGAAAAGGGAAGTGGGTTGGTTGAATTGTTTTGTTTTGTGGTGATCTTTGATGGGTATAAAGCACGCCCGATAGTGAAAACGGTCTGATTGGTGAGAGAGACGATCGAATTCTCGATTGTGGCGTTGCCATATGTGTGGATGTTGGTAGAGTTGAAGTTGGTGTTGAATACGAACTCAAGACATGAAATTGAATTCAAGTTTGACAGAACAACAACTAAGAGCAGAAAAAGAGTTTGAGAAGACATCAGCAAGAAGATGAAACAGTGATATGTGCACAGGCAACATGTGCGGTATGGTGACCAAGTCTGAAGCTTTATGTTATCATGTGACGTGTCAATGTTAAAATTTAACTTAAAGTGTAAAAGTCATCCTTAGATATAGTACTAAATGATACGTAAAATTTGGTATAATAATAAATACTTATTTTTTAATTATAAAAATAATATTATATATATATAATGAAATAATAAATGTATTAATAGTAAATGTTAAGTTTTATAATTTTAATTAATAAAATAATAAAAATATTATTTTAAATAGAATTATTCATTAGAATATAATACTAAATTGATATTTTAAATATAATATTTTACTCTTTTTTATATTAAATTTAAGGGAAAGTATCATTTTCCCCCCTGTAGTTTACCATATTCATAAAGTTGCCCCCCCTAGTTTCAGAAATGGTTGGTCTTCCCCCTCTAGTTTGCCATATTCGAATATTTACCCCCTACCGTTATGATTTCTGTTAAATAAGGGTTTGACCGTTAAATACAAAGGAGAAAATACATTTTCCCCCCTGTAGTTTGCCATATTCATAAAGTTACCCCCTCTAGTTTCAAAATGGTTGGTCTTTCCCCTCTAGTTTGCCATATTCAAATATTTACCCCCTACCCTTAGGATTTCCGTTAAATAATGGTTTGACCGTTAAATACAAAGGAGAAAGTACGTTTTTACCCCTAATAATAACGTTGATTTAAAAAAAAAAAAAAAAAGAGAACAGAATTAGCTTAACAAGGTATATTTAATAATTATTAAAAGATATTAAAAATAATATTAAAAAATTAAAAACATCAATTTCAACTTTCAAGCCTTAATTATCTCTCTCTCCCTCGAAATTAAAAAATAATTATTAATTATCTCCTGATTTAATCTCCACCATCCATCTCAAACATGGACGGTGGAGATAATTATATAAAAAAAATATTAATATCAAAAATAATAAAATAATATAATTGTAAAAAAAAAAAAAAAACTAATCAAATTATATAATAATAATAATAATAATAATAATAATATAATTGTAAAAATAAACAAAAACGATATTAAAAAAATCTCACTTTCTCTCTCTCAACATTATCTGTGATAATTAATCTCTCTCTTTTCTTCATCCTATCGCCGGCGAGAATAAAACAAAATAAAAAGTTAGGTGGTGTTTGCTAATGAATCTAATAATAATAGGGAAAGTATCACAGATAATGTTGAGAGAGAGAAAGTGAGATTTTTTTAATATCGTTTTTGTTTATTTTTACAATTATATTATTATTATTATTATTATTATTATTATATAATTTGATTAGTTTTTTTTTTTTTTTTTTTTTACAATTATATTATTTTATAATTTTTGATATTAATATTTTTTTATATAATTATCTCCACCGTCCATGTTTGAGATGGATGGTAGAGATTGAATCTGGAGATAATTAATAATTGTTTTTAATTTCGAGGGAGAGAGAGATAATTAAGGCTTGAAAGTTGAAATTGATGTTTTTAATTTTTTAATATTATTTTTAATATCTTTTAATAATTATTAAATATACCTTATTAAGCTAATTCTATTCTCCTTTTTAAAAAAAAATAAATAAATAAATCAACGTTATTATTAGGGGTAGAAACGTACTTTCTCCTTTGTATTTAACGATCAAACCATTATTTAATGGAAATCCTAAGGGTAGGGGGTAAATATTTGAATATGGCAAACTAGAGGGGGAAGACCAACCATTCTGAAACTAGAGGGGGCAACTTTATGAATATGGCAAACTACAGGGGGGAAAATGTATTTTCTCCTTTGTATTTAACGGTCAAACCCTTATTTAACAGAAATCATAACGGTAGGGGGTAAATATTCGAATATGGCAAACTAGAGGGGGAAGACCAACCATTTCTGAAACTAGGGGGGGCAACTTATGAATATGGTAAACTACAGGGGGGAAAATGATACTTTCCCTTAAACATTGACATTGATATTGATATATACAACGAAGATGTTCTTAGCTGTTATCATTTGTTATTTGTAGCTTTTAATTTCGTTGCATTATGGTGTGTATTGCTGCTCCACTTTTGGCTCCACTTGCTGTTCCACTTACCCCATTATGCGTGAATTGCTACTCCACTTTCTTCCATTATCTTTGCATTACAATTATGTTATTTCTAAATTGTAGGCCTATATATATATATATATATATATATATATATATGGCCATCTTTGTATCAAATGGGATTATGATGAAATGAAATGATAATCATCCTCTCTATCTCTCTTAGAGCATCTTTAATGTAAAAGTGACTTGAATATTTATAATCGTTGACATGACAACAATATCAAAAGACTTACTTTCAATGTGATATAAAAATAGACTTGATAGACAATCAATTCAAAAATTGGTCTTCAATACTTCTGTCAAAAACATAATTTTTTTAATGACGTATCCATTTTTTGTTCCTGTTTTATTTTATATTTTATTTCCTTACTATAAATATATGAAAAATTAATGATAGTTTTAAATGTTTACTGAGTCAACCTAAAAAATAGTTGTGTAATAGACCATCTGAAAGTAGACGGTCGTGTTGACGATGTCTAATTTTTTTTTTTTTTGCCACGTCAACTTGAGGTTGAATATACACTGTTGCATTGGAGACACAATTATTAACGGAACGTTTATTTATTCTACGTGACATCTTTTTTTTTTCACAAGTCACGCTTACATTGAAGATGCTCTTATTTCTCTTCACTCTATCTCTCTAATTGTTTTAATTCTCTCCTAAATTCTTCTAGTAGTTTCCTTAATCGGAAAGTACATAACAAACAGCTGCCATAGTTTAAAAGATTGAATTGTAGGTTGTAGACGTCAGAGATAGGGATGTTTTTTCAAAAGGTGGCTCTTTTGTCGCCCGCGTAATATCTGTTTGCACTCGTTTTTCTTTATACATACAAATTCAACTCCAAAACTTTTTTTTTTTCACTGTTACTTGTGGAATCAATATATTGATAAAACCATGAAATCATAATGGTTTACGCACTTAATCATTGTCAAAGAAAACAACAACAATAATAATTAAACAAATTAACAACAATATACAACTTCTTTTGCCTTAAAAAAAAAAAAAAAAAATATTTTCTCAATCACCAAACAAATCAATTTTTTTTTCATTTAAAATTTTAGTTTTTTTAAAATACATCCACCAAGTATTTCGGTTTACAAACCAATTAAGTTAATAAGAATTTGTATTTAAATTAAAGTAAAGTGAGTGAGTGAGTTGTGTTTGAGATCCATGTAGACTTGATCGAGTTCTACAACTTTTTTTTTATTTTTTAATTTTTTTAATTTTTTTATTATTTTTAATTTTTTTAAAATTCTACAAGACTACAACTGCAACAAGTTTTTATTCAATTACAAAACAATAATAAAAATTAAAGAAAACATACTTAAATGTATTTGGAATCTATGAAATCAATTCTTTGTTCATTAATTCCTTGACTATTAATGGAATAAAAAAATTATATTTCTTGATTGATGTTAGATTTGATTAAGTATATATTATTAGGGTTTATGATAAATTAAGTGTTCAGCTTATGGGTGTAGGAAGTAAATTTAATTTTCAATTATAAAAAAATGTATTTTAAGTAATTAAATGTAAGATTATTTTAAAAATAAAAAGGTTCATTAAAAATTTAAAATATAGGTGTAAGAAGATATTTTGTGGGGGCGGCAATAGAGCTACCCTTTTTTGAAAACATTAATTTAAGTATTCATATTGAAGTTCGTCAAAATTGACCAGGAGCTTTGTAACCATTGGTTAAGAGGCAAGGTTTCTTTTTTAACTTTTGGCAAGGTTTCTTTTTTCACTTTTGTAGTCCCAAGAAAATAAATATCGGTTTGGACTGAAATAATAATATTCTAATTTTTTAAAAATTAAATAATAATAGAAAAGATACTTTTTTCTAAGTATTTCTAGTGAACATGAATTTTCACAATTAGATGTTACAAAAAAAAAAAAAAAAAATCATTCGAATTATAATTCTAATTTGTATTCATAAAATATAAGGAAAGAATAAAAATGATTAAACCTTAGGATCATAAATAAAGTCTGTCCTCTAACTACTCATATAAAATCATTAAAAAATCAAAAAGATTAATTGTCAAAAAAAAATATATTCAAAAAGATTAATCGCTATGATACCAATTATTTCTCTGCAGACATCAAAAAGCTCCCCAACTTTGTGGTGGAAAGAAACTATGGGGGTTGAAATTTTGTAGTCTATTTGGATTTTCTTTTTTCTTTTTTATTTTAAATACTACACTATTACATAAATTCAGGGATTAATTGCACAAACATCCCCTAACATTAGACATAATTACACGTATATGGAACGTTTGTCCATTATTACACAAACCTCCCCCTGCTGTTAGTGGTCAACTGTTAAACTTAACTGTTGACTCACTTTTCCATTTAAAAAGTCTAAAATGCCCCTGTTGTGTAATTTATTATTTTAAATAGTTAATTAAAAAAAGATCCAGCTTTTATTAAAAAAAATTCATATTTTATTTCAAAAAAATCCAGATTTTATTTTAAAAAACAAATCCATATTTATTTTTTATTTTTTTTTGAAATCTAGATTTTTTTTCTTCTATAAATGGATTTTTTCCAATCTAAAAAAAATAAAAAAATAAAAAACTTATAAATCAAATTCTAAAATAAATAAAAAATCAAAAACCAATTTTTTCTTTTTCTTTTCTTTCATCCATACTGCCATAATTTAATTATTTAATCTATTATTATTTATTTTATTTAATTTTAATAACAAAAAAGGAAAAGAAAAAAAAAAGCAGATGCCCAGAAGAATGAAGAATGCAAATGGAGAATGAAGATTTCGAGAGATTTATTTTAGAATTTGATTTATAAGTTTTTTATTTTTTATTTTTTTTAGATTGGAAAAAATCCATTTATAGAAGAAAAAAAATCTGGATTTAAAAAAATAAATAAATAAAATATGGATTTATTTTTTAAAATAAAATCTGGATTTTTTTGAAATAAAATATGAATTTTTTTTAATAAAAGCTGGATCTTTTTTTAATTAACTATTTAAAATAATAAATTACACAACATGGGCATTTTAGACTTTTTAAATGGAAAAGTGAGTCAACGGTTAAGTTTAACCGTTGACCATTAACGGCAGGGGGAGGTTTATGTAATAATGGGCAAAAGTTCCATATACGTGTAATTATGTCTAATGTTAGGGGATGTTTGTGCAATTAGTCCTAAATTCAGAGTTTTTTGAATTGGATTCTCTTTTTACCTCATTTTTTTCCTGAACTCACCTAATCTCATGGAGAGATGCTTCGGTACCTCAGGCTTAAGAGGTTATGTAGCACGCCTGACCACTAATTTTTCAACACATCATCATATTTATAAAAACCTCATAATTTTCATTGCCAACTCATAAAAAGAATTGTCCAGTTATAAAAAAAAACTTGCCAACTCACATATTTGAATTAAACCTAAATATCATTTTAATCCTCAAATGCCATGCAGCTTCAATGCGTCTTCTTCATTCACTGCTTCTATGTAAAACCACAACTAATTTTTTTTCTCACACTTTTAATTTTACTGGTATCAACTCATCGTCTTCTCTACCTTTTCTCACACTTGGAACTCACTCAATGAACTACCCACAAAGTTCTTTAAATATTTATAAAAACCCTAGCTATAAATAGAACATTTTTTATTTTGCACTAACCCCTGTTTGGCTGCTAAGAAAATCCAGGAAAAAAAAAAAACGAAAATAAACTCACTCAAACTCCAATAATTGCGAAAATTGGGTCTACCATATGAAAATTAAGTCTCCATCATATACCCAAATAAACAAAAATCAAGAAAATCGAAAATCAAGTGACCGTGAGATGAAAAGAGAATCGAAATAGAAGAAGCAAAGATGAAAATTTTGCCATTAAAATGAAAGTGAAAATTGAGAGGTTGATGTAGAGAAGCCTAAATGTAAGAAGTAGCAGATAACTTAAAACAAGTGTGAGAAAAATAATTGGTTGTGGTCTTGTAGAGAAGCAGTGAATGAAGAAGATGCATCGAAGCTGCTGAGTATTTGAGGATTAAAACGATATTTAGGTTTAACTCAATATATGAGTTGGTAAGTTTTTTATGACCGACAATTTTTTTTTTAGTAATGCTACATTGCCTAAATTTGGTGTCCAAATCTAATGCCTAAATGATGTGGTAACATTGTAGACCATTCATTTAAATCATGCAAATCTAATACAATTTAAATGAATGGTGGCCAAATCATTTGGGTACCAGATTTGGGCATTGTAGCATTACTCGTTTTTTTTAATGTGTTGTCAATGAAAAATATGAGGTTTTTATAAATACAATGATGCGTTGAAAAATTAGTGGTAAGGCGTGCCACATCACCTCTTAAGCATGAGGTACCGAAGCATTTCTCAATCTAATGATACATGAGCATTGTAATAAATATGTGGTTAAGATGTAATTGGTTTTCATAACAATTTTATCAACAATCAATTACATGTTTTAAAAAGGTTAGGAAAAAGATACAATAAGGAGAGGATCTAAATCCTTTGTAAGGATGGGAAGACTTGAACTTGCAACCTCGTGGTGCAAGTGTAAGGGTTTTACCACGGACCAAACCTCACCCCTATAATATTCATACTTTTATTGTATGGATCATATATTCACAAAAAAGAAAAGGAAAAAAAAGTGAAAAAAGAACCAAAGTTTTTGCTCGAATTTTTGTGAAGACGACCTGCAAAGCATAGTTCAGATGGGTTTCGGACAGAACCCAAACCACAAAACAGCTGCAGAGCAATCACAGTGTTATCACGGTAATTAAAGGACTAATTGACAAGTATTAATAATTTTTCAACCATAAAATGGTGATCCATGAATCATGATAACTACTCATCAAATGGTGATTAAATTCTATGGTCCTCAAGGAGACACAGCTAGGTGTATATACAAGAAATGTAATTTGGACAGTCACAACTGCCGAGGCATAATTATCTTTAGGTTAATGGAGAGCAGATTTCTTCTTCTTCTTTTTCTTTTTATTTTCAGAGAGTAGCATTTGTTACAACAACATCTGCATTTTCTTGAGAGTTGCAAAAGTTATAGTACTTGACTGTTGTGGAACTGGTAGATTGATTGAATATTTAAAAAGAAAACACATTTCAGATTGATGGATCATCAACTGGTAGATTGAATCTGGAATATAGGTTGTATTCTTACAAGCCTTTGTAAAAGAAATAAAAGTAAAATTGTATCAAGATCAATACAAACTTCAACAGAAGCAGAAATGTATCCCTGGATATTGTCACCTGCCCTCTAGGATGATATCTGAGGTGGCCAGAGATGCATAACTAGAAAGATTGAATGTTGGGTGTTCTCTACTACCTGATAATTTCAATGTTGTTTCTATTCTCTCAAGCAAATTCACATCCAATCTCTCCTCTTCAAGAACCTTCAAAACCTGTCTCATTGTAGGTCTCTCATTTGCATCTGGATATGCACACAGAAATCCCAAATTAACAACTCCTTCGACTTCCTCAACCGAATAACCACCCTTGGCCTTTATTCGATCATCAAGGGCGGAAAGCAAGTCCCCTCTCTCTATTAGCATACATAACCAATCAAGCAAGTTTGGTTTCCCATCTTCAATAGGTCTTCGCCCACACACCACCTCTAGTACCAAGATTCCGAAGCTAAACACATCAGTTTGTGTTGAGGCTTGCCCTGTTCTAACCACTTCTGGTGCCATGTAACCAGGAGTTCCAATCACTTGGGTTGTGGTAGCTAATTCTTCATGATGGTGCATTCTAGCTAATCCGAAATCGCCCAACCTAGCATTCATATCTTTATCAAGTAACACATTGCTTGCCTTAATGTCCCTATGCAACACTTCTGATTCCCATCCTTCATGCAGATACAAGATCCCACTAGCCACACCTTTCAAAACTTTAATCATCTCTTCCCAACTCAATATGAGGCTCTCATCACAATCAAAAATCCTTTTGTCCAAACTGCCATTTTCCATGTAATCATATATCAAGATCAAGTTTTCTTTCTCTTTTTTACTCCAACCTCTCAATCCTACCAAATTTTTGTGCTTTAATCTGCCTAAACTTGAAACCTCAGCCAAAAATTCTCTCATCCCATGCTCACTCTCAACAGAGATTCTCTTCACAGCAACTTCCACTCCAAGCAATACCCCTTTATAGACCTTACCATTTGCTCCAAACCCAATCACGTTTTCTTCAGAAAACCCCATTGTCACCGCATAAACTTCTTGATAACTAATCCTATGTGGCCAATACTGCAGTTCCCAGTCTTTAATCTCTTCCTTTCCTTCCGTTTTTTCCCTCTTCTTCCTCACCAAAACAGCCCATATCACAATTCCACAGACAACAATTAACACAGCACCAACACTAACCCCAATAACGAACCCATTTGATCTAAAGACAGACTCTTGTGGAATCACAAATGAAGGCAAATTTGTTGTCACCAGAGCATGACCAATTGAAAAATTCGAATTGCTAAAGCTCCAAGATAATATCTTATTACCCTCAACCAACTTTCCAGTTGCTCCAGTAAACCCCACATACATTTCATCCAAAAGAACCCCAGAAAGATCAAGGAACTCACTTATCAAAGGCCTAATTGGTCTTGTTTCCCCTGCTTTGGCCATTGTAACATTAATTCTCGAATCCTCATAATCAATCCAAGCTTGATAATTCACACCATTATTCAGCTTCAACTCCTTAAACTTGTTATCATCTGTCCAAAAGCCCGCAGCACTTGAAGCAATAGTAGTTAATGAGTTCACATCAAGACCAACATAGTTTTCTTTGGTACCATTGAATATTGTGTCTTCAAAAACATCAAACACAACAGCAAGAACATGGTTTTCAGAGTTACCATTATTAGTCAAGTTGAAGAGACCAAGATACTCAGTCGAGCTGGTACCAGCTATCCCTGCGAAGGGAAAGAACCCAAAGGACAAGCCATGGCCAGGCAAGATATTCTTGTAAGGGGAGATGGAGAAGATAAAGGAGGTAGAGAAGGGAAGTGGGTTGGTTGAATTGTGTTGTTTTGTGGTGATCTTTGATGGGTATAAAGCACGCCCGATAGTGAAAAAGGTCTGATTGGTGAGAGAGACGATCGAATTCTCGATTGTGGCGTTGCCATATGTGTGGATGTTAGTAGAGTTGAAGCTGGTGTTGATTACGAACTCAAGACATGAAATTGAATTCAAGTTTGACAGAATAACAACTAAGAGCAGAATAAGAGTTTGAGAAGACATCAGCACACTGAAGAAGATGAAACAGCTGCCATAGTTTAAAAAGATTGAACTACCGGGATGTTTTTTTGAAAAACATTAGTTTAAGGATTCATCTGGAAATTGATCAGAATTGACCAGGGCCTTGGAATTGGAATCATTGGTTACTAGTTACG
The DNA here is from genome assembly GCA_030490815.1 of Acer saccharum. NCBI lineage: Eukaryota > Viridiplantae > Streptophyta > Magnoliopsida > Sapindales > Sapindaceae > Acer > Acer saccharum. The sequence continues at coordinate 35,414,388 of CM059874.1, read as the reverse complement.
GGTTCAAATTGGCTGCACGTCACCTCTTAGCAGCCCCAAGAAAATAAATATCAGCTGCATATCACCTCTTAGCAGTCCTAAGAAAATAAATATCGACGTCACCTCTTAACATGGTTAGTAATAAACCTCCTTTTCATATAAGCAGTGAGGGATTCAAATCCCATCTTCATTTTTTTTAATGACAATTTTATCATAATTAAAATTACTAAAAATAGATAGAAATTCTAGATAAAAATAACTTATTAATTTCAATATTCAATGAAAAGAAAATTGAAACAAAATGATTTTGTTTTAAAACAAAAATTAGGTTATTATGATGATTTTTTTTTTTAATATATATATATATATATAAAGTTTCAAAAGGTAAAAGGATAATTTCAAAAAAGAATGGAGTGTCTTTATAATTTTTTAATTTTTTTAATTTTTAAAATGAATTGTATATAGAAAATGAATGTGAAACAAAAAAATTGGATCGTAAAGATAAAATCTCTTTAATTTAGTTAGAATGACAATTTTACCATTAAATTATTATGCAAAATAGTAAAATTACCAATAATAAAATATTAAATAAACAAAGTATACACACACCTATATATAACTAAAATCAACAAAAATAATAATAATAATCAAACAACAAACCCATTAACTTAAACAAAAATCCAATAATGAAATACCAAAAAAAAAAAAAAAAAAAAAAAAAAAGAGTTGTTAAAAACCCCAAAATCATCTTAACAACTTAACATAACCCCATGAGAATGCATTCTTGAATGAAGATCTTCAAAAAGAAGTGTACATGGTACCCCCACCCGATGTTACTCATAACCCTAGAGAAGTTTGTAGACTCAAGAAAGCTCTATATGGTCTCAAACAAGCGCCTTGAGTTTGGTTTGAGAAGTTCTTTATTGTTATTACATCTCTTGGGTTTTCCTCAAGTAATCATGATTCATCTCTTTTTATAAAGTACACCACTGTAAGTCGTATTATACTTTCTTTATATGTTGATGACATAATTATTACTGGTGATGATGTTGATAGGATTGCAGTATTGAAGTCAGAATTAGCTAGTCAATTTGAAACGAAGGACTTGAGTTCTCTTCGCTATTTTCTAGGAATTGAAGTTGTATTTTCTCCAAAGGGTTATCTTTTTTCTCAATTTAAGTACACCGCTGACATCCTTGAGCATACTTGCCTTATTGATACTAAGACTGTTGATACTCCTCTAGAGCTTAATGTTCGATATTCTCCTTTTGATGGTACTCATTTGTCTGATCCTACCTTACATAGAACTATTGTCGGGAGCTTGGTATATCTCACTATTACTTGTCCAGACATCGCATATGTTGTTCACATCGTCAGTCAATTCGTTGCTTCCCCTACTACAGTTCATTGGGTTGCTGTAGTTTGTATTCTATGGTACCTTCGGGGAACTGTCATTTAGAGTCTTTTTACTTCCATCAACCTCCCCTTGGAGCTGTGTGCGTACTCTGATACTGATTAGACCAGTGATCATGTGAATTGCAAGTCTATCACTGATTTCTGTATATATTTGGGTGATTCTCTTATTTCTTGAAAGAGCAAGAAGCAAATAGCTGTTTCTCGATCTCCATAGAAGCTAAGTATCGTGCTATGGCATCAACTACCACAGAGATAGTTTGGTTACATTGGTTACTGGGAGATATGGGTGTTTATCTTTCTGATCCCACTCCTATGTATTGTGACAACAAAAATGCTATTCAAATTGCCCATAACTCAGTCTTTCATGAGCGGACCAAGCATATCGAAATTGATTGTCATCTTATTCGTCACCACCTCAAGCATGGCACCATTACTCGACATTTTGTTTCTTCTTCCATGCAGATTGCTGACTTGTTTGCAAAGTCACATCCCATTTCGCGTTTTCATTTTTTAGTTGCCAAACTCTCGTTGCAGCCGCATCGTGAATTTGATGAGGGATATTAGAGTTATTTATGTTAGTATATATTGTATATATTATATATGTTATTATTTAGAGTTGGGTTATATTTGTAAATATGCTTGTTTTACTTTAAACCTACTTTGTAATGCTATATATATATATATATACACAGATTTTCTATCATCAGTTCGTCCTGATAATAAATATATTAGAACGAAGAATATAGATCACTAGATTTACAATACTTTGACTCGAAGTATATGCATTTGTCAAAACTTCTCCATAATTTGTGGTCCACATTCTTCGTCCTGATATATTTATTATCAGAACGAATTGATAATAGAAAGACTATATATATATATATATATATATATATATATATAAAGTGCAGCAGCAGCCGACCAAGACTTTTAGTTTCTATTTGCATCTCTTTGCATTGAACTTTGCTTCTCTTTGTACCAGATTTGTTCCTTTGAATCATATTATGACTTTGCAGCCACTAATCTATACTATTTTTTCCCTCATCTCTTTGGTTCTTTGACTTTGCATTGAGTAATTCACATTAATGAGCCTTGATTTTAATTTTTTAGCTAACATTCAGAATCTCAAATTGAGCTGGAAATCTTTGACTTTCTAAATTGAGCAAGTCACCTTCTATTCTCATTGATTTGTTCTTCAAGGTTTGCCATGACATGTTACGTCTATCCACAGTGTAAGCTATACAAAGAAATTTTAAGAATTCCTTAGGATGCACATACAGGGTTCTTTCATCAGAAACTTTGTTTTGTAATGTTACAAAATACAAAACTAAACATTTGTTTTTGTTTAGTCTGAAGGTTAATTGCAATGCAGCAGTCAAGAATGAGTATTTGAGTATGGGTAGTGCAGGGATGGTTATAAGGGACATCATTGGTAATTTTGTGGCAGCTTCGTCGAAAGTTTTGCAGGGCTGTTTTACTCCCAGCTTAGTCTGAAAGTTGATTGGGTTGAATCTGGTGTTGTGAATATTATAGGAGGTGTGAATAGTGGTGAAATTTTATATCAAGATCAATACAAACTCCGTTAAAACTCGGATCAGATTATTATTGTTTGTCACCTGCCCTCTAGGATGACATCTGAGGTGGTGAGAGATGCAGAATTAGAAAGATTCATGTAAATTTCATTGAATGTTGGGTGTCCTCTACTACCTGATAAGTTCAACTGTGTCCTCAATGCTGTTGTTTCTATTCTCCCAAGCAAATTCACATTCAATCTCTCCTCTTCAATCCCAGTGCCCTCTAACACCTTCAAAACTTGTCTCGTTGCCGGCCTTACATTTGCATCTGGATATGCACACAACAATCCTAAATTAACAACTTTTTCGACTTCCTCAACCGAATAACCACCCTTGGCCTTTATTCGATCATCAAGGGCAGAAAGCAATTCCCCTCTCTCTATTACCATACATAACCAATCAAGCAAGTTTGGTTTCCCATCTTCGATAGGTCTTCGCCCACACGCCACTTCTAGTACCAAGACTCCGAAGCTAAACACATCAGTTTGCGTTGAGGCTCGCCCTGTTTTAACCACTTCCGGTGCCATGTAACCAGCAGTTCCAATCACTTGTGTTGTGGTAGCTAATTTTTCATGATGGTGCATTCTAGCTAATCCGAAATCGCCCAAACCTAGCATTCATATCTTTATCAAGTAACACATTGCTTGCTTTAATGTCCCTATGCAACACTTTTGATTCCCATCCTTCATGAAGATACAAGATCCCACTAGCCACATCTTTCAAAACATTAATCCTCTCTTCCCAACTCAACACGAGGCTCTCGTCACAATCGAAAATCCTTTTGTCTAAACTTCCATTCTCCATGTAGTCATAAATCAAAATCAAGTTTTTTTTTCTCTTTCTTACACCAACCTCTCAATCCTACCAAATTTTTGTGCTTCAGTCTGCCTAAACTTGAAACCACAGCCAAAAATTCTCTCATTCCATGCTCACTCTCAACAGAGATTCTCTTCACAGCAACTTCCACTCCAAGCAATAACCCTTTAAAGACCTTACCATTTGCTCCACATCCAACCACATTTTCTTCAGAAAACCCCTTTGTCGCTGCGTAAACTTCTTGATAACCAATCCTATGTGGCCAATACTGCAATTCCAAGTCTTCAATTTCTTCCTTCCCTTCCCCTTTTTTCCTCTTCTTCCTCACCAAAACAGCACATATCACAACTCCACAGACAATAATTAACACAGCACCAACACTAACCCCAATAATGAACCCTTTAGATGGAAAGACGGACTCTTGTGGAAGCATAAATGAAGGCAAAATTGTTGTCACCAGAGCATCACCAATTGAAAAATTCGAATTGCTGAAGCTCCAAGATAATATCTTGTGACTCTCAACCAACTGTCCAGTTCCTCCGGTAAACCCCACATACATTTCATCCAAAAGAACCCCAGAAAGATCAAGGAACTCACTTATTAAAGGCCTACTTGGTCTTGTTGCCCCTGCCTTAGCCACGGTAACATTAATTCTCGAATCCTCATAATCAATCCAAGCTTGATAATTCACACCATTGTTCAGCTTCAACTCCTTAAACTTGTTATCATCTGTCCAAAACCCCCATCTCTTGAAGCAATAGAAGTTATTGAGTTCACATCAAGACCAACATGGTTGTCATTGATATCATTGAATATTTGGTCTTCAAAAGCATCAAACTCAACGGCAAGAACATGGTTTTCAGAGTTACTATCATTAATCCAGTTGAAGAGACCAAGATCTCAGACGAGCTGGCACCAGCTATACCATCGAAGGGAATGAACGCAAAGGCCAAGCCATGGCCAGGCAAGAGATTCTTGTAAGGGGAGATGGAGAAGATAAAGGAGGTAGAGAATGGAAGTGGGTTGGTTGAATTGGGTTGTTTTGTGGTGATCTTTGATGGGTATAATGCACGCCCGATAGTGAAAATGGTTTGATTGGTGAGAGAGACGATCGAATTCTCGATTGTGGCGTTGCCATATGTGTGGATGTTGGTGGGGTTGAAGTTGGTGTTGAATACGAACTCAAGACATGAAATTGAATTCAAGTTTGACAGAATAACAACTAAGAGCAGAATAAGAGTTCGAGAAGACATCAGCACACTGAAGAAGATGAAACAGCTGCCATAGTTTAAAAAGATTGAACCTGTAGGCTGTAGATGTCAGAGACCAAACCTGTAGGCTGTAGATGTCAGAGACCAGGATGTTTTTTCAAGAGGTGGCTCTTCTGCCGCCCACGTAATATCTGCCTGCTTTATATATACATATTAAAAAATTAAAATTATTAATTTTACTCTTTACACCCTTTAAAATATCAAAACTATGCTTTGAGTATTTTTTTTTTAAATTTTAAACATATATTTTTTCTCATTACACCCATTTCTCCTCATTTACTTTAACAACCATTAAAAAAAAATACAGATTATTTGTTCCTTTTAACAAATATTATAAAATTTACTCGGATAAAAAAAGATCATATTCAAATAAAACTCTACAACTAAGATTTTAGTTAGACAAAGATAAAATACAAATTCAGCTCCAAAACTATTGTTTTTCGTTGTTACTTGCAGAATCATTATATTGAATTATCTACAAAACCATGAAATCGTAATAGTTTACGCCCTTAATCATCGTCAAAGAAAACAACAACAATAATAATTAAAGAAATTAACAACAATATACAACTTCTTTTGCCTTAAAATAATAATAATAATAATAATAATAATAATAAACTATTTTCACAATCACCAAACAAATCAATTTTTTTCATTTAAAAATTTGGTTTTTTTTTTTTTAAATACATCCACCAAGTATTTCGGTTCACAAACCAATTAAGTTAAAGTAAAGTGAGTGAATGAGTTGTGTTTAAGAACCGTGTAGACTTGATTGAGTTCTACAACTTTTTATTTTTTTATTTTTTATTTATTTTATTTTTTTTTAAGTTCTACAAGACTACAACTACAACAATTTTTTATTCAATCACAAAACAATAATAAAAATGAAAGAAAACATACCTGAATGTATTTGGAATCCATGAAATCAATTCTTTGTTCATTAATTCCTTGACTATTAATGAAAAAAATAAATTATATTTCTTGATTGATGTTAGATTTGATTAAATATATATTATTAGGGTTTATGATAAATTGGGTGTTCAACTTATGGGTGTAGGAAGTAAATTTAATTTTCAATTATAAAACCATGTATTTTAAGTAATTAAATGTAAAGTTATTTTAAAAATAGAAAAGTTTCTTTAAAAAATTAAAATATAGGTATAGGAAGATATTTTGTAGGCAGCAATAGAGCCACCCTTTTTCAAAAACATTAGTTTAGAAATATCGGAGTTGATCAAAATTGACCAGGAGCTTGGAACCATTGGTTAGGAGGCAAGGTTTCTTTTTTTACTCTTGTAGTACCAAGAAAATAAATATCGGTTTGGACCGAAATAATAATATTCTAATTTTTTAAATATTAAATAATAATGGAAAAGATACATTTTTCTAAGTACTTCTATTAAACATGAATTTTCACAATTAAATGTTACAAAAAAAATCTACATTCGAATTATAATTCTCATTTGTATTCGTAAAATAAGGAAAGAATAAGAATGATTAAACCTTAGGAACGTAAATAAAGTCTGTCATCTAACTACTCATATAAAATCATTAAAAAATCAAAAAGATTAATTGTTAAAAAAAAAAAAAAAAAAAAAAATCAAAAAGATTAATCGCTATGATACCAATTATTTCACTGCAAACATCGAAAGCTCCCCAGCTTTGTGGTGGAAAGAAACTACAGGCTGTACAGGGGTTGAAATTTTGTAGTCTATTTGGATTTTTTTCTTTTTTATTTTAAATACTATACTATTACATAAATTCAGAGTTTTTGGATTTGGATCATCTCATTACCTTATGTTTTTCCTGACCTCACATAATCTCATGGAGAGATGCTTCAGTACCTCAGGCTTAAGAGGTGATGTGGCACACCTAACCACTAATTTTTCAACACATCATCGTATTTATAAAAACCTCGTAATTTTCATTTCCAACGCATAAAAAGAATTGTCTAGTCATAAAAAAATTTTGCCAACTCAGATATCTGAGTTAAACCTAAATATCATTTTAATCCTCAAATACTATGCAACTTCAATGCGTCTTCTTCATTCACTGCTTCTCTACAAAACCACAACCAATTTTTTTTCTCGCACTTTTAATTTTACTGGTATCAACTCATTGTCTTCTCTACCTTTTCTCACACTTTGAACTCACTCAGTGAACTACCCACAAAGTTCTTTAAATATTTATAAAAAAAACTAGCTATATATAGAACCTTTTTTATTTTGCACTAACCCCTGTTTGGCTGCTAAGAAAATCCAGGAAAAAAAACGAAAATAAACTCACTCAAACTCCAATAATTGCGAAAATTGGGTCTACCATATACGATAAACCGTATGAAAATTAAGTCTCCATTATATACCCAAATAAACAAAAATCAAGAAAAACAAAAATCAAGAGACCATGAGATGAAAAGAGAATATATCGATATAGAAGACGCAAAGATTATAATTCTGCCATTAAAATGAAAGTGAAAATTGAGAGGTTGATGTAGAGAAGCTTGAATGTAAGAAGTAGCAAATAGCTTAAACAAGTGTGAGAAAAATAATTGGAAGTGTTCTAACTTCTAACAAAGAAGCCGTGAATGAAGAAGATGAATCGAAGCTGCTGAGTATTTGAGGATTAAAATGATATTTCGGTTTAACTCAATATCTGAGCTGGTAAGTTTTTTATGACCGACATTTTTTTTTTTTTTTAGTGTGTTGGCAATGAAAAATATGAGGTTTTTATAAATACAATGATGCGTTGAAAAATTAGTAGTCAGGCATGCCATATCAACTCTTAAGCCTGAGGTACCGAAACATTTCTTAATCTGATGATATATAAGCATTGCAATAAATGTGTGGTTAATATGTAATTGGTTTCCATAATAACTTTATCAACAATCAATTACATGTTTTAAAAAGGTTAGGAAAAAGATACGGTAAGGAGAGGATCTAAATCCTTAGTAATGATGGAAAGACTCAAACCCGTAACCTCGTGGTACAGGTGTGAGGGTTTTACCACGGACCAAACCTCACCCCTATAATATTCATACTTTTATCGTATGGATCATATATTCACAAAAAAGAAGAGAAAAAAAAAGTGAAAAAAGAACCAAAGTTTTTGCTCGAATTTTTGTGAAGACGACCTGCAAAGCATAGTTCAGATGGGTTTCGGACAGAACCCAAACCACGAAACAGCTGCAGAGCAATCACAGTGTTATCATGGTAAATAAAGGGCTAATTAATTGACAAATATTAATAATTTTTCAGCCATAAAATGGTGATCCATGAATCATGATAACTACTCATCAAATGGTGATTAAATTCTACGGTCCTCAAGGAGACAAAGCTAGGTGTATATACAAGACACGTAATTTGAACAGTCACAACTGCCGAGGCATAATTATCTTTAGGTTAATGAAGAGCAGATTTCTTCTTCTTCTTCTTTTTCATTTTATTTTCATTTTTCAGAGAGTAGCATTTGTTACAACACCATCTGCATTTTCTTGAGAGTTGCAAAAGTTATAGCTCTTGACTGTTGTACGTGGAACTGGTAGATTGCTTGAATATTTAAAAAGAAAACACATTTCAGATTGATGGATCATCAACTGGTAGATTGAATCTGGAATATATGTTGCATTCTTACAAGCCTTTGTAAAAGAAATAAAAGTAAAATTGTATCAAGATCAATACAAACTTCAACAGAAGCAGAAATGCGTCCCTGGATATTGTCACCTGCCCTCTAGGATGATATCTGAGGTGGCCAGAGATGAATAACTATAAAGATTGAATGTTGGGTGTTCTCTACTACCTGATAAGTTCAATGCTGTTTCTATTTTCTCAAGCAAATTCACATCCATTCTCTCCTCTTCAAGCCCAGTGCCCTCTAACACCTTCCAAACCTGTCTCATGGTAGGTCTTACATTTGCATCTGGATATGCACACAGAAATCCCAAATTAACAACTCCTTCGACTTCCTCATCCGAATAACCACCCTTGGCCTTTATTCGATCACCAAGGGCAGAAAGCAAGTCCCCTCTCTCTATTAGCATACATAACCAATCAAGCAAGTTTGGTTTCCCATCTTCGATCGGTCTTCGCCCACACACCATCTCTAGAACCAATACACCAAAGCTAAACACATCAGTTTGAGTTGAGGCTCGCCCTGTTCTAACCATTTCTGGTGCCATGTAACCAGGAGTTCCAATCACTTGGGTTGTGGTAGCTAATTCTTCATGATGGTGCATTCTAGCTAATCCGAAATCACCCAACCTAGCATTCATATCTTTATCAAGTAACACATTGCTTGCCTTAATGTCCCTATGCAACACTTTTGATTCCCATCCTTCATGCAGATACAACATCCCACTAGCCACATCTTTCAAAACTTTAATCATCTCTTCCCAACTCAATGTAAGGCTCTCATCACAATCAAAAATCCTTTTGTCCAAACTTCCATTCTCCATGTAATCGTATATCAAGATCAAGTTTTCTTTCTCTTTTTTACACCAACCTCTTAATCCTACCAAATTTTTGTGCTTCAGTCTGCCTAAACTTGAAACCTCAGCCAAAAATTCTCTCATCCCATGCTCACTCTCAACAGAGATTCTCTTCACAGCAACTTCCACTCCAAGCAATACCCCTTTATAGACCTTACCATTTGCTCCAAACCCAATCACGTTTTCTTCAGAAAACCCCATTGTCGCTGCATAAACTTCTTGATAACTAATCCTATGTGGCCAATACTGCAATTCCCAGTCTTCAATCTCTTCCTTCCCATCCCTTTTATTCCTCTTATTCATCAACAAAACAGCCCATATCACAACTCCACAGACAACAGTTAACACAGCACCAACACTAACCCCAATAACGAACCCTTTTGATCTAAAGACAGACTCTTTTGGAAGCACAAATGAAGGCAAGTTTGCTGTCACCAGAGCATCACCAATAGAAAAATTTGAATTGCTAAAGCTCCAAGATAATATCTTATGACTCTCAACCAACTGTCCAGTTGCTCCGGTAAACCCCACATACATTTCATCCAAAAGAACCCCAGAAAGATCAAGGAACTCACTTATTAATGGCCTACTTGGTCTTCTTGCCCCTGCCTTAGCCACGGTAACATTAATTCTCGAATCATCATAATCAATCCAAGCTTGATAATTCACACCATTTTTCAGCTTCAACTCCTTAAACTTGTTATCATCTGTCCAAAAGCCCGCAACACTTGAAGCAATAGAAGTTATTGAGTTCACATCAAGACCAACAAAGTTTTCATTCATATCACTGAATATTTGGTCTTCAAAAACATCAAACTGAACAGCAAGAACATGGTTTTCAGAGTTACCATTATTAGTGAAGTTGAAGAGACCAAGATACTTAGTCGAGCTGGTACCAGCTATCCCAGCGAAGGGAAAGAACGCAAAGGCCAAGCCATGGCCAGGCAAGAAATTCTTGTAAGGGGAGATGGAGAAGATAAAGGAGGTAGAGAAGGGAAGTGGGTTGGTTGAATTGTGTTGTTTTGTGGTGATCTTTGATGGGTATAAAGCACGCCCGATAGTGAAAACAGTCTGATTGGTGAGAGAGACGATTGAATTCTCGATTGTGGCGTTGCCATATGTGCGGATGTTGGTAGAGTTGAAGTTGGTGTTGAATACGAACTCAAGACATGAAATTGCATTCAAGTTTGACAGAATAACAACTAAGAGCAGAATAAGAATTTGAGAAGACATCAGCACACTGAAGAAGATGAAACAGCTGCCATAGTTTATAAAGATTGAACTACCGGGATGTTTTTTTGAAAAAATTAGTTTAAGGATTCATCTGGGAGTTGATCATAATTGACCAGCATGGCCTCATGTCACCTCTTAGCAGTCCCAAGAAAATAAATATCAGCTGCACGTCACCTCTTAGCAGTCCCAAAATAATAAATATTGGTGGCACGTCACCTCTTAACATGGCTAAGAGCAGAATAAGAGTTTGAGAAGACATCAGCACACTGAAGAAGATGAAACAGCTGCCATAGTTTAAAAAGATTGAACTACCGGGATTTTTTTTTGAAAAAATTAGTTTAAGGATTCATCTAGGAGTTGATCAGAATTGACCAGCATGGCTACACGTCACCTCTTAGCAGTCCCAAGAAAATAAATATCAGCTGCACGTCACCTCTTAGAAGTCCCAAAATAATAAATATCGGTGGCACGTCACCGGTGGCGGAATTAAGGCTGGCTAGGGTGGGTTGTAGGGTGGGCTACACACCCTAGCTTTTGAAAAGGGAAAAAAAAAAGTTTTTTTAATAGTTTTAAATATATCCCAATTAATTCTAAGTATGTCACAGACCAATTTCAATTTTGACTTAACTTAAGATATTTTTCTTTATTTTAATAACAACCCAATAACTTAAAAACATGTATCAAACTTATTAAAGCCTATCGTATTTTCTTAATCAAGTGAACGATTAAATTGATAAATGTTATCCCTTTATTGACTCAAAAATCAAATTGAGAAATTTTAACCCCTTAACAACACACCAAAAGTAGTAGATTTACCATATAAATTAATCTCCAAGTCTCAAGGAATTTCAATTTTATGAGTTTTCATAGCTTTTGGATTTATGGAGGTATATAGACGTTGGTAAGAAAAAACTGTAAGTTTTATTTTTATTTTAAAGTTTATGTTGTAAAATTAATCTAAAATTAAGTTTTATTTTCGGCTATAAAACTTATCAAAATGTCTTTGCACAACAAGATGAATGATGAGTTTTTTGAGAATTGTATGGTTGTTTTTAATGAAAGAGAACTTGTTTTTACAATTGATTCAGATTCGGTAATAGATGTTTTTGTCTCTTTGAAGCCTCAAAAGTCAAAATTTAAGTAGGATCTTATTGTATTTACATTGCATGCATATTTTCTTTTTATTTTCTTGTGTTTTTTCTTGGTTAGAATATGAATTTGAAGGTAAGACTCGTTATGTCCCATGACTAGGTATACTTTTTTATTTTAACTAAAAAAAATCTCTCGTACCGTCGAGATTCGCTATCAAAATGATTTTTTTATTATATAATATAATTTTTTATCTATATGAAATTGTTCACAGCCCACCTAAAAAAAAATTATGGTTTCACCCCTGCACGTCACCTCTTATCATGGCTGGTAATGCACCTCCTTTTCATATAAGCGGTGAGGGATTCAAATCCCACCTCCATTTTATATATATATGACAGTTTTATCATAATTAAAATTAATAAAAAGTATATAGAAATTCTAGATAAAGATAACTTGCCAATTTCAGTATTCAATGAAAAGAAAATTGAAACAAAATGATTTTCTTTTAAAATAAAAATTAGGTTTTTACGATGATTTTTTTATTTTTTTGGAGTTTCAAAAGGTAAAAGGGTAATTTTAGAAAAGAATGGATTATCTTTAGAATTTTTAAAAAATTTTAATTTTTAAAATGAATTGTATATAGAAAATGAGTGTGAAACACAAAAAAATTGATTGTAAGGATAAAATCTCTTTAATTTAGTTAGAATGACAATTTTACCATTAAATTATTATGAAAAATAGTAAAATTACCAATAATAAAATATTAAATAAACAAAGTATACACACACACACACACACATATATATATATATATATATATATAACACTTAAATAATAATAAAAAATTAATCAAACAACAAACCCATTAACTAAAACAAAAATCCAATAATGAAATACAAAAAAAAAAAAAAAAAAAAAAAGTTGTTAAAAAACCCAAAATCATCTCTAACAACTCAACATAACCCCATGAGAATGCATTCTTGAATGAAGATCTTCAATAAAAAGTGTACATGGTACCCCCACCCGGTGTCACTCATAACCCTGGAGAAGTTTGTAGACTCAAGAAAGCTCCATATGGTCTCAAACAGGTGCCTCGAGTTTGGTTTGAGAAGTTGTTGCCCCAGGCTGTAGCCCGAGCAGCCCTCCAGAAAAAAATAATTTAATACATAAATGGATAATTACATAAAACCTCCAAGGTTTAATAATATTACACTAATCTGATATTTTGTCTATTTAGTGAAATGTAACTATTTTGTTTTTCAAAGTAAGTTATAAAAATATACGTAATATTATGACTTCTAATATTATAGAATTTAGTTATTTGCAAATTTAAATAATTTTTTTAACTACAAGTTTAAACAATTGTTTATGCATAACTTTTACAATGTATTTCATATTCTAAGTAGTCTATTATTGAATTGGTGTCATCTTATTATTAAAAAAAATAAACAAATACTTTCATCAAGAATTATATATATATATATATATATATATAATTATTCTTAATCAATAGGTAGCATGTCTTGCACTCCATTATATCCGTCTACATTGAGGAATAAATAACAAAGGTTTTCTCTACGGTACACACCAAATTTAATAAATTTAGTGCGAGAATTTGTGAGCCATTAATTAAACATTATAATATATTGTCTAAACAAAAGTAGATAAATCCAACTATTGATAGTTAAGGAGATGACTTTATAATACCGAGGAAAAAAATATATACTATATATATATATATATATATAATTTAGCCCAGGTGGCAAATTTTTCCTGGGTTCGCTGTTGATTACATCTCTTGGGTTTTTCTCAAGTAATCATGATTCATCTCTTCTTATAAAGTATACCACTGCAGGTTGTATTATACTTTCTTTATATGTTGATGACATGATTATTATTGGTGATGATGTTGATGGGATTGCAGCATTGAAGTCAGAATTAGCTAGTCAATTTGAAATGAAGGACTTGAGTTCTCTTCGCTATTTTCTAGGAATTGAATTTGCATTTTCTCTCAAGGGTTATCTTCTCTCTCAATTTAAGTACACCGCTGCCATCCTTGAGCATACTCGCCTTACTAATTCTAGGACTGTTGATATTCATCTAGAGCTTAATGTTCGATATTCTTCTTATGATGGTACTCATTTTTCTGATCCTACCTTATATAGTACTATTGTCGGCGGCTTGGTTTATCTCACTATTACTTGTCCAGACATCGCATATGTTGTTCACATCGTCAGTCAATTCGTTGCTTCTCCTACTACAATTCATTGGGTTGCTGTAGTTTGTATTCTATGGTACCTTCGGGGCACTGTCATTTAAAGTCTTTTTACTTCCATCGACCTCCTCTTTGGAGTTGCGTGCGTGCTCTGATGCTGATCAGGCCAGTGATCCTGTGGATCGCAAGTCTATCACTGGTTTCTGTATATATTTGGGTGATTATCTTATTTCTTGGAAGAGCAAGAAGCAGATAGTTGTTTCTCGATCTCCACAGAAGCCGAGTATCATGCTATGGCATCAACTACCACAGAGATAGTTTGGTTACGTTGGTTACTGGGAGATATGGGTGTTTATCTTTCTGACCCCACTCCTATGTATTGTGACAACAAAAATGCTATTCAGATTGCTCACAACTCAGTCTTTCATGAGCGGACCAAGCACATCGAAATTGATTGTCATCTTATTCGTCACCACCTCAAGCATGGCACCATTACTCTACCTTTTGTTTCTTCTTCCATGCAAATTGCTGACTTGTTTGTAAAGTCACATCCCATTTCGCGTTTTCATTTTTTAGTTGGCAAACTCTCGATGCTTCTTGCAGCCGCAACGTGAATTTGATGAGGGATATTAGAGATATTTATGTTAGTATTTATTGTATATATTATATATGTTATTATTTAGAGTTGGTTTATATTTGTAAATATGCTTGTTTTACTTTAAACCTACTTTGTAATGCTATATGTATATATATAAAGATAAAGTGCAGCAGCAGCCGACCAAGGCTTTTAGTTTCTATTTGCATCCCTTTGCATCGGACTTTGCTCCTCTTTGTACCAGATTTGTTCCTTTGCATCATATTATGACTTTGCAGCCACTATGTACTATTTTTTCCTTCATCTCTTTGGTTCTTTGACTTTGCATTGAATAATTCACATGGTATTAGTAATTCACATTAATGAGCCTTGATTTTTAATTTTTAGCTAACCTTCAGAATCTCAAATTGAGCTGGAAATCTTTGACTTTCTAAATTGAGCAAGTCACCATCTATTCTCATTGATTTGTAAAGATTTGCCATGACATGTTACGTCTATCCACAGTGTAATCTATACAAAGAAATTTTAAGAATTCCTTAGGATGCACATACGGGGTTCTTCATCAGAAACTTTGTTTTGTAATGTTACAAAATACAAAACTAAACGTTTGTTTTTGTTTAGTCTGAAGGTTAATTGCAATGCAGCAGTCAAGAATGAGTATTTGAGTATGGGTAGTGCAGGGATGGTTATAAGGGACATCATTGGTAATTTTGTGGCAGCTTCGTCGAAAGTTTTGCAGGGCTGTTTTACTCCCAGCTTAGTCTGAAAGTTGCTTGGGTTGAATCTGGTGTTGTGAATATTCTAGGAGGTGTGAATAGTGGTGAAATTTTATATCAAGATCAATACAAACTCCGTTAAAACTCGGATCAGAATATTATTGTTTGTCACCTGCCCTCTAGGATGACATCTGAGGTGGTGAGAGATGCAGAATTAGAAAGATTCATGTAAATTTCATTGAATGTTGGTTGTCCTCTACTGCCTGATAAGTTCAACTGTGTCCT
This sequence comes from Acer saccharum, assembly GCA_030490815.1. Classification (NCBI taxonomy): domain Eukaryota; kingdom Viridiplantae; phylum Streptophyta; class Magnoliopsida; order Sapindales; family Sapindaceae; genus Acer; species Acer saccharum. The sequence goes on along the minus strand of CM059874.1, from coordinate 35,398,713 downwards.
CAATGCTGTTGTTTCTATTCTCCCAAGCAAATTCACATTCAATCTCTCCTCTTCAGTCCCATTGCCCTCTAACACCTTCAAAACTTGTCTCATCGCCGGCCTCACATTTGCATCTGGATATGCACACAACAATCCCAAATTAACAACTCTTTCGACTTCCTCAACCGAATAACCACCCTTGGCCTTTATTCGATCATCAAGGGCAGAAAGCAATTCCCCTCTCTCTATTACCATACATAACCAATCAAGCAAGTTTGGTTTCCCATCTTCGATAGGTCTTCACCCACACGCCACTTCTAGTACCAAGACTCCGAAGCTAAACACATCGGTTTGCATTGAGGCTCGCCCTGTTTTAACCACTTCCGGAGCCATGTAACCAGCAGTTCCAATCACTTGAGTTGTGGAAGCTAATTTTTCATGATGGTGCATTCTAGCTAATCCGAAATCGCCTAACCTAGCATTCATATTTTTATCAAGTAATACATTGCTTGCTTTAATGTCCCTATGCAACACTTTTGATTCCCATCCTTCATGAAGATACAAGATCCCACTAGCCACATCTTTCAAAACATTAATCCTCTCTTCCCAACTCAACGTGAGGCTCTCATCACAATCGAAAATCCTTCTGTCTAAACTTCCATTCTCCATGTACTCATATATCAAAATCAAGTTTTGTTTCTCTTTTTTACACCAACCTCTCAATCCTACCAGATTTTTGTGTTTCAATCTGCCTAAACTTGAAACCTCAGCCAAAAATTCTCTCATTCCATGCTCACTCTCAACAGAGATTCTCTTCATAGCAACTTCCACTCCAAGCAATAACCCTTTATAGACCTTACCATTTGCTCCACATCCAACCACATTTTCTTCAGAAAACCCCTTTGTCGCTGCGTAAACTTCTTGATAACCAATCCTATGTGGCCAATACTGCAATTCCAAGTCTTCAATTTCTTCCTTCCCTTCCCCTCTTTTCCTCTTCTTCCTCACCAAAACAGCACATATCACAACTCCACAGACAATAATTAACAGAGCATCAACACTAACCCCAATAATGAACCCTTTAGATGGAAAGACGGACTCTTGTGGAAGCATAAATGAAGGCAAAATTGTTGTCACCAGAGCATCACCAATTGAAAAATTCGAATTGCTAAAGCTCCAAGATAATATCTTGTGACTCTCAACCAACTGTCCAGTTCCTCCGGTAAACCCCACATACATTTCATCCAAAAGAACCCCAGAAAGATCAAGGAACTCACTTATTAAAGGCCTACTTGGTAGGTATTGTTGCCCCTGCCTTAGCCACGGTAACATTAATTCTCGAATCCTCATAATCAATCCAAGCTTGATAATTCACACCATTGTTCAGCTTCAACTCCTTAAACTTGTTATCATCTGTCCAAAACCCCGCATCTCTTGAAACAATAGAAGTTATTGAGTTCACATCAAGACCAACATGGTTGTCATTGATATCATTGAATATTTGGTCTTCAAAAACATCAAACTCAACAGCAAGAACATGGTTTTCAGAGTTACTATCATTAGTCCAGTTGAAGAGACCAAGATCTCAGACGAGCTGGCACCAGCTATACCATCGAAGGGAATGAACGCAAAGGCCAAGCCATGGCCAGGCAAGAGATTCTTGTAAGGGGAGATGGAGAAGATAAAGGAGGTAGAGAATGGAAGTGGGTTGGTTGAATTGGATTGTTTTGTGGTTATCTTTGATGGGTATAATGCACGCCCGAGAGTGAAAATTGCTTGATTGGTGAGAGAGACGATTGAATTCTCGATTGTGGCGTTGCCATATGTGTGGATGTTGGTGGGGTTGAATACGAACTCAAGACATGAAATTGAATTCAAGTTTGACAGAATAACAACTAAGAGCAGAATAAGAGTTTGAGAAGACATCAGCACACTGAAGAAGATGAAACAGCTGCCATAGTTTAAAAAGATTGAACCTGCAGGCTGTAGATGTCAGAGACCAGGATGTTTTTTCAAGAGGTGGCTCTTCTGCCGCTCACGTAATATCTGCCTGCTTTATATATACCTGCCTCTTCATATATACATATTAAAAAATTAAAATTATTAATTTTACTCTTTATACCCTTTAAAATATCAAAACTATCCTTTGAGTATTTTAAACATATATTTTTTCTCATTACACCCATTTCTCTTCATTTAATTTAACCACCATAAAAAAATATAAATAAAATAAAACGTACAGATTATTCGTTCCTTTTAACAAATATTATAGAATTTACTCGAATAAAAAAATATCATATTCAATTAAAACTCTACAACTAAGATTTTTTTTATTTTTTTTTTAATTAAAACAACAAGCTCTATAGAGCTTTTTTATTGATAAAAATAAAAAGGCGGAAAAAAAAGAGGCACACATGTCCTAAAACACGTTAATCTAAAAAGGCACGCAGGCCTTAAAAAAAAAAAAAAAAAACAAACAAACCTTAATTATTCTGTCTCATTATGTGCGGCTCAATTAGCGACAATGCGTGAAGCTGCAGAACTTCTCTTACTCACTTGAGACTTGGAATTAGATAAAATCTTAAAAGTTGGCTTCACTTTTCTTTTTGATTTTGTCACCACGGGAATCCAATTATTGTCAAACACGGGATCTATTGGACCATGATTATAATTTGAAGTATTAATATCTTGGTCTTCTGATATATGCTCCAAATTAATCTTTCCTCTTTATCTCCTGAAACCTCATCCAAAACTTGCTGATCAAAATTCTGGAAGTTTGAAATCTTTGGATTGTCAAGAATCACTCTGTTATTAATGCAAATATTCTCTAGAGAACATTGATGATTCTTATTATTATCTTCCTGATTTAAATACTTGGTATTCAAATCATTGGAGATATTAACATTAATTCCCACATCTTGATTAGGAAATTGTTCAGCTGCTTGAATTTGAATTGGAGAAAAACACTCAATTAGATCTTGATCTTCAGCAAGTGCATTAGATGTGTCAGTTGTAACTGGAAACTGCCCTTCACAGATTGGGTCAACTTCTTGAGACCCAAATTTGTCAACTTCAAAATTGGCCGTTGTTTCCCGATTCACTTCATGAGTATCAATCACATTTAATTCAAATAAATGTGGAGATAATTGGATGCTGCCATTTTTGTCTTCCACATTAATTACGAGATTTTAAAAATTTTGAATTTGCACAATTTCCTCTTCCTCTATCGTTTCCTGATTTTGTGGGATTGTTTTGCATTCCTCCACAACAACCTGCCCATTATGGTCGCCATTAGTAGGCTGGTAAGTTTGCCTTGGATTTCTTGATCGCGATCGACCTCTGTTAGAATTAATCTCCTTGTTTTGGTGGCATCTAGCAGAATCATGACTAAAAGCTTTACACTTCGTACACCTCTTTGGAAGATTTTCATATATAACATCGACAGAAAAACCTCTATGGTCATCTCTCTCCACATTCAAAAAGGATGGTTGATTCGAAATTAAATCAATGTCCACAAGAACTCGGGCATTAAATGTAAGGTTATTTTAAAAATAGAAAAGTTTCATTAAAATATAGGTGTAGGAAGATATTTTGTAGGCGGCAATAGAGCCACCTTTTTCAAAAACATTAGTTTAAGTATTCATCTTGGAGTCAGGGTCGGCCCATGGGGGCAGCAAACCCAGCAATTTTTTGGGCCCCCCAAATGGTCCAATATCCTTCTCCTTCTTTTGGGGCCTCAGGTCCAATTTATTTAGTATAAGAAGGGCCCAATTTCAAACATTACTTTGTCTTTTTTAATAAGGCCCAATTATCCATATCTAATTCAATTTAATAGAAATAAAAAATCAAACCCAATTGAATTCTAACATATTAGACTTAGTTTTACACTTTTACATCATTTGAGTCAAAATTGTCTGAGTCCAATTGAATTTTTTTATAAGTGGCGATATTTGCACCACTTTAAAACTGTATTTACACCCTAAATTTGTATATTTTTAAAATTCCAACATTACTCTTAATTTCACTTATTAACATTTAAAAAAAGATATTAATTTTTTTTTAAATGTTTTACTTTTTTGAATTATTTACTAACTAAACTAAATTTAGAAAAAAAAGAACAAGAAAAATGAAATAAAAATAAAAATCCAGATCAAGACTTGAAAGAATTTGAAAATATGACTACCTCCACCGTTCTAGATCTGAAAAGATGGAGGCAGCCTCCTCCATCAAAAGTAAGAAGAATACTGCTGCTTCCTCTCTTAGTTGGAGAAAGCAGAGATGCGGTTGCATCGTCCTTTGTTTATATATATATATATTATAATTGTTTAGAATTTAATTATTTATATGGTCAATTTTTTTATTTATAAATTTATAAATTTATAAATTCTTAAAAAAATTAAAAGAAATGACATATTTGGTAATGTATGGGGTATTCTTACAATATATAATTTTTTAAAAAACTTTTAATGGGGTTCACATATAAAAATGGATGCACATACAAATTTTAAGGGGTGCCAATATAGTCCCTTTTCTTTTAATTTTTTTGAAAGAGAGTCCAATTGAATTGCTAATCTAGCAAAATTGCCACCCACTCTCTCCATGACTCGTCGACTAGCCTCCTTTTCCATTTCGATTTGCTTCCAGAAAGGTGTGTGTCTCACCTCTCAATGTCTCCTTTTAATTTATTTCTAAAACAATCCACCATTTCTTGTAATTTACAAAATCAGTTGCTTTATTTTTGAAGTATCTGTTGAATTTAGTTATCACCTCTCACCTCTCACCTCTCAATGAAGAATTATTATTTAATTTTTTTTTTTTATGTTAATGATAATATTTTTTATATGGGACCCCGATTTTTGTTAATATCATTAAATGGCTCGGGCTCCAAAATATTTGGAGACAGCCCTGCTTGGAGTTGATCAAAATGACCAGGAGCTTGGAATCATTGGTTAGGACTTAGGAGACAAGGTTTTTTTTTTTTTTTTTTTTTTTTTTTTTTTTTTTTTTTACTTTTGGCAAGAGTTGTGTTTTTCTTTTTCTTTTTTTTTTTTTTTTTTTTTTTTTTTTTTTTTTTTTTTTTTTTTTTGTAGTCCTAAGAAAATAAATATCGGTTTGGACTGAAATAATAATATTCTAATTTTTCTAAAATTAAATAATAATGGATACCTTCTTCAAAGTACTTCTAGTAAACATGAATTTTCACAATTAGATGTTATAAGAAAAAATCTTCATTCGAATTATAATTCTCATTTGTATTCATAAAATAAGGAAAGAATAAGAATAAGAATTATTAAACCTTAGGATAGTAAATAAAGCCATCATCTAACTACGCATATAAAATCATTAAAAAATCAAAAAGATTAATTGTCAAAAATAAAATAAAATCAAAAAGATTAATCGCAATGATACCAATTATCTCTTTGCAAACATCAAAAGCTCCTCAGCTTTGTGGTGTAAAGAAACTATAGGGGTTGAAATTTTGTAGTTTATTTGGATTTTTATTTTTATTTTTGAAAGAATATTCTAACGATAAACAAAACGAATTTATATCATTACCGTTCACCATACGGAATCCAAATCTCTACAGCGGAAGCAGATCGAACAACTGGAACTGTATCATCGGTCGGAGGATGATCACGGAATCGGAAAATCCCCTCTGATCACAATGCAATTTACCCACACAATCATGGCGGAGCTCCTCATGGGCTTGGCTGGGCTACAGCCCAGCCAAGCTTTGGGGGAAAAAAAAAATTATATACATCCAAAATTTTGGAAAAATGATTATATATCGATTTTGTTTATGATTTTTTCTGAAAAAATTAAACCAAATATTTGATTTAGTAATAAAAGTGAGTAATATTTAATATTGATGACACACATATATATATATATATATATATTTATTCAATATATAGATTTTAAAAATAAATTTTTATTAGAGAAATGAATATTTACCACCGTCCAATGTTCATATGTAGTAAAGAAAGCTCATTCAGCTTTATAATGTTTCCCATTTCTTTTTAATTTTTTCTATGTTTCTCATTTTTAAATGGTTTAGCTTAAAAATTTAGATTAAATAGTCCTCAAACTCTAAATTTTTTTTTTTTGATTTTCTATAATTTTATTTCGCTTTTCTGTAATGTTATTCATTAATTAATTTCAATATTTCATGATAGTGTCGGTGGTTTGGACATAAATGGTTTCATGTGAGAATTTTTTTTTTTTCTTTAATTTTTGTAATGAAGGAATTCTATTTTGTAAATAGAATTTGAATTTTTGTTCTAATACTATAACTATTTTTTTTTCATTTTTTTTTTTTTTTGTGTCTCGTTATGATGCTCAAAGTTAAACAAAGACAGAAAAAATAGTTACAGTGCTCGAAAAAATTTCAAATTTTGTTTACAAAAATTTTTTTATTGAACTTATCAACCGTAAAAAATTACATCAAAATTAATATATATATATAATTATTTAGATAAACTTTGGATCAAATAAGAAAATTTAATTAGTCCAGTCTGAAAAAATTCTCTAGCTACACCATTGCACACAATGATTGGAGATGGGAGAAAATTCTCTAGATTTTCTCCACATCTATATGTGTTTCTCACACTGTATTGTGTCTCTCAACACTAGCACATACACTCTCTGTATTATTGCTCTCTAAGGTTGCACGCCATCTGTTATTTGCCCAGAAGCACACCTTCTTCAATAATGCTAATTCACATATTAGCATTGTTGGTGTAATAACTGCCCATGCAATTTCTTGCATACATTGATGCCATGCATTGCAACAGTTCATACACACACTTATCAAATACGCGTTTTTGATATTGTTTTGTATTGCTTTAGTAGTTTCATTAAATAACTGCTCATGCTTGGGCTTGTCCATGTACAGCTTGTGCTGTTGGCCCACTTGGGTGTCTAAACGGGTTTCCTAACCCAAACCCAATTATTTCAACAATTTTTTATTTTATTTTAAATACTACATTATTACATAAATTCAGAGTTCCTTTGTAATTATGGGAAGACTCGAACCCGTAACCTCGTGGTGTAAGTGTGAGGGTTTTACCACGGACCAAACCTCGCCCCTAGCTATAATATTCATACTTTTATTGATGGATCATATATTTGTAAAAAAGAAAAGAAAAGAAAAAGTGAAAAAAGAACCAAAGTTTTTGCTCGAATGTTGTTTAAATTATGCGAATTGACCTCCGAAATATATTATTTTGGTTTGTCCAAATTATCTGAAAATTGAAGAACATATAAACCTTTTTCAAGTTGGATTTGGATCCCCTCCTCACGAATTTCATGAAGGGTTGATTATCCGATGAAAATTTCACATAAGTCCTAGCATTTTTATAATTTGTCACCTTTTTAAATTTCTTTATTGTATTAGTATCTTTAATCCTTACTTTTTTCAAAAATTCATCATTTGGGTCCCTTTGACCAAATATTTAACATTCAACTCTGATAAAATATGTTAAAGTACAATTTTGCCATTGTTACTATTTAATTTGAGTGATGCTGTTGACAATCTATTAAATATCTTTCTATAATTCATTTTTAATTTTTTTTATATGACAATTTTATCATAATTAAAATTACTAAAAAGTATAAATAAATTCTAAATAAAAAAAATTGGCAATTTCAATATTCAATGAAAAGAAAATTGAAACAAAATTATTTTCTTTTAAAAAAAAATAGGTTTTTATGATGATTTTTTTTTTTAAATAAAAAAAATGGACTTTCAAAAGGTAAAAAGTATAATTTTAGAAAAAAATAGAGTGTTTTTAGAATTGTTTAAATTTTAAAATTTCTAAAATGAATTGTATTTAGAAAATGAGTATGAAAAAAAAATGATTGTAAGGAGAAAATCTCTTTAATTTAGTTAGATGGTTTTAGGAATTATGGGAGTGGAGTTCATAGTGGTTCCTTACGTAGCTACCCTTGGCTTTGAGTTATTAGCCCCTAAAGAAGCGAATGCGCTAATAGTGAGTCAATCTGACAATTCTACCATTAAGTTATTATGAAAAACAATAAAATTATCAATATTAAAATCAATATTAAAATTTAAATAAACAAAGTGTATATATATATATATATATATATATATAACTTAAATAAACAAAAAATAATAATCAAACAACAAACCCATTAACTTAAACAAAAATCTAATAATGAAATACCAAAAAAAAAAGGATAAAATACCCACCCACCCAAAAAAAAAAAAAAAAATAGAGATACCCATCAAAAAAATTATTTACAAAGTAAGAAAATTTGTAATAATTTGTAAAAATCATACCCCCCAACCCCCCCCCCCCCCCCCCCCCCCCCCCCCCCCCCCCCCCCCCCCCCCCCCCAAAAAAAAAAAAAAAAAAAAAAAAAAATTACAAAAGGGCAATTACCAATTTGATCTTGGACTTTTTTAAAAATTTCAAGTTATTTGCGAGTTTTATAAAAGTGACCAAATTGGTCCTCACATAGTCACATTCTTCCCAAGTGCCAAATTAGTCCCTCTATTTTTAGAAGTGACCAAATTGGTCCCTCTAACAGTTTAACGGTGTTAAATATAACTGTTAACTTTAACAATTTTAGTTAAAGTACAGAAATACCCTTTATTTGTCATATTAGAGCAAAATTGTTTTGTTTTTATGCATTAAATTCACCATTATAATTACAACAAAATCCAAAAATATTATTAATGAAACACCATTTGTACATTTTTTAATCAAAATTTTCTAAAAAAAATCTACAAATATTTTAATAAGACAATATTAATTATACACTTAGTTACTATTCATTATCAGTTTAGTCTTTAACCATTTTTATATAATTGTTATTTTTTTGTTAATATTATACAAACACTATTGTCAAAATTATTCAAACATCAAAACCCATAAATTAAATAAACAAAAAAAATACATGTGTTAAAAAAAAAAAAAAAAAAAAAAAACTATGTATGTGTTATTATCATATTGTTTAGGAGTAAAATACAATTTTACCTCTATACAATTAAAGTTGACTGACGGAACTTAGTTAAAGGGACTAATTTGGCACTTGAAACAAATATAAGGACCAATTCACTTTTATAAAAGTCGTAAACAACTTAGAATTTTTAAAAAAAGTCTAAGACCTAATTGGTAATTGCTAAATCCAATAATTAAATAAAATAAAATAAAAACCGATAAAATACCCACCCACCCCCATCTTCCAAATAAAATAAAATAATAAAATAGAGTACCCATCAAAAAATTATTTACAAAATAAGAAAATTTATAATAAAAAAATCCACCCCAAACTAAAAAAAAAAAAAAAAAAAGAACAAAAAATTATTTACAAAATAAGAAATTTTTTAATAAAAAATAAATAAATTTGTATATATATATATATTTAAAAAAGTTTGAGAAGGCCAACCTCTCGGCTCCAAATTCGAAGTGGAAGTCACAAGGAAACCGGTGCATTCCTTCGATTTGGAGGAAGCCGAGCTGCCTCAACCTTTGTCTGGTGGAGGCCACCCCCACTTTTAATGGTGGCCTCTATTATTATTATTATTATTAGTAAATATATTATTTCATAAATATTTTATTATTATTTTTTTGGGTACAGAGAAGGGCAAAGCCCATACCATAACAAGAAACAAAAACTAAGAAAGAGGGGGGATCAGGCATTGCCAAAACATGCTAAACCATTAGCATCAGCCTCCAAAATTCTTCTGATCTCCAGGGGAGAGTCAACAAGAACAAGCAAACCAATCTCCATACCATGCCCCAACCGAGTTAACCCATCCACCACCATAATAAATATTTTATTATTAAGTATATAACTTTTTTTATTGGATTTGTACCTAATCTATAGGTGACATTAAAAACAAGGGGTGGTTGTATTGCCACTTATAAAATATCTTGCTACACCCATTTTCTTTCTATACCCAAATTTAAATATTAAAATTGTTAATTTTATTTCCTACACCCTTCAAAATGCCAAACCTATCTTTAAAGTACTTTTGGTAAATTTAAACATATATTTTTTCTCATTGCACCCATTTTTCTTATTACACCAATTTTTTCTATATAAGAGAAATAAAAATAGGCTCAAATTAATAAATTAAATGAAGAAGACTGCACTTAACGTTTACTAGAACACTGGTGAATAGCGGTGACATTTTATTTAGTCCTACGGTAACAATTGTAAATGATATTAGAGCTTTGTATAGGGATGTGGTTGTGTTGTTTCATGTGAAGCTATTTTAGATCTGGTGTGACCCATACACCAGCTTCTGGCTTCCTTTAGGTTTGTCCTCAACAAGATCATGTAGCCTCTGGTCTGTATCCTACTATACATAAAAGAATTAAGTAAAATTTTATATCAAGATCTATAGCAAAAAATAAAATATATATATATATATATATATATTATCAAGATCAATACAAACTCCAACAGAAGCAGAAATGCATTCCTGGAAAATTTAAAAGAACTGCAAATTTACAGAGCCAAAATGCAGGATACTGTTTGTTATCTGCCCTCTAGGATGACATCTGAGGTGGTCAGAGATACAGAATTAGAAAGATTGTTGTAAATTTCATTGAAAGTTGGGTGTCCTCTACTACCTGATAAGTTCAACTGTGTCCTCAATGCTGTTGTTTCTATTCTCCCAAGCAAATTCACATTCAATCTCTCCTCTTCAATCCCATTGCCCTCTAACACCTTCAAAACTTGTCTCATCGCCGGCCTCACATTTGCATCTGGATATGCACACAACAATCCTAAATTAACAACTCTTTCGACTTCCTCAACCGAATAACCACCCTTGGCCTTTATTCGATCATCAAGGGCAGAAAGCAATTCCCCTCTCTCTATTACCATACATAACCAATCAAGCAAGTTTGGTTTCCCATCTTCGATAGGTCTTCGCCCACACACTACCTCTAGTACCAAGATTCCAAAGCTAAACACATCAGTTTGCGTTGAGGCTCGCCCTGTTCTAACCACTTCCGGTGCCATGTAACCAGCAGTTCCAATCACTTGTGTTGTGGTAGCTAATCTTTCATGATGGTGCATTCTAGCCAATCCGAAATCGCCCAACCTAGCATTCATATCTTTATCAAGTAACACATTGCTTGCTTTAATGTCCCTATGCAACACTTTTGATTCCCATCCTTCATGAAGATACAAGATCCCACTAGCCACATCTTTCAAAACATTAATCCTCTCTTCCCAACTCAACATGAGGCTCTCGTCACAATCAAAAATCCTTTTGTCTAAACTTCCATTCTCCATGTACTCATAAATCAAAATCAAGTTTTTTTTCTCTTTCTTACACCAACCTCTCAATCCTACCAAATTTTTGTGCTTCAGTCTGCCTAAACTTGAAACCTCAGCCAAAAATTCTCTCATTCCATGCTCACTCTCAACAGAGATTCTCTTCACAGCAACTTCCACTCCAAGCAATAACCCTTTATAGACCTTACCATTTGCTCCACATCCAACCACGTTTTCTTCAGAAAACCCCTTTGTCGCTGCGTAAACTTCTTGATAACCAATCCTATGTGGCCAATACTGCAATTCCCAGTCTTCAATTTCTTCCTTCCCTTCCCCTTTTTTCCTTTTCTTCCTCACCAAAACAGCACATATCACAACTCCACAGACTAACACAGCACCAACACTGACCCCAATAATGAACCCTTTTGATCTAAAGACAGACTCTTTTGGAAGCACAAATGAAGGCAAATTTGTTGTCACCAAAGCATCACCAATCGAAAAATTCGAATTGCTAAAACTCCAAGCTAATATCTTATGACTCTCAACTAACCTTCCGGTTGCTCCAGTAAACCCCACATACATTTCATCCAAAAGAACTCCAGAAAGATCAATAAACTCACTTATCAAAGGCCTAATTGGTCTTGATTCACCTGCTTTAGCCATTGTAACATTAATTCTTGAATCTTTATAATCAATCCAAGCTTGATAATTCACACCATTTTTCAGCTTCAACTCCTTAAACTTGTTTTCATCTGCCCAAAACCCCGCATCACTTGAAGCAATAGAAGTTAGTGAATTCACATCAAGACCAACATGGTTGTCATTGATATCATTGAATTCTTGGTTTGCAAAAACATCAAACTCAACAGCAAGAACATGGTTTTCAGAGTTACCATCATTAGTCAAGTTGAAGAGACCAAGATGCTGAGATGAGATGGCACCGGTTATACCAGTGAAAGGGAAGAACACAAAAGCAAAGCCATGACCAGGCAAGAGATTCTTGTAAGGAGCGATTGAGAAGATAAAAGAAGTAGAAAAGGGAAGTGGGTTTGTTGAATTGGGTTGTTTTGTTGTGATCTTTGATGGGTATAAAGCACGTCCGATAGTGAAAGTGGTTTGATTTGTGAGAGAGAGGATCGAATTCTCGATTGTGGCGCTTCCATATATGTTGATGTTGGTGGAGTTGAAGTTGGTGTTGAATATGAACTCAAGACATGAAATTGAATTCAAGTTTGATAGAATAACAACGACTAAGAGCAGAATATGATTTTGTGGAGACATCAGCAAAGGACAGAGATAGATAGATTGAAAGAAAGATCAGATTCAAGAAGATGAAAACATGGACACTAAAAGATTAGTTAAAAAGTTTTTGACTTTTGAAGGATTCATCATCGGGGTGTTGATCAGAATTGTAAATGGATTTGTGCGCCTACAAACATTGATCAAGACTCGAGGCTAATGGTTTACATATTTCTGATGTAATAAATGTGATTTTGTCTAATTCTGTTTAGATTTTTGTAGTCGGTGCATTTGTCAAGAATCAAGAGCCACTGTTTATGGAACTATTGGCGAACACATACAGCCGACGAGAAATGGATTTTGCCTGCCCATGTCATGTGCCGTGCACTTACTTGTTTTACCATGTCTGGTTCATAATTACAGCACATTGTCATGGTCCGTTCGATTTCAATCCGATTTCCAGCCAAGGTGCACTACAAAGCCAACTATCATGCACAAGCCCTTAGAATATTCTAGAGACTTCTCCACACTTCAAGCATGGAGCATTTTCTAGAAGTCTCTAGATTGAAACCATCTCTTATAAATATCTAGAGGCTTGTAGATAATTGTAGAGAATTCTAGATACATGTAGATTATTTTGTAGAATGAATCTCCACCGTTGGATTAGATTGATATAGGCCGTCCACTGAGGAGGTGGACACCAATAAATAGGTAACTCCTCTCATTTGTAAAGGCATCCAAGCCTTCAAGCATACAAAACATTGTAAAGCATTCTTACAAGCAATACAACTTACCTTATTTCCAATCAAGCTCTTCTTATTCCCTTTCTCTAGTCTCTTTTGTGTGTGTGTGAGTGACAAACAAGACTTACTTAGCAACATCACCCTAAAGTTGTCTAAATGCCGCATGGGTTGGCTACGCAAACTTTAAGCCCGTGACAACATTCTCTCTACTTTTGTTTTTGCATTTTGTGATTGCTTCTATATTTCTATTCTATCTTTTGATTATAATATACTGATATTATCTACGAATCAAATTTCAACACTTTATCATTAGATCATATTATTAAATTCTCTAGGTTCAGCTAAAATACCGTAACTGTATTGTTAACAGGAAGTTTTAGAAGGTAAAATTATTTTCAATTATTTATTTACTTTTAACGATATGAGATTGATCCAGTGATAAACCTTTTATATATGTATTACAAGGTTGCAGGTTCGAGGCATTCTCTTCAACAACAACAACAACAACAAATTATGCATTGCTTATAAAAAAAAAAAAAATTTATTTATTTTTATAAAAATAAATAAAAGCCTAGTTTTCACCTATTAACAATATTCCGAAGCAGGAGACTCACGGCAACCACTCTGAAGGGTTGGCTACGGCGATGGTAGAACCTTCCTTTCAAATTCCTACAATTCAGATAACTATTGACCATGAGGAGGAAATTGAGGAATTTCAAATTTTGTATCATGCTATCAATGCTACTATGCTAGTGACCAATTTAGTAACAATCCGATTATTAATGTTGGCTGGATGAAATCTTTGATATTTATTCAAATGATTAGACAGACAAAAATTATGAGGGTCTTGGTGATCATGATGACACACTACACCAAGAAATTCAACAAGTTTTGGATGAAATTAACACTTCAGGAGATAAAAGAGGAAAGAATAATTTGGAGAAAATCCTCGAAGAAGACCAAGATATTTATGCTTCAAATTCTACACATCGTCAAGTAAACCCCATGCTACGAGAAAATGATTACATGCTAGATAAAGATAATTGGATCCCAGTGGTGACCAGATCGAAAAGGAAAGTGAAGCCGACTTTTAAAATGTTATCTATGACTAATGCTAAAGGAAGACATTCAAAGCACCTCCAATAAAGTTGATTTGCATTTCATCAGTTTTATTTTTATTTTTATTTTTGTTTAAATAATGTTTGTTTTCTTCTCTCTCTTAGTATCTCTCTTATTATAATAAATTTCTCCTATGTGGTTACTTTACCACTTATGTTTATCTTAAAAAAAATATTAACAAATATATCGTAGCTAGACCCCATATCAAAGACTTTGACTTTGAGTTTGGCAGCATTTTGCAAGGAAAAAAAAAAAACTGACACGAACCAGAATTTTTGCCCGGATGTTGTTTAAACCCCATCAAATAGAAAAGAAAAGGGATTTAATCATCTATTGTTTTTTTTTTCCTGAAAATTGAAGAACAAAAAATAATTTGTCAAAGATATGAAAACCATCATAGATATCTCTCTCCATTGGCATGCTATTCAGGTCAAATCACCCATGAACCTCGATATTATCCATTAAAAAAGAGAGGCGTTGACGGGTTACCTAATCCATACGGTGACATTAAAAAAACAATGGTCAAATGTAATTAATGAGCCTTAATTTTTAATTGTTTGCTGACTTAAAACATCTCAGATTGAGCTGGAAAAGTAGACTTTCTATATTGTGCAAATCAGTGAAATCACCATCTATTCTCATTGATTTGTTTTTCAAGGTTTACCAATAATTGCCATAATATGGACGGGTTGGGGGTACGGGTAACTTTCAACTCAACAGTTCGAATTCTACTCAGACAAAGATGAATTTTGATTTACCTGTCTACATCTTTGTGTGACCGGGGGTGTGGACCAAGGTTTCCTATCTGTCCTATTCCATAACATCCAATAAATAGACTGTCAAAACAAACAAGTTGGCTATGAGTGTGTCACGCAGTTGGGGAGGACAAACGGATAAGTGCCTGGACAAAGTCCGGGATTCTCGATACCAAAAAATAAAATAAATAACAATAATAATAATAATAATAACCATAATATGTTTCAAGTTAATTCTAACTGTGTATCTATACAGGTTTTTTATTTTTTTTTTGTTTTAAGTAATCTGTACAGAAATTTTTAAAAATTCCTTGTGATGTATATACAAGAGTTATACATCATTCTTCAGTCTGAGAGTCGAGACAAATCTCAAAATAAATTAAAAATCTAAAGGTTTGTCCGGACCAGAGAATTATTGCGTGGATAACTGGATATAATAGATTGCTGGGGTTTGCACCTTACCTATATCGATGATCAATTCGGCCAAGTCCAAGTTCTTTGCAAATTCGTTATATAATCCGATAAAAAAAAAATGGTGGTGCTAAAATAACACCATGTATTTTCTAAATAACCACAGAAAATTGATGTCCATGCATATAAAAGCAGCAAAAAGAAGAATCCAAATTTTAAAGTCTAGGGCCTAATGGGCCCGGCTGTATTGATAAAGGTTGAGATTGAGTTCAGGAATCAGGCTGACTCATTGTTTATCAGATAATTCTATAATTCTAGAAAACTATTAAACTAACGGCTCGTTTGTTTTTTTTTTTTTTTTTTTTTTTATTGGTCAAAACTTAATGGATCTAAATTAAAATTATTAAGTTGTTTTGTTTGTTTTTTAAAGTGGTCAAATAACTTAAAAATACAAAAAAATAAAAAATCAAAATTAAAATTAAAATAAAAAGTAAGAAATCAAACTTTTAACTTAATTCGAAATCACTAGATTGCATTTAATATATTTTCGTCAAAAATTATCCTATCAAAGATAACATATTTCCAATTTTATCACAATTTTATATTATACAAATTCATTTCTTTTAACCTATTACTTATGATAAATATCTCAAAAAAATAAAAGAAATTAATCACATTGTAACTTTCAACACTATTGTTGAACCTTCAATTCATTTTTTTTTTAATCAAAACCATTTATAAATCATTATTTATCATTTTTATTATTAAAAAAAAAGTATTTATCATATCTTAACCATGAATAATATATTGTAATTATTTCATAAAAATGGTTTAAGATTTGTTCAATTATTTTTATTTAGTTGTTTGTATCATATAAAATGAAAATACATAATAATAAATAGTAACAAGGGTATAAATGTCAAATTACTTGTTTTTTAAACCATTTTACATTTAAAACAAGAAAGTTGATATTTTATTTAGAGGTGATAAAAATAAAAAACAAACATGTCATTCCGATTCAGATTTCAGTCACTGTTCAATTTTCAGTAGAATTTAGAATTGTTTAGTGTTCGGACAAAAAAACAAACGACCCTTAACACTATAATAATTTTTTTTTGGAATATTACACCACTATAATAATTATTAATTCAAAGTAATAAAACATATTTAAATTATAACAATCATTCAGTTCTTTAATAGACATTAAACAACTTGAGATGATAATATTAAAAATAAAAAAATTTAAAATAAATAAATAATATCAATAATATATTCATTGTTTCTCGACGATGAATAATAAAATATTGTTTTCAGTTTAGGTCTTTTTAGTGGTCATGATTTTATTTCTTTGCATTTCATTTCTCTCTCTTGTATTTGATATTTTGAAGGGCAAAATTCATCAAGTCTTCTATCTTGATATGATTCCTTTTTTCTTTTTTCCTTTTTAATAAATCTCGTGGTATGGTTCAGGACCGAAGTTACATAATATTGTGAAACCGGTTCCATGAAAACCACAACATTATAAAACCAAATGTTTAGTTATATAACGCCATAGAATCGATTCTACAACGTTACGTAATTTTGATACTCCAATTTTTCTCATAACTAACCCGATTAGAGAATTATTATTATTATTATATATATAACAGTTGATCACGTTCACTGATCTACTTAAAAATATTTACATCTTTATTTATATTGTTTATTTTCAATCGTATGTAAACATCAAATATATTTATATGTTCCTCAGACCTCCATATCTGTCTAGTTTTAGGAGTTGTTTGTTTTTTCCACATAAAATTTAATGGGTCTGAATCATAATTATTAAGTTGTTTTATTTGTTTTTTTTTTAAGTGGTCAAACAACTTAAAAATACCAAAAAAAAACAACTTAATATAAAAAGTAAAAAATCTTGATTTTTCATTTAATTGGAAATCACTGAATTGTATTAAATGCAATCCAAAATCTTTTCTTCCGATACTATCCCCCATATATAACATATTTCAATTTTATCAAAATTATATATGGTATAGAAATCTTTATTTTAATATATTCCTTATTTTAAATAGATTTAAAAATAAAAAATAACCCCGATCACTTCTCATACTAGTGTTTAATATCAATACTTTATTATGATATTAGAGTGATGTATTTATATACTATTTTTTTAAGAGTGTTTTGTGTGAGTTTTCCTACCGCCCCTCTTTTTTTTTTTTTTTTTTTTAAAAAAAAATGAAGTTTGTTTGTAATCGAAGAAGAAGATCATGATTATATGTGTTCATATATAATTATTACTTTTGAATTGTTTTTATTACATATTATATGTATAATTGTTTAACATGGGTACAAATGTAAAATTACTTATTTTCAGACAATTTTATTTTTAAAACAAACGTGTTGACAATACATTCAGATGTGAAAAAATAAAATAAAATAATGTGTCATTATAGTTCAGATTTCAGTCACTATTCAGTCTTTAAAAAAATTCAGGACCGTTCAATCTTCAGACAAAAAAACAGACGACCCTTAGTGTCAAATTCAAATGATGTCACTTGTAAGACCCGTAATTTTTCCTCTTTATTAGTAATAATAATATATAATAGAATAGATAACAGAAGCATTATCGTTAGTTTAGTAGTTTAATTCAGTTAGGATTTATAGGTGGTTTACTAGGAGAAAACCACTAACTCCTTAAACTGATTATTTTCATCTCAATGTGTAGAGATATTAGGAAATTGAATTTGATTTGTATTTGTATTCTTCTCTTTAAAGAGATATAAATGAGTTTTCACGTTAAAACTTTTATATTCTTTTCTACGCTTTCTTTTCTGAAAATCGATAACTCTCACAAAAGAATATAGAAAACTACTATTTTGGTAGATTGAGTCAGAGTATTTTCAAGGTAAAGTTCTTAAACTTTGTTTTTCTTTAGATGTTCATTTACAGTTTTAATCTCTCTAATCAAAACTCTTTGTTTTTTTTTAAACATTCAAATATCTCATTAACAAAGATTGGGCCTCTATCAATTGTTCGATTTTAGTTTTTTGGATGGAGATGTCTTAATGCATGGATTTTGGAGTTCATTAAAGAGTTCAAATTTGAGTGTTAGTATAGGTTGTAATTTTGATTTGTTTTAGTATTGGAGAAGCAATATATTGTGTTGATAATTTTAATTATATTTGTAGATTGCAGTTGATGGTAAAATTTGGTATGAGAATAGTAGACATTTATATCAACTTGGATTTTAATTTTCGGAAATTTTGGTGGTGATTATCTTAGGAAGATTTTATTTCTAAAATTGATTACATATGCAGATTTTCTGAATCGTCAAACTGATCTTATTAAGTTAGAGTAATTTTAAATTGATATTGGGGATGTATCTAGGTCTGATTTTTAGTACTATGATTTTAGAGATATAATTGAACCAGGATATTAAATTTCGTGAATTTTAGTGATATATAATTATTTTAATTATGTGAGTATATTTGATGTTTAAGCAATAATAGTTAGGCTGACAGTCATGATCTCTTGGTGTTGTAGGAATTTTAATTCTTAAACGGAGATAGATAAAATTCTGATTTTTGGTATGGAGATATATTTCTGGTATATTAGTCTATAAATAAAATTTTGGAATTTTTCATGGTCTGTAGGGTTGTTAAACTTTGATACGAAGTCTGGTTGGAGGATCGAAATTTATGCTGTCAGGTTTGACCTTGGGTGCTTAGAAAATTATAGAAATTCATAGGTGTTTGATAAAATTCCGATATTTTGAGAGGAGTTAGAAATCTGATGTTTAGTTTTATTGACTAAGTTTTGAAATATTTTGAGGCCCATAAGATTTTCGAATCACAAACGTTTGCACACTAAAACCTGTTTTACCAGAGTTTCTGCAATAAAATGAATAAAATGTATTTTCTTCTAAGAAGTGGAGTCATATTTCTTTTATTTGGTTATTTTGATTGAAGGATTGTTATTCTAAATGTTTAGGTTCCGCGTGTGACTTTCCTATATCGTTAGTGAAGCATTAAACTAGCTAGCTTCCAAGGTAAGTGGTTTTTGCATAGTATGTGGTTGCAAAAAGAAAAAAATATAGTTTTCTTATGAAACAAATTTAATTATTATATTATTCTGTTCTGAAATGATATATATATATATGCTTATACTTATGTAAACTCATATTTTTCTACTTATATATTCGTTACTTTTATTTATCCAATTCTGTAAATGAATTTTGCCTTTACTTGAACTATTCTTTAAAAGTTTATATGGTCCATTCTTTTGCGCTTTAGTAATGCAAATGTATTATTATATACATATTTTGAAAGTAATGTTTTAGCTCAATGTCAGTAGTAAATGAAATGTAATGAAATGGTGATCACTAGTGAAAATGTAAATGCAGCGCGCCCGACAAATGAAATGTTATGATTTTGGTCTTGTACCAATTTCTAAATGAAATGTTATGATTTTGGTCTTGTACCAATTTCTGAAATGTAAATGGCCGGGTCACCAGGGGTATCGGTGACACTACTTGACTTGAGCTTATTTTTATGAAATATTACCAATTGCTATTGTACAATGAAAATGTTACTTTGCAAATGTATTTTTGTATATGAAAATGTTACTTTAATTTTACAAGTTTACTTGTATATGAATATTTGATTTTTGCTTTTATGTACTCTTTAAAAGTTTTCGGTATTTGTTATAAATGTTTTCGATTGCGTATTATGCAATGCTTATTGAGTTGACAGCTCACCCCTTGTCATTTAACATTTTGCAGACAGAGATTCTTAAAAGTTTACCGTTAGGGCGATAAACTTGGAATTGGAAGTGATTGAGATTTTTTTATAACGACTCCCTTTGATTTTGTTACTTAGAATTTGAAGTTAGGATTCTCGGAATTGTTTTCATTTCCTTTAGATCGTTTTGGACCTTATTGTTGAATGTATTTGGAGATATATTTACGTTGAAGAATGATTTATTTGGAGGTATTTTATAATTATTAATTTTCTTTGGTGAATTAATTTATGGTTTATGATAGAACATTTCATATTAAAGTACTTGATTTCTCTTTGAATTTTGGGGTGTTACATCACTGTCCATAACTTGTTTCACAATAGTATATATGCATTTGCAAGTCTTCGTCATGAACATTATTTTACTTTATTAGCTTTTTTCTCATCGTGGATTCTAATCGTTTTTTTTTTTTTTTTAATTATATTTATTTAATTGGAGATACTGTTGCTTTAATAATTATAATATATTATCTATTGTTTTTGTTTGTCACTTGTTATTTCTGCAAATTATTTAATGGGATCTGGTAGTAATTACAAAACCAGACTCCATTCCCCTTTACTGCTTCTTATTAATTATGTTTATCAGGTTTCAGAATTTGTAAGAGATCTGAGCTTTATGATCAGGTTACTAAATGTTGCTTAATTATTTACTGAATTGGATTCAATTAGCAGCATTTTATTTTCGGATTGATTTTTACTAATTGCTACTCAAACTGTTTTAAAAAAAGAAATAAATCTTAGCCATTGAATACAAATATCTTCAGACCGCATAGTTCAAGATCTTAATTTATCCATTATTTTCTCATTATATATCATTTTTATCAAACTCTAAGTGGAAAATACAATTAATTAAGTGAGAAATTACAAGCTTATTGGGGAAGGTGAGCGATTAATATTTCGTTGGAGAATTATGGATCTCTTGCAAAAATAACATATTTTAATCGAAATAAGAATTGATCATATATATTTTTAATTTCGTTCAACTAACTAAATATGCATTAATTAAATAGCTATCTTAATGTATGTTCTTAGAATCTATCTTAATTTTTTTATTTTTGCCGATTCAAAATTCTAAAAAAAATCAATATTTATAATTTCAAGACATTAGATATTTAGATGTATACAAAATTGATAAAATTAGACATAGTAATTAATCTTGACTGCATTTGATTTCTTGAAAAAAAAAAATTTTAAAAAATCTTTAATATGATTTCTTACTTCTTTGTATGTTTGCACCTTTATAACATAGTTAAGAATGACCCCTATGTTGTAAATTAAATAAGAAAAATAAAATAAAATAAAATCTTTAATTACTTTGTATTGTGGTTTCCAGATTTACTAATCATTATTGTTCTACAATTTATTCCTTCCACTCATGCAGTACGTCCCACCATTGAAGCATTGTAAACTTTTCTTTACAGCTTTACAGGACCTTTTATTCTTCAAGGATTATTAATAGCCGCTTATATGAAAAGGAAAAGCTAAAATGCAAAGAAAATGGATTTCTCAAGCGTACCGCAAAATTAGATACTCCCAAATCCCAATCACATAATTATTTTACTACAATCTTTTTCTGCATTTTTTTTTATTAATGTTACACTTTTTTTTTTCCTTGCTGGTTCATACATTCATACCAAAAAATTCAATAAAATCTAAATAGACAAAATATATATCCTCAAAGCAATTTTTCCATTCTATATGTCTAAAATTTCTTTTCTTGGGATTCTCACAAAAGTCAATACATAAATATATATATAGAGAAAGTATATGTACAACCTGGGGCCGCGGCCCTCTATGTGTCTAAAATTTCCTTTCTTGGGTTTCTCACAAAAGTCAATATATTATATATAGAGAACTTATTTTGACAACCCAATTTTTTCTTTTTACACTTTTTTTCTAAAAACACTCAATTCTCAAAATTTAAATTTTAAAAAAATTCTAAAAACACTTCATTTTGTTACAAGATTATCCTTTTTATCTTTTTAAATTAAATTATTAAAAAAAAGAAATTATTTCTCATAAATCATTTGATTAATTATTACATATTAAATACCCTCTCCCAAATTTTTAATTACCATATTAAACTCTCTCTCTTGCAATACATATCTCTAATTTTCTATCTTCATTTTTTCTCAAGCAAGACTAAAATTTAGGAAAAAAAAAAAAATTTACTAATAAACTTGATTTTTAGGAACCATATGTATATATGTATGTATGTATAAAAATAAAAAATAAATAAATAAAAACTTAAAAAAAAAGTACCTTATCGAAATATAAAAATGTTTTATATTTTTATAAAAAAATATAATTTAAACCCCATCAAGTAGAGAGAAAAAAAATTCTGAAAATTGAAGAACAAAAAATAATTTGTCAAAGACATGAAAACATATCATAGATATCTCTTTCCATTGGCATGCTATTCAGGTCAAATCACCAATTTCATGAAGCCTCGATAATTATCCATTAAAAAAAAAAAAAAAAAAAAAAGGCGTTGACGGGTTACCTAATCCATACGGTGACATTAAAAAACATGGTCAAATGTAATTAATGAGCCTTAGTTTTTAATTTTTTGCTGACTTAAAACATCTCAGATTGAGCTGGAAAAGTAGACTTTCTACATTGTGCAAATCAGTGAAATCACCATCTATTCTCATCGATTTGTTTTTCAAGGTTTACCAATAATTGCCATGGACGGGCTTCGGGCTTCGGGCTTCGGGCTTCGGGCATGGATAACTTCTAAGTTAACGGTTCGAATCCTATTCAGACGAAAATGAGTTTTGATTTATCCGTCTGTATCTTTGTGTGGCCGGATGTGTGAGCCTAGGTTTCCTATCTATCCTACTCCATAACATCTAACAAATAGACCGTCAAAACCAACAAGTTGGGTATGAGTGTGTCACGCAGTTGGGGATGACAGGTGGATAGATGCATGAACGAAGTCCGGGATCCTCGATACCAAAAAAAATAAAAACAATAATTACCATAATATGTTTCAAGTTAATTCTAACTGTGCATCTATACAGATTTTTTATTTTTATTTTAAAGCAATCTGTACAGAAATTATTAAAAATTCCTTGTGATGTATATACAAGAGTTATACATCATTCTTTTGTCGGGGAGTCGAGACGAATCTCAAAATAAATTAAAAATCTAAAGGTTTGTCCGGACCAGAGAATTATTACGTGGATAACTGGATATAATAGACTGCTGGGTTTGCACCTTACCTATATCAATGATCAATTCGGCCAAGTTCAAGTTCTTTGCAAATTCGTTCTATAATCCGAAAAAAAAAAAGAAAAAAAAAAGGTAATACTAAAATAACACCATGTATTTTCTAAATAACCACAGAAAAATTGATGTCCATGCATATAAAAGCAGCAAAGAGAAGAATCCAAATTTTAAAGTCTAGGGCCTAAAGGGCCCAGCTGTATTGATAAAGGTTGAGATTGAGTTCAGGAATCAGGCTGACTCATTGTTTATCAGATAATTCTATATTCCTAGAAAACTATTATACTAACGGGTCATTTGTTTTTTTTTTTTGGGTTAAAACTTAATGAATTTGAATTGAAATTATTAAGTTGTTTTTTTTTTTTAAGTAGTAAAATAACTTAAAAATAAAAAAATAAAAAATAAAAACTTTAAAAAAGGGAAGAAATCATGACTTTTAACTTAATTCCAAATCACTAAATTGCATTTAATATATTTTCGTCCAAGATTATGCTATCAAAGATAATATATTTCCAATTTTATCACAATTTTATATTATACAAATTTATTTCTTTTAACCTATTACTTATGATAAATATCTCAACAAAAAAAAAAAAAAAAAAAAAACCATTAATCACATTGTAACTTTCAACACCATCGTTGAACCTTCACTTTTTTTTTTTTTTTTTTTTTTTTTAAAATCAAAACCATTTCTAAATCATTATTTATCATTTTTATTATAAAAAAGTATTTATCATATCTTAATCATGAA
Source organism: Acer saccharum (assembly GCA_030490815.1). Taxonomy (NCBI): domain Eukaryota; kingdom Viridiplantae; phylum Streptophyta; class Magnoliopsida; order Sapindales; family Sapindaceae; genus Acer; species Acer saccharum. The sequence goes on along the minus strand of CM059874.1, from coordinate 35,374,436 downwards.
TAATATATTGTAATTATTCCATAAAAATGGTTTAAGATTTGTTCAATTATTTTTATTTAGTTGTTTGTATCATATAAAATGAAAATACATAACAATAAATAGTAACAAGGGTATAAATATCAAATTACTTATTTTTAAACCATTATACATTTAAAAAACAAGAAAGTTGACATTTTATTTAGAGGTGATAAAACTAAAAAAACAAACTTGTCATTCCGATTCAGGTTTCAGTCACTATTCAATTTTCAGTTGAATTCAAAATTGTTCAATGTTCGGACAAAAAAATAAACGACCCTTAACGCTATAATAATTTTTTTTGGAATATTACACCACTATAATAATTATTAATTCAAAGTAATAAAACATATTTAAATTATAACGATCATTCAGTTCTTTAATAGACACCAACCAACTTGAGATGATAGTATTAAAAATTAAATAATAATAATAATAATAATAATTTAAAAAAAAAAACTTGAGATGATAATATCAATAATATATTTATTATGAAATATTGTTTTCAGTTTAGGTCTTTTTAGTGGTCATGATTTTATTTCTTTACATTTCATTTCTCTATCTTGTATTTGATATTTTGAAGGGCAAAATTCATCAAGTCTTCTATCTAGAAATAAATTTTTTTTCTTTTTTCCTTTTTAATAAATCTCATGGTATGGTGCATGACCGAAGTTACATAACATTGTGAAACCAGTTCCACGAGAGCCACAACATTATGAAACCAAACGTTTAGTTATATAACGCCATAAAATCGATTCTACAACGTTATGTAATTTTGATACTCCAATTTTTCTCAGAACTGACCCGATTAGAGAATTATTATTATTCTATATTTGTATGTTCCTTAGACCTCCATATCTGTCTAGTTTTAGGGGTCGTTTGTTTTTTTCCACTTAAAACTTAATAGGTCTGAATCATAATTATTAAGTTGTTTTGTTTGTTTTTTTAAGTGGTCAAACAACTTAAAATAAAAAGTAAAAAATCTTGACTTTTCACTTAATTGTAAATCACTGAATTGCATTAAATGCAATCCAAATTTTTTTCTTTTGAAACTATCCCCCATATATAACATATTTCAATTTCATCATAATTATATATGATATAGAAATATTTATTTTAATATATTGCTTATTTTAAATAGCTTTAAAAATAAAAAATAACTCTGATCACTTCTCATATTGGTGTTTAATATCAATATTTTATTATGATATTAGTGTAATGTATTTATATATTAATTTTTTTAGAGTGTTTTGTATGCGTTTTCCTACTAACTCTTTTATTTTTTGAAAAAAAAAAACATTTTCTTTTCTTAGTAAAAATGAAGTTTGTTTTTAATTGAAGAAGAAGATCATGATCATATGTGTTCATATATAATTATTACTTTTGGATTATTTTTATTCCATATTATATATATAATTGTTTAACATTGATATAAATGTAAAATTATTTATTTTCAGATAATTTTACTTTTAAAAAACAAACGTGTTGAGTGTTGACAATGCATTCAAATGTGAGAAAAAAAAAATTAAAAAAAATGTATCACTCAAGTTCAGATTTCAGTCACTATTCAATCTTTAGAAAAATTTATGACCGTTCAGTATTCAGACAAAAAACAAATGACCCCTAGTGTCAAATTCAGATCATGTCACTGTCCATAACTTGTTTCACAATAGTATATATGCATTTGCATGTCTTCGTCATGAACATTATTTTGCTTAATTAGCTTTGTTCTCATCGTGGATTCTAATAGTTTTTTTAATTTTTTATTTAATTGGAGATACTGTTGCTTTAATAATTATAATATATTATCTTTTTTTCTTTTTTCTCTTTTGAGTACAACAACATCTGTTGGGACTGGCGAGATTGGGCTCTACAAGCTCAGTCCGGATTGCGACTCCCACAAGAGGAGAGACAGCACCCACATATAGTGGGACAACACCCACACTATTGGTGGGAAAATTTGCATATATCATACATACACTAGATCTTGAAACTTGGTGGTGGGGAGTTCCTTGGGAAGGCCCACCACCATGGCAAGTGACCATGTGTGTATATTATCTATTGTTCTTGTTTGTCACTTGTTATTTCTGCAAATTATTTAATGGGATCTGATAGTAATTACAAAACCAGACTCCCTTTCCCTTTACTGCTTCTTATTAATTATGTTTTTCAGGTTTCAGAATTTGTAAGAGATCTGAGCTTTATGATCAGGTTACTAAATGTTGCTTAATTATTTACTGAATTGGATTCAATTAGCAGCATTTTATTTTCGGATTGATTTTTACTAATTGCTACTCAAAACTGTTTAAAAAAAAAAAAAAAAAAAAATCTTAGCCATTGAATACAAATATCTTCAAACCGCATAGTTCAAGATCTTAATTTATCCATTATTTTCTCATTATATATCATTTTTATCAAACTCTAAGCGGAAAATACAATTAATTAAGAGAGAAATTACAAGATTATTGGGGAAGGTGAGCGATTAATATTTCCTTGGAGAATTATGGATCTCTTGCAAAAATAACATATTTTAATCGAAATAAGAATTGATCATATATATTTTAATTTCGTTCAACTAACTAAATATGCATTAATTAAATAGCTATCTTAATGTATGTTCTTAGAATCTATCTTAATTTTTTTTTTTTTATCGATTCAAAATTCTAAAAAAAATCAATATTTATAATTTCAAGACATTAGATATTTAGATGTATACAAAATTGATAAAATTAGACATACTAATTAATCTTGACTGCATTTGATTTCTTGAAAAATAAAAAAAATAAAAAAAATTCTTTAATATGATTTCTTACTTCTTTGTATGTTTGCACCTTTATAACATAGTTAAGAATGACCCCTATGTTGTAAATTAAATAAGAAAAACAAAATAAAATAAAATCTTTAATTACTTTGTCTTGTGGTTTCCAGATTTACTAATCATTATTGTTCTACAATTTATTCCTTCCACTCATGCAGTACGTCCCACCATTGAAGCATTGTAAACTTTTCTTTACAGCTTTACAGGACCTTTTATTCTTCAAGGATTATTAATAGCCGCTTATATGAAAAGGAAAAGCTAAAATGCAAAGAAAATGGATTTCTCAAGTGTACCGCAAAATTAGATACTCCCAAATCCCAATCATATAATTATTTTACTACAATCTTTTTCTGCATTTTTTTTTTTATTAATGTTACACTTTTTTTTTTTTTTCCTTGCTGGTTCATACATTCATACCAAAAAATTCAATAAAATCTAAATAGACAAAATATATATCCTCAAAGCAATTTTTCCATTCTATATGTCTAAAATTTCCTTTCTTGGGATTCTCACAAAAGTCAATATATATAGAGAAAATATATGTACAACTGGGGTCGCGACACCGCCACTGTCCCATAGTGGAAAAAAGAAAAAAAATATGCAGGTCCCATGTATTTATTACATGGGATCCACGTGTTTATTCATTTTTTTCCACTACAGGGCCACGGAGGTGCTGCAGCCCCGGTGGTATGTAGCAAGACTCATATATATATATATATATATATATAGTCTTTCTATTATCAATTCGAACTGATATAAAATATATCAGTTCCTTATATGTGGACCATTGGATTTAAAAGATGCTTTGACAAGTGTATACAGCCAAGTCAAAGTATTTAAATCTAATGACCCACAAGTAATAAACTGATATATCTTTTGTCAGTTCGAATTGACAATAAATTTTTTTTATATATATACCAAACTTTTCTACCACTAATAAAAATCTATGTATGTGGGACTGCAGGTTCCATGACTTCATATAATATAATAAGTTTTTATTTTTATACAATGATCGATTTGAAGGCTACTGCTGGCTAAGCAACTTGATGACTTAATATTTTGCTTTTGGGAGTGTTCTTATTATTATTTTTTTTTTATGCCATGAAAAACGTTTCTAAATAATCAAAATCTAGCTACTTTGTACACTCACACGTTTTTTTTGGTATAAAATCTTAGATTAATACATCTTACAATTAGTTTTGTAGCGACAATCTAATATCTTCCAACTCTAGCTAGTGTTAAAAGATTAATCAATTTGCAGAAACATATGTTGAAGTTTTCAATTGCTTAATCTAATAGACAAGTGATCTTGACATATATATTTTATTATGACATGTTGTGTAATCTATACAAGATTTTCTTCAAACTAGCTATTAGTTGGCTGCTGCTATTCTTTTATATGTCTGGCCTTTTGGTCTATGGCGAAGAGGCAATTACAAACCTGTAATCTAAACTCATTAATTAATTATTTTATAAGAAATTAAACTCCCACTGGTACTCTTCAAATCTACATCAAAGACATCACTTTTGTTGGATAAATTAACTTGCATTTGGGGTCGGAAAATATATAATTTTGGGAGATTATATATTCAAATGGAAAATCATTTTGATATCTTAAATTCTCAAGTATCTCTCTTGACATCGTACGAGATACTATGTGTGAAGATTATATATTCAAATAGAAAATCATTTTGATATCTTAAATTCTCAAGTATCTTTCATGACATCGTACGAGATACTACGTGTGAAGATTATGCGACTATACTAGTGACTAAATATGTGGCTTACATGTGAAGATCGATCATGATCATCGCTTCATGCTTCACCAAACTTTTATGGAATTTGATCAAAAAGGAAAAAGTGATACATACAAGCCATTTGCAACCGATGATGACATCTTTTTAAATTTTAATGACATTTTTTGACATTTGGTTTTTAACTAGTTCATAGAGATTCGGGGTTTATATTCTTGCCAATCTTTTATTTTCCTCCATCCAAACAATTAAATGGTTCTTGTGGAATTTATTTACTGGAGCTATGTTAGGTTTTGGCTCGTATTCTCATGTGAACCCAATGAAAACCAAACAAGATTCAACTGATGTGAAACTTAATTCCTGGAGACATAGGAAACGTTTGGAAGTTGAAGATGATGTTTGAGGGAGGTTTGAAGACCAAAAAGAATTGAAGAAACGAAGATTGAAGAAAACCATTGTGGTTAACGTTGTGGCTGTGGGATTGACATTGGTTCCCACAGTGATCAATTCCAAAAGAAAGCGATGTGTCTTGCGATGTTGCTATTGCATAGAGATGAGGACATCGGTCCAATTCTAGAGGATAGCATTGTCCAAAGCGATGTGGGTAGGGACAACAGTTTCTCGAACCAATGAAAATGCTCCAAGTTTTAATTATGGAAAAATTATGATATAATAATATATAGATAATAATATTAGCTTGATTCATTCTATATTTTAATAATATTAATTAATTAATAAATATATTTCCTATTTTATTGCCCATGATTGTTGGATACAAAATCAATATCTTTTCCTTTCATGATATTAATTTCCAATCAAATAATAATAATAAATAATTTCCTATTATTTCATACTTTATTGTCTGGTCTATTATATATTATTATTTAATATATTTTCATGGTAAAAAGTTAAATAAATATTGGAGGCTTGCTATCTTATTCTACGGTACTCATTATATCTTGATACAATTCTTTGAGTTTTATTCTACATTGTTTGTTAATTATAGAAAAAAATTAATATTTGCTAGATGATTTTCGAGATAAAAAATAGTGATAAGTTACATTTTAATTCTCAATTTATTTATTTTTTTGTTACACTACCTTTAAGTCTTTAACAACTTATTTCTTAAATATTAATATATTTGTCACGCGTGACATTGAATATTAATTTTTGTGTTGGCCCCCCCAAAGCCAAATTCCTAGCTTCACCCATGTCCGTGGGTGATATTCAGGGGAGATCTATGGGGATATTTGGGAGGGGGTGTACTCGGGGAGGACTTGGTGAGCACTGTGAGCCAAGAGATAGGATGTAAGCTCGGTTGTGAGATTGGGAGCTTGTTAATGCTCGATTGTTTAGGGTTTGGGCTGTGAGAGAGAGAATCCCAGAGTATACGGTTCATGGTTGTAACAATTTATTATATAATGGAACTTTCTTTGTCGTTCTAACGGCCTGTGATTTTTTCCCTGATTTAGGATTTTCCACGTAAATCTTGTATTGTCTATGATTGATTATTTTTCTCTCATCTTATTTTCTCTTATAGACGTTATTATTTATTATGTGATGAATATTAGGCATATCGTTTCCACATTCATCGGTTCAAATTCCCAACAACCCAAACCTCTTAATAAAATACCTTACCTGTAAAAATTTGCGGAGTCTAAACTTTGTTGCTACGATGATTTTGTGTCAGAATAATATAAATTTTAAGAATTCAAGGATGTCAACAGAATTTCCAAAAACTTGAAATATATAGAGGGGTGATTAAATATATATATATATATATTGACTCCAACAGACCGATTTCGTTAATCATGATTACTCTCCAAACCAGTTTTAAGGTACTCTAATAATAGTGAAGGTAGCCAAAAAATAGTTTTTATCCAATAAATAATTGTTGGGATGATTCAACTCCAAATCAGATAAGGGTTCCTAATGATGGGAAAAACCATTAGTTGGAGCAAAACTGGACTTGGTGGAACACGAATCAGTTTAATGCTATCAAATTGTAATTACTATACAATTGAAGAAACCAGATAAGTTTCTATATAAAGAATCGAAAAAGGATATTTCAAAAAAAATTGTGATTTTTTTTTTTTTTTTTTTTTAAAAGTGAATGACACTCTTTATAAAATTAATTTGAAAAATCCCTTTTCGATTTTCTATATTTAGACAATATAGAAACTTATCTAGTTCTTCGATATTTTTTTAGTAATTACAACTTGTTAACAGTAAAGGACACATTTTCAACTAAAATTAAAAAAAGTAAATGACACTTTATGTATATTAATTTTTAAAACACTTCATATGAAAGCACTCCCTAATAAGTTAACAATCAAATATTAAATATCAGAGTAATGCTAATTTGCCCAAATGATGTGGCAACACTCTAATTCATTCATTTAAATTGTATTAGATTTGCATAATTTAAATGAATGGATTAGAGTGTTGCCACATCATTTGGGCATCAAATTTGGACATCAAATTTGGACAAAGTAGCATTACTCTAAATATTATAATCTTTTTAGAGGAAAGTTAAGGCGGTCTTATTATAAATTCATCACTATCTTATCGATATAAATATATAATAGTGAATTTCAGTCAAAATCACTCCCCCGAATTTGTAATAGTTTTTAAAATTTTCATAAATACTTTTACACATTTTGAGCTAAATAAATTAAAATAAACATAAAATCAACCTCAATTATTTTAAAACACTTTTAATATTATCATAAACATATTAAACACACTATTTAATCAGTTCGCGGCTTCTATTACAAACAAAAACCATCTATGTAGCCCATTGTTTTTGAATATTATTGAGACAGAGAATTTTTTTTAAATATATTCCTAGAACTATTGGGTCCCCTTAAAATGACAATATATATATATCAATTATAATGTTAAAACGTGTTACAAAAATTGTAATATATCTCAAATTCCAGGGCAATTTCGTCCAAAAATAAAAATAGCAAGTCGGATTTGTAATATTCCATAGTAATTATTCCTGCACTCACATGGAATATGCTAACATCCTCAGCTATACTGGAATATCCTATTCCTACTAACTACTACAAGGCAAAAAGAGTAGGTCCACTCAAACCAGATAAGTCTACCTATCAACGTCTTAAGATAAGATCATTTCTCCTTCGTACTAATCATTTTCCATCTGGCGAAATCTGAACCGTCTGATTTGTTTATCCGCACTAATTACTTTCTAATTATGTAATGATTTCTTTTTGATAAACATAATATCCAATTGAATTTCTAACAACAGAATATTTTGAGCATATCCAGAGAGTTCTTCACCAGTTAAAGCAGAATTATTGGTTACGCTGACGTGGAACCAGCAGGAATACAAAAACGTACTCGCTCATTATCCAATGGTAACAAACCACGTCAGTGAAAACAGACTTTCATGTACGCGGCGGATCGTTCGTCCACTTCGGACAGGTAGGTCCCATGTTGGACATGAAATTTGACTATAAATTTCCCTGGCTTTCACTTTTATGGAACCATCCAAAGTCCAAACTAAAACCTGCACGTGGATCAGATTTGCTAAAACCAGCAACAGCGAGAAGGAAAAAAAAATGGCAAAAAATCCGGTGAGTCGGGAAAATTCGGATGACATTGCTAGGTTTCTTGAGGGGACGGCGAGTTTCGCTGATGTCGTTTTTGGGTTCACAGATGATAGCGATGAGTCCGAAGAAAATTTACGAAACTACGAAGATGGGGATGAGAATTCTTGTAATGTTGAAGAAAATAAGGCTTTCTGGGAAAATCAAGAACAGCTTCTTCAGGTAATTTTTTTTCAGATATTATATATTGAAAGAATTCAAGCTATGTTGTTGTTGATTATTGACATTTTTTTTGTGTTTAAATTTTTTCAGGCGACGGTATGTAGGACTAGTTCTTCTGAATCAAAAGTCCGGCAAGCTACGAAAGAAGCTTTGAAAGAGATAAACTTGGTGGGTGCAAAATGTGTTTGCCGGAGACCGGTGGCCGGAGGTTGCCGGGATTGCTTGAGGAGAGAAATTTCGATCAGGCTTCAAAATGTTGGGTACGATTGTGCAATTTGTAAGTCCAAATGGAGAAGCTCATCAGAAATCCCATCTGGTAATTATTTAAACATTTTTTTGTTTTCCAATTCCAGGGTCTCTGAATCTGCTTCTAATTGATTTTAAATTTTAATTTTTCAGGGGCACATACTTATCTAGAAGTGTTGGACAAAGTGAGTTCAAAGAAAGGAGAAGTGATCAGAATTTTGATCGAATTGAATTTCAGGGCTGAATTCGAGATGGCGAGGGCTAGTGAAGAGTACAACAAGTTAATCAGCCGGTTGCCGGATTTATTCGTCGGAAAAACAGAGAGATTAAAAACCCTGATCAAGATTTTGTGTTTGGCTTCGAAAAAATGTATGAAAGAGAAGAAAATGCATCTGGGTCCATGGAGAAAACACAAGTACATGCAAGCCAAATGGTTTGGAACGTATGAGAGAATCACACCGGTGCCATTGCCGGTGAAGCAATTTTCAGAAACCAGACAAGCAAAGCCTAGAGCTTATTCCATGTTGACCTTTGATTTGTTAGAGAATTTGCATTGCAGTGCAGTGGAAGTCTTGTGATGAAAATTAATAATGATGAGATATAGAGAATTTAGTTTTTATCGGATTTTTAGTTTGATTTCAACCTTGAAATTGTAAAATATGAAGTGAGTGAGTGAGGAAATGATATTAATTAATGATAAGTAATTGAATGTTTTATTATGATAAGGTAAATTCTAACATTTTCTTTAATTTCATTCTATTTTGAATTTGAGTAATCAAACAATTCTGGTGATTTATATCTACTAAAAACACTTTTCTATCTTGTATCATGATCAAATGCTTATTTTTTTGGATTTGGATCTTTTCCTTTCCTAATTTTTTTTTCCTGACATTTTTAAAGCATGTGATTGGTTATTGATAAAGAGGTTGTGGAAACTGATCACATATTAACCACACATATATTGCAATGCTCATGTGTCATGAGATTATATGAGGTCAGGAAAAAGACGAGATAATGAGATGATCCAAATCTTTTTTTTTTTAGAATAATATGGTTCGTTTTTTTTTTTTTTTTTTTTTTTTGGGGGGGGGGGGGGGGTGGGGGACGAGATAATGAGAGGATCCAAATCCTTTTCTTTTCTTTTCTTTTTTTATTTATTTTTATTTTTTATAGAGTAATATGGTTGTTTTTTTTGGGGGGCGGCAATTACACAAAGTTACAATGAGGTATATCATAAATGCTTAATATTCAATATTTGGTGTTAATTACACAAACTTACCCTCATGTTAGTCAACATCCGTTAAATATAACGGTTGACCAAGTTTGGAGGTTTAAAAGTCTAAAATACCCCCACCCTTTGTTAGAATAAAAAGTCACATTTGCCCAAAGAACTAATCGAATTTAATACTATTAAATAATAATAAATTTATAATAATATTAATAATAATAATAATAATAATAATAAAATTGATATTCTTCTTTAAAAAAAAAAATTGATATTCACATTCAACCTTAGTATAATTATATAATCATCATCATCATCATTATTATTTAACTATTATTTAATAGTATTAAATTTGATTAGTTTAAGAGTAATTTACTCTTAGGGGCAAGTATGACTTTTTCTAATAAAGGGTGGGTGTAGTTTAGACTTTTAAATCACTAAAATTGGTCAACCGTTATATATAACGGTTGTTGACTAATATGAGGGTAAGTTTGTCTAATTAACATCAAAAGTTGAATTTAAGCCTTTATACTATACCTGAGGGTAAGTCTGTACAATTTGCCAAATTTTTTGCTCAATATAAAAATTGACAAAAAAATTAATTTAATTAAATAACAATTGATCTCCTCCAATATATATTAATATAGTATCGATCAAGATTAGAATAATGGGATAAGTTTTCAATTTTCTCATTTAACTTTCGCTTCACTTTTCATTTTTTTTTTTTTTTTTTTTTGGAATGTACTTTTCATTTTCTTGATTACCAAAACATATCACAAATAATAATTAAAAAAAAAAAATCAAATAATCAAAGACAAAAAATGTTAGCAATAAACTGATCGCTACGCTACGTGGAAGCTTTGCTGGATACCCACAAACAAACAATAGCAAGGAATAAATAAGATGGGTGAAAATAAAGCAATCCAATCACACAAAACACAAGATTTACATAGAAACCATGACCGTCATGACGATAAGAGAAAGTTCCACTATATAGTAAATTGTTACAACCACATACTCATGATTCTCTATCTAAAACACCCCAAATTCAATTACACAAAATGCCTACTCTCTTGAGATCTCTCTAGTATTATTATGTTCCACACACAATAACCTAGTTATTATGGTCTATTTATACTAGTTATAGAGAGTTTAGACTTACAAGGAAATCCATCTCCTACACGTACAACACTTTCTTGTTTCGCACAAATACTCTTTCCTTTTATGCACAAGTCTTCTTGTTCCACGTAAAGAGAAATCATTTTTCTTCAAACACAAGAACTTCTAGAAAGAAAAAACTTCCTTTTATGCTAAAGATTTTCCATTTCACGCATGCTTATGATTGACTACGGATCGGGTCGCGATTGGCCACCCTCTCCCTATATCGTATTGAAGTCACCAGAGTTGATCACTCAGAAAACTGCGATCCATGTGCCACGTTTTAGTGAAACTGCTGTCATCTTTCACAACACTTTTGATATCACTAATTTCTGGAATTAGACCATTGTGGGAACCACTGTCAATTCCACATCGTTACCCATATCACTACCCACAACACTTTTCACAAATCTTTGTTTCTCGGTTCTTCTAAGTTTTCAAGCCTCCCTCAAACACAATTTCATATTTCCAAACATTCCTCAGGTCTCTAGGAAGTCTCTGCAGTGATTGAATCTCACTTGGTAACCATTGGAAATTCGAACCATATCCAACAGAAAAGTTAGGAGAGTATAATATTATTTGATCTCACATATCACAATCTCGTTGTATAGTATGAGAAGCTCACCATTGAATCATTTTCATTTTAACTTATATATATATATATATATATATATATGGTCTCCAGGAAGTCTTTGCATTGATTGAATCTCGCTTGGTAACCATTGGAAATTCGAACTATATCCAACAGAAAAGTTAGGAGAGGATAATATTATCCGATCTCACATATCACAATCTCGTTGTATAGTATGAGAAGCTCACCATTGAATCATTTTAACTTATATATATGTTCAAGTAAGTGCGCACTAATATAACTTCATCAGTGCGTGGATGTGAACCATTAGATTTATATATTTTGACTCAAAATGTATACACTTGTCAAAGCTTCTACATAATCAATGGTCCACATGCATTGGTACTAATGTAGTTATATCAGCGTGCATAAATGTGAATAAGACAATGTGTATATATATATATATATATAGTCTTTCTATTATCAGTTCGAACTGACAAAAGTTATATCAGTTCTTTACATGTGGGCCACTGGATTTAAATACTTTGACTTGGCTGTATGCACTTGTCAGTCAAAGTATTTAAATCCAGTGGCCCACATACAAGGAACTGATATAACTTTTGTCAGTTCGAACTGATAATATGATTTCTGTATATATATATATATTTCTAATATACCAATAGTTTTTTGCCGCATGCCCGTAAACAATGGTACTCGACATTCAAATGTATTGTTCGTGTGTTTTGTCTACCCAAAAAAAGTCATTTCAATTTATGCTGTAAAAAAAAAAAAAAAAAAAAGTATCTAATGCTTACCTTTAATTGATTTTATAACTTCGATGATCACCCAAGTGGCCAAGTATTTATCATCTATAATAAAATTATTTATACGAATATAATATGTTTGAAAACAAGATATTATAATTTTGTTAAAATTTATATTTCAGTGGCTTAAAATCTCCGCCTTATCTTAACAATTAAACAAAATGCTTTACTTTATTTTTGTGTCATCTAAAATATTATTCTATGAGAATTTCACATTGTGTTTTAATAATTTAAGATATTAACTTTATAAGAACTTTTAACAATAATAGAATCGTAGCTCATAGGGACGTAGCTCAATTGGTAGATGGACAAGTTTATGGATTAAGCAAATGACTCTCAAGTCAGTGGATTGAATCCTACCAATGCTAAAAAGCTTAAAATAAAAAAAAAAAATTACGTGGATAAATAGATACAGCAGATTGAATCAACATTTTTTTTTTATGTTAACTATTGGTTTTTATTTATTTATTTATAGTTCACATGATCCTTGCTTGGCAAAAGAAAAATAAAAAGTTGTAATATATGTATGACTTCTCCTGTTTATATCTAAGTTCTTAGAAGATCATTTCAAATTTAAAAAAATAAAAATAAAAAAAGTTTCTTAGAAGAAAGTATGATTTGCTTCTTCCGGAGTTCCAGGTTTATTCTTTCGGTAATAATTAATATTTCTTTCTTCTATTGACGTAGAACTTTCGACCTTACTTGAAATAGAATAAATGTTAATTTATATATAAACAATTGTGTCCTTTTCAAAATAATATATATATATATATATATATATATACATGGAAATTATCCTATCAGTGCATCCTGATAGAATTATATAAGGATATTGAATGTGGGCCACTCGTTTTACATACTTTGACTTGGTATGTATGCACTTGTCAAATCACTGTTATAAATGAGTGGCTCACATTCAATAACCTGATAAAGTTATATCAATACATCCTGATAGGATCGGGACCGTATATTTATATATATATATAAACAATTGCAGAGCCGACTAATGTCCAGTGGGATTCAAGCGTGCTAGAAAAGTCTAACCAAAATTTTATTTTTCATTTAAAATGTTAAACAAAGGTAACCCTTTTATGCCCTAAGAAAATGCCCAAACTCTCATTTTCCAAATAATTAATAGTACGTGTGACAATGGTAGTATTGCTTGAAGTCTTTTTTTATTTTTTATTTGTTTTTAAAAAGAAAGATATCATAAAACAAATAAATAAATAAATAAATAAATAAATAAAAATCAGAGACTACAAAGTACAAACTAACTGGAAAATCACCAGCAACAAAACCACCCACACTACTACACTAGGAGGAAAATCCTCCATCCACACAGTCTTTTACTCCTATACTATATATTATTAATTCTTTCAAACCATTTTAGATAAACTCCAATCAAAATCTTTCGATAATTAATGCATCGAAAGGCAAAGCAAATCAAAATTCAAAAATAGACTATAAATCATTTGTTTGTGATTTTTTCTAGGAGTCTGAATTATATAAGTTTTTTTTTTTTTTTTTTTTTTTTTTTTTATTTTTAGACTTTGATGATCACTCATAAGTTATATGTATTGAATTTGACATATAAAATTATTCTTTATTTTAAACTCAAATCTTTATGATCATTGAACCACAAGTTCAAATCATATAAAAAAATAGTATGTATATATAAAATACTCTTCAATATATATATATATAATAGTAAAATGAAATTTCAATTTTTAATTAGGATGCAATTGAAATCAAATCTTAATTTTTTTTAGAGCATTTGACTCTATTTTTAATCGTATATGATCATATATATATATATATATATATATATTTCATACATATATAATCCAAAAATAATTCGTATTCAGGATCTAAATCAAAATAGAGGCTAAGCAAATCAATAAATCGATTCTACCGTATTTTTTTTTAATAAAATAAAATAAAATAATTCTTTTGTTGATTAATATTTTAAGGGTAGTGTAAATCTGGACACAGATTAACAATCACTCTATTATTATAAATGGAAAATAGTTACTGCATTTATTGTAATAAGATAATAAATACAGTTATTGATATATGTGTCTATTTATAAATTAGTTGTTAACATGTACCCTTAGGGCACAGGGTACAAATTAACAATACCTATATTTTAATTAATCACTATAATATTATATGATTATTAGCAGAAACTGACAAAACAATTTAAAAAAAAATGGCTTCAACTTCCACGAAATGATAAAAATAGAAAAAGCACGTTTCCAAAATATAATAAAGTGGTGTCAGGTGTGACGGTGATTCGGCTTCCCAACAAACAAAATTATGTTGTATTTCTAATTTTGAAGTCAACAATCAGGGAAGGAAAGAAAGACCCGAAAACACTCACAGACTCAAGTCCATTTATTATGCTGGTCAACTGTAGAGCCGAAATATGTACAGTGTTTATGTTTATGCACTTGACCAAGACTTGGAAAGTCAAAGTTATAATATACGGCCCCCATTGCTGTCATACTGCCACGTCATCATCTATTTTCTCCTTTACTGCGTTGAGTCATCCAGGAATCATCTCGGAAGAAGGAAAGAAATAAAGACTTTAAACACGTGTCTTAATATGTACTCTGAGCGTTCACATTTGGTTTTTCACTCGAAGAACTATAGGATTGGCTACGGTAAGGTACTCACAAAAAACTGTTGTTATAATACCAATATACCGTCGTTTTTTTTCAGAAATAACTCTATCGGTTAACTTTAATGTTACAACGATTCCTAAATATAAAAGTTGTTTTCAAAATTAACGTTGAATTAACTTATGTGGGTATAGTAGCCAAGTCCCATAACTATTGTATAGTTCGATTGATTAGCTACACGGTTATTATTATTGACTTCAAAAAATAGAAAATCCCTAACAACATTATATAAAAAGATTTTATTAGACGAATAAATGAAGGTTAATATTCTTTTTCCATTGAAGCTTTTCCTTCGAGTATTTGATGCTTTTTACGGGTGTATTTGATGCTTCTTTCTTATGGGTTTTGACAAGGTGTTTTAAGCACTTTTGAATATGTACATTGGTTCATTCCTTTTTTATTTATTTATTTTTAAAAATATATGTATATATATATATAGTCTTTCTATTATCAGTTCAAAATGACAAAAGTTATATCAATTCCTTATATGTGGACCACTGGATTTAAATACTTTGACTAACAAGTGCATACAGGCAAGTCAAAGTATTTAAATCCGGTGACCCACATGTAAGGAATTGATATAATTTTTGTCAGTTCGAACTAATAATAGAATTTCTATATATATATATATATATATATATATATGGTGTCATTGATCTTTTTATTTATTAATTTCTTATGCAATAAAATCCAAAAGTCAGATAATTAATTGACTGAAAATATAGTCTATAATTTAAATATATTGGGCAGGATAAAATTGATATGTTAATATAGAGTTGACGTTAAGTTAAATTCTTACCTATAATGATCATTTTGATAAACTATCAAAAGATGCTTGTTAGCATTATTTAGTTACGGAAACTTGAAAATGATCTCAATTCTCAATAGGTCGACTTTACAATAATTACACTATAATATATATTATCATGTTGTCATCTTCTAATTAATGATGAAATTCACTTATATATCTTTGGACAAAACTGTAAAGAAGAAATAACAAGATACTTTTCTTATTCTTAATGTAAATATCCATATTTTAATATTTGTTCTCACATAAATTCTCAAAATGTTGGATGCATATTTCCAAGGGATAAGGTCTCCTTACCTTATAGATTTAATATATATATATATATATAGAATAAAATACTTTAATACTTCGTTATGGCTTAATGACATTGAGATGTTGCTAATGGCTTATTATACACACTACCCTTATCAAACACAGTAGGTAAAGGGTATATTAGTAAAGTACAACATACTCTTGTAAGGGTATATTACACGGAGGCTCTTGTAAGTCAGCCTCCATGTGATTAGAAGGTCAGGCTTGATTGTAGGGTGGAGGCTGAGCTATTACAATAGACTACGAATGTCTACGGGAGAAAACTCCCCATATATGCTTATAAAATACAAATGAGGGGATTTGAACATCTCATTACCAATTTGTGGAAGAGAAGTGTATTACAATATGTGCTAAGGTATAAATATATATATATATATATATATACAATTTTTCTATTATTAGTTCGAACTGACAAAAGATATATCGGTTTTTTACATGTGAGCCATTGGATTTAAATACTTTGACTTAGTTGCATACACTTGTCAAAACATCTTTTAAATTATCAGTTCGAACTGATAATAAAAAGACTATATATATATATATATATAATATAATATAAAGAAAAAATGGATATTTTTGTCATTTCCGTAGTTAACTCATCCATCAAGATATCATCGTATATAATACGAGATTACTAAACCTTTAATGACATCTCAGTACCATTTGACAAATAGACAATACGAGGGTTAGTCAAAATAGAATTGTAATAATTTAATTTGGTTCACACTAGAGTTTTTGTAGTTTAGCTTAGCTATATAGATTTGGATCACACATACACACCCGTCCTCTTCACTCTACAGTTAATCGTACCCTTACGACCTTATCGCCTTATTTATCGTCCAATTAGAAAACATGTTTGACTCTAGACAAGGAGAAAAACTTCAGTGGGACGGTCCAAGTGACGTGGATATGGACTGTCCAATCAGGGCACGCCATAAGTGTACCACATATTCTCCCAATGTATATGTGGCGTGCTCTGATTGGACGGTCCATATCCACGTCAATGGGACCGTCCCACTGAAGTTTTTCTCCTAGACAAGTGGAAAACATTAAAGAAAAGGGTTAATTGCACTAATTTACCCTGACATTTATAATATTACAGTTATATTCAACTTTTACATTTATTAACAAAAACATACCCTTGACCACTTTGACTAACTATAAAAGTCTAAAATGCCCCCGGTTATTATATTAGCATTTATATATTATCAAGACAAATTCAAATTAAATTTATAATTAATTAAATTTAAAAATAAAACTAATTAAATTTATAATTAATAATTAATAAATATAATAAAATTAAATAAAAACAATTAAAATAATAAAATTAAATTAATATTTTAAAATAAATTTATTATACAAAATGTTTTAATAAAATATTAATACCCTTCCTTATAATAAATATTTAATTTGTTTAAAAATAACAAAAAATTAACTTTTGATTCCACCAAATCAAAAAAAAAAATAATAATAATTTCCAAAAACCACCATTTCCTAATCCAATATTTAATGGTTTTTAATTTGGATTAGGAAACGGTGGTTTTTGGAAATGATTTTTTTTTTTTTTTTTTTTGATTTGGTGGAATCAAAAGTTAATTTTTTTGTTATTTTTAAACAAATTAAATATTTATTATAAGGAAGGGTATTAATATTTTATTAAAACATTTTGTATAATAAATTTCTTTTAAAATATTAATTTAATTTTATTATATTTATTAATTATTAATTATAAATTTAATTAGTTTTATTTTTAAATTTAATTAATTATAAATTTAATTTGAATTTGTCTTGATAATATATAAATGATAATATAATAACTGGGGGCATTTTAGACTTTTATAGTTAGTCAAAGTGGTCAAGGGTATGTTTTTGTTAATAAATGCAAAATTTGAATATATCTGTAATATTGTAAAATGTCAGGGTAAGTTAGTGCAATTAACCCTAAAGAAAAAGAACGACATATCCAGTCACCTTCCTCTAGAAAGATCTCAAAAATGTATACGTGTTAAAAATAATGCAATTAAAGATTCCAAAATGATGGCCGGTGATGGTAGCAAGCCGATGTCACTTCCATGACGAAGTCTTCACTGCGTCAATTGTCAAATTAGTTCCTGTGTAAGTACTTTTGTCTTTTTCTTTTTTCCTTTCAAATTACCTTTTTTTTTTTTGGAATTTGATTTGGATGTATTATTGTGTAATAAATAATAATTATTATATAAATAGAGATATAGATATGCATGACATATCTTCAAAAATCAAACCTCTAAACATTGTCTTAAAATTTGAAGTGTTTGATGGGTGGATATCTAAAGATGGATGATCAGAGAAATGATCAACGTTCTTCACCTTCAACAAAGGTAGAGAGAAAGGTCATTGAGAAGAACAGAAGAAATCAGATGAAGAATCTTTATTCAATGCTCAACTCTCTTCTCCCAAATCAAACCTCTCAGGTAATTCAATACTAATTCTCTTTAATTTTTCTTCTTTTTTCTTTTATATATACCACTTACAATTGCAGCGACTCCAACCTGAAAACATTGAAATTGATCGAGATGTGGATTATGTGTACACAGGAAGCATTGCCACTGCCTGATCAGATAGATGAAGCTGTGAACTACATAAAAACTCTGGAGAGAAAGTTGCAGGAATCCAAGGAGAAGAAGCAAAATTTAATGGGTAGTAGCAGAAAGAGACCCTTGCGCAGCTACTCTGACCAAACTAATTCTTCATCGATACCGCCACAGATTGAGATCCATGAAACGGGTTCGACATTAGAGATCATTTTGACAAGTGGGTTGGACAATCAGTTCATATTTTATGAAGTGATCCGCATTTTACATGAAGAAAGTGCAGAGGTCGTCAGTGCCAATTTCTCTGTGGTCGGGAACAAGATTTTCCACGCAGTCCATGCAGAGGTACTTGAATTCGATCTTTTCGTATTGAATTTGGAGATTTGAAGCTGAAAAAATTAATCTTGTACTAATTGATTTTAATTTCATTTTGTGTGTGTGTAGGTTGGAGATGCAATGTTCAGTACTTTTGGAGCTACTAAAATAAGTGAGAGATTAAACCAGTTTGTAAATGGATCCTCCAGTGAAGGTGATTTAGATGAGGAGCTACAACAATTCCCTCAATTTTGGGATTTTGAAGTCCATCCAGAATCTTGGCAGTTCTAAATCCTGTCCAGTTAACTAAATTTAGATTACTATCAGAAATATTGATGATTTCCTGTGTTTTTGTAGAACAAAATGTTCACTGTACCTGTAACTGGTTGAGAGAGAATTAATTAATTAATTAATATGTTGATAAATAAAAATCTAAATGATATGATTTGTATTGAAAGTCTGTTGAATTTCTCTTGAGCATGATCAGCTCCAGCTTTCGCTTGCAGTTGCATGCTATTCAATTTCCAACCACCAAAATTTATGTATTTATTTACCACGTGAATGGATGTCAAATTGTCAAGTGTGGGAAAAATCAACAAATACATACATAAATTTTGGTAGTTGGGGAAAATTAAGTACTTTCAAGATCTTAAATGCCGAAATGACAATATCGTACATAAAATACCAGCAACACACAGTACGATCAATTCGAGTACTTATCTTTTAACATTGGCATGCCATGAGTTGATTTTGAGCCCAATTGGTTTGATGAACATGGGCCTGAAGAGATTTCAGTAAAGGAGGCCCCAATAATTTACAAATTAAATTTCAATAATGTTGAGGTTTATTCTTTTTTTATTTATTGAAGTTTGAGGCTGCCAATAGACCATGAAATGTTAGTTCTTCTCTGGCTGGTTTGTATAGGTTTTTTTTTATTCTTTCTTCATCACTCAATTTCAGTTCTTTTATAAACCATTTGCAGACAAATAAGCAAGTTTTCAATTCATGGTACAGGGAGTGTTTTTTGGTCTATCCTGATGACTTGGATATGGCTTTCAAAGCTATGCTCCATATTGCACACAACGTGTTCGACAATATGATTATATGATTTTTAGTCTCTCGTATTTGACCATTTCAAACAAATAAATAAAATTAAAAAAACACAATTTTGTTTGACAAGACATCTGGGGTTTGAATTTTACTTGCTTTTCGTGGGGTGCAAGCCGTGCATATCTGAGAGGTGTTTACATTTGTAATGCACTTTTCTCTGTTCATTGAAACGGACTCTGCATATCCACTCACTGGTGGCCTGGTAAGATTTCTATAATTCTTGTAGTTTTATAGTGTAGCATTGAATATATGTCATGATCAAGCTGAAGCATAAACCTGAGACAATAAAATTGTTGCCATCATTTTTTTTTCTAACTAGTAGTAGCTGTATTTTTGTGTTAATGTTCTGGGGAAAAACCAGGACTACGGAGGTCATGGAAACTAACAAGTTTGCGCAAAAAGACTGCGATGAGGTTCAGGACAATGTGAGTGGTATTGAGCTGGGAATTGATCATGATCCTATAAATGTTGATGGAAGTAGTCAGAAGAAAGTCCATCAATTCTATTTCGTAAAGTTTTGTCCGTATGAAGACGCGAATGAGAATGACAATGTGAGATACAAAATTGAAGAGACTCAGAA
The DNA here is from genome assembly GCA_030490815.1 of Acer saccharum. NCBI lineage: Eukaryota > Viridiplantae > Streptophyta > Magnoliopsida > Sapindales > Sapindaceae > Acer > Acer saccharum. The sequence goes on along the minus strand of CM059874.1, from coordinate 35,353,652 downwards.
GCTGATTGCAAAGATTAGTGAAGAGGAACTTCTCTTTTTTGAAAAACACGGGAAAAGAATTGTAAGTATGGAAGTTGTACTATATTTAATAGTGAGACCTTGTAGGAATAATGACCTCTAATTTATCTTGCTTGATCTTATGAGCAGTCTGATCGATACCGCCTGCTTTCATCACGATATCGAAAACTATGTTATCACGATAGCAGATACACTCATGGACAGATAACATGGAAATTGGATCATTTGCAAGAAGCTCTAGACAAGCTGAATTTTGCGAAAAATGCAAACCAGAGGATCGCTATTAACTCTTGCACGTCGCGAGAAGTCACTAACTTTGTAAGTAAATTATGTTTAGGAAGTCTGCTGTTTCTATTTTGTGATCTCAATCTGTTGCAAGTTTTTGGCATGATCTTGTTTTGTGTGTTCTTTTTTTCCTTTTCTTTTTTTTTTAAAATTACATTTTGGGGTGTGGAGAAACCTTTGAAATTTATTGAGAGCTTGAATTCCAGATGCTACACAAACCCAACAATTCGGCTGCAAAGAAACAACTCTTGAGAGAGATCAATGAAGGTCAACAGAGAGTAGCTGTTGGTTCACTTCCATCAGAAGAAAAGCTCAGTGAATTCGTAAGAACATACGTTGAACACTAGCTTTCTTATCATTTGATTAGTCGCTGATTAGGTTTTTATGGCTCTGTGAAAGCAGATTTGGTGGTCGTATAACAAAATTGAAAGCCAAAACAACCATAAAGTTAGGAATACAATCCTCAAGGAGATCAAACAGTTTGAAGATGAGGAGAAGAAAGCTGTCGCAAATGCTAACGCGAAGGGAAAGAACCTATTAGTTTCAAGAAAAGCTATACAAGATCAGATCAGAGTATGCTAATTCCTGGAGAAACTCATTTCACTTAAAATTTTGTCTACTTATTGATTGCTTTTCTCTTAATTCATGACTAATTTTTTCATAATATCTTGTTTTAGCTTATAAATAAAATATCAGAGGAATTAAGGAAGGAAAGGTTGAAAGAAACTGCTGAATTAGAGGTTGTAGATAAAGATATAAACTTTTTAAGGAAGAAACTAAATGATTTACGCCGAAGACGTGAAGAAGCAGAGAGGCTCATTCAAAATATGCGAAGGCAACAGAATGAAGCAGTAATATTTCTTCTTTTCAATTATGTGAATAAGTTTGAAATACAATGTGAATCTCCCAATTCTAATACTCCTACATTTTTCTGCTGCTTCATGAATTCAGAAATCTAGATATTACAGATATGTTTCAGTTTTAAGCACTGCCAGAGAACTTGCAACAGAAAAACAAGTTAAAGCCCTGGAAGATCTGTCTCTTATAGAGGTAATCTGTCAAATTATATATCTTGATTCGATTTGGTTGCTTGATTTGCACTCTATCTATCCATTTTAATATCATTGTATTGCCATTTATTTATGTAGATTGATAATTTTATGTCCCATTGGAACAACAAAAGCAAAGTGTTTAGACGTGATTATAAGAAAATGATACTGACATCACTCGACCACCGCCAATTGAGCAGCGATGGACGGATCAGGAACCTCGACGAGGAACCACTTGAATCACCATTGAAGCAGTTTCACAAATGGCCATAATACTAAAGAGATAACCAGAAAAAAATTACTGTTGTATTAATATATATTGTATTTGTTTCATATATACCCTTACTGATAATTCTGTTGTTAATGTATCTTGTAACTATTTATTCAAATAAAGTGTTCTTTTTACGTTATAATGGATTTTGAAGCATTACAAGAAGTATTACCGATTTTTTTTTTTATTAATTTAGATGGGTTTAATGTGACAAGTGACTTTTCCTTACCATATAAATCATGGGTAAATAATAGGTAAAGACAAATCATTCCACATCACTTGGATTGGTTTTTTGGCTTATTTATTTATTTATTGGTTATTTAATATGATTGTAAATTAATTATGAGTGATGATATTTACACCTTACATTCTAAATCAATATATTTTCAAAATTACAATATTACCCTTTTTAAAAATGATTAATATAATTGTATCTTGTACATCATATTAACACAATATTTAATATTTTGAATATTTTAACAAATATTATAATTAATTAAAAAATAAAAAATGATAGTGATTATTTAACTAACTATTATTATTGTTAAAAAAAAAACTAAAATAAAATAAAAAAGTTAAAGAAAAAAAGATTGAGGTTGTCAAGATGTAACCTATTCCAGTATTCCATCCCTAATACAGAAAAAAAAAATGGAGGCCGTAACCTCTTCTAGTCTTCTATCCTGAATACAGAAGTTTTTGATTACCAAGTAACTACTTTTCATCATCTCTATTAAGATGTGATGTACTCCTTTTCCGGTATTAATTGTTTATGAACTATTTACAATCAAACAAATAAATTTGTTGTCAATTCATGGTACAAGAGAGTGTTTTTTGATCTACAATAATGCTAGAGGATCCAAAAAAGTAACCCAAATTTTAGACCCAAACCTATGTGGTAATATTACACACAACATGGGCCTACGTCACTCTTCCCAAAGATCTCATGTGATGTTGTCACATAGGTTTGGGTCCAAAATTTGGGTCAATTTTTTGGATCCTTTAACATTACTCTTTGGATCTATCCTGATGATTTGATATGGCTTTCAAGTTATGCTCTATATTTCACACAAAGTCTTCGACAGTATGATTTAGTCTCTAGTATTTGACCGTCTCAAACAAATAAATAAAAAAACACAAATTTTGTTTGACAAGACATCTTGGGTTTGAATTAGCCTTACTTTTCGTGGGGTGCAAGCCGTGCATATCTGGGAGGTGTTGACCTAGAGCCATTTATATATTTGTAATGCACTAACATGTATATACTATAATCTCTCGATCAACACCTTCTCATATTCACTCAAATCTCTTAATTCGATCTCTTTCAACAACATGTATGACATAAAGTTGCACATACCTTCTACATCTGATTTATAATCGCGTCCGAACTTTCAACATTTTAGCAGCATCACTGCATGCATTACCTCGTGTGCTAAGTACACTCATATAATTATCCAGTAATATAAATTATATATTCGGGTAATAGTTTAATTTATTTGTTAATTTATATAATAATTCAACTAATTAAGAAGAAAAACATTAACAAAAAGAAAAAAAGAATTAGAAGCACGTTGAAATTAGGAAGAAAATTAATACCTTGGTAACCCAAAGAGAAGAATAACACAATTCACTTTACCTTGGTTAGCTTTTTGGAATGTTTTTCTGCTTCAATATTTTCTCCTCTCTGTGTACACATTTTAATCTATTAATTTGGATAACAAATATATTATAAAAATACTAATTAACTTGGCAATGTCAACTTAATTATCACACCATTTTAACAAAATAATAATAAAATTTAGAACAATATATGAAATTCTTACTCTCTTTTCACGTTGTAAAGTATATGAAGTACTACTAGCTGGTACATAAGGAGCTGGATTTTGTGCATCAGTAATCTTTGCAACAACAAAAAAAAAAGAGTTAAATTAAATTACATTACATTGGTGGTTAATCGGTCAATAGTACTAATAAATATTGATCTTCATTTAATTTTTTGAAAAAACTGAAGAATTTGAGTAATAAGATCTTCCGATCTCTCCTCATCCATGATACAATTAGTAGAGAAGCAGTCTGGGCAAAGTTTTCGACCATCGCCTAGATTTATATATCTTCTTCCATATTCAACCTGCATGCAATATCTAATAATATAATAAAATTCAAAATTTAGCCATAAAATTTGGAAATTATATAAAAAGTCAAATTAAATTTATACTTGAAAATAATAAAATATCCTCAACCTTAATAAATCTCCGACAAGGAGTTCCATCGACATAATGTGATTAACAATTATATATGCTTTTCCAAAACCGACATGGTCGTAGGTTATTCTTCCGATGTTAGAAAATTATATATAAATAATCAACTGAAGTATTTAAAATGAACATATACTTTGATTTAATGAAATAATAGGTATGAATGAAAAAGTTTAATTACTCACCGATCCACGCAAACATGACAACCATGATCCATGCTTAAATATTGCAATGTAAATTATGAGCAGAAACTTAAAAGAATCAAAGTATTTATATACTGTAGTTGTTTAAGACAGAATACATGCATCAAGTGAATGCTTATGATTGACAAGGTGATGTTGGTCTGGTGGTAAACCCTTTACACCTGCACCATGAGGTTACGGGTTCGAGTCTTCCCCTTCCAAATAAAAAAACCCAAAAAAAAAAAAAAAAAAGGGACTCAGCTAAGGTGCAAATCAAAGAAACTAGGATCCGAAATCAGATAATTGAAAGTTAATCAAATGATCAAAAAGGAAACAAAACCAATAAGTTGGAAATTAAGCAAGTCCAACAAAATAAGAAATTGCTTAAATTAATGAGTACTATGCAATCCAAATAATGTGGTCCTTACTGTACAAATCATTAGTAACTAAATACAAACCACTTGTCACATTAGTTAAATTTGTTTTTGGGGTTTTTTTTTTTTTTTTTTTTTTTTTTTCATTGTCTAACATCAGTGTAAGTTAATTATATAATAAAGCAACTAGACCTAACATTGAATCATATTATTACAAATTCGTATCATATTAAAATTTGTCACATCCGAATACGAACCTTTAGCTTAATGGGTCCAAGTATAAAATCCCAAATCCATTTGTTAATTCCTTCATTCTGCATTTCTGCTGCTGCATGAATTTCAGGAATCTAGATATTACAGACATGTTTCTGTCTTGAGCACTGCCAGAGAACTTCCAACAAAAATAGAAGTTAATTCCCTGGAAGATCTGTCTCTTACAGAGGTAATCTGTCAAATTTAATTCCACCGATTAATTGATGCTCTTTATATAACCCTTTTCATTTTTTTTTTTTTTTTTTTTTTTTTTTTTTTTTTTTTTGGTGCTATGATCTGCTACTTTCCATATACCAGTGTTGTTATGTCAATATAATCAGACCATAATTGAATAATCATTTTTTTTTTTTTGAAATATTCCAATAATTCGGGATTTAGGAAGGTGATAGACTCGAACCTATAACCCCATGATGTAGCCGTGTAGGTGTAAGGAGTAAACTACTTGACCAACCTCAACATGTAAACTGTATTAGATTAATGAAATAAAATAAAAGAAATCTAGGGTTGACTTTTTTTGCGTGGGGTGCAAGTGCCTTAGAGTACCTGCAAATCTATTAATATTAGTAATGTATCTTCTTCTGTTCATTGAAAGTGGGTCTATTAACCTGTCACTACTCATTAGTGGGTAAGATTCCTGCACTTCTTTTAGTTGTTTTAAGCTTATGAGTTCTGACTATCACATTCAGGTTCCAGATTCTTTCAATATCCATTTCTATACAATTTCCATATTTCTGTCTTGCATTAATTTATGGATTTCATCTAATTATTTTTGGTGGTTGATTAACAATATTTGATTATCGATGCATGCTAGCTGAATCTGTCTCATGATCATGCAGAACATATAGCTCTGCAGAGCAGAAATATTTTTTTTCTCATGAATTTTCCAATGTACTAATCTTTCACCGTTTCTATTTATTTATTTTTATTAACATTAAGGAAAACCAAAGCTGCAGAGATCATGGAAACTAAATGTGCGCAAGGTTCTTCCATTCCTGAAGTTGGAGAATACAACAACTACTCACGTAACAATGCCATCGAGAAACTCAATCAGGGACCAGATCGTGAGCCTGTAAATGTTGATAAATGTGTTCAGAAGAAGGTCCATCGATTCTATTTTGTCAAGTTTTGGCCATATGAAGACCAGAATCTTAAATCCAGAATTGCAGAGGCTGAAAAGCTGATTGAAAAGATCGAACAAGAGAAGCTTCCTATTCTCAAAAAATTCATATGGGTACGTATAAAGCTGAAAATATCAGTCCTATAATCCATAGCCGGACTGTTATTTAATAGTGAAACCTTATAGCAAGAATTTTCTCTGTGGATCTCGATGAACAGTCTTATCAGGTTCGTGTGCTTTCATCACAACTGAGTCGTCTATGTAATCACAAATATACCATCAGAGAGACTCTGAACCGGAAGACAGAAAAACTGGATGACCTGCAAGAAGCTATCGATTCATGCTCGCACCAAAGACTTATTAACCACGTAAAGATCTGGACACTATACTATGTTGATGTTAGATTAATCTTTTACTGTCTTTTTATGTGAATCTATTGCAAACTTTTGACATTTTCTGGGGTGTGGGGAGACCACTGAAACTGATTCGGATCTTTCATTAATCCAGACACGACACAGACCCAACAATTTGGCTACAGAAAAGAAACTCTTGAGAGAGATCAACGAAAGGCAACAGAAAGGAGCTGTTGATCATCCATGTTCATCAGTAGAAAAATTGAGCCAACTCGTAAGATTAAACATTGAACAAATTTCTTGAAGATCTATTGTGTATTGTATATCTCATTTGACTAATTCTATGTATTTCTGAAAGTAGATAGGAAGTATGTCTAGCGAAATTAAATCCCTAGACAGAAACAAAGACAGGAATAAGATCCTCAAGAAGATCAAATGGCTCGAAAAGCTTGGGAAAGAAGCAATTGCAAATGCTACTAAGAAGGGAAATATTGGGAACCCTTTGTTTTCAATAAAAACAATGCATGATCAAGCCAAAGTAAGATAATCCTGGAAACTCATTTCTAGCTTACTGATTAATTTTCAATGATTTCAAGGCTAATTTATCAAACTCTGGTTTTAGCTTATAAATAAAAAACTATTAGAGGACTTCAGGAAGGAACAATTGGAAGTCCAGTCTAAAATCAGCTGTGTTGAGAAAGATTTGGAGGTCTCTCGCAAAGATTTAGAATCTCTAAGGATTCAACTCATTGATCTTCGGCTGAAACGGGAGGAAGTGGAGCTGGACATTCAAAAAATGAGGAAACAACAGAATGAAACAGTAATATCAATATTTTTGCAGATAACGAGTCAAATTTCTTTTGTTCATACCATTTCACCAGTTATGGGAAACACTCCCTCCTGTTATAATACTTGTTTGATTTTGCTTCTTCATGAATTCAGAAAGCTAGATACGACGGATGTGTTTCAATGTTGAGCAATGCAAGAGACCTAGCTAGAAAGAAAGATGTAAAATCCCTTGAGGAATTGTCTCTCAGGGAGGTAATTTTGTTGATTTGAACTCTCTTTTATTCGACTTCCACTACTCTTTCTCCATTTTAACATCTTCCTTCCTCCGAAACCAGGTTAATAAATGTATGTCTAAGTGGAATACAAGTCAAGAATTTAGATGTGATTATGAGAAAAGCATCTTGCTATCACTTGACCACCGCCGATTGAGTAGCGATGGACGGATAAGGAACCTCGACGAGGAACCAATAAACCAGCAGTATTGATGCAGTTGCACAGTATGACTGACATATCAAGAAAGCTGAATAAACATATTGTCCTTGTTTCATATATCTTTGGTGATAATTATGTTGTTAAATGTAATCGTTTTGACATTATGATATTGGATTATGTTGTAATTAATAAATGATGTACTGTTTTATACATTTTCCCTCTTAACTCTTTGTCCAATTCAAGCATAGGTTTAAAAATTTCTAGCACCCTTTACTCTAAGACTAGAACCAACTTAATAATTTAAGTTTTAATAGCACCTAGAGTGTTGTTCCGATAACAATACCCTTAAAACACACTCACAAAAATAAGCCTCGCGTTTCTTCATCTGAGACTTATTTTGGTATTTCCGAGACTTATTTTGTAGTTTTCGAAACTTATTGGGCATTCATACAATTTCTGAGACTTATCGGTTAAAAATGAAATTTTCCAATTTTTTTTTTTTTTTTTTTTGTTTATCTTCTTCATTGACCTCCAATTGGAGGTCAAATCTATTCCATCTCCATTGATGGAGATTTTCTCCATCAATGGAGATTTTTGGAGAAAAAAAACCCATAAAATAGCAAAAACGTAATAAAAGAAAGAGATGAGGGTATTCTTATCTATTGATGACATTTAAACTTAACTTATTAAATTAGTATTACTCTTAAAAGTCAACAAACAAAAAAAGTGTTATTTCCCCTATTTCAACTTCAGGCACCATATATATTCAGTTCCTCCTACACAAGATGAAAATCACTGGGTAATATTTTATATGTAGAGATTATAGAGTTAATAAAAGATTATCTGAATAAAAAAGAGCTTAATGTTTTAATTATTTCTCCAGATTCTTACATGAGCCCATGTGTAGTGCTCTCCTCTCATATTTTTTTGACAATATTAAATGTCCAGCTTCAGGAAAATAAAATATTATAAAAGAAACAAACATTAGTTGACTAGCTAGGTATCTTGGGGTGCAAGTTCGTTTCTTCTATAACCTGACAATTTGTTTATATTTGTAATGCATATTTTTCTGTCTATTGAAAGTGTCCTTGTTACCAACTCAGTACTGGTAAGATTTCTGCACTTTGCTTTCAGACATTTGAATTTTATCTCAAAATGTTTGAATTTTCCGATATCAGTACTAATCATTCAGAGTCTTATTTTTGTATTGACATTCAGGACAAACCTGGGCTATAGAGAGCTCATGGAAGCTAAATTTGTGCAGGGTTCTTCCATTCGTGAAGACGAAAATGACACAGGAGACACCAGTTACTGCCGTGCTAATGCTGCCGCCAAGGAACTCAATCAGGGACAAGAGCTTGGTGAGCCAGTAAAAATTGATGAAGTAGGTGTTAAGAATAATGTCCACCACTTTTATTTTCCAAAGTTTTGGCTATTTGAAGACCAAAATGTAAAATCCAGAACTGGAGAGGCTGAAAAGCTGATTGAAAAAATCGATCAAGAGAAGTCTCCTGTTGCCCAAAAATATGAAAACATGTGGGTAAGAATAAAAACTACAAATAACAGTCATATAATCAAGTAGTTTGGACTGTGTATTTAATAGTTTGATTTTATATCAAAAAATTTCTAAAAATTTGGACAGCAGCGCTCTTACGAAGCTCGTGTGTGTACACTACTGAAACGTCTACACAATTGCGAAAGTGGAATCAAAATGGCTCTTGACAGGAAGACAAGAAAAATGGATGACTTGCAAGCTCTAAACAAGCTGAGTTTGCAAAAAATTCAAACCCAATAACAGCTAACAAGCTAGGTTGCTTTTTGCCTCTCTTTTTTTGTTGTTGTTCTTTTTCCCTTTTTACAATATTTGGGATGTGGGTCGACCATTAAAATTGAATCAGAGCTTGCATCAATCCAGATGGTACACAGACCCAACAATTTGACCATAGAAAAGAAACTATTGAGAGAGATCAATGAAAGCCAACAGAAGAGAGCTGTTAATTCATATTCATCGGTAGAACAGTTCAGTGAATTTGTAAGATTAAACATTGAACACTCTTTCTAGTCTTTTCCTTTTCTCCTTTAGTGATGACTTATTGTGTAGTATATGATGTAATGATGTATCATTTGAGTAATCACTATAAGGTTTCTATGGAATTTGAAAGCAGATTCGGTGGTTTTTTGGCAAAATTGAATGCCAAAATGACAAAAGACTTAAGAATAAGATCTTCAAAAAGATCAAACGGCTTGAAAAGGTGGGGAAGGGAGATACTGCAGATGCAACTGAGAAGGGAAAGATTAGGAACCCTTTTAATTCAAGAAAAGCTATACAAGAACTAGTCAGAGTAAGAAGATAGTCCCTAGAAACTCATTCAGGAAATTAATTGCCAGCTTACTGATCACTTGTCAGTTACCTCCAGATCATGACTAATTTTATGAAATCTTGTTCTAGCTTATAAATAAAATATCAGAGGAATGAACATTTGGAAGTCTTGGCTAAAAAACGTTGTGTCGAGAAAGATTCAAAAGTAGACGAAGATATATACCTTTTAGCGAAGGAACTGAATGATTTTTGGCCGAGACGGGAGGAAGTAGAGCGACATATTCAAAATCTGAGGAGCAACAAGATGAATCAGTAATATATATACTTCTTTCCTGATCTGAATTTATTGTTGTCACTGGGGCAGTTGCATATAATAGTCATATTCTTGCTCTTACCATTCCACCAAATATGCATTTGACATCTACTAATCAGCTATTCTAACACTTACTTTTGTTTCTTCATGAATTCAGAAAGCTAGATATGACAAATATGTTACAGTGATGAGCAATGCCAGAAAACTTGCAAGAAAGAAAGATGTAAAAGCCCTTCAGGAATTGTCCCTCAGAGAGGTAATTGTTGAATTGGGTCTTTTCAAAACAAGTGAATATTCCACCATTTTTAATATCTTTGTATTAGCTTTAATGCTTTGTTTCAAAATCAGGTGGATATATTCATGTGTCATTGGAACAGAAGTAAAGCTTTTAGATGTAACTATGAGAAAAGTATCTTGCAATCACTTGACCACCGCAGCCTTCATGAAGAACCAATTATTCTGGAGGCTCCAACAAGTATTGAACCAGCATTAAATTAGTTGTAACCAGAAATTAATGTGTATAAATATCTAATTTAGATTGTGAGTTTTCCTCTAAATTGTATCAAATGTTAATCCTTTTGTTCGTAAAAGGATTACATTACTGGAATTGATCTTCGTTTTATACATTTGTAGATTCTATCACATGATAGTTTTCACTATTATTCTAAAAGCATATGGCTTCAGGTGATTGACTGTCTCTAAAATAATTTGTATGAAAAAAAAAATAAAAAATTCCTATAACACTGCTGAAGTTGATAATTTGAACCCATTTAAGTGGTTCGTAAAGAATCAATTTAAATTCAAAATAGCAATGTAACAAATTCTCTAACCCTCTTAAAGTACATAATAACAAGTTTTCAATACACAAAAACACAATGTTAGATTTAAAGTATTTGTGATCAGTACTTGAAGAATTTAACAATTTGAATTTCTGTACACAGTTATAGCATTTACAATTAAATGTAAATAACAGAATTTACCACAATTTTATAATCACGGATTTTGCAACCTTAATGTGATTTTATTTAGAAGGGCAATGAAAACAAAATAAAGATACAGAGTAGATATAGTTCAGCGTTCATGAGATATATTACCAAGAGTAATAAATAAATTCCTACAGTTTCTTCCCACCGATGCCTCGTTAAATATGTCCAGATTTCATCCTTTTTTACTGTATCTATTTGCATGCCGACATATTGTTTTGTTGGATCACTATAATGCTATTGAGATATACTCATGTCCAAAAAACACACATGCACACAACAACCATCATAATAGCCAAATTAAGCAACCTGCCTTACCATTACTCTTAAAAATGTTTATGCGGTTAAGATTAAGCAAAAAATGAGAAGAAAACAGCAATCTTTTCTCTTTCTTGTGATATATCATAGACTTAATGGTATGAATGCCCCCTGAATCACAGACTTGCCCCCTGAATTCTTAAAATGGTCACTAAACCCCCTACACTCTCCTTTTCTTTTCACCAGCTTGTTTTATTGCCCCTTCTTGAGGAGGCATCTACATAAGGGTGGTGCAAAGAAAAGGAGAGTTTAGGGGGTTTAGTGACCATTTTAAGAATTCAGGGGGCACTCGTACCATTAAGTCTATATGATATATCATACTTGACAATAATGCACCGACCCCAAAGAATAATTAAAGAAAAAACAATACAAAAAAATATGTTGGCAAGGCATCTTGGGGGAAGTTGACTTACTTGGCGTGGGGAGCAAGTGCTTTGTTGGAGATGTTTGACCTGAAGACATTTCCTTCACTTCTATAATCTGCCAACTTCTATATATTTGTGATGCACCTTGTTCTGTTCATTGAAAGTGATTCAGTTAACACCACTCACAACCGGTAAGATTATCCCTCTACTGCTTTTACAAGTTTCACATTCATTCTCATTGTCTATACATTTTAAATTTTTTATGTCTCTATATATGCATTTCATGACTGCATTTATTTTCTGACTTTCACTTTCACTATTTTTGTTTTCTACTTCACTTCTTAAGCATTGATTTTATCATATAAAACTATGCAGAGCAAACATGTCTGTTTTATATTCTAGACGTACAATTACTAACTATTCACATTGGTATTTTTTGTACAAACCAGGGCTAAAGAGGTCATGGAAACTAAATTTGTGCGAGGTTCTTCCAATCCTGAAAGTTGAAAAGACGTCAATTGCTTACCTGAGTACATAGCAACAGAGAAACTCAATCAGAAGCAAGAACTTGATGAGCCTGTAAATGTTAATGGATATGTTGAGAAGAAAGTCCGTGAATTCTATTTTATCAAGCATTGGCCATATGAAGACCAAACTCTTAAATCCAGAATTGAAGAGGCTGAAAAGCTGATTGAAAAAATCCATCAAGAGGAGTCTCCTGTTAACCAAAAATATGAAGAAATATGTGTAAGTATATAAAAACTGCAAATAACAGTCCTATAATCAAGTAGTTTGGACTGTGTATTTAATTGTTATTATAGCAAAAAGTCACTCAGAAATATAACTTTTTCGATGAATTTGTAAAGAATCGCTCTTACACACTGAAACATCTACGCGATTGCGAAAGAGGAATCAGAATGGATCTTGACTGGAAGACAAGAAAAATGGATGACTTGCAAGAAGCTCTAGACAAGCTGAGTTTCCCAAAAAATTCAAACCGAATAGCAGCTAACAAGGTTTTTTGTTTTTTGTTTTTGTTTTATTTAACTTTTTATTTATTTATTTACATTTTTTGGGATGTGGGTCGACCATTAAAATTGAATCAGAGCTTGCGCGTTAATCCAGATGGTACACAGACCCAACAATTTGGCTGCAGAAAAAAAAACTATTGAGAGAGATCAATGAAAGCCAAAAGAAGACAGCTGTTAATTCATATTCATCAGTAGAAGAGTTCAGTGAATTTGTAAGATTGAACATTGAACACTCATTTTTTCTAGTCTTTTCCTTTTCTTATTAACTGATGACTTATTTTGTAGCATGTGTTTCGTTTAACTAATCACTATAAGGTTTATATGGGATTTGAAAGCAGATTCTGTGGTTTTATGGCAAAATTGAATGGCGCCAAAGTGACAAAATACTTGAGGATAAGATCTTCAAAAAGATCAAATGGCTCGAAAAGGTGGGTAAGGGAGATACTGCAGATGCAACTGAGAAGGGAAAGATTGGGAACCCTTTGAATACAAGAAAAAGTATACAAGAACTAGTCAGAGTAAGAAGATAGTCCCTAGAAATTCATTTAGTGAAACTAATTGTCAGCTTATTGATCACTTTTCAGTTACCTCCTGATCATGACTAATTTTGTGAAGTCTTGTTCTAGCTCATAAATAAAATATCAGAGGAATTCAGCAAGGAACATTTGGAAGTCATGGCTAAAATACGCTGTGTCGAGAAAGATTCAAAACTAGATGAAGATATATACCGTTTAGAGAAGCAACGGAATGATTTTTGGCAGAGAAGGGATGCAGTGGAGCGAAATATTAAATATCTGAGGAAACAACAAGATGAAGCAGTAATATACTTCTTTTTAGATCTGAATTTTCTTACCATTGCACCAGATATGCATGTGACATCTCCTATTTTAAACACTTAATTTTGCTTCTTCATGAATTCAGAAAGCTAGATATGACAAATATGTTTCAGTGTTGAGCAATGCCAGAGAACTTGCAAGAAAGAAAGATGTAGAAGCCCTTCAGGAATTGTCTCTAAGAGAGGTAATTTGTTGATATCTTTCAGTTTTTTCACCATTTGATATATACCTGTATTGCCAATTTGCCATTAATGTTACAACCAGGTGGATATATTCATGAGTAGCTGGAACAGAAGTAAAGATTTTAGATGTAAATATGTAATTATGAGAAAAGCATCCTCAAATCACTTGACCACCGCAGACTAAGTAGCGATGGATGGATCAGAACCTCCAGGCTCCATGAAGAGCCACTTATTCTGGAGGCTCCAACAAGTACCAAACCAACATTAAAGTAGTCGTTACCAGAAATCTGTATAAATGTTTAATCTAGGTTGTGAGTTTTCCTATAAATTGTATCAGATTTTCAATCCTTTTGTCCTTGTAAAAGGATTACATTAATGGAATTGATCTTCTTCTTATACATTTGTAGATTCTATCACATGATGGGTCTCACTATTATTCTAAAAGCATATGGCTTTTCAGGTGATTGAATGTCTTTGTATGAAAAAAAAATAAAAAAATCCTAGAACACTGCTGAAGATGATAATTTGAACCCTGTTCATTGGCTTCGTAAATAATCAATTAAAATTCACAATAGCAATGTAGCAAATTCTCTAACAAGTACATAATAACACTTTCAATATACAAAAAAAAAAAAAAAAAAAAAAACAACGTAAAATTTTAAGTATTTGTGATAGTACTTGAAGAATTTCAACAATTTGAATTTCTGTAGTAAGTAACAGAATTTACCAAAATTTTATAATCACATATTTTGCAACCTTAATGTGATTTTATTTTAAAGGATCATGAAAACAAACAAAGATACAATGTAGATATAATTCAGGGTTCTTGAGATATATTACAAAGAGAAATTAAATAAATTCCCATAGTTTCTTCCCACCGATGCATCATTTAATATGTCCTGATTTCATTCTTCTTTACTGTATGTATTTGCAAGCCGACATATTGTTTTACTGGTTTTATTGGATAACATATTAAATGTCCAAAAAACACACATGCACACAGTAACCATCATAATAGCCAAATTAAGCAACCTGCCTTACTTGGCGTGGCATCTTGGGGTGAGTCGACTTACTTGGCGTGGGGAGCAAGTGCTTTGTTGGAGAATTTTGACCTGAAGACATTTCCTCACTTCTATAATCTGCCAACTTCTATATATTTGTGATGCACCTTGTTCTGTTCATTGAAAGTGACTCAGTTAACACCACTCGCTACCGGTAAGATCGAGTATCCCTCTACTGCTTTTACAAGTACTACATTCAAGTTTCACATTTATTCTCATTGTCTATACATTTTAAGTTTTTTATGTTTCTATATATGCATTTCATGACTGCTGTTATTTTCCGACTTTCCCTTTCTTTATTGTTTTTTTCTACTCCACTTCGTAAGCATTGTTTTATCCCATAATCAAGCAGAATAAAATTATGCAGAGCAAACATGTTTGCTTTATATTCACATAGGTATTTTTTGTACAAACCAGAGCTAAAGAGTTCATGGAAACTAAATTTGTGCAAGGTTCTTCCTATCCTGAAAGTGGAAAAGACACAAATTGCTTACCTGAGTACATAGCGACAGAGAAACTCAATCAGGAGCAAGAACTTGATGAGCCTGTAAATGTTAATGGACGTGTTGAGAAGAAAGTCCATGAATTCTATTTTATCAAGTATTGGCCATATGAAGACCAAACTCTTAAATCCAGAATTGAAGAGGCTGAAAAGCTATATAAAAACATAAACAGCAAGGCGTGGTCTGTCGCTGATATATACAGCCAAAGACTGGTAAGCATAATGTGAATTAAAGCAGTTAAAGTACACCATGATTAGAAGTTTATCAAAAAATATATATATATTTCAGAATTATTGTTGATATAATTTTCTGTGCAGTTAGATCGAAAAAATCTGGGCTTACAATTGTACAATCTACGTTCCCATCATGACGACATCAGACAAACTCTGGACAGTACAAAAAAGAAACTTGATCATCTGCAATTACACCAACACAAGCTAAATATTAAGAAGAATTCATGCGAAGAAATTAGTTACTTTGTAAGCATGAACACTAAATCATATTAGAAGTCCAATGAGTTTGTTGAGCTGACTTACTGAAATATTCAGTTTTTGTCTTTCTCTTTTGCTATCTTTTGGCTGTGGGAAGACTGTTGAGAAACATTCACAGGACCTTATCCGGAGAATAAGCAAATCCAGGGGCCGAGGTAGGAGACCCTCCTTTGAGTCGTACTACATATCCAGGGTGGAAATGATCGGGTCAGACCCAGCACAACTTGAATTCCTGACCCTGCGCACCCACAGAACCGAATGTTTGGCCACAGAAAATCAAGTCTTGAAAGAAAGAAATCGCAGCCAACAGAAAGGAGCTATTTATCCATTTTCATCAGTAAAAGAGCTGAGTTACTTTGTAAGATTAAATTGAGCTCTATGTCTTGTTAGTCTTTCTTTTTATTTTATTTTATCTGTAACAATTGCAGAAGTCTTATTTTTAATGCTCGCAAGGACTTGAGGATTCTTTATGTCGAGAGTTCTTTACATTAAGAATTGAACGTTTTACCAAAAAAATCCAATTCTTAACATAAATTGATAATTGTTAAAATCATGGTGTCCAGATTAAAACATTTTCAATTGAGTAGCAGCATAATAAGGTTTCTTGAAACAGTTTCAATGGTTGTATAATAGCATGCAACGCCAAACCAAGAAGAAAGTTAGTCATAAGCAGATTGTCAAGGAGATGGAACAGCTTGAAAGGGCAGCAGAGAAAGCTACTCAACAGGGAAAGATTGGGAACCATTTGTGTTCAAGAAAATCTATTCAAGATCAAGTTAGAGTAAGAGAATGTTCAACTAGAATTTTACTCCCCATGATAACATATTAACTTACAAATTAGTTTTTCTATCAACTCACTAATTTTATCTCCGTAGCTTTTAAATAAAATAGCAGAGGAACTAAGGATGGAACTTTTGAAAATCATGGCTGAAATTAAACATGTGGACAAAGATTTGAAGGTTGCAGCAAATGATACACGCCATCTAAGGACGCAATTTTACGTTGTAAAGCAGAGAAGGATTGAAGTGAACCAGAACATTCTTAATCTGAGGAAACAACAGGATGAAGAGGTAATAATAAATCTTCCTCTCAATTTGTAGTCAGTTCTCAAATGACCATTTGCTTAAATTGGATCAAAGACGGTGAAAATCTAAGAACAAAACCATATGAATTTAACATAAAATTTCTTGTTTTGGGTCCTGCACGGATATAGAGAGGCAGATATTGCAGATACAATGCAGTGTTGAGCAAAGCTAGAGAAGTTGCTAGAGAGAAAAATGTAAAAGCCCTAGAGGAATTGTCTCTCAGAGAGGTAACTTTGATTTCATTTTTTTATACATATAGATATGATTGTTAGCCCAGTTTAATATGTTTACATATGGTTATGTTTGAAAAACCAGGTTGATCTATTCATGTCAAAGTGGACAAAAAGTAAAGCTTTCAGGTATAATTATGAGAGAAGTATCTTACTGTCACTTGACGACCGGCAACTCGGAACAGATGGACGGCTACAAGCCAACTGATGCATATCTCCAACCGGCATTGAAGTAGTAGTTGCACAGATTTCCATAATAGATTGATTGTGCACATGTATAATCTGTATTTTCGAATAACATTGAAGCGCCGTGAGAGAGAGACAATGAAAGAAGTCCTCCTCAATGAGCTTGTACTGCTAGTGTTTTAACTTTTAATGAATGTGAACATCAAATTGAATTCTCTCATGCCCTGACCATCTTAGACATTAGAAGTGGAATTGATCAACTTCATATATATTCCAGGAAGAGGCGAAGAGCAGAGTCGCAGAGACCAATTTCATCAATCACGAAACGAAATCTCAGGCTTGGAACTCTTTCAAGTGCCAGAATTTCACAATTTTATGACTTAAGTTTTACAGGCCGAGCCCAAACGAATGTGGGCCTATTAAGACATGATCAGGCCCATAAAGTTGACTGTTAGGCATGAATCAAGCTAACTCGGAGATTCACTGAGTCGACTCATGAGTCATGACTCGATAATCAAATTTTTATTTTTATTTTTGAATTACTATTACTTGTTTGATTTACTGGATTTTCATTTGAACTGCGAAATAAAGCAAGGAATTTGTTGGATTTTCATTTGAAAATCGTATACTGTCGAGATAAAACAAACTTGGTCATGGATTCTAAATAGAATTTATCACCGGCAGTTAGAGATGACTGACAATTGAAAAACCAGTCAGGAACGAACGACTCGCCGACTGGAATACTGTTGTCGCCTTTCGCCATTCCGACTCTGTACGATTTTCAAGGCGGTGGCGGCAAAGGGGAAGAGACGATTCTTTTCTGTGGAGACTGGAGAGAGGAGGAGACTTTCACTTTACCACTGGCGACGTAAAACGAGGCAAGCAACCTTCGATTTCTCTTAACAACTCTTCTTCCTGGTACAATTCTTCTTTTGAAGTAATTGAAGCTTTCTATTCATTTACTGCAAACTATTGGAGTAAATGGGACCAATAGTCACAACCGATTAAATGGGACCATAACCAAAACTATTGGAAAGCTTTTCAAACTTGAGGTTTTGGATCTCTCTTCAAGTCTTAAGAGCATCTTCAAGTCTTAACATATCTCTCTTTCTCTTTCTCTTCGTTATTATAACTTGTTTTGTGTTATTTATTAAACAACTGAACCTCCTTTTTTAGTAGTCCGCAGACATTGATTTATGTAGTTCATGTAAAGGGCTGTCTTGTACCAACATTTGTTGTTTTCCTAATGTCCTCGAAAGCTGCTGTGAACCTGTGACTCATCTAATATGCTAGTTTTCTTCAAGTCATGAAGGTACATTTTTCATGGCGAAAAAGCTTGGTGCATGTAATGCTTGTATGGAAATATGGCAAGAATTTTGAGTGATCTAGGAAGCAACTGAGGATCTCTTTGGCCTCGGATTGAAACATATGGATGATATATTGAAATCCTGTTGGGTCTGTAAGTTCTGAATGAACTGCTTTGAGCAATAATTAAGTGAATATCATAACTATAAATAAGCACTTTCCCCTCTCTGCAATAGTACTTTAAAATTCATGATTTTATGTTTATTTAAGTTAAATTACATATTATAATTATTTTTGCATCATCCATTAAGTTATAAGATTCATTAATTTGGATACTAACCAAATTCGCTCGTTTGATATGATGATAGTGATATCATGATTTTCTGAAATTTTTACTTCATTAAAATACATTACTGGCAATAGAAACATAACGGGTTTCTGCTTTTGTGAAGAAACCAAATCACTTATTAGCTGACAAAGAGACAGGGGAACCATTCTATCGACCTCAAACTCAACATTTTAGAGAGAGAGAGAGAGAGTTGAGATTTCAACCCATGACTCTGTAGTAGAAGAAGTCTCCTGATGAGGCACGGCTTCGGCTGGATTTTCTGTAAGGTGTTGGAGAAACCTGGGCATCGGAGGTATGCTCACTTCTGTAACTCCTTCCAGTATTTGAACTACTTGCCCCATTGTTGGCCTATCCTTCTCGTCATCTTGAATGCACCAACAAGCAACTTTGCAGGCTCCATTGAGCTCTTCTGTGATGGCATTACCTTCCAATCTGTCATCTAACAAGGCAAGAACATCTTCTCCATTCTGGACTGTTTTAGCAACCCTTAGAGGGAAGTAATCCTCGAACCCGTTTTCTAACTTTTCTCTGTTTCTCCTTCCTGATATAACCTCAAAAAGCAGCATTCCGTAGCTGAAAACATCAGCTTTTGGTGTGACAGCTTCACCTGAGATCCATTCTGGTGCCAGATAACCTCTGGTTCCTCTCATGGTTGTCAGAACCCGGCTGAATTCTCGGCCAAAGAGCTTAGCCAGGCCGAAATCAGCCACTTTCGGGTTGTATTCTGCATCCAACAATATGTTTTCGGGCTTGATATCACAATGTATGATGCAGTCTCTGCACTTCTCATGGAGATAAGCCAGTCCTCTAGCAGTACCAGTTGCAATTTTGAATCTACTTTGCCAATCCAGGATCCTGGAACTCTTTCGAAACAGGATTGATTCT
This sequence comes from Acer saccharum, assembly GCA_030490815.1. NCBI lineage: Eukaryota > Viridiplantae > Streptophyta > Magnoliopsida > Sapindales > Sapindaceae > Acer > Acer saccharum. The sequence goes on along the minus strand of CM059874.1, from coordinate 35,333,814 downwards.
AGAGAACCGTTAGGCATGTATTCGTATACTAGGAATCTTTTGGAAGCCTTTACACAAAATCCCCTCAACTGAACAAGATTTATATGTTGGATCATTCCGATGGTCTTCACTTCTGCCTGAAATTGCTTCTCTCCTTGTTGTAGATTTTTGAGTTCCTTGACAGCTACGGCAGTTGAATTCGGCAATGTCCCTTTGAAAACAGAACCAAAAGCCCCTTCCCCAAGTTTCTCTGAGAAGTTCTTTGTTGCGCTTCTCAATTGCCGGTATTTGAACAGCACCAAAGAACCATCCACTCCTTCAAGCAAAACAGTTGGACGTCTCCTCCACAGAATCACCGCGACAAGGACACACAGAATACAGAAGCCTGCTATTGCTGCACAAACTATCAAAACCGTCTTAAGACTCTTATGCTTTACACTGCTTTGAATCAACTCAGATTCTGCAATTCGAATATGGAAATTTCTTCCAGTTTCATCACCGGATTCAAGTTGTTGTAGATTGAAAAGATCTCCTTTCCAGATTGAACATCCATTATCATAGGCAAAAGCATTGCAAGAACAGTTGCTCAGGCATGCTGATTCACACTCATCAACGCTCCCAACTGCTAGAGACTCAGGATTATCTGGAAAAACCATGCTTCGCATTACGAGGAATCTATCCTTCTTCTCAATACCATCACATTGTAAAGGAGCTCTTCTCACACACCCATCTGTATGATCTTCCAGTTTCCAATCTTCTTCCATTTTTGGTTCAAATCCTTCCATGCAAACACAGAGAGGTTCTTCCTCCTGATTGCAGACACTAAAAGGCCCGCAGAAGGCATAAACTTCACATTGTTGTGTCGGTCGAGTCCAGAAGAACCTCCACTCTCCGAAATTCTCTTGCCAGACGTATTGCCTCAGCTGCCCAGTAAATTCAAGCACAAATCTAGTAAAAGCATTAGGGATCGCATTAGTATAAGTGAAATAGCTCTCGTTCTCGTTCGAAACTAAGGTTATATTTGTAACATAAAAATTCAACTGAAGTTCAGGAACAAGGGTCCAGTACTGATGAGTTTCATTCCACATTAACAAATGAGAATGGCCTGTCCCATTTCTGGCATCGTCGAGAGAGAATAGTGAAGGTGCTGGATTTTCTGGGCTCCTCCAGGAAACTAAATTCATTTCCTCATTTGTCTTGTTTTTGTATCCAAGCTTTCCTCCAGGGAGCCAGTGATTAGTAGGATGATCGAAACTCTGCCAAATTACACCAGACGAATCCAATGCATTGCTTATGACAAAGTTTGCATTATCAAGAAGCTTTGCTGTAGTAGAATTGTGAACCGTAGAAGTCGAATTGGTTGACCACACAGCAGCTCCAGATTGGTTGAGTAGGACCAGGTTTCCATCCTCCAGGAGCTTTAACTCTGAAGAGAAATGATCGGAGATCGGTTCTTTCCGGTTTGCCACCCAAACAACAGTTTGATTAGGCAATGTTTTGTACCATATTCCTATGTAGTAGTTCTGAGAATTTCCTGGTGTGAAGAAACCCAGTTCAAATATCCCACCAGCAGAGGTCAGTGTCTGGTTTCCTGAAAGAGACTGACCTGATGAGAGTGTATCGGACTCTTTTGAGAATTGGATGTTTAGAAACAGAAACAAGACAAACAGAAAACACTGAGAAAACCATGTTTTCTTGCTTATAATTTCCATTTCTTCACAAGCTACAAAGCCAGCTAGTTGGCTCTGATTATATATAGATATGAGCAGAATTTCTCTTTCTTTCTTTTTTCTCTCTCTTTTTTGAAGCTTGAATAAATAATTTGGTGCATCACAATTTATAGTGAATTTGAAAGTCAATGAGGAATCCAGAAGCAATGTAATTTATTCAACAAAATCATTTGCTAGAAATCTAGAATTAAAAACTACAAATGCGTCTCAAACTCTCAATTGCTGACTTTGACTTTGGCTTTAAAATATTCATTTTTTTAAAACTTATTCAACATAACTTATTCAATAATTTTTGGCATTACTTCATACGCATACTTTTCTTTCATATTTGTGGTGAGAGTTCAAGTCTAACATTGAACCCAATTTGTATATATCATATATGGAAATATCTATCATTTATCGATGATTCAGATGAAAAACATAAATAAAATATCTATCATGTTAGAGGACTTTGATTTTGACATGAGTGGAGATAAAGGATTGCTCAGACTTGATTTAATTGAACCCAATTTGAATTCATTAAATCCAATACTATCTTTCACCGATTGTTGAATGGATAGATAAAAATGCTTTACCACACATGAATTCAGGAGAGGTTTTGAATAGACACGTTTTTATCTACTCATCAATAGTTGAAAAGACCGGAGATTTTTTATTCTAATAATTCCATTTTGTCAAATTTGATGTCTAAATCTGGTGTCTAAATAGTGTAGAATCACTATAATCCATTCATTTAAACCGTACTAGATTTCAATAATTTAAATAAATAGATTATAATGATATCACATCATTTAAACACTAAATTTGGATAAATTAACATTACTCTTATTTATTTTAAAATCATCTTTTATCTGCTCCCAGTCTACCATCCAATAGGCTGGTAACATTGACAATACATAGACTCTGAATTTTGTGATATCATATAGGTGATTCTTCTTTCCTATTAATAACCAACTATTGAATTTCTAATGATAAAAGAAAACCACAAAATGATATGATTAAACTAAGAAAACAAGTAATAACCAAAATGGTCAGAAATTTAATCTTCAAGCAACTTTTGATTTAAGCTTCACAGAAAAATTCGATGACCAAATACAGAAAAAGAAAATAACAGAAGAAATTTTCCAGTCAATATGTGTAAGAGTACGTTTGGGGGAGCTTTTCAAATAGATCTTTTTGCAATAGATCTTTTAGAGGTAGAGCTTTTAAATGAAAATCGTTAGTCGTTTGGTTGTCAATTAAAAAAGAGCTTTTTTAATGAGAGAATTACCAAAATACTCCAGTAGATATTAAATTATATGGTTATATTGGAGATTTTAGTGTTATTAAAAAAACTCCAAAAGATCTACTTGGAAAAGCTTTAAATTTGGGCTTCTCCAAGTAGACGTAAAACAGCTTTTTTAATTATCTAAAAGCTCTACTGAGTGACAACCAAACGATATAAAAAAAATTGAAAAAAGTTTTTTTTAATTAAATAAGCTCTTTTAGCCAGTAGACAAGCTCTCCCAAACGGACACTAAGTCTTCCTTCACTACTTGTTTTTTAATCATCTTGAAATTTCCTCAAGGACAGGTAGACATTTCCCGAAGAGATCTGTAACACCATCTTGAGAATTTGTTGTAGCACCGAAAGGATACAACTTCACGGCAAAAACAACCCCACTTCTTTCTGTCAAATGATCGCATAATTACTCAAACTATATAATTTATCTAGAAAGAAAAGACACAAAATAGGGTAAATGCAGAAGAATCTCCTCTTTAGTAACAATTACACCATATGTCATGAGATAGATGAAGTAAGAAACAACTATAAAATTTTTTAAGATAGATCACAAAGTCTCCATGTCAAAGGTTGGTTGCATATTAAGTGATGTTTGTTGGAAATTTTGTGCTGAACTCCTATTTTGAGAGCACAAATTGAGTATGATAGATTCCATGAAAATGGAAGATTAAAGTGGATTCGAATTCTCCTTCGTGAGAGCTTCGAAATGGTATACTCAAATTCACAAAATGGTTAATAGGTGAATGAGAAATTGAGTCTCAAAGTGAACCCTTTGTGTAGGGATCAAAGTGAATCCCACATTGCTTAGGGAATTCACTTATGTGTAGTATATAAGTGAATGTGTGATATGAGGTATCAACAATGTGTGGCATAGAGGCTCTCTCTCGCGCGCGCAGGGGGGGTGCAAATCATGGACCTCGAACCTTCGAATACACGAATGCCGCTCCGATTGGACCGTGAGAGTCCAGTTGACTTGTTGGTGATGAATACAATGCTGATAAGTTCTGGATTGCCTTAGAACATGTGGGGTGACGCTATATTATCTAGCAATTACCTTTTAAACAAGGTACCCCGAAAGAAAGAAAGAAGACAAGACCCCGTATGAACTATGGAAAGGAAGAAAGCCTTCCTATAAATTCTTACGAATGTGGGGGTGTCTTGCCAAAGTGGCTGTACCTTTACCTAAGAAGGTGAAAATAGGTCCGAAAACTGTTGACTGCATTTTCATTGGATATGCACAAAACAGTAGTGCTCATCGTTTCTTGGTCTATAAATCTGACATACCAGATATACACAAAAACACGACAATGGAATCTAGAAATGCAACATTCTTTGAACATGTATTTCCATGTAAATCCAATGATGAAGCAAGTTCGTCAAAACGAACACATGCTGATAGTTGTGAGGACCAAGAACAAGAAAATGAAGTAGAGGATGAACCTAGACGTAGCAAAAGAGCAAGGACGGAAACGTCTTTTGGTCTAGATTTTATGACTTACTTGCTAGAAGGTGAACCTCGAACTTTCAAAGAAGCGGTAAACTCTTGAAAAGGACTCTTATGGAAAGAGGCTATTAAGAGCGAAATTGATTCCATCCTTCAAAATCATACTTGGGAATTAGTGGATCTTCCTCTGGGATGTAAACCGCTAGGATCCAAATGGATTTTCAAAAGAAAGATGAAAGCAGATGGATCAATTGATAAGTATAAGGCTAGACTTGTAATTAAAGGTTACAATCAACGAGAAGGTTTAGACTACTTTGATACATATTCTCCACTGACGAGAATAACCTCCATTAGGATGATACTTGCAATCGCAGCTTTGCGAAATCTTGAAGTACATCAAATGGATGTGAAAACGGCTTTCTTAAATGGAGATCTAGATGAAGAGATTTATATGGAACAACCTGAGGGTTTTTCTGCTCCAGGACAAGGAAAGAAAGTCTGTAAATTGGTGAAGTCTTTATATGGTTTAAAGCAAGCACCAAAATAATGGCATGAGAAATTTGACAATGCAATGATGTCAAATGGATTTAAAATCAACAAATGTGACAAATGTGTTTATGTCAAGGACACAAAAAATGGTTATGTCATTGTGTGTCTTTACGTTGATGACATGCTCATTGTTGGTAGTGATGATAAAATGATCAAATCTACCAAGGATATGTTGAAATCAAGATTTGATATGAAAGATATGGGACCAGCTGATGTAATGTTGGGAATGAAAATCTCAAAGACATCTAACGGACTCATACTAAGTCAATCACACTATATTGACATGATTCTTGAGAAATTCAACAAAAATGATTCTGGAATTTTTAGAACACCAGTAGATACAAAGCTACACCTATCCAAGAATAAAGGTGAGAGCGTCTCTCAACTAGAATATTCTCGAGTGATAGAAAGTCTGATGTACTTAACAAGTTGTACAAGACCAGACATAGCTAATGCAGTCAACAAATTAAGCAGATACACGAGTAATCCAGGAACCGATCACTGGAAAGGAATAGTAAGAGTACTAAAGTACTTACGATTCACTCGCAATCATGGACTGCATTATACTAGATATCCTGCTGTCCTAGAAGGATACACCGATGCAAACTGGATATCTGATATGAAAGATTCAAAATCCACTAGTGGGTATGTGTTCACACTAGGAGGTGTGGCAGTATCCTGGAAATCCTCAAAACAAACTTGTATAGCCAGATCCACCATGGAATCTGAGTTTATAGCATTAGATAAATGTGGTGAGGAGGCTGAATGGCTACGCCAATTCTTAGAGGATATTCCAAGATGGCCAAAGCCTGTGCCAACGATTTGCATCCACTGTGATAGTCAATCAGCAATAGGAAGGGCACAGAGCAACATGTATAATGGGAAGTCTAGACATATACGTTGTAGACATAATACCATTAGACAACTAATCTCAACTAGGGTTATCACTATTGACTATGTAAGGTCAAAAGATAACATTGCGGATCCGCTAACCAAAGGGTTAAATAGAGAATTAGTTGAGACATCATCAAGAGGAATGGGACTAAAGCCCATGAAATAAAAGGTCAATACAATGGAAACCCAACCTAGTTGACTGGAGATCCCAAGATCTAGGTTCAATGGGACAACCAAGTTGTAAGATTGAGTTGGATCACTGTGGGGGTTACCCTCAAGTCCATTCCTATGATGAAACAGTGATGCCCGTAGGGAAAAGACTAAACTATGTTTTTAATGATTCTTATGCGTCGAAATTCCAAGCTATGGAAATCCGAGTAGAGTAATGCGGGTTACTCTTAATTAAGAAATCACCTATGTGAGAGAGAAGTGGGGCCGCTTCTAAAAGAGAATAGTGAAGGGCTATATTCTCCAGAGACTCTCACAGAACCAGGCGTATGTTCATGGCCAAAACGAACATAACAATGAGAACCAAATCGGGTCTAGAAGATACCTGTGTGAGATATGTGATCGTTTACACAAAACGGCAGAACAGTTCAAGGATATCACATCTACTGATCAGCTAGTAAAGTAAACATACCTTTACAAGGGAAGGTTCAAAGGGTAACACCTACCTATCCTATGCGGGTTTCGACTGTTTGAACTTACCAAACATCATCTTTTCTGTCTTCTAGGTCAATTTCATTCATGTGGGGGATTGTTGGAAATTTTGTGATGAACTCCTATTTTGAGAGCACAAATTGAGTATGATAGATTCCATGAAAATGGAAGATTAAAGTGGATTCGAATTCTCCTCCGTGAGAGCTTCGAAATGGTATACTCAAATTCACAAAATGGTTAATGGGTGAATGAGAAATTGAGTGATCAAAGTGAATCCCACATTACTTAGGGAAGTCACTTATGTGTAGTATATAAGTGAATGTGTGATATGAGGTATCAACAATGTGTGGCATAGAGGCTCTCTCTCGCGCACGCAGGGGGGGGGGGGGGGGGGGGGTGCAAATCATGGACCTCGAACCTTCGAATACACGACTCGTGTGTGGGCGCGACCTACGTACACAAATGCCGCTCCGATTGGACCGTGAGAGTCCAGTTGACTTTTTACCACTTCCCTAAGTCAACGTTTTTGATAAGGAAAGAATTAATTGTTTGGATTCTGAGTTCTTACTTGATCACTAAGAATACAGAATCGGTTTTAATTAGAAATAAATCTCTTTAAACGGAAATTATTCTCTAATTAATTGGATTTCCTTTATCAAATCAAAAACGTGCTAACTAAGAAACTAAACCCTAGTTTCGTTTTCTATAAAACCGAAGCTTCTCCTTTCAGAAAATTCATTCCGAATACATAGCAGTAGTAGCCGAAATCCTTCTTCTCCTTCTTCTGTTCTTTGGTGAGTTTGAACCCGTTTTGAGTTCGTTGGAGGTGGTTTGTGTTTCGCACTTCCACTGTCGAACCGTTGTATCCTGGGAGACGATCGCTAACACATACGGTGTAATATACGGCGAAATCTTCTTAAGGTCACCATGTGAAACACGGGCCTCGGTTCCTTTATTTGAATGTCTAACGCATATTTGTTTTGTGGTTTATTTACATTCTTTTGCTGCAGGTTCATACCAGATTGTGGTTTTTGAAATAACAAACAACAATGTTCATATTCCAAATTTCTATCAAAAATATTACAATATCAGATTTTCCTCCTAAATATGTAAGATTGAAATCAGATTCTTCAAAACTTTATCAAAAAAATTTATGCTTCAAAATCAACAAAGATCAGGAGAGGCTACATCAATTAATCAAATAACCTCAAATATGCTTGAATAAATCCCAAATCAAGTCAAATTAGAAAATCAAGTGAAAAAATGAATTCATAATCTCCAAACAGAATACAATGGGCTTATTATTATATAATAAGCATAGGGCAAGTTGGACTTAATTACTAGCGAGCTTGATCTCATCAGGACTTGTCAAATAAAGTGTCATCAGCGGAGTGAAGTTGCTATCGCTAGGTAGTGCTTTCAAGATGGAATCCCGGTAGACGACAGCAGCAGCTGTGGTGGTAATTGGAGGTTTCAAATTGGGCATCACAATTGCCCTTCCAAAATGACTTGCACTGTTTAACATTCATTAGAATCAATGAAAAATAAAATCAAACCATGAAACAAAAATAATAAGAATTAAAAGGAAGATAACCTGTGTGTAACAACAGATTTTAGAAGATCACCGTCACGTAGGTGAAGATGCCAATCGTCAGGTTGAGTGATAGTGAGCTCCATTCTCAATCCTTTGGACTTTAACTGCTTAGACCCACCAATCTTTGCAATGGGTACTTTTAACCCCTATAATACAATTAACATATGACAAAATAAGTATAAGTAATTACTCTTATAAACTACATAGATGATTAAATAGTTCATGATGAAGAACATACGTACTTCACAAGGTGGAACCAAGGATTTTATCATTCTAAACCCTCTCTCAAGCTTCAAATATCTCTCTGTTTAAAGGGACAATAAAAACAATTACCACAGAAAAAAAAAAAAAAAAAAAAAAACCTTTATTTTTATAAAGGGTTGAAGTTGAGAGATAGTCTCATTGCGTACATTATTCAAAACGCTACAGTTTTTGGATCTTTATTTATAATAATAGTAATAATAATGCATAAATTTTAAGGCTCAATTGGGCCTGATGCCAAGCTTTAAATTTTTTGGTAAGGCAAGGCCGTTTGCCCAAACAATCAACCTATAGGTATTGGAAGAGTGGAAGACCCACAAATTTCTTCCAATGTATCGTTTTAAGGTCTAATGGAGTTCATAGGTATAGAAAGAAGGAGATTTTTTTTCTTATGGCCATATTTCGATGATTAATACGATATATAAGGATTGTTACTACCAATATCGATTGCCTGTTGAACTGTGTGAAAGTAGGATACTCCAAATTCGAGCTTGGATGGTTTGACAGGCTTCATCTCGTTTTTACCTTCTTTTTTACCCTTAAGCTCATGAAAGTCCGGCCATCCAAACTCATAGACCCTAATAGTTAGGTCTGGCACACCCACTTAACGGGCTTGGTAATGAAATTCGGCCTCAAGCAGCCCAGCCCATTTGACAAATCTACGCATACGTCCGCTCTTCGTTCTTTAGCATGATTATGCACTTTTCCTTTCACCTTTGAAAGAGGGTGGTTGAGAAGCAAACATCAAGTATCAGAAGAGAAATCTTTCTCATACACAGTAATTGTGTCAGAAGGTGTCCTAAGTTTTCATAATTTCATCATCTTGATAAGGTAAAAACTCCATAAATCGACAAACGAAAAATGAAAACGTTAGCAAACCAATTTTCAACGTTTAAAAAAAAAAAAAACATGAATCAGAAAGAACGTAGCGAATAGATTTTTGATCAGATGAATCGAATGAAATCAATCATCACCTGTGCATTTACTTTCTTCATATTCATAAATTACATACAAATTAAAAATTGAACAATTAAGAGCTTTGAAAAATCGAACAATGCAGAGAGACGAAGTGAGAAGAAGAAGAAGAACCTGACTTTATCCTTTTATAAGGATGGAGCTTGAAGCCCTAGATGTCTGGCTGTTTGGTAACTAAAATATAGCTGTTCTCGAATACCATTTTCCTTGTTTGGTTCACAAGTCTCACAACAAGAGAAAAATATAAAACGAAAGGCTTGGGCCGGCCCAAACCCATAACGGACTTTTTTTGGTCTTTTTTAATTTTTTATTTTTTAATTTTTTAATTTTTTAATGTTATAATAATTCGGGGTTTGAAGGAGGGGAGAGAACTCGAACCAACAATTTCATAGTGTAGGTATAAGAAGTATACCATTGTGTCAATAAATAAATTATGAACTTTAATTAAGGAAAAATATGTAATATGTAATAGAATTAACATTTGTTGTAGTTATAGGTGAGTTAAAATTTAGACATCGTCACACTATTAATTTCATATGAGATTTTACTAATTTCGACCATTAGATTGTAATGGATTTGTATTAAGGAAGAATCAGATTTCTCTATTAATATACAATCTTCCTCTATTAATGCAAACAATTCAACTTCCTCTGTTAATGCACAATCTCCATCTGTCAATGCAGACAATTCAGCTTCCTCTGTTATTGCACAATCTTCCTCTGTCAATGCACATAATTCTCCATGATTCTCTCCATCACTATCTCCCCGAAATCATGCTAGTATTTGTGTAATCAGTGTGTACAGTTTGTATATATATTGAAGTAATAGAAGAAAGTAATATACGATTCATTATTCACCAAAAGGTTCTGTTCACACATTCTTTTATGGTATCAGAGCAGCTCTAGCTCTCACGAGACATCATAAAAGATCCAAAAAAAAAAAAAAAACCTTCTTCTTTTCAAAACTTTAAGCCTTCCTTCATGGCTGACGAAAGAAATACAGCATCGTCTCTCAATGACGAAAACATCGTCCCCATAACACCAAATAGTGAAAACGTTGTCCCTATAACCCCAAATAAAACCACCCTTATCGCCATTAATTCGAACCAACTCCCTGACAAATTAACAGCCTCAAACTATCCCACCTGGAAAGCGCAAATTGACGCGCTTCTTTTTGGCTATGATCTTCTTGGCTTTGTTGACGGAACGAAATCCTGCCCTACTGAAACCAAATCAGTGGGAGGCACAGAAGTTTCAAATCCTGAAGCTTTGCTTTGGAAGCGCCAGGATCAATTGCTCAAACATGGCATCCTTATTTCTCTTTCTGATCGAGTAAGGCCTATGGTCAGCTCCTCAAAAACCTCTGTTGAAGCCTGGAGTTGACTCAACAAACTCTACGCTAATGCTTCTTCGTCTCGTACCATGGGACTCACTGATCAGCTTTCAAACATCCAAAGAGGTACACAATCCATCATTGAATATCTCTCTACCATCCGCAGACTGGCTGATGAACTAGCATTGATTGATGCTCCTGTTCCTCTTTCTCACCTTGTTAATCACACCCTCAATGGGCTTGGTCATGAGTTTAAAGAACTTGCTGCTGCGGTGAGAGCACGTGATAAAGTGATCACGTTTGAAGAGCTTCACGACAAGCTCGTAGAATATGAAATGTTTCTCAAGCGGGAGGAGAATCGTACTGCTGGAAACATCACAGTCAACACCAGCCGTTCGAACCAAGGGAAGAACGGGACTCTACAAGGGAAACACAATTTTCAACCAAACCAACACCAAGGTGGATTTGGAGGGCAAACCAGGGTGGTCAGCGTCCTAACGGATCAAACCAAAGCAGTAGTTCTGGCAAAAATTTCAATTTGGTATGCCAATTCTGTGAAAAACGTGGCCATAGTGCACGTGAGTGCTTCACAGCCAAGCGACTAATGGGGCTCCCAGTTCCGCCTAAAGCTAATCACACCACCACCAATAATCGAGGTTCTCAGCCCAATTGGCTCCTTGACAGTGCTGCCTCTCATCATGTCACATCTGATATGAATAACCTCTCTCTTCGAGAGCGATATGAAGGTCCAGACGATATTATCATTGGTGATGGTACAGGTGTTTCAATCACACACACTGGCAACTCATCTATCCCTTCTTCTTCTAAGTCCTTTTTACTTAACAATGTTTTGTGTGCTCCTAATATGCAACAGGATTTAATTTCTGTTTGTCAATTTTGCAAAACTAATCATACCTCCATTGAATTTAACCCTACTTCTTTTTGTATTAAGGATCTCACTACGGGGGTACCTCTCGCCCAAGGATGGAGCAGGAATAACGTGTATGAATGGTCCAGCATTCGGAAAACTCAGCCGATGGAGAAAGTAGTGTGTGCTAGCATCAAGACCACTCTTGATCGTTGGCACAATCGTCTTGGCCATCCGTCATCCAAAGTTTTAAATCATATCGTGTCATATAATAAACTTCCTGTGCTATCAAGTCCATCCCAAGTCTCGTTTTGTGACTCTTGTCTATGTAACAAAAGTCATAAGCTGCCTTTTGGTATTTCTAGTTTATCGAGTCGTCGTCCATTGGAATTAATATATTCTGATGTATGGGGTCCCTCCCCCATTCGTTCAATAAATGGCCTATCTTATTATGTAATTTTTGTCGACCATTTTACTAAATATTCATGGCTATTTTCAATGGCAAATAAATCTGATGTGTATTCTATATTTTCCAAGTTTCAAACCATGGTAGAAATTTTTTTCAATAATTCTATAACCACTATATACATAGATGGTGGTACAGAATACAAAGGTTTGAAAACCATATTTGAAAAAAATGGAATACAACATCTTGTTTCACCCCCATACACACCACAACATGTTGCTTCTGCTGAGCGTCGTCACCGACATGTAGTCGAGACGGGACTTATGCTTCTTCATCGAGCGTCTCTTCCCCTCTCATTTTGGCCATATGCTTTTTCCGCTGCAGTCTACCTTATTAATCGTCTCTCTACACCCATTCTTGACAACAAATCTCCTTTTGAATGTCTTTTTCGTAAGTCTCAAAATTATCTAAAATTACGAGTGTTTGGGTGTCTGTGTTATCCTTGGTTACGACCTTATAATGTTCACAAGCTTGAGCAAAAATCAAAACCTTGTATTTTTCTTGGGTATTCTAATATTCACAATGCTTACATTTGTTTTGAGCCAACAAGTCACAAGATTTTTAATTCTCGTCATGTCCGTTTTGTGGAGGAACATTTTCCATCTCTTTCAACTTTCCATGACAAAGATAAAATTAATGATTTTGTTCTGTCCAAATGGGCTGCTATTTCTCCTTCTCTTCAATCAATAAGTTCCCCAATTTCTGGACCTTTAATTGAGTCTGTTCCTCCTACCAATTTAGAGGCCTCACAATCAGGTAACTCAAGTTTAGGAAATTCCTCTCCCTTTACATTGCCTATTTTAACGTCACCAATTTTGCATGAGACACATTCACATAAAATGCCTTCCAGCTCATCGTCTCACATGCCTTCTATAACTTCTCCTTCTCCAAGCATATCCCCTGTACCCACAACCCATGAATTTCGCCCTCAATCTGTCTCTTCTCCTGATCAAAACAGCTCATCATCAATTCCTTCATTTCCACTTCCCACTTTATCGGATTCTCATATTTCATCTCAATCCCAGTCCAACAAATCTTCTGTACCCAGGCCCATCGAATCTTCTGTACCTCCATTAGGTGATAATTCTAGTTCTAATAATGTACATGCTGCAGACATCACACAGGTTAATAATTCAAATCACGTTGTTCTTGCTTCGGACACTCGTGGGGCGCCTCCAAGGTATGATTCTAACTCTTCAATCCCACTTCCTTCACTCTTTACTAAACCGGATCCTTCAAATACTCATACCATGACCACAAGTTCAAAAGATGATATCTTTAAACCTGTAAAAAAACTTTCATACTCAGCCACCAAATATCCTCTCCCACCACCCTTGAACCCACTACAGCTAAACAAGCCCTCACTAATCCCAAATGGAGAGATGCCATGTGTGATGAGATTACTGCCCTTCTTCGAAACGGCACTTGGGAACTTGTCCCTCGCCAACCATCTCACAATGTAGTAGGTTGCAAATGGGTCTTCCGTATCAAATGCCACCCTGACAGTCGTATTGATCGTTATAAGGCCCGTCTTGTAGCGAAAGGTTTTCATCAACGTCCTGGGGTGGACTACACTGAGACTTTTAGCCCTGTAATCAAACCCACAACAATACGAGTGGTTCTCAGTATTGCTCTCTCTCAACGATGGCCAATTCATCAACTGGATGTTAATAATGCCTTTCTTCATGGCCATCTATCTGAAGAGGTTTTTATGACCCAACCTCCGGGTTTTGTTGATGAATCTCGACCTAATCATGTTTGTAGGCTTCGTCGTTCTTTATATGGTCTTAAACAAGCCCCTTGTGCTTGGTTTCAAGAGCTCAAGGCTTTCATAATATCTCTTGGGTTCACCAACTCAAAACAGACCCATCATTGTTTATTTACACTAACAAATCTCACATTATTTATTTTTTGGTTTATGTAGATGACTTGTTAATAACAGGGAACTCTTCATCTCTCATTCGACAAATTATCGATGCTATGGCTAGCCGTTTTTCCATTAAAGATCTCGGCACACTTCATTTTTTCCTTGGTGTTGAAGCCATTCCTACAAGTCAAGGCCTTTTCTTGTCTCAACACAAGTATATAAGAGATCTACTCGAACGGTTCAAAATGGAGGGTACCAAGGAATCTGTCACCCCTATTAGCACATCTACTCAGCTGGTTCTTCAAGATGGTTCGGTTGCCGCAGATGCTACTCAATATCGCAGCCTCATCGGCTCTATGCAATATTTGTCACTTACACGTCCGAATGTCGCCTACACAGTAAACAAGTTGGCACAATTTATGCATAGTCCGACCTAAGCTCATTGGACAGCAGCCAAGCGATTACTTCACTACCTCAAGCATACAGTTTCTCATGGGATTTTAATTCGTCAGTCTTCTTCACTACCACTGCTTGCTTACTCCGATGCGGACTGGGCAGGTAACCAAGATGATTCCACTTCTATTTCAGCATATATTATTTTTCTTGGGTCTACTCCAGTGTCTTGGTGCTCTCGCAAACAACGGACAGTTGCAAAATCCTCTACAGAGGCGGAATACCGATCAGTTGCATCTACTACCATGGAAATTTGTTGGCTGGTCAATCTCTTACAAGAGCTCCATGTTAAGCTTCCAACACCTCCTCGACTTTTATGTGACAACCTCGGTGCTACCTATCTATGTGTTAATCCAGTGTTCCATTCCAAAATGAAGCACATCAAAATTGATTATCATTTTGTTCGTGAGAAGGTTGCTGATGGTTCCTTACTTGTGTCTCATGTCTCAACACAAGATCAACTTGCTGATGTCCTCACGAAGCCTCTTGCTAAACTCCGATTTCAGGTCCTACGGTCCAAGATTGGTGTTTCCGATGGAAGCCACATCTTGCGGGGGCATATTAAGGAAGAATCATATTTCTCTATTAATACACAATCTTCCTCTATTAATGCAGACAATTCAACTTCCTCTGTTAATGCACAATCTCCATCTGTCAATGCAGACAATTCAGCTTCCTCTGTTATTGCACAATCTTCCTCTGTCAATGCACATAATTCTCCATGATTCTCTCCATCACTATCTCCCCGAAATCATGCTAGTATTTGTGTAATCAGTGTGTACAGTTTGTATATATATTGAAGTAATAGAAGAAAGTAATGCAAATAATTAGTAGTTTTGATTGGTGTCAACCTAGCTGGATATTGAAGTAATTTCTTCATGAATGTTTTAAACTTTGTATTATATTTTGCCCACTAAAAAATTTAAATCTTTTAACGAATGAGAATACATAATTCTTAAAATTCTTAGAATTTAATTCGAACTAGTTGTTGGGTTCAACTACTCTCTTAATTTTTCTATTACATATATGTAACTCAGACATTTGTTTTAATTAAATATTTGTTCCATTTATAGTACTTCAAGATTGAAAATAGAAAATTAAATATTTAACACAAGAGTAATGTTATACAACCCAAATAATTAACTCAAATTATATGGTAAGTGAGTTGTCATCACCACATACGACATATGCTGATGTGGTTAATGAAAAAACCAATTGCCACATAAAACTTTTATAAATCTGTATTTCGAAAAAATATATATAAATCTAAAAATTTAAAATTAAAAAAAAAAAAAAAAAAAAACAACCTTTTATAAATCTTAAAACATAAAAAACTTTTACAAATCTTAAAACATTTTTTGATGGATAATATTTGGGTACTGACCGATCAGCATTCAAAATACTGACCCAGTGGTATGGTCCAATTGAATTGTAACACATGTCCTTTTTTCTTTCACCCATTCCAAACAAAACCCATAGAAGCCGAATAGTCTACTTCTCCAAAGAAAAAATAAAAAAGGACATGTGTTACAATTCAATTGGATCACATCACTGTATCAGTATTTTGGGTGCTAACCGGTTAGCAGCCAAGTATTATCCTTTATTGATTTAAACTAATTGTTTCTAAAATAAATAAATAAAAAGGAGGCTGCCATTAATGCCTGATGGTGGCCTCCATTGGATTCAATCTTTTTTTCATTTTTTTTTTTGTCATTTAACATCTCCAAACTTTAGAAACACAATCCATTCTCTTCTCAAAACTCCAATAATTATGAAAATTGAGTGTCTCATGTACCATAAACTATATAAAAATTTGGTTTCCATTTTAATATACAAATAAACAAAATCCAGAAAAACGCTTGAAGGTTTCACAAATCAAAACATTTATTTTTCGATTCAGACCAAACCGAAGTAAAACCTTGAAAGTGGCGTTGTAATGAAAACGTAAGTGAGAGCATGAGATGAATAGAGAAACAATTTTTTTTTTTTGGGAAAGGATTAGATATAGGTTGCGATGAAGAGATGAAGAGCAAGCCATTAAAATGAGAGTGGGAGAGATCGTGAATGAGAGAGGCTGACTGCGGTGAGAGATTAGGTTAATGCTGTCGATTTGAACCGATGAACACGAAAACGTCATGCCTAATATTCACCTATAACTCATAGCAATTAATAACATCTATATATAGTAGAAAAATAGATGAGAGAGAATAACCAATCACATAACAAGATATATGTGGAAAAACCCAAAACGGGTAAAAAACCACGGGCCGTCAGGACGACAGAGAAAGTTCCACTATATGATAAATTGTTAGTTTGTTACAACCATATACTCTAGGATTCTCTCTCACCTCAACCCCAAACCACACTCACACGATCCTCACCGAGTACCCCCCAATATCCCCTATGATAAATTGATAAAGTATATGGTTGTAACAATTTATTATATAGTGGAACTTTCTCTGTCGTCCTGACGGCCCGTGGTTTTTTACCCGATTTGGGTTTTTCCACATATATCTTGTTGTGATTGGTTTATTTTCTCTAATCTATTTTTTATGCTATAGATGTTATTATTTGTTATGTATAAATATTAGGCAACATAGTTCCGCATACATGGTCCCTGATATATGCCAACACCTGTAAATGTTAATGGTTGTGTTGAGAAGAAAGTCCATGAATTCTATTTTATTAAGTATTGGCTATACGAAGACCGTACCCTTAAATCCAAAGTTGAAGAGGCTGAAAAGCTATATAAAAACATAAACCGAAAGGCATGGTCTGTCTTTTGTATATACAGCCGAAGACAAGTATGCATAATGTGATTTTAAGAAGTTAAATTATTGAACAAATTACACCAAACTCCCCTAAGGTTTTCTCTTTTATACGCGGAAACAACTTTATTATTAATTGATATTTACCTCCCCTATTGTCAGTCAACGAATGTCAAATCTAACTATTGACCTTGTGAGGAAAGGTAATTTAGTCCTTTAACACTGTATATAATGTACATGTCACTCATTTAATGCATGTCAGAATATTTTGTAATTTACAATTAAATATTAACAAAAAGAAAAATATCTCAAAAAAAAGTGGGCAACAAAAGTGGACCTCCTTCCCAAAGGAGTCCTCCATTGCGATGGAGACATATTGGAGAGGATTAGGATTGATGATGGTGTTTTTTTTTTTTTTCCGGATTATTTTGTTTCTTTAAATTGTTTGAAGAAGATGATGATATGAATTGTTAGATGAGATTTGTGGATTTTGTTTTTGGGATTGATTTGTGATTTTGTTTTTGTTATTGAGATCTCCATTGATGTTTATCTTTCTTCTTCTTCTTTTTTTTTTTTTAAACTTTTTTTTTAATTTGATCTCTCTATTTAAAAAAAAAATCTATTTATTGAAAACAAATTAAATTTTATAATTATATTCTTTGGAAAAAAATTATTTATTTTTCTTTTTTAGATTTTTTTTTATCTATTTTTTAATTTTGGTGAATTAGGAATATTTCTGTCTTTTAATATTTTTAACAGTCAAATCTCACACTTAACGGTCAAATCCTAACGGTAAGGGAGGTGAATGTCAATTAACGGTAAAGTTGTTTCCGTGTGTAAAAGAACAAACCTCAGTGGAGTTTGATGTAATTTGTTCTAAAGTATTTTAAGAAGTTAACGTACACCATGATTAGAAGTTTATCAAAAATATATAGAATAATGCTTGGATACCGATTACCCAAAATACTGACCTTACAAATGAAGTGTAGCACGTGGCATAATTGGTAAGATAAATGTAAAAAGTAAAAGAAAAAAGGTCATGCTCCTATTTATATGGTCAGTACCCAAAATTATTCATATATATATATATATATATATATATATATATATATATATGTTGTTTATATGATGTTCTATGAAGTTAGATCGAAGAAATCTGGCCTTACATATGTATCTACCTTCCCGTCATTTTGACATCAAAGAAACTCTGGTCCGGATAAAAAGGAAACTTGATCATGACACAACATAATGTGTCTCGTTAATCGTTATGTTGTTTTATTTAAATTTTTAAGTGGTAAAATCATCTAAATAATTCCTGAAATCACTTAATTTAAAAATTGTTTTTTCTTTTTCATTTTTCACTTAGGGGGTGTATTGAATTGAGATTTTAATAGACAATTTTAAGTATAAGGATTTTATAGATTTGTATTATTTTAAATACTATTAAAATTATATGGACTAGACTTTCAGGATTCTAAAATAGTCTTTTGACTTTATTTATAGACTATTAGGATTATTTAGATTTTATTTCAAGACTTTTTAGACATTTTTAAAATATGAACCTTATAAATTTGCTAACTAACACACAAACCTGAATTGAGAAACCCAAACTAGCATGAGCTGAAAAAACTCAAACAGGATGTACTTTTTTAAAACAAGAATCAACACACAATGATACAATTGGTTTTCTCATGGATAGTTTAGGGGTCGAAGTCCCTGGTACAATTTTGATGGGTTTAGACTCTCCTCTACTGATATGGAGCCTTTCTCCCTCTCCTTTTCCTTGTCTTTGTTTTGTTGAAGCTGTTAAACCTCTCCTTCATGAATTATCCATCATTCACGAAAAGGCTAGTGGGTGTTTTTTTTTTTTTTTTTTTTTGAAGGAATCTAGTGGGTGTTCCTTTGTCCATTGTCTACGAATCAAAAGTACTTCTTAACCTGTTCTAGAAGAAGAGTCACTGTTCAACAAGCAAGCTTCCAAGCTATTTAGATATTGAACTACAGCTACTTATTCTATCTATCTATCTATCTATATGTTGAATTATTGATCAAGCAAACACCAATCACATTAAAAAAAAATTTCAGCGAGACAACCAAACTGATCACGGAATCGAATACCAATATCTTAAAATCACAAACACTGCATCTACTGCAGTACAATTCATTCAGAACAGAATTCCTTTCAGAACAAATCACACAAATCAAAAACTTCAAAATCTCAAAATCCCTCGACATCCTTATTTTATTTTATTTTATTTTTTATTTTTTTGATTATACAACAACTACCGGGACCGGCGAGATTGGGCTCTACAAGCACAGCCCGGATTGTTGCTCCCACGAACGGGGAGAGAGCACCCACCCATTGGTGGGACACACCCACACTATTGGTGGGACTTTGAAAATTTACATATATTCATGCATGCCATGGCTCTTGAACCTTGGTGGTGAAGTCTCTTTTGGAGAGTCACACCACATTGGCAAGAGGCTATTGGCCCCTCGACATCTTTTGAGTTCAAACTCTAACACAATACAAGAATCCTATTAGTTAGGATATACCTACTAGCAACAAACCCCTCCACGAGAAAAAAAAAAAGTTGAATAAAACAAAATTCTCATCCTGGAAACATAAAAAATCTAACTTCTAAGCTTTTTTAAATCGAACAAAAAATTTATCAACAAATAGTTTCAAAATTCTCATGCGATCGATGATAACAGCATACATCCTAATAAATACCCAACAACGAATAAATCAACTACAAAATTAAAAAAATAATAATTAAAACCTTAAAATACGATCAAATCACAATTCTGAATCCAAGCCGGAACCGTAAATCTAAACCAATAAAAGTCAAAAATCATGCCAACGACAACAAAAATCAATTAGAGAATCAAAAATATATATACATATACATATATTTATCAGCTATTCAATTTTTTGATCGATTGTTCGTTGATGAAGATCTGATGGGGGTTCAAAGTTGAGGAAGATGAAGATGATTTTGAGAGTGTGAAAAGTCTTGAGTAAGTCTGGAAAGTCTGATGGGTGAGGGTAAGACAATTTTGGGATTTTGGTATTTATAGTTATCACTAAAAAGTTTGAACAATCTATTTTGCCATGAAATCTTATAAATCTTGATCTCAATCCAATACCAGACAATTTGCTGCTTCTTAAAAGTCTAGATCTAATACCACAAGATATTATAGACTTTAAAAAAAAAATCTTAGAAGCCAGACTTATCTAACTTATTAAAAAGTGTCAATCAAATACCATTAGACTTTTACTTCCCCAAATTGTCTATTAAAATCTCAATCCAATACACCTCCTTAATAAAAGAGTACTTACCTATACATCAATTTTTTACTTCATACAATAAATTATTCTCGTAAATTTATCTATTTTCAATTTTGTTTTCTCTCAGGACCCTTAACATATTAGTATTTTTTTTTTTTTTTCATGTTCAATATGTAACAAACTAGATACACATAATATGTTTTAAATATATAACTATACTATAAATGAAATATTTAACATATTTTTAGGTAAATTGTTTTATACATGAAGGCTTTTATATATTTTCATGAAATTAAAACGCATATTAAAACTTTTAAAATTAAATTATAAGAATTTTTAAAAAGTATTTATAAAAATTTGAAATATTATTAATAACTATATAATGTTGTAATTTTATAGCTTCCCCACCAAGCCTCTATTATTGACTTGGTAGGAGGTTTCCACCGCCTAAAAGTATCTAAACACTGAGAAAATCTTCAGTGTACTGGGTGCATGAGCTGAGTGTTGCACCCGGCCACTCAGATGTTGACACCTCGGCATGTGTCAATTAAAATAATAATAATAAATTTGATGGTATGAAAGAGAAAGGAATAAAATAGAGTTTATTTTGCTCACCCCCTACACTTGACATGTGTTAAGGGAGGGGTATTTTTATCCATAAACTGTCATGTGTTTAGATAAAAATACCTCCTCCTTGGACACATGTCAATTGTTAGGGAGGGAGGTAATGCTTTTGGGGGTGGGGGGTGAGCCAAAAAATGGACTCAATAAAATAATGACGAAAAATATAAAAACAAAACAAAAAAGCTGACAGATGCCGAGGTGTCACCATTTAAGTGGTGGGTGCAACACTCAACTCATGCACCCGATGCATCGAAAATTTTCTCCTAAACAGTTCTACACATGTTCTGCGTCGTCAACTCTCAACTTGATCCGATCGATCCAAATAGGGGTGAATGATTGTGTGGGCTAGAGGGGCTACAGCCCCGTCTGCCATTTTTTATTTTTTTGTCAAGTTTTTAATAGTACTGCCCAATATAAGTTATCAAGCCAATTATCATGTAGCCCACATTATCATGACCCACCATGACCCACCATGTGCATGTCAGTATGTCTACCCACCATGTGCATGTCCGTATGTCTTGACTTTTACATGCCCTTTCATTCATACTTCCCACTTCCCTGATCCCACCACATCACCACTCCATCAGATTTTTTTTTTTTTTTTTTTTCTTCTTTATTTTCTTCTTCCTCTCTAATATTTTTTTAAGTTATTTTATCCTTTTATGCGTTCTTTAATCTCACTCTATTCCACTCTAATTTTTTTTAACAATCTTGGGACCAAATTTGTAAGAATTCTCTCTTCCTTGTATGTTTATTCTTTTCTATTTACTTGTATATTATCTTATTATTTACTTTTTTTTTTTTTTTTTTTAGGGTTTCATTATTACATTAAAATTGGTTTAGAATTAGTTTGATGATCGTAAATGTGGATTCCACTAAAATTCTTTGATATATTTACATTATATTGTATGTTTCTTTCCTTCTTGGCTTTATTTATTTTGTTAGAATATACATTTTGAGGGGTTAAATTTATTATATCCCATGACTTGTTGTGTATTTATTTTTTAATAATGAAATTTATCTTCCTACTAAGGTTGTTTAAAATTTTTTATAACTAGTATTTAGTTCAGCCCTGTCGGATAAAAAATCCTGGATTCACCCCTGGATCCAATCCTATTTACATACACAAACCGCCTATCCACTTGCACACAAAACTCTCTCTCTATATATTTTGGTTCTCTTTGTAAAAATGTTTTAGCTGAAGCACTCTTACAATCAATACAATAATCTTCTCTCTCTCTCTCTCTCTCGTGTGTGTCTCTCTCTTCTCTCATCTATGTTATTTCATTTTGTTGTTAATCTCATCTCTCTTTACTCTTTCTTTAACTGATATCTCTTCTTAATTTGTTTCTCTCATTTACTTCTTTTATATTTACAACACATAATTTATTTTTAGAATTTATTAATTTACTTATTTTTAGTTTTATCTAGTACATTAAAATGTAAATATAAAGGACATAAATATAAAAATATTTATTTTGTGTTATTTATGATTTGAATTTTGAAAAATCAAATAATTTAACATTTATATATTAGTTTTCAGTAAATATATATATATATAAATCATTCAGCTTTCTGTTTTCATTTTTCAATCATAAAAACAAAGTTCAAAGGTGATTAAGTGCGGGATTTCTCAGGTCGTTTCGTACAAAATCCTCTATTACTGCTATAAATCGATTATCAAGTCCAAAAAGACCATTGAACTACTGCACTGTCTAGTTTCATCAGTCATCGCAAAGTTTGTCAGTTTGAGAGCTTATCTATTTCCAGAAAGCATGGAACCTGCTCACTTTGAAGCAGTATTGAAAGGTGATGTCACTTGCTTTCCTTTCTGTGATATCAATAAACAAGATCTGTCTGAAATTTTTGACAAAGTGAGTCCCTTAGGGAATTCACTGCTTCATGTGGCATCAAGTTCTGGTCAGTTGCACATCACCAAACTTATAGCTACTAACTTTACCGATTTGATCACTAAGAAAAATTCTGAAGGTGACACTGCACTTCACTTTGCTGTTAGAGCTGAGGAATTTGGCACAATGAAGGAGCTCATCAATTCTGCAAAACAAGCTCCTAGCAAATCCACAGCCATCGACTCCTTGCTGAAGATACAGAACCATAAAGGAAACACGGCTTTGCATGAGGCTTTGTTAGTGTTAATGGAGTCAAAGAAAAGAACTAGTACCGTAGATACTTTAGTAGTATCCATGGTTTGTCACTTGGTCTCAACAGATCCAGAAGTATCTTATTATCCAAACAATACAGACGAGTCTCCTTTGTATTTGGCAATTAAATTAGGAAACAAAGATATTCTTGATTATATTTTGAGAGCTCTACCTCAAACTGACCGTTTGATTGATAAGCTAAAAGGGAGGTCCCCTGTACATGTTGCCATTAAGCAAAAAAATTTAGGTATGATTTCTCCCCACTTAATGCATGTTTACTTCCATTTCCCTCCTTAATTATTGTCTAAATATATAGTTTATTTTTGCATAATGCATTGATTTTTGTTGTTTTCTTTAATTTTCAGATATTTTAAAAGTAATAAAAGAGCAAAAAGAGGAGCTATTAAGTTTACTAGATGAAGAAGAGAACACTGCATTACATTGTGCAGCCTCAACTGGTGATCTTGAGGGAGTTCATTACCTCTTAAAAATTGACAGTAATGGATCAGTTGTTAAAAGGAACAAAGAGGGTCTATATCCCCTCCATCTAGCATGTGAAAATGGCCATGTTAAAGTAATGAAAGAGTTGTTTAAAAAATGGCCTGATGTGACTGAATTTCTTTGTAACAAAGGTCGAAACATCCTTCATTTTGCGGCCAAGAGTGGAAATGAAATTGCGGTGAGGTGTATACTCAATGAAAAAGGTATGGACAAACTTGTTAATAAGATGGACAAGGATGGAAATACACCTTTTCATTTGGCAGCATTACATGGACATTCTATGGTTGTTGTTGCTCTACTGTGGGACAAGCATTCGAAGCCCGACCTTGTAAATTATAGAGGCTTGACAGCTTATGATGCTTGTAAATCGAGTGTACTTGACGAGGTATATCTAGGATTTATTTTACTGCTCATTAGTATTATACAAGGTTAAGGTTTTTTGTGAAAATTATTTTTCTTAAAGATTTTCTTTGGTGCAGAACCAGCGAAGAATTGATGGAAACTTGGAAGCCTATGAGGAGAATTCTGAGAAAGCAAATGAATTCCAAAAAGTAAGATATACTGAACCGGTCAAAGATTCAATTATTAGAGTTGTCATCGATATTGAATTCAAATGGCAATGGGTATACCATGCAAATGATTTTTTTTTTTTTTTTTTTCCAGTCGAGAAAAACAAAAACAAAATGGGAAATTTCATTTTGGTACCCCAAGTGATTAGTTTTTCATTATTTTTTAACAAAGGTTGCATTTTTGACTTACGCGCAGGCCTCTAAATTACCGTAAATACATCATTTAGTCTCTCTGACCATGAAACAAACCAAACATAAAGTGAAAATCGACTTTTTTACCGGTGGTAGTAAAATATTGAGGTTAAAAGACATATTTACCCTCTGCTTGATACAAAATTACAAGTTTATCTACGAATGTAAATTTTTCTCTTCCAAAAAAAATGCAAAAAAAAAAAAAAAAACAAACTTAGGAATAATTTAAAAAGATAAAATATTGAAAATAAATACTTAAAAAAATTAAAAGATTAAAACGGATTTTAAAAATAAATTATAATTAAACTACACAATCTTAAACATAAATAGTTGACTCTTTTTTATTTTAAAGAAAGAATAGTTGTCTTAAAAATAAAATTATTTATTTTCAAATTTATTATGTTATAATTAAAAAAAAATGGAAATTATTCTTTATTTTAATAAATAAATAAAAATAAGAATGTGGTCACCGTTGAAGGTGGCCTAGCTCTCAGCCGTCTTCCTCAAATGATGGAGCTCCTCCATTTTCTTTTATTTTTTTCTTAAATATTTTTTATGTGTCAAAATATTGTACACTGTGATTACAATTTACAAGTCATATATAAGGCAAATTTAACCCATATGCCGTTAGCCAAATTGAACCCTTATTCCGTTAAGTTTGGCTTATGGGAACCTAACAGAGGACCAAATTGATGGTTTTTTTTTTTTTTATAATTTTAGGGTTATGGGAATCAAAAACACAAATATCGTTATAAAAGAAAAAGAAAAACTAAAGTGAAAAGCTAATGATCAGTTGGGACCAAATTAATGATTTTTTTTTCCCAAAACAAAAACTTAAATGGAACCGGACGGGGCAATTCGATTGAAATAAAAGAACATCTTTATTCAATTGGCTACGACCATAGAGCAATTTTTTTTTTTCCAGAAGAGCAACATCTTATACATGAGTTCTCAAATATTCTCCAAGTTGATTTTGAATTAATTTATTTTACTTGTGTAGATGATGACGTTGGCTATCTTATATATGTATCATGAGTTGTACCGACGCTTGTGCATTAGATGTGGACGTCACTATATTCTAAGTACCAAGTCCTCAGTGATCATCAAAAGTATCAAAAGCAAGGTTGGGCTCTCAAAACAAGAGCTTAATAACAGGATACACTATCTTATAGTGGTAGCCGCACTTATCACTGGTGCCTCCTTTTCTGGTTTTCTCCAAATGCCTTTTAGTGGAGATAGAGTAAATTCCAATAGTGCCGATAATTGGAAAAAAAAATATGGTTTTGAGAAATGGAAGCTAGGTAGCTTCATGTTTGCTAACATGTTAGCAATGAATCTGTCAATCACAGCAGCACTCACTCTCTGTTTGGCACTATTAGTTGATAACAACCTGGCGGCCATATTGGTTTGGGTTGCATTCGTGTTGTTAGAGCTCGCTCTTTCCACTATAGGCACCGCATTCTGGTGGGCTACGGAAATAAGGTGTCAGACTTATAAATCATTTTACTTCAATCCTGATGACGTCGGTTTAATGCTCCCTATTGATTCTGTAACTACTGTTTTCATGTATGTTCAAGGTGCTCTGGTCATGATTCCATTACTGACTTCTACAATGGGCTGGCAAGTTTTGCCTCTCTTCATCTACTTCATTTTTTTCTGTTTTTACTTCGTTCTCCATTGGTCCCGGAGTATCTTTTCCCGTTGCCTCAAAACCCTTTTAAAGTATGGACTACTTGGTCTACTCTTCTTTTTAATCATTTGTTTAGGAGTTTACTCAATCATGTACTGAGCTTAATCAATGTAATAGTTAAATCATTGCACGTACTCTTTCCAAAATAAAAAATAAAAAAATCATTGCACGTACTCTCATTCAGTGTGTACCATTTTCTCTAATTTAATTGTAGAGCAAAATTCATAAGTAGCCCAAAAATTATGGCCTATGTAAAACTGTCACATCTCAATAAGTTTTCTTTTTTTATCAAAGAGAAATGATTTTAGACAAGACCATCCTTATCTACCGTTTCACTTTATTCTCTAACACAACTTTTTAATTTCTCTTTCATAAGTTTTTTTTTTTAATCAACTTCATCGCCTTCATCAATGGAGGATAACACTTTTCTCTCTCTAAAACTTTTTTTTTTTTTCCTATCTTTTCTCTTTAAAATATTGTTCTCCTCGTCGAAACGATTTCAACGATATATTGCGGGCGAAAATCGGATATCATTTGCCCCCTCAAAAGTCCTTTGAAAGTATTTCGTTTAACGCTGAAATCTTTACGCCCTGAAATATCAACATGATTACACGATGGAAATCTTTACACGCTAAAATGTTAATATGATTACACGCTAAAATATCAACATCTTTACACGTTGAAATTATAAAAGGATTACACACTAAAATTACATTTCAGCGTGTAATGTTTCTGGAAACTTCAAATTTTCTATTTTTCAATCTCTCTTCCATTTTTCAATTTTCTAAAAAAAAAAAAAAAGCCTTTTTATTTTCAAACCTCTATTGATGGAGATCGAACAGACCTCCATCAATGGAGGTCGAACAAATCTCCATATATGGAGGCCTGGAATGAAGATGATTAAAAAAAAGTGTTATCCTTATGTGTGATGGAGATCAAACAGACCTCCATCAATGGAGGTCGAACAAACCTCCATACGGAGGTTTGGAATAGATCTCCATTGATGAAGGCGATGAAGATGATTAAAAAAAGAACTTATAAAAGAGAAAGAAAAAGTTGTGTCAGAGAATAAAGTGAAAAGGTAGATAAGGGCGATCTTGTCTAAAAAACATTTCTCTTGGATAAGAAAAGAAAACTTATTGGGATGGGATAGTTTCGAAAACTGCCTAAATTTCCGGGCCAAATAATGTCATTTTGCCTTAATTGTATGTTGTGCCACTACATTTTAAGGGAAGCATGTATATTTCGTTTGTTAATTTTTACATTTTATAGCATATATATTGTTTATATTCCGTATTAAAATATGAATTGAACCTCCAATTTTTTTTATTATTTTTTTTATCATAATGGTCCTCATGTTTCTTGAGGCTGGCTCATGCCTTGAGCACACAACGAGATGTTTTATATTTATGATGTTAATTTGTTGTATGTTATCTAACTAAAATTATTTGTTTTGAATTATATATTAAAAAATTTCCAAGTATCTAAGGGGCCGTTTGGTAACGTTTTCGTTTTTCAGTTTTTGTTTTCTTGTAATCTAAATGTTTTCGAAAAACTGATTTTTGGATTTTTTGGATTCGAAAACGCGTTTAGTAGCCATCCTTGAATACGATATTCAGATAATCAAAACATACAAAAACGTGTTTGGTAGAATATTTCCAAAA
The DNA here is from genome assembly GCA_030490815.1 of Acer saccharum. Classification (NCBI taxonomy): domain Eukaryota; kingdom Viridiplantae; phylum Streptophyta; class Magnoliopsida; order Sapindales; family Sapindaceae; genus Acer; species Acer saccharum. The sequence goes on along the minus strand of CM059874.1, from coordinate 35,305,999 downwards.
TAATATTCAACTACCTGCATCAACCTATTAATCAAACCCAACACCAAATCAAGAACCCTCCATCGCCAGAAACAAAATTGACCCACCACCACTACCGCCAGAAACCAAACCGATCCACCACCACCACCACTGTCAGAAACCAAATCGACCCACCACCAGTCAAGAGAGAAAGAGAAGAGAAGACCGGCGGCGGGAAGAGAAAGAGAAGAGAAAATCGACAGCGGGACCCATCTCTTGCGATCTTCCCTGTCGTCGCCAACCGCCACCGTCAAGAGAGAAGAGGAGATCGACAGCGGGAAGAGACAGTTTGGTTGGCTTCGATCGCCTAGGCTGGGACATCGGCGCTCCAAGGGGTGGTGTCGGCGATGGTGGTTAGGGTTAGAGGATGAGATGGATCGATGGTGGTGGTGGAATCGGTTTGAATTTGATTTCTTTTTGGATAGTGGATTAAGTTGATTTATTTGTGGTGGTGTTGGTCTAGGCTTGATGATGATGGGGTTTGTGGTGGTTATTGTAGTTGTGTGTGGAACGATGGAGGATGAGATGGATCGATGGTGGTGGTGGAACTTGTTTGATGGATCAATGGTGGTGGTGGTAAATTTTTATTGCTAAAAAAAGTTTTCAAGAATACTGAGAACAACAAATTGTTGTTCTTAGAGTTCTCAATTTTTTCTTCATTAAAAGTGAGAACTGTTCTCAAAGTTTTATAGTTTCGTTTTTTGAAATCATCCCACCAAACAGGTTTTTCCAGTTTTTGTGACTCAAAAAACAAAAAACAATTTTTGAAAACTTGACAAATGCACCCTAAAATCTGTTGTAAAATGCATCCTTAACAATGAATTTGAAATCTAAAAACATAGAAAGGTCCTCAATCTACTGAGGCTGTACTACATTGTGGATACAAACATAAAATTTGAAAAACAAACATAAAAACAATTAAACATAAAATTAAACAAAAACAATTTTCCATCCTTTCGAAATTCATTTTCCTCCTTATCTTAGAACACATATATAGATACAAGATGCTTTTTCTATGTCTTTTGCTAGTTGGATTAATATAACGACATTCTTCCTGTAAACGTGAGAGCGTTTGAGAGTATGAGGTTATGTTTGAGGGAGGCTTGGAGGACATGACGAATAGTAGAAGCGAAGAACAGTGCAAACTGCTATCACTGCCGTTGTGGCTTTGATAGCGATAAGCTATTGCTGTGAATTTCTGCAGTGCAATAGAGAGTGGTCCAATTCCAGTGGATACCGCTGTGGAAAGCACTGTGGCTTCCACAGCGGTATCGAGAGCGGTAGACGATGATGTGACGCATGGATCACAGTTTTCTAAGTGGTCACGTTCAACACAGTTTAGGAAGCGGGTGGCCAATTGCAACTTGAAACGTAGTCAATCACAAGCATGCGTTAAATCAGGAAATATGTTGCTTCTGGAAGTTCTAATAGGAAAAGGATTTCTCCTTAAAAGAAGACTTGCATAAATAGGAAATAGTATTTATGTGGAACAAGTAATTCTTGTACGTATAGGAGTAGGATTTCCTTTTAGCATAAACTCCCTGTAATTCATATAAATAGACCCTAATAACTAGGTTGTTGGTGGTGGAGCAAAATAGCAAAATAGCAAATGCTAGAGAGATCTCAAAGTGAGCATTGGGTGTAATTGGGTTTGGGGTATTACAAAGAGAGAGATCCTGAGTGTGTGGTTGTAACAATTTACTACATATTGGAACTTTCTTGTTGTCCTGATGGCTGTGGTTTTTTCCCTGATTTGGGTTTCCACGTAAATTATTGTGTTGTGTGTGATTGAATTTAAATTATTTCTCTTCATCTTATTTTTTTCTTTATTATTTGTTTGTTTTGTTCTATTCGACAACACTTCCGTTTGTATAGTGACGTTTGTTCGCTAACATACGTAACTATGGTGTCTCTGGTGCTCATGGCTCTTGTTTAATTTAAACGTTACCACAAGATAGTAATAAAAAACCCTACTTGTCAAAACTCAAAAGCAAGCCACCGTGAAAGGAGGAGACGGGGAGTTTAAAATAAGCACAGAATAAACAATTTGTTCTGCTTTTGTCCAAATGGCTAAGGGCCCATCCTACAAGCCGTTTTCTATTTTTGTTTTTCGAAAAGAAAAAAGAAAATGAAAACAGTGTTTTTTGTTTCATTTTTGAATTCCGAATACGCATCTGGTAGCATTTACTGAAATCCGTATTTTAAAAATAAAAACGGAAAAAATGCGTCTGGTAGGATAACTGAAAACTTTCAAAAATTGAAATATCAATTTTTAATTTTTGTTTAATATTATAACAATTATAAATAAATGATTAAATAATTAATAAAAAAACATTTTGTAATTTAATTTAGGGTTTAACAGATTTTAGAAGAGGAAGAGGAAGAGGAAGAAGAAGAAGACCAGATCGGCGGCGGGAAGCGACGCAGATCAGCGGCGGAAGGAAGTGGAAGAGGAAGAAGAAGAAGAAGAAGGAAGAAGAAGAAGAAGAAGAGACCTCGGCTGTGAGATGCAAAGCAGATCTCAACGGGAAGATGATGAAGAAGAAGAAGAAGAAGAAGAGATCTCGGTGGCGAGATGCAGAGCAGATCTCGGCAGTATCTCAATGGCGAGATGCAAAGCAAATCTCGGCGGTATCTCGGCAGTGAGATGCAGAGCAACTCAGCGGGAAGAAGAACTCGGCGGGAAGAAGAAAAAGAGGAGGAAGAAGAAGAAAAAGAAGAAGAAGAAGAAGGAGGAGGAAGAAGAAGTCGGTGAATTTTTTTGTTATTAAAATAAAATATATATTAATGATATGAGGCCCACTTATTTAATGATATGTGACCCACTTCATTTGGAAAACAAAAACAAATTCACGAAAAACAAATTTTTTTTTTTGTTTTTCAAAATTTTCACTTTTAACACTGATTTTGTTTTTCATTTTGTTTTTGTATTTTGAAAATAAAATGAAAAATGGTTACCGAATGCGAATTCAAAATCATTTTTGGAAAACAAAAACAAAAACAAAAACAGGCTGAAAACAGGCTACAGGACAGGCCATAAAGATATTGCTCCTCAATATGGCCAACAGAGTACAAAAGATATTGCTCAATGGATTCGAATATTATCTAGAAATGCTTGGCTTGCATTTGTTATGGTGGAGTACTAGAGCATTTTTGGCTGAAACATATATATATATATATACAGTCTTTCTATTATCAGTTCGAACTGACAAAAGTTATATCAGTTCCTTGTATGTGGGCCACTGGATTTAAATACTTTGGCCGATAAGTGCATACAGCCAAGTCAAAGTATTTAAATCCAGTGGCCCACATGCAAGGAACTGATATAACTTTTGTCAGTTCGAACTGATAATAGAATTTCTGTGTGTGTATATATATATATATATACACACACACATATACCGAAGAAAAGTGACACCAAATTCATCGTGGCCTATTGAGAACGTAAAACACATGAAATTTTCACATCTCTTTTGTTGGTATGCAATCATTACATTTCAAAGTTCTTGAATATACAGTCATTTCTTCTCGGTGCGCATCGTTGGAAAGAATTCTAATTATATCAAAATTTAAGCGTTGGTTTCATCCAATGGTTAGATTTGGTTTTTTAATATATATATATATATATATATATATATATAAGATATAAATTAAAGAAAAAGATTGTCTTTAAAAATTATTTTTTTACATTCAATAAATTAAAATCTTCAGTTTCTATAAAAAAACAAAAATCTTCATCAACAAAACTACTTCTCTCTCCACATCAATTTTCTTGTACAAGAAACAGAAAAAATAATAATATTAACAAAATTCTGATGAACCAATAAATAAATTAATCAAGCAAATGAAGATCTTGAACAATCCAATTTTTTTCTACAACAAACTAAAACAATAAATTGATGCCTTTTTTTTTTTTTTTCCAAAAACTATGATATTGAATGTAATGCGATATGGTGGATTTTTTTTTTATTTTCTTTTGAAAAAATGAGTATGATGGACTTAACACTTATGATGTAACTTTACAATCAGATACATCTATTCTCTTTATAATATATAAAATTATATATGCATTTCATAAGAAAAAAAAAATCATTTACTAGATATATGACTTTTACATGGAACCAATGAACAATTTCCATTTTCCTTCCTAACTGGAAAATATCATATTGAAGTTTTCTTTTATATATGTGATGTTTATTTTTATCACCAATAGGCCATTTTTTTTTAATTTTTTTTAATTTTTTGTTGCAGAAGAAAATTGATGTGGAGAGAGAAGTGGTTTGTTGTTGAAGAGATAAAAAAAATACGTATAGTAAAGATTTTTGTCTTTTTATAGAAAGAGAATATTTTAATTTGTTGATAATGTAAAAAATAATTTTTAAAGACAATCTTTTTCTTTAATGTATATATATATATTTTTTAAAGAACCAAATCTAACAATTGGATTAAACTAACGTTTAGATTTGAATGTACTAAGATTTCTTTCCGTCAATAGACACTGAGGAGAAAATGAATATATATATATATATATATATATATACAGTCCTTTTATTGTAAGTTCGAACTGATATAAAATATATCAGTTCCTTGCATGTAGACCATTGGATTTAAAAAATGCTTTAACAAGTGCATGCAGTCAAGTCAAAGCATTTAAATCCTGAGGTCCACATGCAAAGAACTGATATATTTATATCAGTTCGAACTGACAATAGAAAAACCGTACGTGTATATATATATATATATATATATATATAATACTAATCAGTGATGATTATGTTTCAAATTATGGCTGAGCATTTTAGTTCAAAAATTATCTTCCATGAAAACACCTTTGAAAGGCACGATAAACCTAAGTTTATTTCATTTTCAGGTTTCAAATGGATGTAATTATAAATAAGGGTTCAGTTACTATATATAATTGTATTGTTGCTGAGTTAATTTATAGTCTTTAGATTTCAATCCAATAGTGTATAAAAATTAAGAATTTAATTTATTTTTTTTAAGTCTATAAAACAATCAACTCTCTCTATCATATAGTAACCCATTAATCATACATTTTCTATATTAGCTAAACTCATAAATAAGATTATATAAAGTGCAGTTAGGTATTGTGGTAGCCAGAAATGGTCCATAGGCCCAAAGCGTAACAAAGCCCAAACCTTATATCAAAAAGACCCAACCCAGGCCCGTTGGGTTGATCGATCCAACAAGTGTCAGCAGCACGACTTGGCCTTCGAATGACCAAGTCAAGTCTTCAGTTAGGTTTGGTGGGTAACTGGAAGAGAGAATCTCTCCCAGTATCCCCCCAAATCTCGCCCACGATCATAACATGACCAGTGAACGTTGGAGTCACTTCCACTACTATAAATAAGAGGGCTTCTCTACTAAAAAGCTCTCTGAACTCTCCCAAGAAAATAGATATTAAAATCTTGATCTTAACTCCGATCACCGGAACCTATCTTTCAGTCACCTAACTGCTTTGCTCAGCCCAAGCATACCTAAGGCTAACTTCAAGCCCCAACCTTTCTTGTTTCTCTATATTATATTACTGTTTCAAGTTTTTTTGCAGGTTCAGCTAATCCCAGACGACCATTCGTAGACGACAGCCGAAGTCATTCATCCACTTTCCAGATCAGTTGCTTTGGGCCTGATTCAACCCGACCCACTCGACATACCAAGTCGATCGACCACTTACAGTTTGGCGCCCACCGTGGGGCCCATTGCAACTACCTTTGAGTCCAAATCAATCAATCCTAACTACAACTCAACATGGCCGGAAATGGATCAAACCCAACCGTCGAAGAGCAGATCGCTATGCTGAACGCCCAAATGGCCGCCAGCGCCGAGAGGCTACAGGCACTCGAAGCGGAAAATACGGCGATCCGGGCGACAAACGAAGAATTGAGAATGCTGGTCGACGGAGTAGTTCCAGATTCAGCCACTTCGGAGCATCCAGTCCCGACGTCAAACGATGATAACAACGTCGACCGACATATTAGGAGAGTTCCAGGGAACCCCATCGCACCAGAAGCCAATCCGGTCGACCATCAGAATCGACCAACACCTCAGACGGCAAGGGTTGAGATCGACCTCAACGACATACCCGCCAGGAACGATGCTGTGAACGAACACGAACAGCTGATAGATCAACAACCGGACAACGTCCCTAAGGCGGTTATGTCTCTCCAGTCGACACCCGGAATGGTAAAACCGGGGCCAGACTTAAATTTATCTGCTAATCTAGACTTTTCTCGCAGGTTTGCAGAAATGGAGGCTCTCATCCAAAGAATCCCAGGAGTCCCAGCTCCTATCAAGAAAAGTACCGCAAATAGCTTCGCTGACTCACCCTTCGTCGATGCAATAGCTCTCATGGAGATGCCTAAGAAGTTCAACTTCCCAAATATGAAGCAATACGAAGGAACGACCGATCCGGACGACCATATAGCACAATACAAGCAGAGGATGTTCACGGCCGCAATCCCACGCGACCTTAGAGAAGCATGCATGTGCAAGGCCTTCGGATCCAGCCTTAGTGGACCTGCCCTTCAGTGGTACACAAATTTACCTAACAACTCTATTGATTCTTTTGCACAGCTGACGGACACATTCGTGGAGCAATTTGCAAGCAGCCGCAAGTTGGAAAAGCTGTCGGACGACCTCTACACCATAACGCAGAGAACCGGCGAGAATCTACGAGCCTACGTCGGACGTTTCAACAGAGAAAAAGTGCAAATCCCTCACTGCAACCAGGCGACTGCCATCTACGCCTTCAGAAAAGGTCTCAGGTTCGATTCTGATTTATACAAGGAACTTACCAAATACCCTTGCAGGACAATGGAAGACGTATTGGCCAAAGCATGGGCCCAGATCAAGTGGGAGGAAGATGAGGCAAACTTCGTTGGAAGAGCCAACAGCAGTTACTATGGAGGTAGTCGAAACGAGAGAATCGATAGAAAGTCGAACGACAGACGGTCGGAACCATACCCGACAAGCGACAGAAGAAACATCCGGTCGCGGCGCGAAGGCTCTGGTGAGAGAAGCACTTACGGGCGCGGTATTCCAAGGTCGAGTCGACCGAAGGTGGAAGCACCAGAATACCTCCTCAGCATCGAACCGGTCGACCTCGTTGCAGTTATGAGAGAAATGGGCAAGACAATCAAATGGCCACGAAAAATGAACGCCCTTCCCGAACATAGGGATCCAAAACTTCGATGCGAGTTCCATGGTGATCACGGCCATCGCACGGAAGATTGCATCGCCTTAAAATTCGAAGTGGCCGAGCTCCTGAAACAGGGACATCTACGGGAGTTCCTGACCGACAAGGGAAAGCAAACTTACGCCAGACGCGACGACCAAAGGCAAACCGGCGCGGTCGACAGCCCCCCAGATCCTCCTAGGCAAGACAGGGTGATTAATTGCATTTCCGGCGGATCTGAGGTCAGTGGTGTAAGCTACTCGGCAGCCAAGAGACACACACGACAGGTGTCAAACACAGAGATTCAGCCAAATCGAGAGCACCCATCCAAAGTCGACGAAACCGTCACCTTTCGGTCGACAGACAAATCAGATTTGTTTTCTCCCCACCATGACGCTTTAGTTATTTCTTTGCATATCGCTAATTGTTTAACTAAACGCATTTTAATTGATAATGACAGTTCATGCAACATATTGTTTAATAGTGCTCTGAGAGAAATGCAGGTCGACGAATCGAAACTCAGTCGTCGAACGACTATGTTGACCGGGTTCAGTGGAGAGCAAAAGAGTACGCTAGGCGAAATTGTGCTACCAGTCTACGCCGAAGGAGTCAACCTGTACATCAACTTCCTAGTGCTCGATTGCCAGTCCCCTTACAACGCAATACTCGGCAGACCCTGGATACACGAGTTAAAAGCAATCCCGTCGACTTACCATCAACTGATCAAGTTTCCAACCAAGTGGGGAGTTAAGGAAATCAAAGGGGAGTAACGAGCCGCAAGAGAGTGCTACCAAAACGCTTTAAAAAAGAAGAAACAGGAATTATAGCAATTACAGGAAGCCACGGTCGAGTCGACTCCAACCAAGCAAAAAATGGAGGAACTCGACGAGGTATCAATCGACCCAGACCAACCAGATCGTAAAGTATTCATCGGGTCGAGATTACCAGTCGACATCCGGAAGCAGTTAGTCGAGTTCCTGAGGGAGCGCCGCAACAACTTCGCCTGGTCGCACGAAGACATGATCGGAATCGACCCGGAAGTAATGGTTCACCGACTACAAGTCGACCCAGACCATCAGCCAGTTAAACAAAAGAGAAGAAAGTTCGCTCCCGAAAGGAACAAAGTGATCAACGAAGAAATACAAAAGTTGTTCGACATCGGTTCAGTGAGAGAAGTAAAATATCCAGACTGGCTGGCCAACGTCGTCGTGGTAAAAAAGAAGAACGGGAAGTGGCGAGTCTGCATCGACTTCACTGATCTCAACAAGGCATGCCCCAAGGATTCATTTCCGCTTCCACACATCGATATGTTGGTCGACGCAACTGCAGGGCATGAATTATTGAGCTTCATGGACGCTTACTCCGGCTACAACCAGATTCTAATGCATCCAGACGACCAGGAAAAAATAGCCTTCGTCACTGAAAGAGGTATTTTTTGTTACAAAGTAATGCCCTTTGGTTTGAAAAATGCAGGTGCAACGTATCAGAGGCTAGTCAACAAAATGTTCGCCAAGATGCTTGGATCAACGATGGAAGTCTACATCGACGACATGCTGGTCAAATCATTAGTCGCCCAGCAACATATCGACCATCTTCGGCAGTCGTTCGACGTACTCAACCAATATGGTATGAAACTGAACCCTACTAAGTGTTCTTTTGGTGTGTCTTCAGGAAAATTCCTAGGCTACCTAGTCACTCAAAGAGGCGTCGAAGCTAATCCAGATCAGATTCGGTCGATCGAAAATATCGAGTCGCCTAAATGCATGAAGGACGTTCAGAAACTAACCGGTCGAGTCGCAGCGCTGAACCGATTCATATCGAAGTCGTCCGAAAAATGCCTCCCATTCTTCAACATCCTCAGGAAGAACAAAGCATTCGAATGGAATGATGACTGCGAGAAAGCGTTGCAAGATTTGAAGACCTACTTGAAGTCGCCCCCATTACTGTCGAAACCAAAGGACAACGAAGTACTGTTCATATACCTGGCCGTGTCTAATACAGCCGTAAGTGCAGTTTTAGTCAGAGAAGAGGAAAGTAACCAGCATCCAGTCTACTATGTAAGCAAGACTTTGCTCGACGCCGAAACCAGGTATAGTCGATTGGAGAAGCTAGCTCTTGCTCTTGTGATGGCAGCCCGCAAACTCAGACCATACTTCCAATGCCATTCGATTAAGGTACTAACCGCTTATCCACTCAAAAATATACTTCACAAACCTGAACTTTCAGGTCGACTGACGAAGTGGGCAGTAGAACTCAGCGAGTACGACATCAGTTTCCACCCGCGATTAGCGATGAAATCACAGGTATTAGCCGATTTTATTGCGGATTTTACCCCTGGTGAAAGTGTGCAGGTCGAACAAGAACTAGTGGCACTGACAGAAACGGCTGCACCCGGTAAATGGATCCTGTCGGTCGACGGATCAAGTAGCATCAAAGGAAGCGGATTAGGATTGGTACTTGAATCCCCACAAGGAGACATACTGGAGCAGTCGATCCACTGTGGATTCCATGCAACGAACAACGAAGCCGAATACGAAGCCTTAATCGCCGGGCTCGACCTCGCAAAAAACCTGAATGTGAAAATCATTAAAGTACGAAGCGACTCTCAATTAGTCGTTCGACAAATAAACGGCACATATGAGGCTAGGGACCAGAGAATGTCGTCCTATCTAAACAAAGTCAAACAGCTGCAGTCGACTTTCGACGAGTTTTCAATCGAGCAAATACCCAGGTCCGAGAACACACGAGCAGACGCACTAGCAAACCTGGGTTCGACAACGACAAACAATTCAAAATCGGTTCCAATAATCCATCTCATGTCTCCATCAATTCAAGAATCAGAAACAGTGGCACCGGTCGACAACGGAAGAAGTTGGATAGAGCCGATCTTCAATTACCTCCAAGCAGACATTCTGCCAGACGACAGGGTAGAGGCAAGAAGGATCAAGGCAAAGTCAGCCAAGTTCTGCATACTATATGGTAAACTTTACAAGAAATCATTCACAGGCCCATATTTGAGGTGTGTGACCCCTCGAGAAGCGTACAACGTCCTGAAAAGTTTGCACCAAGAAGAATGTGGAAATCATTCCGGCGCCCGTAGCTTGTCGAACAGAGCCATCACAGCAGGATACTACTGGCCGACTATGCGAGTTGACTCTCAAAATCACGTCAAATCATGCGAAAAATGCCAACGCTTCGCACCAATATCACATCTCCCCCCAGGTATGTTGAATTCAATTTCGGCCCCTTGGCCTTTTATGAAATGGGGGATGGATATTGTAGGTAAGCTACCAGCTGCGCCAGGCGGTGTCGTCTACATGTTAGTCCTGACAGACTACTTCACCAAATGGGTTGAAATCGGGGCGTATCAGCAAGTACGCGACACTGAGGTACGCAATTTTATATGGAAAAATATCATATGCAGGTTCGGGGTTCCAAAGGAGATAGTGACCGACAATGGATCCCAGTTCATTTCGTTCGACTTTAAGAATTTCTGTGACAAATACGCCATCAAGTTAAGCTTCTCAACTCCACGATATCCCCAAGCGAATGGACAAGCGGAGTCGACCAACAAAACAATCGTCAACACACTGAAGAAGCGACTGGAAGCCGAAAAAAGCCAGTGGGCAGAGAAACTTCCAGAGATTTTATGGTCATACAGAACTACCCCACGACGGTCGACAGGGGAAACCCCCTTTTCACTCGTCTACGGGTCAGAAGCAGTCATCCCAATAGAAACCAGGTTGTCGACCGCCCGCAGCGAGAATCCTAATGAAGAACAGAACAACTTGGAGCTCAGTTTCGAACTTGACCACCTCGACGAACGACGAGATCGTGCAGCCCTTCGAACTCAATCGTACCAACAACAAGTCGCTCGACACTACAATAAGAAGGTTAACGTCCGAGTCTTCAAACTCCACGACTGGGTACTACGACGAGTGTTCCAAAATACAAGGGAAGAAGGCGCTGGCAAGCTAGGGCCTACATGGGAAGGACCTTATCAAATCACAGATGTCGTCGGACGAGGAGCATACAAAATACGAGGCCTCGACGGTCGAGAGCGACACAACAGCTGGAATGCACTACATCTAAAACAGTACCATTTCTAAACTAGTTGTTTCAATTTTTAAAATATTATTTTTATCGACAATTCCCTATTAATGAAATCGACCCACGAGGAGCAATGATGACTACTTAGTGCAGCTAAGTGTAATACTGAGCTCACAAAATTATATAATTTAACTGTCGACATCAACAAGCAACCACTGTCTTAGTTCAGGTACGACGCTCGCAACCTTCGACCCGGCGTAAAACTCTCAACAAATTGCTATGCCAAGCACATGTTAAGAGTTGGGGGAGTAGCACTGGGGACAAGACAAAAGACGATTTTAGACATGTCGACTGAAAACGTGTCGACTGAACAACAAGACGTGCCCAAACATGCATAATATTGGGGACAGATGTCGAATGAAAACCAAAAACAAAAAAAAAGAACGCATGTACGCGATATCCTATAACAAGGTCTTGTCGACCAAAGAACGCATGTACGCGATATCCTATAACAAGGTCTTGTCAACCAAAGAACGCATGTACGCGATATCCTGTAACAAGGTCTTGTCGACCGAAAAAACGCATGTACGCGATATCCTGTAACAAGGTCTTGTCGACCGAAAAAACGCATGTACGCGATATTCTGTAACAAGGTCTTGTCGACCATGAACACGAGAAATCGAATCTAAATTTCAGTCATCGACAATGAAATCATACTGCAACTTTTTCGATCGACTCATATATGGGCTTAAATTTACAGGCTTATATCACAAGTCAATCAAATCATTTATATGTAAGTTTACAGGCTTATACATTTTATTGCCCAAGTCGATCAAATCACTTATATGTAAGTTTACAGGCTTATACATTTTATTGCCCAAGTCGATCAAATCATCTATATGTAAGTTTACAGGCTTACGCAATTTTATTACCCAAGTCGATCGACCCGTTTATAGGCGTAAGTTTACCGGCTTATCTCATACAAATTTTCTGTAAGTCGACCGACTCATTCATGGGTGTGGGTATACAAACTTATATCATACAAGTCCAAAACCATCACTGCATAGAAGAGTCGAAACAAAAGCGAAAGACTTCTATTAAATGGAGATAGAAAATTTTTTTTAAATGGTCGAAGTCGACCGTAAACATTCGTTACAGATGCAAATTAGGGGTGATGACCAAATCATCGACAAATTATAAAAAATATTTTGGAGCATCAGTCAAGTGGTGGATCAGCAGCATCGTCGTTCAGGCTGGTCGACTGCTCGAGGTTCTTATCAGCGTTCTCCCCTGCGTCTGCCTCTTCTTCAGGTGAAGGCTCTTCCAGCCTAAGCATTTCTTCGCAAGCGTCGATCACCTCTTGCATCTCTTCTTGCTTCCAGTTGACATGCTGGCCCGACAGATATTCTTTAAACAACTCTGCCCTGGCCTTGCATATCGCTATGGAGGCGATCGACGTGAGCTCATCCTCTAAACCAGCGACCACGCCCTCCTTCTCTGCGACCATCGCCCTCGCAGTTGTCGACTCTTCAAGGTAACGATCTCTCTCTTCTTCCATGCTCTTTAACTTATTTTCTAGAACAGAAACCTTCTGCTCCAGGTCTTTTAGGCGAGCGACAGCTGTGGCTTTCTCTGCTCGGAGAGCTTCGTTCACCTTCTTTAGCTTTTGGCACTTGTCGTTGGTCGACTTGTACCTGTCACGTAGGTACAACTGCGTCTGCAAAGCCTGCAAAAACCAAATATCATGAGTAAAAATAAAAGGAGGCGGTACCAGTTGAAACGACATGTCAAAATAAACTACCTGGAACGCTGAGAGTACGCCCGTATCAATGACTTCCTCAGGCTGCTTCTTCTTCAAAATCTCCTCATCAGCGTCGAGGAGGAATTCGTTCGACCTGGATAGGAATCCAGCAGGATCCCCGAACGACGAGATGCCGGAAGAAAGCAGCACCATCGATGAATCAGGCTCGAAGATATCGGTAGCCTTCTTCTTCGAGCTGGACCCAACCTTCTTCCCAGCGTCGATCGACGAATCCTTTCTTTGCCTCTTCCGTCCTACAGGACGCTCAGGGGAAGAGGTGTAAATATGCACATCTTCAGCAGCCTCACCCTCCTTCGCTTTGTCGGCCGACGGACTCTTCTTTGATGCCCGCTTCTTTGCCATTTCCTCCTTCAGACGCAGCATGGCATCAGCATTTTGGGGCAGGCGCGTCTTCGCGTTCGACATCGAAGTTACTGCGAAACGACGTTCAGTGTCAGTAATAGGCGGCAAGATAATCATTTTACAGCCAAGTATTTCAAGACTCCTCCTAATCCAAACATAGGATGCGAAGTCCTTCACTAAAGGATACGGTCGCCGCGTTCTATTCAAAGTCGACCACCGCCACAGACAGCTGTTCCTAAGCTTACCATCCGCAAGCAATACTTTGCAGCTCCGTTGTTCAGGAGGAATGCTCAGTATCTTTTTTGTGATGTCTGTGGCACTCTCGCTCGTCACATCATTTTCGGCGCGCGTAATCTCTGCAATAGAGTTTCATCTACTGTTATAACGACTATCATACTAGCAGGTATATTCATAAAAGAAATATCGTACGACACTAACCTTTCCGGTTCCAAATTCTCCTCAGCACATATTGCGATGCTCCCCATGGGCCATCAATTGGCGGACCCTTCGCAAAGAAGTATGCGTCCTTCCAAAACCGGTCATTCGAGGTCGTGTCAATAATAAGCCTATTAGCGAAATTCCTAGGAGTCAATATGTAACGACCCCGGTCGCCTACATGCTCCTTTAGAAAGTAATTATGCAGCACACCCCCCAACCCAAATCTTATATTATGCGTCTCTTGCAGAACCGTCAGGCTCAGCAAGATTCTCCAACTATTTGGCATCAGTTGGCCAGGGGCAATATCAAAATATTTTAGCAGTCGACGCACCAACTCAGGGACTGGAAATCTGAAGCCTAGGCGTAATGTGTATTCGTAAAAACATGTCCACCCAGGTATATCCCAATCGGCTCGTTCGCGACCTAGAGGGGCACGCAGTTCGACCGACTTGGGAATACCATACATCGTCCGCAAGCCGTCCAAATTCCTATGGGCAATCAAACTTGCTGGATTTACATCCAAGACTCCTGTCGCTCGACCAGAAGTGGACGCCTCCGCATCATTCCTACGCGGGGAAAATTCGACCGGTGTTGCTATCACACGAACACCACCCCCGTCTAAAATACCCGCGACATTTATGTTGACGATTTCTGACGGATCGCGAACCGTGACTCGTCTATCGACACTCGTCGACCCACTATCAACACCTTCAGACCCAGTCCCCATGTCACTATCAGACCCTGATTGAGACGAAATCGAAATTGGCTCGTCGCCCGACATATCTCCAAAAAATAACTGACATGCAAAAAAAAAGGGGCGCAGGTCAGTCAAGCCAAAACGCTACTATCACAACCTAAGGTTTCTAGATCATAAAAAAAAACCCGGTAGTCTACATCACGAAGCCTTAGATGAATATCGATCTAGAATCCCATAAAGGCAGTCTACTCACAAAACAGGTACTATATCAAAACTAAATGACGGTCCTAGTCACGACGACACCCACGCAAAGCAGAAACAGCATATACATTCAAAAACAACATGGCAGCGAATCAAAATATCAAGAGCTATCAAGAAACATCGAGCTATCAAGAAACATCGAGAAATATCAAAAAAGAAAAAAAAAAAACACACCGATGGATATCAGAATCCAAGATTCACATACAAAATAAAACACCGATGAGCAGAATGTATACTAACCTTGAGGAAAATGAAGGAATCTACCGAAGATGGATCACCGGCACTTCGCAGAGAAAGAAAAGCAACGAGAGCAGCAAAAGGAGAGAGCTTTCAGAGAAAGAAACCACCGGAAACGTACAAGTTTGATTAACCCAGGAGAAGTTACCAGTTTTGAATTTCAAACACCTTTATCGAGAACTGCGCATGGGTTTAAAAGCACCTGACGTCATCATGGGAAACCTAAACGTTCCCACCAAAAAGATCCAGTCGCTGCATCTTAAGACCATCTGCTGTACCTCGAGATGAAAGTCGAACGACAAAATACTCGGCGCACGTCGAACGACAATCCCGTCTTTTGTAGCGTCAATCCCCGTACGGATACGTCGAATAGTGGCCCAAGAACGTCTACTCGACTCAATGAGGGGTCGACCGACAAAGTAATCCATCTAGCGCAAGTCACTCTCTAAATCAATAGGTAACTTCTTTAGAGAGTGGGGGACAAGCTGTGGTAGCCAGAAATGGTCCATAGGCCCAAAGCGTAACAAAGCCCAAACCTTATATCAAAAAGACCCAACCCAGGCCCGTTGGGTTGATCGATCCAACAAGTGTCAGCAGCACGACTTGGCCTTCGAATGACCAAGTCAAGTCTTCAGTTAGGTTTGGTGGGTAACTGGAAGAGAGAATCTCTCCCAGTATCCCCCCAAATCTCGCCCACGATCATAACATGACCAGTGAACGTTGGAGTCACTTCCACTACTATAAATAAGAGGGCTTCTCTACTAAAAAGCTCTCTGAACTCTCCCAAGAAAATAGATATTAAAATCTTGATCTTAACTCCGATCACCGGAACCTATCTTTCAGTCACCTAACTGCTTTGCTCAGCCCAAGCATACCTAAGGCTAACTTCAAGCCCCAACCTTTCTTGTTTCTCTATATTATATTACTGTTTCAAGTTCTTTTGCAGGTTCAGCTAATCCCAGACGACCATTCGTAGACGACAGCCGAAGTCATTCATCCACTTTCCAGATCAGTTGCTTTGGGCCTGATTCAACCCGACCCACTCGACATACCAAGTCGATCGACCACTTACAGGTATCAGGGCATTTAAACAAGGGAAAAGTGCAGTTAGGTATCAGGGCATTTAAACAAGGGGAAACTTCAATTTAGTCCCTAATATTTTGGGAAATGTCACTTTTTTACTCATATTTGTATTTTTAGTTCGCAAGGTCCCTAGTTTATTGAAAATAGATCAATTTGGTCCATATGTCAGTCCCTGTTAGTCAAACTTAACAATCTTTAGGGTATTTTAGTCTTATAACCATTACCTTTTTTTTTTTTTCCTTTTTTTTAAATGAATAACACGCAAATTTTTTGTCTCAAAACTTAAAAAACACAAAAAGTCAAAGTCACTAAAAAAAACCTTAACGATTCCCTGATCAAATCACCTACCAACACCGTCCTCATCTTTTTGGTCCCTCCAATCCATTTGCATTACCAGTTCCATGCTTTGTCATAGTTACATCAAAAAGCTTTACTTTCTGTTCCAATGACACATGAATATATCTACCTGATTTTGAAACAAAGCATTAATGCTAATACAAAGATATTAAAAATGGTGGAATCACATGTTTTGAAAAGACCCAAATCAACAATTACCTCTATGAGAGTCGATTCCTGAAGGGCTTTTACATCTTTCTTTCCGGCAAGTTTTCTGGCATTGCTCAACAATGAAATTGTGAAATATATTTGTCATATCTAGTTTTCCGAATTCATGAAGAAATAAAAGTAAGCCTGTTAGATTTTTCCACTGAACACTTATGGCACTTAATGTATGTCATTAAGTTGTTTCGTTTAATTTTTTAAGTTATAAAACCACTAAATCAGCTCCTAAAAACCATTTTTTTTTTTTTTTATTAAAAGTGAAATTTACTTTTCACTTAATGAAAAATAACTTAAATATATATCAATTTATTACTTTCAAATTTATCCTTACAAATCTTATTTATTTCCGGTTTTCTCTTCTCTCACACCCCTTAACCATATTAATATATATTTTTTTCTTTTCACTATTTAAAAAACTTCAGCCACTTTCAACAAAAATAAAAAAAAAAATTGATAGATATATAGATTTCATTCTAAATTTGTTATTATATTATTATTCAACATATATAGTATAAATATTGTACAGATTATTAGTGGATGACTCTAATCTCTTGTTATTTCTTAAACTAAACTTCAATTAGCTTGTTCAATTTTTATACTCTAAGGGTTATATTTTATATGGTATTTTTTTTTAATATAAATTTGTTATTATATTATTAAATTACTGTTGTAGTTGTCTTTAATACAAATAATAGTTGAAAGGGCATAGATGTAAAAGTATTTATTTTAAAATATTTGTAACTTAAAAAAAAAATAAAAAAATAAAAAATAAAAAATAAAAAACAACAACAACTTATCACTTATATTCAGTTTTCAGTTATATTCGGGTTTTAATTAAGTGAAAAAAAACAAACATATTTTTCAGTTTCAGTTTTCAATCACTATTCAGTCTTCGGTACAATTCAGCACTGTTCAGTCTTCAGACGAAAAAATCAAATGCAACCTAAGTGTTGGAATAGCTGAATAGTAGATGTCAAATGCATATTTGGTGGAATGGTAAGAGCAAGAATATGACTATTATATGTAACTGCCCAAGTGAGACAACAATAAATTCAGATCAGGAAAGAAGTATATTACTGATTCTTCTTGTTGTTTCCTCAGATTTTGAATATGTCGCTCCACTTCCACCCGTCTCAGTCGAAAATCATTCAGTTGCTTCGCGAAACGTTTTTTGAATCTTTCTCGACATAACGTTTTTTTTAGCCAAGACTTCCAAATGTTCCTTGCTTAATTCCTCTTCAGCTTTGCAGGCCCAGCCCAAACAAATTTGGACCTATTAAGACATGATCAGGCCCATATGACTATGTTATACTTGTATCTTCGTTGACAATGTCTTCTTCATTATACTTTTTAGAAGAATTATGGATAGTACTCAAAGGAAGAAGTTAAAATAATAATAATTAAATATAGACATATTTCCGAATTTGGTTGGTTAGATACAAATTGGGACACCGTTTTTAGATATCTAACTCAAATCAGATGTCCAAAAATGGTGTCTAACTAACCGAATTAGAACATGTATCTACATTTGCTGGTAGACTACTAGCAAAGTATCAATTCTTCTTGGTCAAAATCTCTGCTTACAAAATACTCAAATAGGGAATTAATTTCTGTTAGCTACGTTTGCAAAAAAACCTTATTTTATTTCATAGTTCCATGAGTTGACTGTCTACATATCAAATTGATTTCTTTGGAAGACAATGCTTGGGTTCTGACTTCTGAGAGCTCAAAATTGTTTCATCTTGATTACCAAGAAAGCTTTATTTAATAACTCAACGAGGTCTCTTCTAAATAGTGTAAATCTCAGTGAAGCAATAGATTGGATGCAAGTAGTTAGTGAACTCCCTTCTTTAACTGAATTGCAGTTAAAATGGTGAGATCTTCCATCAGTCCTGTCTTCATCAATTTCTTTCGTTAATTCTTCGAAATCTCTTGTTCTTCTTTATCTCTTTGGGAATGATCTGTCTAATTCAACATACCTTTGGTTGTCCAAATTCAGTAGCAGCCTTGTTGATGTCGACCTCGGTTCCAACTTTTTAGAAGGTCCCATTCCGGATTATGCTTTTGAGAACATGAATGCTTTGATGCATCTTTACCTCGGATATAATCAAATCAGTGGTACTCCAAAATCTCTTGGCAATTTGTGTAGATTAAAAACGTTATATCTTAATGACAACAATCTTAGAGGACCGCTTTCTGACCTTCTTTTCAACTTGTCTGGTTGCACCAGGGAGACATTAGAAATTTTATGGGAAGAGCTAAAAGAGATAAAATTCATTACTGTGGGAGAAAATGGATTTTCTGGGAAGATACCAACTTGGATAGGGGAGAGCCTACCAAATTTAGTTGTTCTAAGTCTGCGGTCAAATTAATTCAATGGAAGCATACCGTTACAACTGTGTCAACTACCATATGTTCAAGTTTTGGACTTCTCTTTGAATAATATCTATTATGGAAAGGAACAGATCAAGAGTACAAAAAGAATCAAGGTTATATAAAGAGCATCGATATATCGAGCAACCAATTACTTGGTGAAATTCCTGAAGAAATTACAAGTCTGGAAGGATTAATATCCTTGAACCTGTCAAGAAATCATTTAACTGGACCAATTAGTCCGCAAATTGGACAATTAAGTTCGTTAGTTTCTCTGGACTTGTCAAATGATCAGCTCTTTGGTGAAATTCCTACAAGCTTTGAATTGCTGAATTTTCTTGGCTTGTTGAACTTGTCCAACAATAACTTGTCAGGAAAAATTCCATCAACTGCTAAGCTACAGAATTTTGACGCCTCTTCATATGTGGGAAATCCTGACTCCTGAGCTTTGCGGATCTCCATTTCCAAGAAAGTGCCAGAGGACAAACCAGCTCAAGCTCCAGCCATCATTACGAATCACAACGATGATGGGATCATAAATCAGGTGTTTTATGTTAGTGTGGTGCTTGGATTCATAGTCGGATTCTGGGGAGTTGTTGGCAGTTAATTGTTGAACAAATCATGGAGACATGCTTGTTTCCAGTTTCTGAGCCATGCAAAATATAGGCTCTACGTTGCAATGGTATTGAATGTAGCCAAACTACAGAGATGGCTTAGAAGCTGATCATGATGGGTAACATAACTCTCTAATTCATGATTTTATGTTTATTTAAGTTATAAAATTCATTAATTTAGATACTAACCAAATTCGCTCGTTTGATATGATGATAGTGATATCATGATTTTCTGAAATTTTTACTTCATTCAAATACATTACTGGCAATAGAAACATAAAGGGTTTCTGCTTTTGTGAAGAAACCAAATCACTTATTAGCTGACAAAGAGACAGGGGAACCATTCTATCGACCTGAAACTCAACAAAGAGGGAGAGAGAGTTGAGATTTCAACTCATGACTCTGTAGTAGAAGAAATCTCCTGATAAGGCACTACTTCGGCTGGATTTTCTGTAAGGTGTTGGAGAAACCTGGGCATCGGAGGTATGCTCACTTCTGTAACTCCTTCCAGTATTTGAACTACTTGCCCCATTGTTGGCCTATCCTTCTCGTCATCTTGAATGCACCAACAAGCAACTTTGCAGGCTCCATTGAGCTCTTCTGTGATGGCATTACCTTCCAATCTGTCATCTAACAAGGCAAGAACATCTTCTCCATTCTGGACTGTTTTACCAACCCTTAGAGGGAAGTAATCCTCAAACCCGCTTTCTAACTTTTCTCTGTTTCTCCTTCCTGATATAACCTCAAAAAGCAGCATTCCATAGCTGAAAACATCAGCTTTTGGTGTGACAGCTTCACCTGAGATCCATTCTGGTGCCAGATAACCTCTGGTTCCTCTCATGGTTGTCAGAACCCGGCTGAATTCTCGGCCAAAGAGCTTAGCCAGGCCGAAATCAGCCACTTTCGGGTTGTATTCTGCATCCAACAATATGTTTTCGGGCTTGATATCACAATGTATGATGCAATCTCTGCACTTCTCATGGAGATAAGCCAGTCCTCTAGCAGTACCAGTTGCAATATTGAATCTACTTTGCCAATCCAGGATCCTGGAACTCTTTTGAAACAGGATTGATTCTAGAGAACCGTTAGGCATGTATTCGTATACTAGGAATCTTTTGGAAGCCTTTACACAAAATCCCCTCAGCTGAACAAGATTTATGTGTTGGATCATTCCAACGGTCTTCACTTCTGCCTGAAATTGCTTCTCTCCTTGTTGTAGATTTTTGAGTTCCTTGACCGCTATGGCAGTTGAATTCGGCAATGTCCCTTTGAAAACAGAACCAAAAGCCCCTTCCCCAAGTTTCTCTGAGAAGTTCTTTGTTGCGCTTCTCAATTGCTGGTATTTGAACAGAACCAAAGAACCATCCACTCCTTCAAGCAAAACAGTTGGACGTCTCCTCCACAGAATCACCGCGACAAGGACACACAGAATACAGAAGCCTGCTATTGCTGCACAAACTATCAAAACTGTCTTAACACTCTTATGCTTTACACTGGTTTGAATCAACTCAGATTCTGCAATTCGAAGATGGAAATTTCTTCCAGTTTCATCACCCGATTCAAGCTGTCGTAGATTGAAAAGATCTCCTTTCCAGATTGAACATCCATTATCATAAGCAAAAGCATTGCAAGAACAGTTGCTCAGGCATGTTGATTCACACTCTTCAATGCTCCCAACTGCTAGAGACTCGGGATTATCTGGAAAAAACATGCTTCGCATTACGAGGAATCTATCCTTCTTCTCTATACCATCACATTGTAAAGGAGCATTTCTCACACACCCATCTGTATGATCTTCCAGTTTCCAATTTTCTTGCATTTTTGGTTCAAATCCTTCCATGCAAACACAGAGAGGTTCTTCCTTCTGATTGCAGACACTAAAAGGCCCACAGAAAGCATAAACTTCACATTGTTGTGTCGGTCGGGTCCAGAAGAACTTCCACTCTCCGAAATTCTCTTGCCAGACGTATTGCCTCAGTTGCCCAGTAACTTCAAGCACAAATCTAGTAAATGCATTAGGGATCGCAGAAGTATAAGTGAAATAGCTCTCATTCTCGTTTGTAATGAAGGTCATATTTGTAACATAAAAATTCAACTGAAGTTCAGGAACAAGGGTGAAAATCTTTCCTGTCCAATCCCCGCTATTCCAGTACTGATGAGTTTCATTCCACATTAACAAATGAGAATGGCCTGTCCCATTTCTGGCAACGTCGAGAGAGAATAGTGAAGGTGCTGGATTTTCTGGGCTCCTCCAGGAAACTAAATTCATTTCCTCATTTGTCTTGTTTTTGTATCCAAGCTTTCCTCCGGGGAGCCAGTGATTAGTGGGATGATCGAAACTCTGCCAAATTACACCAGACGAATCCAATGCATTGCTTATGACAAAGTTTGCATTATCAAGAAGCTTTGCTGTAGTAGAATTGTGAACCGTCGAAGTCGAATTCGTTGACCACACAGCAGCTCCAGATTGGTTGAGTAGGACCAGGTTTCCATCCTCCAGGAGCTTTAACTCTGAAGAGAAATGATCGGAGATCGGTTCTTTCCGGTTTGCCACCCAAACAACAGTTTGATTGGGCAATGTTTTGTACCATATTCCTATGTAGTAGTTCTGAGAATTTCCTGGTGTGAAGAAACCCAGTTCAAATATCCCACCAGCAGAGGTCAGTGTCTGGTTTCCTGAAAGAGATTGACCTGGTGAGAGTGTATCAGACTCTTTTGAGATTTGGATGTTTAGAAACAGAAACAAGACAAACAGAAAACACTGAGAAAACCATGTTTTCTTGCTTATAATTCCCATTTCTTCACAAGCTACAAAGCCAGCTAGTTGGCTCTGATTATATATATATATATATATATATATATATATATATGAGCAGAATTTCTCCTTTTTTTTTTTCTTCTCTCTTTTTTGAAGCTTGAATAAATAATTTGGTGCATCACAATTTAAGTGAATTTGAAAGTCAATGAGGAATCCAGAAGCAATGTAATTTATTCAACAAAATCCATTCCTAGAAATCTAGAATTAAAAACTACTAATGCGTCTCAATTGCTGACTTTGGATTGTAATTGCACAAGCAAGTGGCTTTAAAATATTCATTTTTTTTCAACATATTCAACATAACATCGACAAAGATTAAAAAGCACTAATAGTCACAACTACTCACAAGTGGCCTCAATAATTGTTAGCATTACTTCAGACCATACTTTTCTTTCATATTTGTGGTGAGAGTTTAAGTCTAATACTGTATTTTTGTATATATGGAAATATCTATCCTTTATCAATATGTTCTGAATTATTAACATATATTTTATATCATGACAAATTGATAGTAGAAAAACTATATATATATATATATATATATATATATATATTCAAAGAATGAAAGACATAAAAAAAATTACCTTCGATGTTAGAGGACTTTGATTTTGACATGAGTGGAGATAAAGGATTGCTCAGACTTGATTTAATAGAACCCAATTTGAATTCATTGAATCCAATACTATCTTTCACCTATCGTTAAATGGATAGATAAAAATGCTTTACCACACATAAATTCAGGAGAGGTTCCGAATAGACTTGTTTTTATCTACTCATCAATAGTTGAAAAGACTGGAGATTTTTTATTCCAATAATTCCACTTTGCCAAATTTAATTCCACTTTGCCAAATTTGGTGTTCAAATCTGGTGTCCAAATGATGTGAAATCACTATAATCCATTCATTTAAGTTGTATTAGATTTGTATAATTTAAATAAATAGATTATAGTAATGTCACATTGTTGAAGCCCCAAATTTGAATAAAGTAACATTACTCTTTTATTTTAAATCATCTTTTATATCCTCCCAACCAGTAGGCTGGTTACACTTAGGGGCAAACTTAGGGCGGGTCAAGGGTGGCGCCCGTCATGCCTAGGGGTCCTAAATATATGATGTAAGTTTTTGTTATGGGTTCAATTGTAAAAAAAAAAGTCTAGAAAAAAAGCTCAAACAATACCAAAAAAAAAAAAAAAATAGAAACTGGCCCAATTCGTTTTATTCTAGTATAAAACCCAATTTTTTTTAAGTTCCATACTTTCCTCTATCACAGTATCACCTATTACCTATATATTCTTGATTTCTTCTCCACCCACCAAAGACCAAAACCAAAAAAAAAAAAAAAAAAAAAAAAAAAAAAAAAAAACCGGCAACTGGAGACATAAAAATCATAGATTTTTTAATTTTTATTTTTATTTTGGGATGAAGTGGGGATGATTTTGTCAGTATGGGACCCATTTTTTAGATTTTACCCAGAGACCTCAGAAAAGTCAGGACCGACACCGGTTACACTGACAATACATAGACTTTGAATTTTGTGACATCATAAAGGACTATAGGTGATTCTTCTTTCCTATTTATAACCAACTATTGAATTTCTAATGATAAAAGAAAACCAAAAAATGAAATGATTAAACTAAGAAAACAAGTAACAACCAAAATGGTCAGAAATTTAATCTTCAAGCAACTTTTGATTTAAGCTTCTTTGTCTAGTACTAGTAGTCACAGAAAAATTCGATGACCAGTCAAATACAGAAAAAGAAAAAGACAGAAGAAATTTTCCAGTCAATATGTGTTAAGTCTTCCTTCACTACTTGTTTTTTAATTATTCCATATTAATTATTAAGCAGAAGAAATTTTCAGTCAACATGTGCAAGTCTTCCTTCACTACTTGTTTTTTTTTTTTTTATTCCATATTAATTATTAGGGAGAATTGTAAATAAACCCCTGACTTCTGAATAAATACCAAATCAAACCCTCTAGTTTGAACAATCAATAAAAAAACCCCACTATTAATTAACAATTAGTTGACCATTAGTTGACTTTATATAAATCAAATATTACAATTTAAATCTTTTATTATAAACGGAATAAAAAAAAGGAAAATATAATAAAAATATATACTAATAACAATAAAATCAAATTCTTACAAGAATAATTTTTTATAATTTAAACTAAATTTTTTGTTCAAATTTTATAATGATTTTATTGCTTTGTTATAATATATTTTTATATATTTAATTTTCATTAAAATAATTTTTTTATTTTCTAACATATTATCAGCATATTTTTTCATTAATTTTGTAGTTCAATTATAGAAAAAACCACTTAAATAATTATATTTCATTAGATTTAATTAAAGTCAACTAATTGTCAACTAATGGTAGGGGTTTTTTTTTGCTAAATGTTCAAACTAGAGGGTTTGATTTGGCATTTGATCAAAAGTCATGGGGTTATTTACAATTCTCCCTAATTATTAAGCAGAACAAATTTTCAGTCAACAAGTGCAAGTCTTCCTTCACTACTTGTTTTTCAATTATTCCATATTAAGCAGTGGTAGGTAAATATTCCCAAAACCCGACCTTCAAAGGGTAATGCTCCGAATTCCATTCGGGGTCAATAATTCGACAACCACATGACTTGATATAGAGATAAAATAGAAAGAACGTTCCTTTCGGTTATTCAAGTTATGGGAGAATAAGATGTGAAATCAAATTAAGGATGGCTGCCATTCAAGTGTATTGCCTGCAAACATCGGAATGATGTCTCCAAATGAGAATGAGAATGCCTCCGGTACCTTCCATGAAGTTTTGCTCAATATAATCTTTGATGTGTTCCTTGGAAGCCCATAAAAGTCTGGTCCATTAATGCTTGTAAATGCCTCTAGCTTGTCAAGTGCACCCATCTTGAAACAAGCAAAAAATAGTTGAGGTGGATAACATGTACAAGATTTTGTTCCCAAGAATTTGATGAATCTCATATAAACTTCATGAACATACAAGTACTTTATTGATATTGATACCTACATACAGATTTTGCAAACCAAAAGGTGACCGCATCATCAAGAGATCATGATTCATGCATTGTTTTATGTACAAAAAGAAAGTAATAAAGCATACAATGATTCAAGTATGATTGGCATAGATCCAACACAACAAAGAAAATTATGTTCATAAGAGTTAATTGATTAGTGTCTGAAAAGGAAAAATTTACCTCTTCAAAGACTTTAGCATATAGTGACAGCGCAACAGGGGCATTGTAAATACCAGCACATCCGCAAGCACTTTCTTTTTTACTTTTCTCATGAGGAGCACTATCAGTTCCAAGGAAAAATCTTTTACTTCCACTAGTCACAGCTGAAACAATAGCTTGCCCTAAATGAAAAACAAATGTGTGAGCTCATGGAAAAAGAATCCAAAGAAAAATAAGACGTTGATATATTCTCATACTATGCAAACTTTGATCATTCACTTGCGAAGGAAGTACAATAAACAAATATTTACAAGGAAATTTACTCATAGTACTCTGACAAGGACAACCCAAAAGGGGGGTTAAGGCAATTTTTGATATGATAACACCATGTCAACTTGGTGCGGTATGTCAGTCGGGTATTGACATTAGTTTGCCATTTACAAATAAACTGGTTAAATTTTGCAATAAACATAACTTCAACATAATTGATAGAGATGAATTTCTCAGCCAATAAGTAATCACCTAACAAAAGTTAATTAATTGAGAAAGATATGAGAAGTCACCGATACATACGTGAGAAATTAATTTAATTTGCAGTTCTATAAGAAGTGTTGAATGGAACGTACGGTGAGTCTCTCTTTTGAGTACTGGAAGGCAGTAATTATGGGGCTGCAGTCCTCCTTGAAAGATAGCATTTCGATTGAGAAGAAGGTGCTGTGGAGTAACAGTGGCTGCTACAGATCCTAATGAATGTACAATTAAAGTGAGACAGAAATCTAGAATAAAAAATAAAAGGTAAATAAAGGATTTACTTTTACGAACCCACATCCACTCCCCCCACCCACCCCAAACACCAGCCAAAAAGAATAGGAAAAGAAAATAGAAAGGCTAGACTTCTTATATAAAGTGATTTAGCACACCTTCTTTGCAAGACTCAACAAACTTAACAGCATCCATAGTAGTTATGTGCTCCATCACAACTTTTAACCGTGGAAGTCTTTGGATCAAAGGTTGTAGAACAGTGTCAATGAAGACTTTCTCACGATCAAATATATCAACATTAGGATCTGTAACTTCCCCGTGAACCTACATATAGAATAACAAATGCACTTGAAAGTTTATATAAAAATACCACTCAAAGAGGTAAAGAAAAGGAGCAACTTTTGGTTTTAGCTTCTTTGTACTGTCAAAGTTAGCTTGCTATAGTAAACTACCAGCAAAGGCATATTCTGCTCGGCCAATTCCTCAAGGACAGGTAGACATTTCCCGAAGAGATCTGTAACACCATCTTGAGAATTTGTTGTAGCACCAGCAGGATACAACTTCACAGCAAAAACAACCCCGCTTCTTTCTGTCAAATGATCACATAATTACTCAAACCGTATAATTTATCTAGAAAGACAGGACACAAAATAGGGTAACTGCAGAAGAAATCTCCTCTTTAGTGACAATTACACCATATGTCATGAGATGGATGAAGTAAGAAACAACTATCAAAATTTTAAGTTTGATCACAAAGCCTCCATTTTAAAGGTTGGTTACACATTACATGATGTTCATATTCGGATATTCCAAATTTCTATCAAAAAAATTACAGTATAAGATTTTCCTCCTAAATATGTAAGATTGATATCAGATGCTGCAAAGCTTTATTAAAAAAAATAAAAAATTATGCTTCAAAACCAACAAAGATCGGGAGGCTATATCAATTAAGCAAATAACCCCAAATATGCTTTGAATAAATCCCAAATCAAATCAAGTTAGAAAATCAAGTCAAAAAAATGAATTAATAATCTCCAAACAGAATACAATGGGCTTATTATATAATAATTAATAAGCATAGGGCAAGTTGGACTTACTAGCGAGCTTGATCTCATCAGGACTTGTCGTATCTGTCAAATAAAGTGTCATCAGCGGAGTGAAGTTGCTATCGCTAGGTAGTGCTTTCAAGATGGAATCTCGATAGACGACAGCAGCAGCTGTGGTGGTAATTGGAGGTTTCAAATTGGGCATCACAATTGCCCTTCCAAAATGACTTGCACTGTTTAACATTCATTAGAATCAATGAAAAATAGCCCCTCAATCAAACCATGAAACAAAAATAATAAGAATTAAAAAGAAGATAACCTGTGTGGAACAATAGCTTTTAGAAGATCACCGTCACGTAGGTGAAGATGCCAATCATCAGGTTGAGTGATAGTGAGCTCCATTCTCAATCCTTTGGACTTTAACTGCTTAGACCCACCAATCTTTGCAATGGGTACTTTCAATCCCTATAACACAACTAACATATGACAAAATAAGTATAAGCAATTACTCTTATAAACTACATAGATGATTTAATAGTTCATGATGAAGAACATACGTACTTCACAAGGTGGAACCAACGATTTTATCATTCTAAACCCTCTCTCAAGCTTCAAATATCTCTCGGTTCAAAGGGACAACAAAAACAATTACTACAGAGAAAAAACAAAAAGAATAACTTAATTTTTATAAAGGATTGAAGTTGAGAGATAATCTCATTGCGTACATTATACAAACAGGTTGCGGGCACACATAAGTTGTTGAATGCGTAATAAGAAGTTAGTTGAGATTATTACATTACCAGCTCTCAACTTGAAGAGGACGACGCCTATGGCTTTTGCGAATAACCTTTACTTTCAAAATCCAGTAGGTGAGAGTGGGTCGAAGCAAGATTCCAATGAAGAAGAAGAAGAAGAGCTCAACCCTCACGCACGTGGTCTTGTTCTCTAGACTCGATAATCTAATGAGTAATACTAGAGGACCCAAAAAAGTGATCCAAATTTTGGATCCAAACCTATATGGTAATATCACAAGGGATCTTTGAGAAGAGTGACATTGGCCCATGTTATGTGTGATGTTACCATATAGGTTTAGGTCCAAAATTTCAAAATTTGGGTTACTTTTTTGGATCCTCTAGTATTATTGTAATCTAATATTTAATATGATCATTGATCATTTGATCACACTATTGATTCTTTTTTTCTTTTCTTTTTTCTCTTTTTTTCTTTTTTTGACAGAAGATCACACTATTGATTCGCTGGCTTACAAAACGCTACAATTTTGGTATCTTTAATGACTTTGTGCTAATTAACTGAATTTTATTTGCAATAAAATAATGAGTTATAATATTCCATAAATTTTAAGGCTCAATTGGGCCTGAGGCCGAGCCTTAAATTTGTTGGTAAGGCAAGGCCCTCCCATAGACCCATGAGTCTTTTCTAAAGCGGGTTTGCCTAAACAATCAACATATTGATATTTGAAGAGTGGAAGACCCAAAACTTTCTTACAAATGTATCATTTTTAAGTCTTATCGGAATTTATAGCCTTATAGGTATAGAAAGAAGACCCGTCAAATAGAGATTTTTTTCTTGCGACCATATTTCGATTGTTAATATAGTATATATAAGGATCACTACTACAAATATTGATTGCTTGTTGAACTCTGTGATTTGTGTGAAAGTGGATACTCCAAATGTTTCATCTCATTTTATACGTAATGTCATTGATTTTTTTATTTATTAAAATTTTTTAAACCCGCCTTACCCTTGAGCTCATGAAAGCCCAGCAATCCAAGCTCACAGGCCCTAAAAGTTAAGTCCGGCACACCCACTTAACGGGCTTGGTAATGAAATTTTAAGTATTGTGACAAATCTAAGCGCACATCCACTCTTTGCTTTTTAGCGTATGATTATGCACTTTTCCTTTCACCTTTAGAGAGGGTTGTTGATTTCTAATCCAAAGGACATGTCTACTAATCAGGAATGAAATTGAAGGAAATCAACTTTTATGAAGAAAAAAAATCAGAAAAGGGAACTTGATTCCTTAGGTTAGGTGAAAGGGGGGAATCAAATTTCTTTTTGAACACAAATTCGTGATTTGTGTGAAACTTATTAAGATTTCTTATTAATCTTAATAATAAACGCACACTCTTAATGTCAAATTAAAAACAAAACAAAAATGAAAATGAAAGAGCACAATGAATTAGACATTCAAATACTTAAAATTTGATACAAACAAATAATTGAAATAAATAAAACGTTTAATATGATTCTTATAATAGACTTGTAGAAATATTTTTTTGAAATATTACAATAATTCAATCCGGTAAAACTTATCAATTTATAAAAGGTCATTTTTATTTATATCTTCACCCATTTTTTGTCCTCTTAGATCATCCCATTCATCCTCCCTATTAAAACATCCCTTCTTCCTCTAGTATCCCTATCAAAATTTGACAATCTACTTGAACATCATTTTGTTTAATCAATTTCGACTTTTTAAATTTTTATAATATATTGTAATTTGGTTTTTTAGATTTAAGATTATTTTGATAATATCATAATTGGAGAAGTGAGTGTCAGTTTTTTGTTAAGATGTAATTAGCTCGACTTTTTAACAATTAGAACTACAATGAATTAATGACGACGTCTCTCACTTTGAATTCAACAAACATGTAAAAAGAAAATGAAAAAGCCGATGCCAGACTCAATTTTTTTTATAAAAAAATTCTGGGCAGAAATATTATTGATTGAGAAACCAAACATGAAAAAGAAAAAAATAAAAAGAAATATAAAATTTAAAAATTAAAAAAAAAAAAAAAAAAAGTACAGAAGCAAACATCAAGTATCAGAAGAGAAATCTTTCTCATACACAGTAACTGTGTCAGAAGGTGTCCTAAGATTTCATGATTTCATCATCTTGAAAAAGTAGAAACTCCATAAATCGACAAAAGAAAAATGAAAACTTTAGCAATCCAATTTTCAACGTTTCAAAAAACAAAAACATGAATCAGAAAGAACGTAGCGAATAGATTTTTGATCAGATGAATCGAATGAAATCAATCATCACCTGTGCATTAACTTTCCTCATATTCATAAATTACATACAAATTAAAAATTGAACAATTAAAAGCTTTGAAAAATAGAACAATGCAGAGAGACGAAGTGAGAAGATGAAGAAGAACCCGACTTTATCCTTTTATAAGGATGGAGCTTGAAGCCCTAGATGTCTGGCTGTTTGGTAACTAAAATATAGTTGTTCTCGAATACCATTTTCCTTGTTTGGTTCGCAAGTCTCACAACAAGAGAAAAATATAAAACGAAAAGGCTTGGGCCGGCCCAAACCCATAACGGGCTTTTTTTTTTTAATTTTATTTTAAATGTTACAATAATTCGAGGTTTGGAAGAGGGGACAGAATTCGAACCCACAATTTCATAGTGTAGGTGTGACCACTGTATCAACACATAAATTATAAACTTTAATTAAGGAAAAAAAATCATATTTATATTATGAGTGGCGATATTTGCACCCTTCTAAAACTGTATGTACACCCTAAATATATATATATTTTTTTAATTCCAAAATTATCCTTATGTTAAATTATCAGTATTTTTAATCAAAATATATTATAACTTTTTTTTTACTTGTTTTTTTGAATTCGTACTAACTAAACTAAATTTAAAAGTAGAGAAAAAAAAAAAAAAAACAAAAAAACTATTAAAGAACCTCGAAAAGATGGGCGATCATTCAAGAACTGCATCTTCTTTTTCGTCTCATATAAGACACATATTACTTCCAAGTTCCAAGTTTAACATTCCAATTTCCAAGGTTTGGTTTCAATGGAGTAAGTTGCTTCTTCCCTTTGTGATTGCGATTACGATACAGGTTTTTAATGTTTCTTGAGTTGAGTACTTTGTCCACCCAAGTTTGTCTCAATACTGGCTAATGGAAAAAGAACGGCATAGTAGTGATCGTTGGTGGGGTTTCTCTTGATAGCCAAGGACGTCCTCCATCAAGTATTAATGGAGAAGACGGTGTAGACTATGGATCACTATATATATTTCATTTTTCGTTTAAATAATTTATAATATTTTTCTAAAGTTATAAAAGGGTATTTTTGGTAATGTGTGGGGTGTGTTTACAAAATATAAAATTAAATTAAATTTAATGGGGTGTAGATATAAAAAAGGGTGCACATACGATTTTTTAGGGGTGTAAATATCGCCACTCTTATATTATAGTATTTAAATAAATCTCTTTATTTTACAACACCCGTTTCCATTTACAAAAATATGTATAATAGAATTAACATTTGTTGTAGTTATAAGTTATAGGTGAGTTAAAATTTAAACACCGATGATTTCATATAAGATTTTACTAATTTCGACCATTATATGGTAGTGCAAATAATTAGTAGTTTTGATGGTTGTCAACCTAGCTGGAAATTGGAATGCATTAAAACTATAACTATTCAATTCTCATTCTATTTCTAGTTTATACGATATTGAAGTAATTTCTTCATGAATGTTTGTAACTTTGTATTATATTTTGCCCAATAAAAAATTTAATTCTTTTAACGAATGAGAATACTTAATTCTTAAAATTCTTAAAATTTAATTTGAACTAGTTATTGCCTTATTGGGTTCAACTACTCTCTTAATTTTTGACTAGTTATTTACTCTCAGGTTTACGGCTCGAATCCTACAAATTGCAAAAGTTTTCAAAAAAAAATATCTAGTCCCGAATTAATAGATATTGTCAAAAAAAAAAAAAAAAAAAAAAAAAAAAAAAAAAAAACTATTCTCTTAATTTTTCTATTACATATATGTAACTCTGACATTTATTTTAATTAAATATTTGTTCCATTTACGGTACTTCAAGATTGAAAATAGAAAATTTAATATCTAACACAAGAGTAATGCTATACAAACCAAATAATTAACCCAAATATTAACCTAAATGATGTGATAAATGAGTTGTTATCACCACACACAACATGTGATGACGTGGTTAATGAAAAAATGAATAATTACCCCGGTGGCCATCGAATTGATAACACACTATCAAAATGGCCACTCGATTGGAAAGTTGTTCCAAAATGGACATTTTTGACACTAATGGTCATTCCATCTAATTCTATCCAATGAATAGCATTTTAGTAAATAAGGGGATGATATTAATTTATTTTAGATGTTTTTTGGAAATTAATTTTTTCAGTGAGTGACATTTTGGTAAATAAATGGATGACATTAATTTATTTTAGATGTTTTTTGGAAATCAATTTTTTCTTTTTTGAAAAGAATAATCATATTTAGTGTGTGTAAATATATATATATATATATATATATATATTTACACACACTAAATATGATTATTCTTTTCAAAAAAAACAAAAGAAATGGTTTATATCAATACACGTGTCTCTTCTTTGTTTTTTAGATTTTTTAGATTGTGTAGCCTAAGAGGTCGTTTGTTTTTTCCACTTAAGATTTAATGGGTCTGAATTGAACTCATTAAGTTGTTTTATTTGTTTTTTTAAGTGGTCAAACAACTTAAAAATATCAAAAAACAACTTTAAAAAAAAGTAAGAAATCCTGACTTTTAACTTAATTATAAATCACTGAATTATAATTAAAATATTTTCTTCTAAGTCTATCCTCCAAAAAAAAAAATATATTTCTAAATTTATCCTAATTTGATATGGTGTAAAATTCTTTCTTTTAACGTATTTCTTATTTTAAAAGACTTTTAAAAAAGAAAGGAAAAAAGAAAAAAAAAAAAAATAAACCCTAATCACTTCTCATATTAAAATCTTCCTTGGATTAAACAATTGAATTTCTCTCCTACAAAATCTTGGTAAGAACTCTTTAATTTTTTTTTTATCTACGTATAGTAGTGAATAAACTTATCTATCATATTATGGTGTTTGTTATCGTTATTTTATTATGATATTATGATCATGATGTTATGATATATTGTTTTCTTCAGTAATCCAATTGTTTTTCCTGCATATCATGATATATATATATGTATGTATGTATGTATGTACCGGTGTATATAATTTAGGGACCTATATTAGTGGTGGCCATGGTTCCGGTTAACCGACGGTTTTATCCGCAGTTTAACCGGAACTGTACGGATAAAAATCAAACCGGATATCGGAAACCGAAACCGGCAGTTCCAAAACCGGTCCAAAACCAGTTTTTCGGTTTTGGTTTGGGTTTGGGGGGTGCTAAAACCGGACCGAAACCGACATTTTAACCGACAGTTTTTGAACCGGTTAAACCGCCAGTTTTTCATATTAAAAAAAAAAAAAAAAATTAACCAACCAATCAGACGCTGCCACGTGGCAGCGTCTTTTAAAAAAACTGACATGTGACAGCGACCTTGCAGAAAAAATAAATTAATTAAATAAGTTAACCAATCAGACGCTGCCACGTGGCAGCGTCTTTTTAAAAAAAACTGACAGATGATAGATGATAGTGACAGGTGCCAGAAAAACAATAATAATAAATAATTTAACTAATCAGACGCTGCCACGTGGCAGCGTCTTTTAAAAAAACAGACTGGTGACAGCGACTGATGGCAGAAAAAGTAAATAAATAAATAATTCAACCAATCAGACGTTGCCACGTGGCAACATCTTAAAAAAAAAAAAAAAAAAAACCGAAACCAAGCCGAAACCGAACCGATGCCACAACTAACCTATATATAAAAAAAAAAAGGTATCTAGGAACCTTTAAAAAAAAAAAAACAAAACAGAACAAAAAACAAAAATGGTTTCTAGAATTATATACTGGATATTTGAACAATATGTAAAATTGAACTTGAACCTTTTTTTTTTTTTTAATTTTTTTATTTTTATTTTTACAATAAATTGAACTTGAACTTTGTTTGCAGAATAACATACAAAATTATATTCCTAGATGAATTTTTTGTTTTGTTAAATTAAACTTTGTTTGCCGAAGAACATGTAAAATCTTATAAAGAGTGTTGCATGTTAAATTACTTCTTTTAATTAGTATGGGTATAAATGTAAAATTACTTCTTTTCATACAATTTTATTTATAAAAAAAACAAACATGTTGACAATATATTCAGACGTGAGAAAAAAAAAAAAAACAAACATGTCATTTAGATTCAGATTTCAGTCACTATTCAGTCTTTAGACAAAAAAACAAACGACCCCTTAATCTTCTTAAAAAAGAAATATATATATATATATATATGAGATATGTTATATATATATACACACTAAATATAATTATTCGTTTTAAAAAACAAAAGAAAAAATTAATTTAAAAAAAAAATCTAAAATAAATTAATGTCATCCCCTTATTTACCAAAATGCCACTCATTGGATGGAATTGGATGGAATTAGATGGAATGACCATTAGTGTCACAAAGTTCGCCAAAAATGACTATTTTGAAACAACTTTCCAATCCATTGGTCATTTTGATAGTGTGTCATCAATTCGATGGCCACCGGGGTAATTATCCCATTAAAGGACTACTTGCCACATCATTTGGGTTGAAATTTAGGCTAACTTTTTGTGTTGTCTAACATTAGTGCTAAAACAAAATGAAATTAAGTATGACATTTTATTCCTCCATTGAAAGAGAGATGCCTCAGTAACTCTAGCTTAAGAGGTGAGTTGGCACGCCTAAGCAATAAGTTTTGGACACATAGTCATATTTTACAAACCCGATAAATACAACTGCCATGTCAAAAACAAAGTGCCAAGTCATGAATTCCATCATCTCGACCTCTTATCATTTATTCATTTTTCACCATCTCTTCCCCTTATCATTTTTCACCGCCATCTTTATCTCAATTTTTTTTTTACAGTACCATCTCTGAATTTTTAAAACCCACAACTTTTTTTTTTTCTTCCATACATTTTTTTTTTTTTTTTTTTGAGGTATTTGGTTATTAAAATATATAAAGAAATTAAATTAAAAAAAAACTAAAGCATAAAACATAAAACTTAAAAAAAAATAATTATAAATCTAAAAACATAAAAAACTTTTATAAATATGAAAACATTTATCGATTTAAACTAATTGTTTCTAAAATAAAAAAAAAATGGAGGCCGCCATTAAAACCTGAAGGTGGCCTCCATTGGATCTTTTTCTTTTATTTCATTTAACATCTCCAAACTTTAGAAACACAATTTATTCTCTTCTCAAAACTCCAATAATTATGAAAATTGAGTGTCTCATATACCATAAACTATATAAAAACTGGGTTTCCATTTTAATATCCAAATAAACAAAATCAAGAAAAATGCTTGAAGGTTTCACAAATCAGAACATTTATTTTTTGATTTAGACCATTCATAGAAATCTAATTTATTTTTCCATTTGTTATGTTTTTGAACCTAAACAAAAACCTCAACACTTGCAGTTAATCACTTATACAAATCTGTGAGAATCAATTTCACAAACTGCAGCAATAATGTTTACCAACAATATCGAGAATAGCAGAATAATACATGAAAAAGAATTGTCATCAAAGATAGGATCTGAAGCAAATATTCTACCAAGTCTTTCTCAATATTATGTTCGGACTAATCACTAACAACACTTTCTGATATTATTTCAACAGCAAGAATCACTTGCAATATCAGAGAAGAGAGTCAATGATGCTGAACATAAAATCAAGGAAGGAACAAATGCAAAAGAAGAATAGATGTAAAGACTGTAAAGAACACACAAGAGTTATCGTGGTTCGGCTTAAAACAAGCCTACATCCACGTTGAGCCTTGCAAGCAAGACTCTCTCCACTATATGAAATCCTTACAATCAAGAATACACCGACTGAAACCCTTACACAACCTGAAAACACCAACCAAACACCTAATCAATGATTACAAGAGCAGATCCACCATTACAAGATCAGATCTGCCTTTACAAACCCTCGATCAAACAACACTGTGAGCACACAAATCACAACAACTCTCTCTTCAACAATCAAGCACTAAGAACACTTTTAATACATCACTATCTCACAAGAATTACAGAGTAAGACCCTTGGATTCACCAAGATACAGCGATTTGAAGAAGAGAGAAAAAAACTGAGAGCTATTTCGTATGAGAGAGACAGAGCAAAAATAGAAACCCTAAGAAAAATGAATCTAATCGTTCTCTCTCATCATCTTGTTCCTTTTATATGCCTTATCGTCTGACTCAGCCCCAATATCTAACTCAGCCATTCAGAGTGTGCCACGATGGATTGCCCCACGTGATCTAGCTAATGGCATCATAAAACGAGTAGAATAGAATTGAGTCACCATCTGTCACCAAATCAGTTTGTTACAACTGCTGAGAAGATTCTGGAATGGCTTTCGGGTCGGGCTTCAGTTGGGTTTCCTGATTGGGCCTAAATATGTAATGAGATGGGCTAACCCAAAACATTACAAATTCCACCTTAGGCCATCTTCATCACATAGTAAAGAGAGTTTCCTGCAAGAAAAGCTCAAGACACAAAACAAAACCAATCAGCCATAATCACCTATCTTAAGCAGGTTTAAGCAATGCTTAAACTTACTATAAGATACAATTTTAGTGCCCATGACAGCTGGATTATCATCAGTGGATACCTTTTCCACCTGAACAATACCATTAGAGACTTGGTCTCTAATAAAATGATACTTGACTTCTATATGCTTTGTTCTCTCATGGAACACAGGATTTTTAACTAAATGCAATGCACTTTGGCTGTCAGTATAATTAACAGCCTTTCCACCAAAACAGTTAATCTCTCCTAAGAGGCCTTGAAGCCAAATTGCTTCCTTTATGGCCTCAGTAACAGCAATATATTCAGCCTCAGTAGTGGACAAGGCCACAACTGACTGAAGCTGACTTTTCTAGTTGACACAACAACCTGCAATGGTGAAGAAATATGAGGATGTGGATCTCCTCTTATCTCTATCACCTGCATAATCAGAATCCACATATCCTACCAGGTCAATAACAGAATTTGAGCAATCATAAATCAGCCCTACAGAAGTGGTAGAGCTGATATATCTCAATAGCCATTTCATGGCATCCCAATGGCCTTTCCCGGGATTGGCCATGTACCTAGATAGCACACTAATGGCCTGTGCTAAATCAGGCCTAGTGCTGATCATAGAGTACATTACAGACCCAACAGCATTAGAATAGGGGATTGACTCCATAAATCTATTTTCCTCAATAGATCTAGGAGATAAAGCAGCGGATAAAATAAAACTAGGGGACAGAGGCACATTTACAGGTTTGCAGTTTTTCATGACAAATCTATCAACAAGTTTTAACAGATAATTGCATTGTTTTAAGCACAATTTATTCTCAGCTCTGTTTCTAGTTATTTCAATCCCTAAAATTCTTTTTGCATTACCCAAATCCTTCATGTCAAATTCAGATTTTAATTTCTTCTTTAAATCATTTATTCTAGACATGTCTTTACTAGCTAGAAGCATATCATCAACATATAAAAGCAAATAGACAGAATTATTGATATTATTATTATCAAAATAAAAGCATGCATCATATTTACTTTTAATAAAACCTATGCTAGCAACAAAAGCATCAAATCTTTTATACCATTGTCTAGGGGTCTGTTTCAGCCCATATAAATATTTTTTCAGAAGACAAACATGTGAGGGATTAGTCTTAGACTCAAAACCCTCCGGTTGAGACATATAGATGGTTTCATCTAAGTCTCCATGCAAAAAGGTTGTCTTAACATCTAATTGCTCCAATTCTAGGTTGTAGAAGCTAACTAGGGCAAGGATGATCCTAATAGTTTTGTATTTCACAACAGGGGAAAATATCTCATTATAATCTATCCCTTCCCTTTGTGTGAACCCTTTAGCTACTAATCTAGCTTTGTATCTAATAGGATCATTCTGCTTTACACCTTCTTTAATCTTATAAAGCCACCTACAAGCTATAATTTTCTATTTTTCTGGTTTTCTCACTAAGGACCAAGTCTGATTTTTCTTGAGAGAATCCATCTCTTCTAACATGGCTTGCTGCCATTTCAGCTTGTCAATACAATTGACAGCTTCATTATAAGTCCTAGGTTCAGAATTCTCTAGTTCTTAGCCAGTACATAGTGCAAACGAAACGACATCAGCATATGAAAACTTACTGTTAGGTTTGCTAATTCTCCTAACCCTATCCCTAACCAGCTCGTAGTCAGCTAGAGGATTAGTAACCTCTGGCTGATTCTGACCTTTGATCACCTAATGCATACCATCAGAATGGGCAGCCCTCTCATCCTCAATGGGATTTTCTTCCACAATATCTGAACCATGTGGTGGGCTGCCAACTTCCACCTGAATAGTATTGACATCATCCTTTGAAGGATCTGTTTTAAATTCTGTGGGCTGGTCCAGATTTTTACAAGGCATCTTAGACTCATCAAAAACTACATCTCTACTTATTATGACCTTAAAACCCTTTTGGTCTCTCAACCAAACTCTATAACCTTTAACACCTAAAGGATAACCTAGAAACACTCCATTTAGGGACCTAGGTTTTAACTTTCCTTCAGATTGGTGCGCATAGGCAGCATACCCAAACACTCTCAAGTGTTTCAGACTAGGAGGCCTCCCTGTCCAGATTTCTTCAGGGGTTTTAAGGGCAATAACAGTAGAGGGGGATCTATTGATCAGATAGGCTGCCGTGGCAGCTGCTTCCCCCCAAAAATTCTGGCTTAGACCAGATCCTATGAGCAAACATCTAACTTTCTCAAGAACAGTCCTATTCATTCTTTCAGCCACTCCATTTTGTTGTGGAGTATGTCTAACAGTTCTATGTCTAGTTATGCCATGTTCTTCACAGAATTTATTAAAGTTATCATTACAAAATTCCCAACCATTGTCAGTTCTTAAAGTTTTCAGTTTCTTAGAGGTTTGGTTTTCAACCAACCTCTTCCAAGCTTTGAAGCTCTCAAACGCTT
The DNA here is from genome assembly GCA_030490815.1 of Acer saccharum. Lineage (NCBI taxonomy): Eukaryota > Viridiplantae > Streptophyta > Magnoliopsida > Sapindales > Sapindaceae > Acer > Acer saccharum. The sequence continues at coordinate 35,266,546 of CM059874.1, read as the reverse complement.
GATCTTTGGACTTTAAAAGGTAAAGCCAAAGTTTCCTAGAGTGATCATCAATGAGGGACAGAAAATATCTGTTCCCTCCATGTGTGGGGACTTTTGAGGGTCCCCATAAATCTGAATGCACATACTCTAGGATCTGTTTTGAGGTGTGTTGAGCTGTACTAAAGCTTATTCTATGCTGTTTACCAAGAACACAGTTCTCACAAAAATCAAGCTTACTGACTTGGTCTCCATTTAGGAGATCCTTTTTGCTCAACTCTAGAACACCTCTCTCACTCATGTGGCCAAGTCTCATGTGCCAAAGGATACCTTTGTCACTGATTTTAGAGGCTATACAAGCTGCCTCATTAGTGACAGCCTCACCTCTCAGCACATATAACCCATTCTTCTTGTCACCCTTAAGGATAACAAGTGAACCTTTAGAGGCTTTAAGGACACCTTTTTCAGCCTTATAGGTGTAACCCTCTTCATCTAGGTTGCCTAGAGAAATTAAATTTCTCTTAAGGTTTGGCACATATCTAACATCACTAAAGACCCTAACCATCCCATCATACATTCTCAAAGCAACTGAACCTATACCTTCCACATTACATTGTTGATTATTACCCATCAATACACTGCCACTGTTGAGTTCTTGGAACTCAGTGAACATTTCCTTTTTAGGACACATGTGGAAGGAGCAGCCTGAGTCTATAATCCATTCAGAACTCCTATCCTCAGTGCTCACAGCCAAGACTTCACTAGGTTCATAGGATTTAGACGCTACAGCAGCATCACCATCCGATTGGGTCTTATCTTGCATCTTTTTCTTAAACTCATAACAATATTTTTTAATGTGACCCTCTTTACCACAGAAGTAACATTTCCTAGAACCATTTCTGTTTCTAGATTGAGACCTATGATTAGGTGTCTTACTTCTGCCTTTAATCTTGTTATTAGAGTTATTGTTATGATTTTTAACAGGCTGTCTACCTCTAACAAACAAGTTTTCCCCATTATCTTTCTTTTCAATCTTTAATTCAAGTTCTTTAGATTTTAAGGCAGAGATACACTCTTCCAGAGATAAAGAAGACCTACCATATTTAATGGTAGCCTTGACATCCTTAAAGGAGTCGGGGAGAGAATTCAAGAGGATTATAGCCTCATTCTCATCACTCAGTTTTTCATCCTCACCAGCATTGGCTAATTCTATAGTCATTTTCTTGAAATTATCCAGATTTTTACCTAGGCCTTTACTAGCATCCATTTTAAAACCAAACAATCTTTCTTTAAGATAGATTTTATTAGTCAAAGATTTTGTAAGATACAAGCTTTCAAGCTTCTTCCAAACATCACATGCAGTTTTCTCATCATTTATTTCTCTAAGAACATTATCAGACAGATTTAAAATTATAGTGCCTAAGGCCATTTCAAGCATGTCATCTTTCTGTTCTACAGTTAATGAATCAGGCAATTTTTCCGGTCCTTTAATGGCTTTGAGGATTTTCTGCTGGGAGAGAAGGGTTTTCACCTTTTTTCTCCAAATGCCGAAATCCCCAGAGCCATCGAATTTATCTATATCAAATTTCATGCTCATAACAGGATGAAAGGAATTGTTAAAATTGCAAGAATTAGAACGAGTTACCACTTTGCTAGTGCTAGTAGATTCACTGCCAACTGCCTCTACTCCAGCCGAGACTTCAAGATTTGAAGCCTCTGCTTCTGGAGGAATCTCCACCTCCTTGTTCCCCGTTGGTACAGACCAAGCTCTGATACCACTGTTATGTTTTTGAACCTAAACAAAAACCTCAACACCTGCAGTTAATCACTTATACAAATCTGTGAGAATCAATTTCACAAACTGCAGCAATAATGTTTACCAACAATATCGAGAATAGCAGAATAATACATGAAAAAGAACTGTCATCAAAGATAGGATCTGAAGCAAATATTCTACCAAGTCTTTCTCAATATTATGTTCGAACTAAACACTAACAACACTTTCTGATATTATTTCAACAGCAAAAATCACTTGCAATATCAAAGAAGTGAGTCAATGATGCTGAACATAAAATCAAGGAAGGAACAAATGCAAAAGAAGAATAGATGTAAAGACTGTAAAGAACACACAAGAGTTATCATGGTTCGGCTTAAAACAAGCCTACATCCACGTTGAGCCTTGCAAGCAAGACTCTCTCCACTATATGAAATCCTTACAATCAAGAATACACCGACTGAAACCCTTACACAACCTGAAAACACCAACCAAACACCTAATCAACGATTACAAGAGTAGATCCACCATTACAAGATCAGATCTGCCTTTACAAACCCTCGATCAAACAACACTGTGAGCACACAGATCACAACAACTCTCTCTTCAACAATCAAGCACTAAGAACACTCTTAATACATCACTATCTCACAAGAATTACAGAGTAAGACCCTTGGATTCACCAAGATATAGCGATTCGAAGAAGAGAGAAAAAAACTGAGAGCTATTTCGTATGAGAGAGACAGAGCAAAAATAGAAACCCTAAGAAAAATGAATCTGATCGTTCTCTCTCATCATCTTGTTCCTTTTATATGCCTTATCGTCTGACTCAGCCCCAATATCTAACTCAGCCATTCAGAGTGTGCCACGATGGATTGCCCCACGTGATCCAGCTAATGGCATCATAAAACGAGTAGAATAGAATTGAGTCACCAGCTGTCACCAAATCAGTTTGTTACAACTGCTGAGAAGATTCTGGAATGGCTTTCGGGTCGGGCTTCAGTTGGGTTTGATTGGGCCTAAATATGTAATGAGATGGGCTAACCCAAAACATTACAAGACCATTCATAGAAATCTAATTTAATATGGTTTTGTATAATCGCATACTACAAAAACATCATCATCGATCTTTCACAACGATTTCTCTGTGACAAATGGATTTTCAACACAAATATTGCTCGATAAGAGACAAAACTTTAATATCCCAACTACCTTAACTCTCTGATTGACTTGTAATATTCCAACTTTTAATATACTTTCGAAAGAGATTGTTGGAGGGACATCATCATCATCATCAACAACTTGGATTGAAAATTTCAAGATCCCTTCAAAGGTATATATATATATATATATATATATATATATATATGCATATATTTTCAGTTTTCTTCAAGTTCAAGCTTTTTTTTTTTTTTAATTTTATTTTGTTCGATCTTAAAAAATATATATATTTTTTAATCCAGATCTCTTCAACTTTTAATTTTGTATGAAGAAATTTGGAAATTTTTCCAAATTTCTTTAATTCCAAATCTCTTCAACCTTTTTTATTATTTTATTTTTTTTTAATTTTGTTTAATAGGATAAAAAAGTATTATATTTTGTTTTTTTTTTTGTTATATATAAAATTATTTACAAATTGAATGAAGTTAAAAATTAGGATTTAGAAAAGATTAAGAGTTGTGATGATATGGTAGTGTGATGACATGGCAGCTGACAAGGAAGTGCCATATATGTTAGGTGCCACATCAAATTGGATGTAAATGTTTGATAAAAGTGTTGGATGTCTACCATTATCCCACTTTAAAATAGTTTAAATGACAAAATGACAAAAATAAATCTTAACCATCCAATCTTATGGTGGACACATGTTATAGGATCCTTAAAAGCTTAGGAAAAACTTAGGTTATTCTTGATCCACACACACACACATATATACATATATATATATATATATATATATATAATTGTTCAAGTCGGTGTGCACTGATATAAAAAATTTTAAAAACACTCCAAACTAATTAAATTATTAAAAAAAAAAAAATCTCTCTCCTAAATCATTAAATTAAATATTATGTACTAAACTCTCCCTCCTAAATTTGTTATTACCATATTAACTCTCTCCAAATTAGTGCTAACACAAAATGAAATTAAGTATGACATTTTATTCCTCCATTAAAAAACTTAAGAGGTGAGTTGGCATGCCTAGCCAATAAGTTTTGGACACATAGTCATATTGTACAAAACCAATACATACAACTGCCATGTCAAAAAAAATTTGCCAAGTCATGAATTCCATCATCTCTTCCTCCTATCATTTTTTCACTGCCATCTTCATCTCAATTTTATTTATTTATTTTGACAGTACCATCTCTGAATTTTTAAAACCCACAACTTTTTTTTTTTTTTTTTTCCATATATTTGGTTTTTTAGAGGTATTTGGTTATTAAAAAATATAAAGAAATTAAATTTTAAAAAAAAAAACTACAGCATAAAACATAAAACTTTATAAATATATATTTCGAAAAAATATATATAAATCTAAAAACATAAAAAACTTTTATAAATATGAAAACATTTATCGATTTAAACTAATTGTTTCTAAAATAAAAAAAATGAAGGCCACCATTAAAGCCTGAAGGTGGCCTCCATTGGATTCAATCTTTTTCTTTTATTTCATTTAACATCTCCAAACTTTAGAAACACAATCCATTCTCTTCTCAAAACTCCAATAATTATGAAAATTGAGTGTCTCATATACCATAAACTATATAAAAACTGGGTTTCCATTTTAATATCCAAATAAACAAAATCAAGAAAAACGCTTGAAGGTTTCACAAATCAGAACATTTATTTTTTGATTCAGACCATTCATAGAAATCTAATTTAATATGCTTTTGTATAATCACATACTACAAAAACATCATCATCGATCTTTCACAACGATTTCTCTATGACAAATGGATTTTCAACACAAATATTGCTCGATAAGAGACAAAACTTTTAATATCCCAACTACCTTAACTCTCTGATTGACTTGTAATATTCCAACTTTTAATGTACTTTCGAAAGAGAATGTTGGAGGGACATCATCCTCATCATCAACAACTTGGATTGAAAATCTCTAGATCCCTTCAAAGGTTTATATATATATATATATATATATATATATATATATATTTGCATATTTTTTTCAGTTTTCTTCAAGTTCAAGCTTTTTTTTTTTTTTTTTTTTTAATTTTATTTTGTTTGATCTTCAAAAAGAAAAAAAAAGAAAAAAATTTATCTAGATCTCTTCAACTTTTAATTTTGTATGGAGAAATTTGGAAATTTTTCCAAATTTCTTTAATTACAGATCTCTTCAACTTTTTTTTTTTTGTTTATTTTTTTAATAGGATAAAAAAGTATATATATATATATTGTTATATATAAAATTATTTACAAATTGAATGAAGTTAAAAATTAGGATTTAGAAAAGATTAGGAGTTGTGATAATATGGTGTTGTGATGACGTGGCAGTTGACAAAGAAGTGCCATATATGTCAGGTGTCACATCAAATTGGATGTAAATATTTGATAAAAGCGTTGGATGTCTACTATTATCCCACTTTAAAATAGTTTAAATGACAAAATGACAAAAATAAATCTTAACCATCCAATCTTATGGTGGACACATGTTATAGGATCCTTAAAAGCTTAGGAAAATCTTAGGTTATTCTTGATCCACACACACACACACACAGATATATATATATATACACGTATATATATATGTTCAAGTCGGTGTGCACTGATATAAAAAATTTTAAAAACACTCCAAACTAATTAAATTATTAAAAAAAAAAAAAAAAATTCTCTCCCCTAAATCATTAAATTAAATATTATGTACTAAACTCTCCCTCCTAAGTTTGTTATTACCATATTAACTCTCTTCAAATTAGTGCAAACACAAAATGAAATTAAGTATGACATTTTATTCCTCCATTAAAAAACTTAAGAGGTGAGTTGGCATGCCTAGCCAATAAGTTTTGGACACATAGTCATATTTTACAAAACCAATAAATACAACTGCCATGTCAAAAAAAAAATTGCCAAGTCATGAATTCCATCATCTCTTCCTCTTATCATTTTTTCATTGCCATCTTCATCTCAATTTTATTTAATTTTTTTAACAGTACGATCTCTGAAATTTTAAAACCACAACTTTTTTTTTTTTTTTTTTTTTTCCATATATTTGGTTTTTTAGAGGTATTTGGTTATTAAAAAATATAAAGAAATTAAATTTAAAAAAAAACTAAAGCATAAAACATAAAACTTTTATAAATCTATATTTTGAAAAAAATATATATAAATCTGAAAACATAAAATACTTTTTATAAATATGAAAACATTTATTGATTTAAACTAATTTTTTCTAAAATAAAAAAAAAATAAAAAAAAAAAGGAGGCCGCCATTAAAGCCTGAAGGTGGCCTCCATTGGATTCAATCTTTTTTTTTTTTTTTTTTTTTCATTTAACATCTCCAAACTTTAGAAACACAATTCACTCTCTTCCAAAACTCCAATAATTATGAAAATTGAGTGTATCATATACCATAAACTATATAAAAATTGGGTTTCCATTTTAATATCCAAATAAACAAAATCAAGAAAAACGCTTGAAGGTTTCACAAATCAAAACATTTATTTTTCGATTCAGACCGAACCAAAGTAAAACCTTGAAAGTGGCTTTGAGATGAAAACGAAAGTGAGAGCATGAGATGATCAATAGAGAAATGATTATTATTATTATTATTATTTTGGAAAGGATTAGATGTTGTGATGAAGAGATGAAGAGTAATCAGAGTGGGAGAGATCGTGAATGACAGTGGCTGACCGCAGTAAGAGATTAGGTTAACTGGGAAAATTTTAGGATTAAAATTAGATTTAGGTTTATGAATTTCCGACTTGTCAAAATTTGTATGCCATGCCACTGATAATTGTTAGGGATTTAAAATATGACTATGTGTCAGAAACTTATTAGCTAGGTATGCCAACTCACCTCTTGAGGCAGAAGTACCGAAGCATCTCTCCAATTAAAGACTAGTAAATGAAAACCAAAGACACTTTAAAAGTTTAAATACTAGAAAAGAGTAATACTACTTTACCCAAATTTAGTGCCCAAAGGATGTTGTATCGCTATAATTCATTCATTTAAATCGTAATTTAAATCATGTAAATCTAATACGATTTAAATGAATGGGTTATAGTGATGCCACATCATTTGGGTACCAGATTTGGACAAAGTAGCATTATTCTACTAGAAAATGAATTCCTATAAGACTTTATATCTTTGGCATGATTTTTGTATGCTACGTAAATACTATTTCTTTCAAGCAATAGGGTGTATATCACGATTTTTTTTATTTTTTTTTTAAATGTAGGATACAATTTTGAGTTTTGAAAAATGATTTTATAGTTTCTATTATTATTATTACAATTTAGCAACTTTTACGGACCCGACCCGTAAGGTCCAAAAATGATAGTATCAAACAGGTTTGGATCAAGTAAGGCTTATAAACGGGAATACAAGACTCGAACTCATAACCTCAATGGTACAAGTGTGATAAGAATACGATTGGTTTAAATCTCATTTTATTTGCTATATAACTTGCCTACTGTGATAACCTAACAAGCAATACTAATATGATATATAATAAAACATCTTCAATACAGTTGTATTCTTCCCATTTATTGTCACATATGATACAACAACCACAAGTGGTTGAGAGGTCCTTTTTTACTTACAAAAATCTAGACAAGTGATTGAAATGGTGTTGTTGATTGTTTAACTGTAACTATAAGTTGTTATTGTAATACAATCATGCTTTATTTAAAAATAAAAAAAATCCAATAATGTTTTAATTTTTAATTTAATTTCTTCCATGTTTTATTATTATTGATATTATTTAAATTCTAAGTAAGATTTTAAGTTAGTTTAAGAATAAATTTAACATATATTGTGATTCACTTTCTTAATAATTTGATTGTTGAGCCTTTTTAATATTTCATTAAAGGGTTTTGTAGTCTTAACACGATAATCAGCTCATGATCATCATACTATGATAGCATCATCACCATCGTCAAAAATTATTTATAGGAAAATAATAATAATAATAATAATAATAATAATAATATATATCTATAAAAGATAAGTCTATCTTCAAATGTCTTAGGGAACTATGGATCGAAGCGTGATAACTATATACATGTGATTACTAGGTTTATGTTAGGTGATACCTATATCATATATATGTTATTAATTATATTATTAATTCAAAATCCGAATTCTGAAACAAGAAAGATATATGTCACGTGAATATTATACAGACAACCTCATTTTGTTGAACCAGTAGTAGTAGTAGTACGTAGGTGGCTTACCCACTTTGAATTTTGTATGTCTTTCGGTTACTCGATGGGTGGCATTGGCGTCTGCAAACAGTACAAATCAGATGGGAAAGGGATTCTATTTATTTGAATGCTTCTCATTGAAACCCACTTTTTATTTATTTAATATTATTTTATAAAATATTATAATAATTCAGGATTTATGACGGTCTCGAACTCACAACCTCACGGTATAACCGTATAAGTATGAGGGGTAAACCATTAGGTCGATCTCATTTTATCCCAAACCCAGTACTCTTCTCATGATTTTCTGCTGCTAACTAAACCTTTTTTTTTTCATAGATTAATTTTAAGTAAGTTTTTATTAAAATTGTCTTTAAATTAACAATGTTTATAATTTTTTTTAATATTATTCATGCACAAATAAATTAATTAAAATATTCATTTTATCAAGGAAAAAATATTTTTATATATATATATAATATAATATCCAATTTCAAGCTATTATAAAATTCCTGATATTATTATATTTATTTTTCTTTTTAATATACTATTATATTTATTTAATTTATATATTTCATGGATCAAGATATTAATTCAATCAAGAATAACGAACATAAAATCAAGTCGTTTTATGATAAAATTTATGTATTTTGATCCTTAATTTCATGTATATTTTTTTTAGATTCAAATTTCTTTAAATTAAGACTCTTTAGTAAGAAAATTAGACTTTAATTGTGTTCATGTGTTACTTAATTATTCAGAAATTTAGTTTTTATTTATGAGTTTTAATAGTGATATGATCAATTAATGCTATTGACGTAGAAGTATTTTTATAACCTTCAAATGAACATGACTTGGTGAACAAATGACAATATCTTGAATTTCCATCACACATGTGTGTGGTATATAAAAATCTTTTAAACATACAAATCTCGGTAGAAAGATACATATATCTTTTTAATTAATTTGCATGCAGTTTTTTTCAATTTCTATTAAGTGCGTTTGACTTTCAAAGCACCGTTCATACACACACATAAAAGTATAAAACCGTAAAGTCTTTTGACTTTTCAACATTCATACACGTACATAAAGAAAACAAAAGGGCAAGTAATGTGCAAAAAACATTCTTTCTCTCTCTTCTGTGGGTTTTTTTTTTTTTTTTTTTTTTCTTTGATCACTTATGTATCTTATCATTGTTTTGACCCCAAAAATTTCAATCAGGTAAAATTCATCTCTTCATTACGAATGGATCAATATCCATATTATATACCTTTTCTTGTCTTTTATAATTTTTTTTCTACAGTAAAAAAATAATAATAATGTACCATTACAAGTGTATCATTGTGGACTACACAATCATCAAATTTAACAGTCCCTAAAAACAATAGCCATTAAATCAGAGTGGGAGAGATCGTGAATGACAGAGGCTGACTGCGGTGAGAGATTAGGTTAACTGGGAAAATTTTAGGATTAAAATTAGATTAAAGTTTATGAATTTATGACTTGTTGAAATTTGTATGACATGTCACTGATAATTGTTAGGGTTTTAAAAGATGACTATGTGTCAGAAACTTATTAGCTAGGTATGCCAACTCACCTATTGAGGTAGAAGTACCGAAGCATCTCTCCAATTAAAGACTAGTAAATGAATACCAAAGACACTTTAAAAGTTTAGGGCGCATTCTGTAACATTTTTCAAAGCTGTTTTTGTTTTTGTTTTTGTTTTTGTTTTTCAAAAATAAATTAAAATGAAAATGAAAATAGTATTTTTGGTTTCAGTTTCGAAATCCAAAAACGCGTCTGGTAGCATATCTTAGAAACTGTATTCCGAATATGAAAACGTAAAAAACGCGTTCGATAGGTGAACTGAAAAATATCAAAATTTGACAATAAATTAATCTCAAATATGAAAAATTGTCATTAAATAATAAAAATATCAAATTTTGACAATAGGTTAATCCAAAATATATTTGTTATAATTTTTTTTTTGTCTTTGTTGACTTGAAGACTTCTCAATCCAAGTCTTGGTCTCTCTCTCTCACTTTCTCAGATTCTATCTGTCTCTTTCTCGCCTCTCCCATTTTATTTCTTTTTGTTGAATCTCTCTTTTCTTAGCTTTTCTCTAATCTCTATCTTCATTTTATTTCTTTTATTACCTATTATTTTATGTATTTAATTATTTTTCCACTGCTTACGGGTGACACCAAGGCCAGAGGAGGTGAGATCCTCCTCCGACGACACTGATCTGGGCAGGCCGAAGGAGGATCTCACCTCCTCCGGCCTTGGTACGTGGAGCAGATCGGAGAAGATCAAAGAAGAATAAGAAGAAGAAGAAGAAGAAGAAGAAGAAGAAGAGTGACAATGAAGAAGAGAGAATGAGAGGAAGAAGAAGAAGATCACATGGTCTGGACTCTGGAGAGTCGAAGAAAGAAGAAGAAAAAAAGAAAAAAAAAGTGAGTTTTTTATTTAAAGTGAAAAACAAAACGAAAAACAAAATGAAAAACATCTAAAACTTGTTTTTGAAAATTTTCACTTTTAACACTGATGTTGTTTTTGTTTTTGTTTTGAAAATAAAATGAAAAACAAAATGGAAAACGGTAACGAACGTGTATTCCAAATCATTTTCGAAAAATGAAAATGAAAATGGGCCTGAAAAACGATACAGGACAGCCCCTTAAATACTAGAAAAGAGTAATACTACTTTATCAAAATTTGGTATCCAAAATTCCAAATGATGTGGTATCGCTATAATCTATTCATTTAAATCGTAATTTAAATCATGTAAATCTAATACGATTTAAATGAATGGATTATAGTTATGACATTTCATTTGGGTACCAGATTTAGACAAAGTAGCATTATTGTACTAGAAACTGAATTCCTATAAGACTTTATATCTTTGGCATGATTTTTGTATGCTACATAAATACTATTTCCTTCAAGCAATAGGGTGTTTATCACAAATTATTTTTTTTAAATGTAGGATACAATTTTGAGTTTTGAAAAATGATTTTATGGTTATTATTATTATTATTATTACAATTTAGCAACTTTTACGGACCCGACCCGTAAGGTCCAAAAAAGATGGTATCAAGCAAGTTTGGATCAAGTAAGGCTTATAAACGGGAATACAAGACTTGAACTCTTAACCTCAATGGTACAAGTGTGATAGGAATACGGTTGGTTCTCATTTTATTTGCTAACTTGTGTACTGTACGTGATAATCTAACAAGCAATACTAATATGATATATAATAAAACATCTTCCATTCAATTGTATTCTTCCCATTTTTTGTCAGACATTGATACAACAACCACAAATGGTTGAGAGGTCCATTTTTACTTACAAAAATCTAGACAAGTGATTGAAATGGTGTTGTTGATTGTTTAACTGTAACTATAACTTGTTATTGCAACACAATCATGCTTTATTTAAATAAAAAATAAAATCCAATAATGTTTTAATTTTTAATTTAATTTCTTCCATGTTTAAATATTATTGATATTATTTTAATTCTAAGTAAGGGCTGTTTGTGTTTTTTTTTTTTTTTTTTTCTATAAGACTTATTATCTCTTATATCTTAAATTAAGATAAATCAGTTTGTTAATTGTTTATTCAACTTATATTTTATTTTAAGATATATATGTCTTTAGAAAAAACAATTTTTTTTTTTTACTTTTATCTTATTTAAAAAGTGATACAATATAGTTTTTTTAGTAAATTTCCACAAATGTCCGGCCTATAACAATTCATATATTGTGATTCACTTTCTTAATAATTTGATTGTTGAGCTTTTTTTTAATATTTCATTAGAGGGTTTAACTAATTTACTTGCATGATAATATTATCAGCTCATGATCATCATGATATATGATAACATCATCACCTTGTAAAAAATTATTTCTAAGAAAAAAATAAAAGATAAGTCTATGTCTATCTTCAAATGTCTTACGGAACTATTGAAGCGTGATAAGTATATATATATATCATGTGATTATTAGGTTTATGTTAGGTGATACCTATATCATAAATGCCACATTAAATATCTAATATATATTATGCCACATTTGAACCAGTAGTAGTAGTAGTAGTAACTAGTACGTAAGTAGCTTACCCACTTTGAATTTTGTATGTCTTTTGGTTACTCGATTGGGTGGCGTTGGCGTCTGCAAACCGTACAAATCAGATGGGAACGGAATTCTATTTATTTGAATGCTTCCAATCCTATGGCCCGGATTCTTGAAACCCACTTTTTATTTATTTACTTTTATTTTATAAAATATATAATAATTTAGGAGAGCGGATGACATACTCGAACTTACGATCTCATGGTATAAGTTATAACCATATAAATATGAGGTATAAATCACTGGGCCGACCTCATTTTGTCCCACAGCCAGTACTCTTCTCATGATTTTCTGCTGCTAACTAAACTTTTTTTTTTTTTTTTTTTTTTTTTTTTTTTTTTTTTTGCTGCCATAGATTAATTTAAGTAAGTTTTTATTAAAATTCTCTTTAAATTAATAATGTTTATAATTTTATTATTATTATTATTAATGCACAAATAAATAAATTAAAATATTTATTTTATCAAGGAAAAAAATTATATATATATATATATATATATAAAATATAATATCCAATTTCAAGCTATTATCAAATTCATGATATTATTATATTTAGTTTTCTTTTAATATACTATTATATTTATTTAATTTATATATTTCATGGATCAAGATATTAATTCAATCAAGGCTAACGAACATAAAATCAAGTCGTTTTATGATAAAATTTATGTATTTGGATACTTAATTTCATGTATTTTTTTTTTTTAGATTCAAATTTCTTTAAATGCTATTGACGTAGTTTAGGTGAATGAGTTTTAAATTTTTAATATTGATGTGATCAATTAATGCTATTGACGTAGAAGTATTTAAAAATAAAAAATAAAAATTAACATGACTTGGTGAACAAATGACAATATCTTGAATTTCCATCACACGTGTGTGGTATATAAAAATTCAGTAATGTTACACATTCCATCTAAAATCCCACATTTTTCATCCCAACACATGTGGTGTGTGATATGATATATAGTAATGGTGCTTTATCTTACCTATCATATGTATTCATCAACCATTTAACACCTCACATGCCACATATGTTTGGATGAAAAAGATGAAAATTTAGGTGGAATATTTAGCTTTATTCATAAAAATCTTTTAAACATACAAATCTCGGTAGAAAGATACATATATCTTTTTATACATCGAAAGGAGGAAACAAAGAATAAAAACAAGTATCATTATTAATTTCTATAGAGTGCGTTTGACTTTCAAAGCACCGTCCATACACACACATAAAAGTATAAAACCGTAAAGTCTTTTGACTTTTTCAACAATCATACACGTACATAAAGAAAACAAAAGGGCAAGTAATTAATGTGCAAACAGCTAGCATGGTTTTGGACTTTCAAGTATCATCACATGCAGCTTTGAGTATGGTCTGAAACGCGTTCTCGATGCATGACTTCAACTTTTGGGCATCAATCAGTCCCTTCTCTGCTCCAATTGCAATCCTCAGCTTCCCATTATAACTCAATACTGTCGTCACCAGACTCTGTAATAAGTCAAGTATTACCATATCAAAATTCAAAACCAAATTAATTGTGTAGTAAAGGAGACATGCACAGAATAAAATTAACGATCCAAAATTTTAATTTTGACATACATGAGGCGCACCAACCACCATAAAATATAAGCCTGTAACTGGATGATTAGCCAAAGTCATTGGCTCAACTGGTCCCATCAGACTTGTGATTCCCATACTCACATTCTTTAATGTTCCATGGATATATCTTGCTGCTGCCTGTGATCGAGTTACACCAATATTAATTAACATTTAAGTTAAAATTAAAATTTAATTTGTCACACTGTATCAAACTATTAATTGATCATTTATTTATATACAAGAATGAAAGCATATATATATATACATAGGACTATACGAATTAATACGCACCTCGGGGCCTCTAAGTATCTTCAAAACCTGGAGAAGTCTGCCGGTCAAGTAAACACCTAGAGAGCTTTTCTTGGCATTAATGATTTCTCTAGTTTTCCAGACAAATTCGAGTGGATTTGAATACGAATTGGAATCATCAGCAGTCAATTTGGGTAATGGTACATGCAAGAATGCAAAATGATTACCCCAAGGTGTCTTGGAATCCGGTTTGATCATTTCTTTAATGGAAACATAACCGCGAATTTCCCTTGTGTTGAGCAACACCAACGCTGTTGAATTTGCTTTGCTTGAACCCTCACTATTTTCTTCCATGTATAATCGAGTCCCCAAGAATATTATTCCGGTCAAGACGTCGTTTAATGTCTACTTGTATCAAAATAGATCAAATGAATTTAAAAGTACTAAAACTAACGAAATAAAAATAAAATGATCAAGTAATTAACAGTTTAACACCCTTACCGCTCCAATTTTGGATTTAATCTGTTTGAGGTGATCAAGAGAAAAAGTCATGGTTAACACCGAGAACGGCCGGAACTCAACTCCGGCAATCCCAGATCGTATTGGACTCATGTCATCCTCAAGCAAACTACTCTTCACAATGCTCCGGTAAAAATCTGATACCGTGTTAGTAACCAAAGAAAAAATTCTAGACATGTTCTTTAATAAGCCATAGCTCTGATGAGTGTGACTGGCATCCTTATTGCTCGAGCTCACAGGAACGGAAGGAAATGTCAAGGGGAGAGAAGGGTCATCAGCCCTTTGTAGACATGAAAGAAGAACTCCAATCAAAGAGAAACCATCTCCAAGGGAATGATGCAACTTGAATATTACGGTACTTGCTGCATTGGAATTGCTTGCAGGGTAATTTATCAAGTGAACTTGCCATAAAGGTTGTGTCACTGGTAGCTTCTCTATTGCTATGTCTGAGATATAGTCATCAATGTACTTGTCATAAATTTTCGGTGACAATCCAGAGGGGAAAATTGGAGTTTTAATGTGATCTTTGATCTTCACTTCGACTCTTTTCCATTGTTTTTCTCCGTTTTCGTCTTCAACCTGTTTTCAAGTTTCCACAGCTAGTTAATTTCATGTAGTTAACATAATATTTTGACACATTAATAGTTGCAATATATATAGAAAACAAAGTAGAGTACCATGATGGAGGAGAAACGTGGGTTGGTTGGAAGAAACACTTCTTTCGCTAAAGAATCCACTTGAGACTCATCGATGGAAATAGGCACACCCAATTCCAAAACACCAAGAATACACAGAGAAAGAGCTTCGCTATTTAGGAATTGTCCAGTTGGGCTCACCGGCTCTCTCTGATCACCTTCTTCTTCTACCTTCAAGTACTCCATTGTTTTACATCTTTTTGCCTTCTTGCTTCACCTTATATAGTATAGGTGAGCTAATTTGCTTTAGCCTCAAATTTACACTTCAACGACAAACCATTTATTGACTTTAATTTAGGAGTTCAGAAAATATATCCACATCTTTAGTCTTATTGTTTAAATAATTGAGTCTTAAAAATAGTATGACATTTGTTCCAATTGGAGTTACTAGATAGATGAATATTGTAATATAAATTTAATAAAATTTAATAGAAAATCCACCGCAGTATAATGTGGCAATTTATTGGTAAGAGTACTCATCTTGTCATAACGCTTATTCGGTCTGAAAATATCTCATATTCAAGTTATTGTCGCTATCTGTATATGGTATTTCAAATATGGATAATGGTAGACATCTAACAATTTTGTCTAACATTTACATCCAACTTGATGTGGCAGCTGACATGGCATTTCCTTGTCAGCTGCCAAGTCATCACATTACCATATCATCATAACTCCTAATCCTTTTCAAACCTTAATTTTTAACTCCATTCAATTTGTAAATAATTTTATATATAACAAAAAACAAAATATAATGCTTTTTCCTCCTATCGAACAAAATAAACAAAAAAAAAAAAAAAAAAAAGTTGAAGATATGTAGAATTGAAGAAATTTGGAAACACCCAAACACCCATTAGAATCCTCTTCCAAACACAACAGATGCAAATCCATCTCCTCAAACTCCCCAAAATTTTCACCATTCAACCGGAGGTACGCTGCCATAGGTTGGTTTGTTGGATTATAGTTCTTCCATATGAACACAATTTGTGCCTGGTAGCTGTTCGACAAAAGTCCACAACCACCATGTTTATGTAATACTCTAGGCCTATATTGGAAAATAATGGGCTAGACCTGCTAACAATTGTGTTAGAGAATCTAAAACAGTACTATTAGATTCAAATAATGTCAAGAAGAAACTTGATATTAGATTCAAGATAATGTTAGCTTTTGCATATCTGATTTTCTTTGATGCTTGTAACTCAGTTTGTCTAAATTGTTAAAACAACTTTCATGTTTCAAAGAAATCTAATTTAATATGCTTTTGTATAATCACATACTACAACGATTTCTCTGTGACAAATGGATTTTCAACACAATTATTGCTCGATAAGAGACAAAACTTTTAATATTCCGACGACCTTAACTCTCTGGCTGACTTTTAATATTCCAACTTTTAATGTACTTTCAAAAGAGATTGCTGGAGGGGCATCATCATCATCATCATCAACTTGGATTGAAAATTTCCAGATCACTTCATAGGTTTTTTTATTATTTTATTATTTTGCATATTTTTTCAATTTTCTTCAAGTTCAAGCTTTATTATTATTATTATTATTATTTATTTATTTTGTTCTATCTTCAAAAAAAAATTAATTAATTTTAATCCAGATCTCTTCAACTTTTAATTTTGTATGAAGAAATTTGGAAAATTTTCCAAATTTCTTTAATTCCAGATCTCTTCAACCTTTTTTTTTTTTTTTTGTTTATTTTGTTTAATAGGATAAAAAAAAGTATTATATATTTTTTTTGTTATATATAAAATTATTTACAAATTGAATGGAGTTAAAAATTAGGATTTGGAAAAGATTAAGAGTTGTGATGATATGGTAGTGTGATGATGTGGCAGCTGATAAGGAAGTGCCACATATGTCAGGTGCCACGTCAAATTGGATGTAAATGTTAGATAAAAGTGTTGAATGTCTACCATTATCCCACTTTAAAATAATTTAAATGACAAAATGACAAAAATAAAGCATAACCATCCAATCTTATGGTGGACACATGTCATAGAATCCTTAAAAGCTTAGGAAAAGTTTAGGTTAGGAGAAGATCTTGATCCGCGCTCGCGCGCACACACACACACACATATATATATATATATATACATAAATGTTAAAGTCGGTGTACACTAATATAAAAAATTATAAAAACACTCCAAACTAATTAAATTATTAAAAATATATATATATATCTCTCCTAAATCTATATATCTCTCCTAAATCATTAGATTAAAGGAATATTATTATTTTCCCCTCTGTAGTTTGCTATTTTTTGAATTTGCCCCCTCTAGTTTTAGAAATGGTCGGTCTCCCCTAAGGGCGGCAAAAATCCCTGACCCGCCCCAAACCGGCGGGGCTCTATTCCGTTTGGGGCGAGTTTGGAGCACTTAAAATGGGGGTCGGGTCGGGTTTGGGTCAAGCTTTTTTTATCTGGTTTTTTATCGGGTCGGGTATGGGTCAACCCCTTATGCCCCAACCTGCCCCGTTTGCCCCGATATTTATATAATTATTTTTTGAAATATAAAAATATAAAGGGATAAACAAATCTCTAATCTCTTTGTCTTTTTACCTAATCATATTTTATGTTTGAATTAAAAATTTCTTAGACTTAGATGTTGTGTGCTTGTGTTCTATTAAATTTAAGTTTATGTATGAATTTTAAGTGTATGTTAAAATGTTTTTCTATGGTGTATGTTTGTATTTAACTGTATATTTAAATTTCCAATAAAAAAGAAATTTTTTTTGTATATATATATATATATTTTAATTTAATGTTAAAATTTAAGTCAATGTCCTAAAATTCAATCATATGGTAAAATAATTTGTATATTTACTGGTTTGAGTTTTTTTTTTTTTTTTTTTTCTTAAGGATAAAACAAATCAGGTCATTCAGGTCGGGTTTGGGATAGAAATCGAAAACCCGTTCGGGTCATGAGTCGAGTTTGGGGCAACTTGTAAAAAATGGGTACGGGCCGATCCGGCCCCGATCCGATTTGTTGCCACCCCTAGTCTCCTCCTTGAAAACCAAATTATTCGAATATATACCCCATGCTATTAGGATTTCGGTTAAATAGTGGTTTTACCGTTAAAATTGAAGGGTAATATGGTAAAAAGGTAAATTATATCATTTCCCCCCATGAGGTTTGCAATATTAGATAAATTGATCCGTCTAGTTTCAATAATGGCATGTCAACCCCGTGAAACCCAAATATATAATTTAAAATAAACTTATATATAATTTAAAATAA
This sequence comes from Acer saccharum, assembly GCA_030490815.1. Lineage (NCBI taxonomy): Eukaryota > Viridiplantae > Streptophyta > Magnoliopsida > Sapindales > Sapindaceae > Acer > Acer saccharum. Next base: position 35,247,970 of record CM059874.1, on the reverse strand, counting down.
ACTCAAATTTAATAATAATATATAAAAACAAATTTATTAAAAAGAAAAAGAAAAAGAATATAAGAAAACAAAAGGAAACCCGGAAAATCAAGAAAATCAAAGCATGTAAATTTTTTTCTCTCCTTTTTTTATTGAATTTTTTTTTCTTTTTCAAAAAGTATATTATTTCAATTTGATTTAAAAAAAAAAAAAAAAAAACCCCATAAAATCAAAGCCCATAAATGTAAAAGGGACAAAAATTCCAAAAAAAAAAAAAAAAAAAAAAAAAGAAAGAAAGAAAGAAAGAAAGAAAGAAAAATATTAATTAATATTTCCCCTTTTTTGAATTTTCTTAAATTCCTTATCTTTTCATAAATCTGTTTTTATATATTATTATTAAATATGATTTTATTTAAATTATATATTAAATACGATTTTATTTTAAATTATATATATGAGTTTATTTTAAATTATATAAACAGATTTAAATTATTTGAAACAAATTATATAACAATATACATACATTTAAATCACAAACTTCCAATAATGTGCTAGAGTAACTTAGTTGGTTAGAACAAACCACAAGGTCGAAGGTTCAATCCCTGATAGAGGTGTTTTAATTTTTTAATTAATTTGATAGAAGGGGTAAAGTGACCAATATTTTGGGTTTTAGGGGGTTGACTGTCCATTATTGAAACTAGAGGGACCAGTTTATCTAATATGGCAAACCTCAAGGGGGAAAATGATTAGGGGTAAAGTTGTCTTTTCATTTTCAATTTTAAAGGTCAATATGATTTTGGATGGAAAAGCTGACGAAAGGGGCAAAACTTTGCATATTTTGGTTTTCAGGGGGAAAACCAGCCATTTTTGAAACTAGAGGAGGTAAAGTCATAATATGGCAAACTACATGGGGGAAAATAATAATATCCCTAAATTAAATATTACGTATTAAACTCTCCCTCATAAATCTGTTATTACCATATTAACTCTCTCCAAATTACTCTCTCTCTCTCCATTTAAAAAATCCTATCTTCAACTTTCTCGATCAATCTCTATTTAATAGTTAAAGAAAAAAAAAACTTATGAAGATTTTGGTTTTTACTAAAGTAATAAATATATATATATATATATATATATATATATATATGTGAAAACTTGATTTGTTTCAATTAGATTCGATTAAACTCAAAATTCCTAAGACTAATGAGAAAATAAAGTTTTCTAGGCAATCACATACTTATAAAGTAACAAAAAGCATTTTCATATTTCGATTTTTTTTTTAATTTTTTAATTTTTTGAATAACAGGGTACTTATTTTATTTTATTTTTTAATATATACGTATATACGGATCAAGTTTATTTCTAAGTTTTTTTTTTTCCCTTAATAGTTAGTCTTACTTGAAAAAGAATGGAGATAGAAAATTAGAGATATGTATTGGAGAAGAGAGAGTTTAATATGATAATTAAAAATTTAGGAGAGAGTTTTTAATATGTAATATTTAATCTAATGATATACTACAAAAAATGGTCATTTGCGAGGTCTAAATGCCGTCGAAAAAGGTGGCTTGCCGTTCAAAATACGCTTTTTTGACGGGAAAAGGCCGTCGAATGCCGTTGGAAATATGCTCATCGAAAATAAGCTTTCATCGACGGGCCGTCAAAAATACCACTTTTTTTTACTGTAATTGCCGTCATAAAAAATGAAGATGATCGTCGGTAATAGTATTAAAAATTGGTGACAAGCCGTCGAAAATACCACCTTTTTCGACAGTCATTTACCGTCGATAATAGTAATAAAAAATGGTCAAAGTTAGTTGCATTTTTGACGCTCTACCACCTCTTAGACCCTTCTTAGGGAACCCCGAGATCAACTAGGTACACCCCACATCAACCAAATCCTTTGTTAAATCCCAAATAATTCATGCAATTTACATGGTTCGAACCCTGGACCTTGAAAATGGTAAATGTTGTTTTTACCATTTTGCTATAACTTTATATCTAATATATTTTACATATTATTTATATATAAACTATTGATATATTGTACACATTATTCAATTGAATCTATATATTGCATATCATATAATATGTTTTGATATTGTTTTTCAAATTAATATTTTATTAAAATATTCTCTTATCTGATAAAAAAGTATGACTTGTTTTTATAATTTTGCTATAGCTACATATTTTAATAGGTAATGCATATTATATCCATATTGATTTTTTTTATAATCAACATTTTAGTGAAAAATTAATAATTTAAACTTATTCCAAAAAAAAATTCTAATTATTTTGTAAAATATACAAATAGATATAATTTCTAAAAAAGTTTTTTAGAGCATGTAATATAGTCATGTTTAGTAAACATAATTAAAAATAACTAAACATTCTTGTAATTACTAATAATTTTGCTATATTTCATACTCAATTAATTTAGCCCGATGTATCTTTAGAGTAGACTTCTTAGTTCTTATTAGTGATCGTCACAAATTATAAGTTTTTTTTTTAATTAATTGATATTTTAAAATTGAACCAAAATAATTGATGAAAAAATTCATATAGTGATTTCTATAAAAAAAAATATAGTGAAAAAAAAAATAGTACCTATTGTGATGCATTTAAAATTTCGACCTATAAGTGATCCTTTTTTTTTTTTTTTTTTTTTTTTTTTTGCAGTTTATAAATTATCACATACAAAAATGTATTCCATTATAATTTATTAATTAATATTATAATATTTAACTAATTATAATTTTCATGACAATACCGTAACAAATAATATAAAAAATAGTACCAAATTATTCGACTATTTCTGATGGCCATTGTGTCGTTGAAAATGTGGGTCATTTTCGACGGTGCAAATAGTGGTACAAATAGTGCCGTCAAAAATGTGGGTCATTTGGGTCATTTTCGACTTCGACTATTTTCGACGGCCTTTTGCCGTCGAAAATGTGGTATTTTTTTTTTCATCATTTTCGATGGTGTTGAAATGCCCGTCAAAAAAGGCTAAATCACCGACGGTAATTATAGCCATCGAAAATAGTTGGTCGCTAATAGACACTTTTTTTGCAGTAGGAGAGAAAATTTCTTTTTTTAATAATTTAATACAAAAAAGATTACTCATAGGATGAATCCAAATGATACGATGATTCGTCCTAACTTTTATGAAAATAAAATAAAGTGTCTTTAAAAATTTATTTTTTAAAAATGGATTGTCTTTATAATAAGAGTACCAAAAGATAAAAAAGATAATTTTGGAATAAAAAAAAGTTTCTTTAGAATTTTTTTAAATTTAAATTTTGAGAATGGACTGTCTTTAGAAAAAAAATGTAAAAAAAAAAAAAAAAAATTGAATTGTCAAAAGAAACTCTAGAGGATTATTAGATCATTAGTTGGTTGACAATAGTACCAATCGTCAAATTCTTTTAATCCTTATTTTATAATGTATTGACGATTTAATAATTATATGGAACTTAAATACTAGCATGAACTTCAAGATTATGTATTGTTAGCTTAACCTTAATCCAAAATTTTAAACTTCAAGATAAAGTTCCAAATAAATAATTATTTAAAGCTTTATAAATTATTATATTTAATATTAGGATTAAATCAAATAAAATGAAACATTTGTTTTACGTACGTCAGTCGGGCTCATCTGCTATCACCCGCCGCTGCCGGCTCGTGTAACGTATTACGTACGTCAAAGGGTACAAATTTATCGTTTTGTAAAAAATTTATTTAAATCTTGAATGGTTAGAGCCCAGAGGAAAAGGATATCATCACTTTTTCTTCAATTTCTTCTTATATATTTCCTTTTCAACAAAACACACCATATTCATAATTTTCATATAGCGCCTGAATTATTATTATTATTATTATTTTCTCGAATTTGATATATATATATAGTCTTTCTATTGTCAGTTCGTCCTGACAATAAATATATTATGACGAAGAATGTTGACTATAGATTATGGAGAAGTTTTGATAAGTGCATACACTTTGAGTCAAAGTATTTAAATTTAATGGTCCACATTTTTCGTTATGATATATTTATTGTTAGGACGAATTGATAATAGAAAATCTATATATATATATATATATAACAGTTCGAACTAACAATAAATATATCAACGTTGAGTGAAAAATAATGCAAGTCTTAGCATTACCTTGTAATGGTGATTTTTTTTAGAGCGAGCAGATATTTATTAAGAGTATATCAAAATATAAAAGCAACAAAAAACTAGGTAATTTCTGGATAAAATTAGTAAATAATTAGAATTTCATCAGAGACTCGGTCAAAATTCAAAATACAAAAACTCTTGAGTCTTTGGAGGTGGCAGCAACGACAAGCTACCAGTGGAGTGGAGGCGTCTAGAGAAATTAATTCAGAGAAGAAGATTTACTCCTTTGCTGTAATTAATACTAAAAAAAAATCTGGATAAATGAATCAATAAATATTGAATTAAAAAAGTTAAACTTGATTTTACTCTGTCCGTATACAAAATGAGTAGTCCAATTTTAATGGATAACGAGTTTCAATTGAAGTTCTAGAGTCTTGAGTCTTGACCGAAGCAATCCATTATGATAAAATCATGATCAACTTAATTGCCAAAATTGATAGACTTAATGGCACGATTTCGCCCTAAATTGTTTGCGAATTGTAGATGTGCCCCCTGAATTCTTAAAATGGTCACTAAACTCCCTTAACTCTCCTTTTCTTTGCACCCCCCTTATGGGGGGGGAGGGGGGTGCCCAATAAAACAAGCTGATGCAAACAAAAGGAGAGTTTAGGGGGTTTAGTGACCATTTTAAGAATTCAGAGGGCACATCTACAAATCGCGAACAATTATGGGGGATATCGTACCATTAAGTACCATTAAGTCAAATTGATATTAATTATTGGACATTGATAGTGCGTTTACTAATCAGAAATGGATGGAATCAAAATCAAGTTACTAATTACATTCTAGTGTTTATTAACAATTTAGGAATTGAAAACAAAATCAAAATTTATTCCATTTCTAGTGTTTACTTAACTAAGGAAGCGGAATGATACACGATTGATTACAAAAGTACCCTTGTGTATAAAATATGATGAAATATTATTATTATTATTATTATGAAAAAATATATTTTATATTATCCATAACACTATAATTATAATAATTAACATCTTTATATTGTAATATTTGAACTAATTAAATAAAGAACTATTAATTAAGATAACTTGATTTAAAAAATAAATAAAAAATGAAACCACAATAGCACATATATATATATATATATATATATATAGGTTATAGAACACCAGTGTACCCATATACTGTGTATGAAATATTGTGATCGTAATTTGAAAAGGTGTGATCCAACCTTCAATTACAATATTTTCTACACGATATATGGGTACACCGATGTTCTATAGATTGTCCCTATATATATACAGTCTTTCTATTGTCAGTTCATCCTGACAATAAATATATCAAGACGAAGAATGTGGACCACAGATTATGGAGAAGTTTTGACAAATGCATACACTTTGAGTCAGTATATAAATCTAGTAGTCCACATTCTTCGTTCTGATATATTTATTGTTGGGACGAACTGATAATAGAAAATCTGTATATATATATATATATATATATATATATAAGTTATCAAGTGAGGTATACCTTATTTTAATTTCGGTAAGGACCTTGATAAAATCACATCTATTTTTATGAATTTTAATTTGAATTTTTTTGTGGATGATAAGTTTAATGAAATCTACCTATGAATAAAATTTGAGATTTTTTCAAGCACCAGAACTATTTATCCCGATTTTGTTAAATATAAAGGCATCGGAAAATGAGATAGACAGGGCCAGCCCTGGGAGAGGTAACCGCCTAGGGCCCTCGTTTCAAAGGGCCCCCAGATTTCGTTTACTGTGTATTTCTATCTGGAGGCTCGAGTATAGTTTTTTTTTTTTTTTTTTTTTTTTTAAAACATCTAAATCAGTATATTGTGTTGCAGATAATTCAATGAGCCTAAATATTTGTTTTAAAATAAGCCCAACAATACTAACAAAAATATGGCTCACAGTTTCTCTAATGCCTGTTGCCTAATTAATTTACTTTTTATAGCTTTACAAGCCCAATTCAATTATCTAATGCCCATTGCCCACATACATTTTTTCTAGTTACAGGGTTTTAATTCGTCAATCATCTATTCATCTTTATTGCTTAATCATTTTTTCTCCACCAAACGTAGCTGCCGCCTGCCACATCTCTCTCTCTCTGTCTCTCTCTCTCTAAAGTCTCAATCCCATATTCTCATCCATTCAAGCATCTCTCTAAAGTCTCTAAAGTCTTTCTCTCTCTGTTTTTATTTTTATTTTTGTTATTTTTTACAAATTGTAATTTTTCTTACAAATTATTATGATAAAATTCACACCAAATAGTGAATAACCTCTTGGTCTCTTGCCTATTAATTTACTTATTTACACTTTAAATTGAAACGATTATTTGATTTTAAATAATCCTAATTATAATTTTATGAATCCAAGAGTATGTATACGGTTTGCGGGGCTGGTTTGATTGGTTTTTTATTATTTTTATTTTTTTTATTTTTTTATTTTTATTTTTTATTTTTTTATTTTAAGTTTGAATTTTATGTTTTAAAAAGCTCAACTTGAATATGTTCTTCAATAATGTGGGTTAGTTTGTTAGTTTTGTTGTTTGATATGTAGTGTTTCACGGTTTTATAATTTATACCGAAAAAAACTATGAAAACGAATAAGGGGCCCCCATTTTGGATTTTTGCCTCGAGCATAACAAAAGTCAGGGCCGGCCCTGGAGATAGATATAGGAAAATTCAAAAAAATAGTTATAGTACTTGAAAAATTCTCAAATTTTATTCATAAATATGTTTTAATGAACTTATCATCCACAAAAAAACTCAGATCGAAATTCATAAAAATAAATATGATTTCATTAAGGTCCTTACCAAATTTAAAATAAACTATACCTCACTTGATAACTTATATATATAAATATATATATATATATATACAGCCTTTCTATTGTCAATTCGTAATGACAATAAATATATCAGAATAAAGAATGTGGACCATAGATTATGGAGAAGTTTTGACAAGTGTATACACTTTGAGTCAAAGTATGTAAATCTAGTGGTCCACATTCTTTGTTCGGATATATTTATTGTCAGGATGAACTGATAATAGAAACTCTCTCTCTCTCTCTCTCTATATATATATATATATATATACAGTCTTTCTATTATCTGTTCGAACTAATATAAAATATATCAGTTCCTTATATGTGGACCTTTGGATTTAAAAGATGTTTTGACAAGTACATGGAGCCAAGTCAAAGTATTTAAATCTAATGGCTCACAGACAAGAAATTGATATATCTTTTGTCAGTTCGAATTGACAATAGAAAAATTGTATATATGAGGTCCGACTTTATATAATTATAAAATCGAACCCCAAACAAAAATGCTTGCATGATCCTGTATGACTGTATATATAATATGTGTGTGCATTGTGCACACGTATGCATTATTATTAGAGGGTTTTCCTAGAAGGAAGAAAACAAAATGAAGTGATGTGATGATAATTCATATGAATGGGAATGGCGATTGGCGAAGAGTGGAGAGATTATGGACCAGTGATGGGGATGGGGTGTTAGGTCCGGGAAAAAGATGTGTGTCAGTGTGTGGCTGACTCCGATTAGATAACTCGGTTTCAATTATAAATAGGTAGTTGTAGATGGCCTGACAAAGCCGGACATTAGCACAACTGCACACCACACAACTAATTTGTGTCAATTTCTATTAAATCGATTATAGACGATGATATACATGGTGAGTTTGATATATCATCTAACCTTTTTCTACGGCTAACAATTTGCGTTCTGAGTTTTCTCCAGATTTATTAGAGTATTTATCCGAACCTTATATGTATGGTATGATCTTTGAAGGTTCTATTATAATAGTCGAGATTTATGGGAATAGTTATCTGAACTTTATATATATGGTATGATCTTTACATGTTCTATTATAATAATCGAGATTTATGGGAGTAGTTATCCGAACCTTATATGTATGGTATGATCTTTACAGGTTCTATTATAATAGTCATAATACTTAAAATATATATACACACCAATTTGCAGCAGGATGGACGGTTACGGAAGATTCCAGCTTTCAGGATTTGAAACCATTTAATAGGTTTCCTAAACCAGTCCTTGACTTAATTCATCAAAAAAGGAAATGAGTCGCTCTTCAATTTCGATTCCAAAACAACAAGTATGGCAAGACGGTCTTACGTTAGTACGTGGCTATAGCGAACTGTTAAATTTAGTAATGGGCTTGTAAACCTAACATGTTGGGCTTTATCGCAAAATTTTGGCCCAATGATTGTGATAACACAATTATTGGGCGCTGAGTCTACTGATGAACCTGGACACTAAGAATGGCAATGGATCGGATTGTGGATAGATACCCCGATATCCATCCCCATCTCTAAGTGAGCGAGGTGGATGCGGATAATTCCCAAATTGAGGTGGAGATATTCATACTTGCTTTGTCTACATCCGTATTCAATTAAAAAAATGTAAATTTTTATAGTTTACAACGAAAAAATATAACTAACATGAGTAATGATACATTTTATCCTATTTAAAGGGAGAACAAATACATCCAATAAAATTTAAACAACATAAATTCAATAAACGAAAAAAAAATCGAATCAAATAAAACTTCACATTTAATTTTCTCTAATAGTAATAAAATAAAATAAAAAACCATAAATATTCTCATTCTTCCATCACCATGATCCATGCAACAATTAGAGTATCATGCTTATTTTAGAAATCTAGCTTTTAGGGTGTTGATGATAAAAAATTAATAATAACTTATATAATTATAATTAATAATTACATTTTATATTTTAAAAATATTAAAATCTATAATGGGTCCAGATGGGGATGAATATCATAGACGATATCTATTCTCATCCTCAAAAATAAAATGGATATTAGGATGGTATATATTCTCGCTCCGTCCCCGAAATAATAGTGTTATCCTGAAAAATCCATCGGATGTCTCCAGGACAACGGTTGCCTACGGTGTACTGGTGCACCACGGTTGGCCAGGACCGGGTAGGGTGTGGTTTCCTTCCCGCCAGGGTAGATATCGGGGTTTCCTTCCCGCCAGGGTAGATACCGGGGAAGACCCTTGGTTTGGTTACCAGGGACCAGCGCAAAGCTCTTGGGCCTGTCCTGATGCAATATGAGGTTGAGATGGGTCCTGTAGGGGTAGGACGGGAGACACTAGACAGGAGTAAGAACGTTCTTTTATTAATTGTTCAAGTTATACATCAGAGGTGGCCTCTCACTTTATGGCCAATATTACAACATTGAGTACAAGGAAGAGTATCGGGGACGAATAATAGCTAGGCGGGGTATACATAGCGGGGTTGACCTAGGAGGGGTAGTAGCTAAGTAGGTAAACACATAGGAGCTTGAACTAGGCAGGATAGTGGCTAAGTAGAATAAACACATAGGAGCTTGAACTGTGCGGGGTAGTAGCCAAGTAGAATGAACACATAGGAACTTGAACTAGGCGAGGTTTTCACTAAGACTTGCTTTGGGTTTTTGCCAACAACCTTACTCTCGAGAGTTGGGGTATTTATAGTGTACCAATTGGATAGGTAGTTGGGGGATCCTCGTTTATGCTGGAATTCTCGATTTGATCCCCACCGTACCCCTAAGCAGAGTGTTGAGGTGGTAGGAGATGAAGGGCTGGGATGGTGCCACTGAGGTGTGTCCCATGCTGGGATCCCGGTCTGGGTAGGTAGGAGACCTAGTCCCTAGGCCAAAATGGGCAGACTCAATCCCAGCCGTTGCCCTGAACCAGGACCGTGGTTGGTGCAAGCCCTCAAGGGCCATGATTGCTCCACCTATGCCCTAGGTACCTGTGGATGCTTCAGTAGGGCTAACATGGCGCTTGTGTGGCGTTTCGGGACGCTTGGATTGGTCGGAGATGGTCTCAATTGCCTTGGGACGTCGCTGTCCAGATCTGGCATGGTAGGGGACAGCGTCAACGCCTGTCCCGCTGCACACTGTCAGGCTTCTTTCTTTACCATTTCCCCTTTCCCCTTTCGTGCTTGTTGGGTTTCTACGGGCGTTTTGCTAGGGAAGCACAGTTTCCTCTTTCATGCATGGTGTAGATGACTTCGATTAAGGCTTAGGTGGAGGGAAAGAGGGCCGTTGGTCAAGCGCGGCTACTGGATGATCCCAGCCATTGATGGTCCATCCTTCCTCTTCTATGTTTGTTGTCTTGCATTAATGATCTGGCTTTGGGGTTTTACAGGTTGCCCCGACGCTTTCTCCTTCTCCATGTGGCCTAACATGAGAGCCAACGTCAGCCCTAGGCCATCACCTTCTTGCTTTCCCATGTCAATCTAGGATGTTCTCTGGGATGCTAGGTGTTTCATCCTAGTGGGTATGTGGATCAGTTCCAACTTAGTTGGCCTGTCTGAACAGCCTTGGTCTGGGCGACAGGGTCCCCTTTGTAGCTTGGCCACATCTTATAAATGTGCGCTGGGTGAGAACCGGGTCCCTAATAGACCAGGCCCTTCTTCACGTTAGACATTTCATAGGGGACTAGGCTTCTGGTGGACCGCATCTTTCTTTGTACTGGGTCCTGGAGGGACAGGATACCACTTACCTCTGTCAGACGCTTTAAGGAGGACCAGGCTCTTGACAGACCGGGTCCTTCTTTGTACAGGGTACCGGGTTAGGGTCGCTGGTTAGGCTTATTTAAGGGAAAAGTTCTTCCTTGGTTTAGCTACCACTTTTTCCGATTAACAAAAAGTATCCATCTCATTTTTAAATAGAACGGATTTTAACAGATATCCATATCCGTGGATAATTTTGCCATCCCTATCAGGCATATCAACACTTTAAAATAAAAATAAAAATGATAGACAACCCAAAAAAATTAGTATAAAAATTAATCCTATATTCTTAAGTTACTAATTTAAATGAAAAAAAAAAGAAAATCAAGTTACTTTGGAAAAAGATGGAATTAGAAAACAAAACCTTACTCTTTTATGTGGGAGGAGGAATTAAGTTTTATGCCGGTAGTAATTTAATTATTAATTTGTGTAGAGTCCGTCTAACTTGAATCTTAAATGTATTTAGAAAATATTATAATCATAAATAAAAAATTATGTTTAGTTTTTCTCAATAGATTTCCGTTCAGTAAACGTTGATCCAAATACTTTAAGGCTGTGTTTAGTGTTGACCCCGGTTCGGTTTCGGTTTGGGCTGCGGTTTCGATTTGGGTGACACCCCAAACCGAAACCGAAACCGAAACTGGAAAACCGGTTTGTTGACTGGTTTCAAACCGCCGGTTTCCGATTTCGGTTTTTTTCTTTTTCGGTTTCGGTTTCGAGTTTTTTTTTTTTCAACCTTTTCATTGATTATTATTATAAATTTATAATATATATCATAAAGATTGTTTGGGTTTCCGTTTTTTTTTTATTTTTTTTTATTTTTTTTTCTTTACCTTTTCATTGATTATTATTGTAATATATCATAAAGATTGTTTGTATGATTAAAATCTTGACAAATAATAATAAAATCTTGTATTTATTAAATATAAAATCATGAAGTTGTAAATAAAAAAATATTTACAAACATTTTCATTGAAGTATTTAAGTATTTCACAATGTTTAGAAGAAAAAAAATTGACATTTATTAATAAATACAATTTTACAATTTCAAAAAATAAATAAATAAATTGCAAATTGGCCTTGAAGGCTTGAATTTAAATATACAATATTACAATGTAACAAAGTTAAAATTAAAAAAGAAAAAAAAAAATATCGGCCTTGCACTTAATTTTTTACCACAATTAAGCTGCCTACGTATCCTCCACCAATGTAGAGAAATCAAAGGCCACGTAGTTCTTTTACCTTTAATTACTTGCTCGGTGTTGGAGGTTGGAAGTTGGAACGGAATCTATTCGTTGCCTTCCGTTCCCGTGGTTTGGTCACCTTCGAAGAAGTCGTTCACTATCTCCGGCTGAAGTTCTTGTTGTCTATATTTTGCTTTCGTCCAATCATCAACACACGCCTGGATTTCAAGTGATTGTGGAGACATAGCCGACCGTCTTGGGTCTAAAATATTTCCACCTGCACTAAATTCTTGTTCCACAGCAACTATAGAAACCGGCGTTCCAAGAATTTGTTTGGCAATAATAGCCAAAATTGGATAATCCTCTTGATGACTCTTCCACCAATCCTGAAGACTGAATTTATCATCTAGAAATTGATGATTGTCTTCTAAATACCGGTCAAGCTCAGAGCTAGATGAGGATGAAGAAGATGTTCGTAATTTTTTGGATCTTTGGGAAAGCAGTCGATCCCCCAAACCCCTTAATTGAAATTTTACGGAAGAACTACTACCACCAAATGTGGGTTGGGGTTGTGAAACCGGCACGTTCAAAGACTGACCATATATTTTGACATATTCATTGTATAATTCATAAAGCAAAGTCTTAATGGAATCACAACAATCAAGAACATCAACATCAACTTCTAAATCTAAACATTTGTAATAATTAGATAAATAGTCCTGCAAACATTCTAATTTAAAGCGTGGATCAAAACACGGTGCAAGCAAGTAAATATTTGGAATCTTCTCATAATACTGACACCATTTTGCTTTCATGGCAGCAACACATGAACTCAATTGAACATCGAATTCACAGTCACTAAATGCATCAACAACATTAACACTTTGAACAAGAAATAAATTAGTAGTGGGATAGTAAATACCAGATAAAGCATTGGTAGCATCATTAAAAACACGTAACAATTCAAGAATTTTTATATATACATCCCAATGGTTCAATTGAAGAGAAATTGAAGGAACATTATAATTAATAAAAGAAACTAATAAATCCTTATATTCAACACTTTCGCAAAGCAACTTATAAGTTGAATTCCAACGAGTGGTAATATCTCGAGAAAATTTTTTGGGACGCATATTATTCTGAGAGCAATATTTAACCATTGTTTCTGGATTTTGCTACGCCTCTAGATATAGTTAATACTATCTCTAATTGGTCTAATAAAAACAGAAAGCTCTGTTAATCCAGCTTGAACACACAAATTTAAAACATGGCATGCACAACGTTGATGAAATAATTTACCCCCCAAATAGGGATTGCACAAATCCGTTAACATAGGAATAGCTGCGGTATTGCTTGCAGCATTATCAAAGCCAATAGCAAAAATTTTGTTTAGGATATTATACTCTTCAAAAACGATTTTAAGGAGTCGAAAAATATTTTTAGCCGAATGCGAGTCATCAAAAACACGAAATGCGAGAATTCTTTTTGCATGTCCCAGTCATTGTCCATATAATGACATGTGACACTCAAATGTGAATGACTACCAAAATTGTCGGTCCATATGTTGGCACATACAGAAACGCGACCTTGAAAATTTTCAAAAAATGTTTTCAATATTTTTTTTTCTTTTTTGTAAATGCCATTTAGTGTGTGAGAGTGGATCTAGGAACACGTTGCATTGCAGGATTTAATGCATTTTGACAATAATTAACAAAACCTACTTTCTCACAAAAACCAAAAGGTAAGTGTTCAGTTGCAACCATTAATGCTAATTGTTCTCTATTTTTTTCAGACGTGTAATGAAATAATTGATTAGAAGAGGTTGCATACCTGGAAATTTGGGCTTGGTTATTCTCCATCGCATATTCGGACGGGTGACGTCTTCTGATATGGGTCCATAACGTTCCATATCCGAAGTTTCTTGGAACCTTGTATGTTTTGGTGCAGTGATTGCACTGGATGTGCCAATATGTATCATCTAACTTAGTTTTCTTCATATGCACTTTGAAGAGTTCGGACTTCGTCGGCTTTTCTTCTTCACCTTCACCTTCACCTGCACCTGCAAAAAAATCATCCAAAGGGGGTGGGGGGTTAGATACATTTTCATTAGTATTGGGGGTATTGTAAGTGGGGTTGAGTCCGTCGAACTCGTGAATTATTAGAGGGGGATTAGGAGTAGAAGGGTGATCGGATCCAAATCGATCTTAAAGGAACTGGTGAAAAGTCACATCGTCGGAAATGACATCATCACCAATGTGTTCCAACAAGTTTTCCATGCAACCCTTTCCTTTATTCACATTTCTTGAACCATCTCCCCCACTTCTACTTGCCATTGAAAAATTAATAATAATAAAATATAGATATATGTAAAAAAAAATATTGTTGGAATAATAATGGTAACAAAGTAAAAAAAAAAAAATAGATGATTGAAAAAAATATATTGTGGGAATAAGAGTGGTAAGCAAGTAAAAAAAGATATATATGAATGAAAAAAATATATTGTTGAAATAATAGTGGTAGGCAAGTAAAAAAAATATATGATTGAAAAAATATATTGTTGGAATAATAGTAGTAAAAAAAAAAAATATATGATGGTAAAAAAATGAGAAATAAATATTGTATGCTAGAAAAAAATAGAATAAATAATTTATAAATGATATGAGAATTAAAGAAAATTGTAAATGTAGAGAGAATTGAGAATTTGAGATTGAGAGAGATATATGAATGAAAAAAAAATATTGTTGGAATAATAGTGGTAAAAAATAGAAGAAATAAATATTGTATGCTAGAAAAAAATATAATAAATAATTTATATATGAAATGAGAAATTGAGAATTAAAGGAAATTGTAAATGTAGAGAGAATTCAGAATTTGAGATATTGAGAGAATGAGAGATTTGAGAGAAGTAGAGAGAATGAGAGTGGTGTGAAGAAAAATAGAGTGTTGGGGGGTATTTATAGTTTAGAAGAAAGGGGTGGTTTTACAAATAGAAAAACTAAAGGGGTGCAAAAAAAAAAAAAAATAATTGGCCGTTGGGAGCATCAGATGATTCAGAACGGTCGTCTGATGGCTTGATGCTGCCCAACAGCCAAAATTCAAAAAAAAATTTCAAATCTTATGCCACGTGTCAGTCATTGATTGGTTAATATATATATATATATATATATATATTTTTTTTTTTTTTTTCCTTCCAAATCCAACCGTTGGATGCTTCAACTGTTCAGCAACGTGGCAACGTCTGATTGGTTAATTTTTTTTTAAAAAACCGACGGTTAACCGCAGACAAAACCGTCGGTTTTTGCACGGTTTCGTCCGGTTTTGGTCCCACTTTTAAGATGCTGCCACGTGGTAGATTGTTATTGGTTACAATTATTTAAAAAAAATTTTTTTTTTATCAAAAACCGACGGTTTAATTGAAACCGCTGGTTTTAGCCAGTTTTTCCACTACATAAACCGAAACCGAAACCGTATGGTCCGGTTTCCAACCGGTTTGTAAACCGTCGGTTTCGATTTTCGATTTTCGATTTTTGGTCCGATTTTTCCCGTACGGTTCCGATTTAACAGCGGATAAAACCGCCGGTTAACCGGAACCGTGGCCACCACTAGCTGTGTTTGTTAGTCAGTATTGGATGGGATTGGACTATGTCCGGTCCGGTCCCTATGTTTGTGGAACACACCGGATTGGAAAAGCAATCCGTGGGGTCCATCTGTTATCTTGTTGTGGCGGGATTATTTAGTCACACCACAAACGTTGGGACTATTTTAGTCCCACTCTTCATTTTCTTTTCTTAATTTTTTTTAACTGTGACTTAGCCTTTCTCCTTTTATATTATTAATTTTTTCAGTTTATTTTATAAAACCTTTTTCAGTTTTTTTTGGCTGGGACTATTTTTATCCCAGTTTTTATTTTTAATACTATTTATATTTAAAATATTAAATTTATCCAATATGATTAAAATAATAATTTAATATATGTTTTTTATTATAATATTGTTTTTAAATATATTTTTAATTAAAACTTATATGTTATTTTATTTCAAATTGATTTTATTTATTTTGACAATTTTATTTATTTTATTCAAAAAATTTTTTTAACCAAATTTAATTTAAAATAGTTTTATTTTTATTTTCTTTGAATTTATTAAAATGATTTTACTTCTTTAATATAATTTTATACTCACCTCTCAAAAAAAAAAAAAAAAAAAAAAAAAAAAAACTATTTCAATTATTTTTTATCCAATCTCATATTACACCAAACAAGAGACAGTATTATTTTTGTCAAATCTGTACTGCACCAAACACGTCTCAATACCAATTTAGTCCAATCTCATAAAAATAGTTCAATCTTATCAAATCCAATCTCGCGCACCAAACGCACAGTAGATATACATGATATTTTACTATAACCTCGTACCACACCTTATATCCATAAATGTTCTTATATTCTTTAATTTCATGACACACATGACCAAGGAATTTTCTTATATTGTAGACTTCCAAAAGGAATAATATATGTTTCATTAGGACCAAAACAGATTATATGACACAATATAATATTATAAAATATATCATGTCAAATTCTATATTCTCAAATATTCTTATATTTCTCCGATGAGCTCACTGCTCACATGTGCAGTTGTTAATTGTTATCAGTAATTGCTGGTCTTTTAATTTAATAAATAGCTTCGGTATATAAATATAGAATTACACTTTTAAAATTTAATATAATACTCACAAAACATAGACTTAAAATAAATGATTATACAGGACACACGTGTGTATATATTATGTATACAATAATTCTACTTTGTCCAAATTTGATGTCCAAATCTAGTGTCTAAATGATGTGGCAACACTATAATCCATCTATTTAAATTATATTAGATTTGCATGATTTAAATGAATGGATTAGAGTGTTGACACATTATTTGAACATCAAATTTAGGTAAAGTAGCGTTACTCTTTATAGATTTTTTTCAAAAATATTATAGACTTTCAATAGGAATATATAATTCAAAAGGAATATTATAGAGAGAGTGAGCTTTCAAAAGGAATATATAATTAATAATTCAAAAGGAATATTATAGAGACTAGAGAGGGTGAGCTTCCAAAAAGAATATTATTAGGGTAATTACCAATTAAGTCTTGGACTTTTTTTTAAAATTCCAAGTTGTTTGCGATTTTTACAAAAATGACCAAATTGGTCCTCACATTTTTTCCAAGTGTCAAATTAGTCCTTCTCTTTTTTGAAGTGACCAAATTGGCCTCTCTAACAACTTAACGGTGTTAAATGTAACCGCTGACTCTAACAATTTTAGTTTAACTACGTAAATACCATTTATTTATCATATTAGAGCAAAGTTGTTTTGTCTTTTATGCATTAAATTCACCATTATAATTACAACAAAATTCAAAAATATTATTAATGAAACACCATTTGTACCAATTTTAATTAAAATTTTCTAAAAAATTAAAAATATTTTAATAAGACAATATCAATTATACCCTTATTTTATAAACAAAGTTACTATTCATTTCCAGTTTAGTTTTTTACCATTTTATATAACTGTTTATTTTTGTTAATATTGTATAAATACTGTTGTCAAAACTATTCAAAAGTCAAAACCCATAAATAAAATAAACAAAAATACACGTGTTAAAAAAAATTGTGCTATGTATCATGAATATATTGTTTAGGAGTAAAGTACAATTTTACCACTACACAGTTAAAGTTGACTGATGGAACTTAGTTAAAACGACTAATTTGAAACTTGGGAAAAATATAAGGACCAATTTGGTCACTTTTACAAAAGTCGCAAACAACTTGGAAATTAAAAAAACGTCTAGGACCAAATTGGTAATTACCCTTATTATTATTATTATTATTATTATTATATAGTGCTTCACTACTTCTTATGAAATTTATTTGTAAATAAATATTTTTTTTTCTTATACACTCAAATATTGTCCGATTAAACGAACTGCTTTTGATGATATTAATGAACCGTCTCCTACTACTAATGTACATTAATGTACTGTAATATACTACAACACGATCAAAACCAAGCTACAATATATAAATGGGTAGTGTTAACGTTGCACATGTTAACAACTAAAAATTTACTATAGTAGAAAACTAAATAAATGTACAGATAGATACAATACAATCAATACAGTGACTATGCATTCATTGAATTTTCTATAATAGTAAATTTCTAGTTAAATGGCAAAGTCTCAATAAATGGATCTTTGGCTGTTGAAGTATAAACAATTAAAGTAGATTTAACTCTATTGGCCGTAAATAGTTTTTTTTGAACAGATTTTTTTTTTATTAAAAGGCCAAGACAGGCACAACAGAGAACACAACGCAGCAGCCTCAACAAGAGAAAAACAGGGCAGACAAGCCAACCAGAAACAGAGGCCAAGGCAACACGCAGCCGCACCCAGCAAAACAAACCAAGCCAAAAACAGAACACAAAGACGAATCCAAACACAACACGCCATCGGCCGTAAATAAATTGATCAGGCCAATTTTAATGGAATAATCAATTAGTATGTTGAGTTTCAATTAAAGGTCCAAGTCTTGATGAGTTGTGTTTATGGTCATAACACGTTGTGACCATCTATATTTTTATGAATACTATTACTTTACCTAAATTTGGATAATAAAATGACGTGGCATCCATAAAATCCAATTATTTCAATCATGTAATTATAATATAAAGAAATAAGGATTTAGATTATTTCAACAACAAATTTGAACAAAATAATATTATTATATATATTTTTTTGTTTTCACCCAGATGTTCCCACCCACATTAGAGTAGGACTAATCCTGTCAGCCCGGGTGGTCATTAAAGGCATGGCTATAGGTGTGCTGCAGTACAGGAGTTGCTTCTCGTAGGAATCGAACTCGGACAGTACCCGAACGGTTCAACCCACATGGAGTGCGGTGACCAACCGCACCCCACACTGATGGTTACATTATTGTATTTTTATCAAGATTATCGAAACTGTTTCGGATTTTTGTTAAATGCAACATCTCGCAATTAATTAGAATTACTATCATTATGTACAGAGCTAACATTATCCTTTGGTGGTTATTTGTGTTTTTTTATTGAGAGAAAACCAAAACTAACCATTGAAATTATTAAACTTTTGTTAGTAACCATTTTTGAAACTTTAATTATTAATAACCACTTTTTAAAAAAAATTTCAGTGTATGTCCATAAATTACCAGAGTACCCCTGAAAATAGTTTTTTTAAAAACCTCGAAGTAAACTTGAAATCATGCCTAAATTAAAATATCCAAACTTGAAATCATGCCTAAATTGAAATGTCCAAACTTGAAATATAGACTAAATTGAAAATTTCCCCTTCTTCTTTCTCAAATTAGGTTTTTTTTTTTTTTTTTTTTTTTTTTTTTTTTTTTTTTTCCAGACCACATCGCCGGCGGAGGGGGGAGCAATGAACCAGTGAACGCTCGCCGAAAGCACGGCTGGGCTTGAAGGACTGCCATGACGCCTAGAAGCTCGGCAACACCTTCGTCGGCTCTCGGCGACGCCGGCAAGAGGCAGATCAAGGAGAGAGAAAGAGAGGCAAATCGGGGAGAGGGAGCAGAGGAGAGAGAAAAAAAAGAGAAAAAGAGAGAGAGAGAGAGAGAGAGAGCTAGTTTGGGATGTTTTTATATGGGGGCATTCAAGTAATTTTATAAAAACATGGTTATTAACAATTAAAATTTCGTTTGTGGTTAAAAACAAATTTCTCATAATATATGTGATCATTTTTGGTAATTTCCACTTTAGTTATTTATTTATTTATTATTATTATTTTTTATGGAAGAAAATAAATTGACAGGTCATTCTAACAATAGTAGAAGTACAAGTGTCATGCATATTCATTCGACCTTGACACCTTGTTTGTTGCAACTCCCAACTTACTAATTAAAAGTCCACTCACATCATGGTGTCTGCTCTGCGATAGCATTCGAAAATCCCATCCCCATGCCATTGATCCATAAAAGTAATGGTTTCGAGCATTGCGCTCTAAAGTTTACGTTTGATATGTTTAACTGCAGAACTTCTATAAAAATAAATAAATTAATTAATTAATTTGACGACCATATATATTCAGTGTGGTTTAATAATAAAGAATGTTTATCCAATTAATTTAATAATATCTCAAGTTCGAATAGGTATAAATTTAATAGTAAAATTTGGTGACTCTATGATTCCAAAAACCATTCCTTCGACATTGCAACTACCTATGGTTACAAAAGAATGTAAAAATATCCTATCTCTCCAGGCCTCAAAAAGTGAAAAAACTGCACAACTGCACAACTTTCTAACGTCAGATATATATTTTTTCTATGGCATTAAATATATATATTTTTATGATATTGATAGGTTTTTTTTAGAGGGGAGTACTCGAATCCCTAACCTTATAGTGTACGTGTGAAGGGTATACCACCGGACCAACCTCATATTGTAGGATATTGATAGCTAACAATAACAATTTGCAGCAAGACGGCAAATCTTATCTGTTTCAGTATGTGAAATCAATTAATGGGTTTCCTAAATGAGTTCTTGACTTAATTCATCAAAAAAGGAAATAAGAAAACTAACTATATATCCGTTTGGTTTTGGAGAAGATTGGCTCTCGCAAACCTCCTCCATTTGTTTTCAGACAGAGAAGGCTCATGCAAACCTCCTTCATCGATTTGATTTTGGACGGAGACGAATCACTGTGAGCCAAGGGCAGAAAAAGAAGAACGTTTACGGTTAGGGGTCAAACTATAAAATCTAAAATTATTAAATATGCTTTTGACATGTATAGGAAGAACCAAACAATTGATTTAAATGTCTGAATAGATAAAAGTGATTTTAGTAATATATAAAAGGTTTTTTACAAGGAAATAATGATTCTTTTTTGTTTTGTCAAATCAAAACAATTAGGGTTCATTGTCCTTTATCTGCAGAACTCAGGGAACTGGCTGCCAACAATTTCGATTTTGGGGAAAAAAAATATCTATTAACCACAATCTTCCAACTATCTTATGTAGAAATTAGAATCAACCACTAACTTCAATTATTAATATGCAGATGCTTCTACCTTTTTGATTTGCTTTAAAAAGAGAAAAGTGTAATGAAATGATTGATTTTTTAATTAGGGTTATTTTGATTTATTTTTATTTTTTTATTTTTTATGGGAACGTGATGGGAAAACAAATAAAATGGGTTTAAAGGAAAAAAATATTTAGGGTTAGTTTTGATATTTTAAAGGATGTAGAAGGTCCTTTAAAAAAAAAAAAAGATGTAGAAGTTAAATTTTTTTTTTTTTTTTTTTTTTTTTTAAGGCAAAATTTATTCAGCCAAGGCCAGGCAAAAACCAAGAACACCAGAAACAAGACCCAACAAAAAACAAGACAAGACCGAACCAAAAAACACCAGAAACAGAGGAACAAACAAACAAAGACAGAGCCCAGGCACACATAAAAACAAGAGAAATTTTTTTAATATAGATGTCCAAAGTAAATAAGTGTGGAGAGAATTTTTTTTTGGGTGGCAATAGAGCCACCCATCGGACAATTGTTAATACTTGGCCTTTTAAAAATATAACTTATGACCACCGTCCAACGTGATTCGGGAGTAAAATGGGTTAATTCAGTCTTGCAATATTTTAGATTCAAATCGGTACACCGCATGTGATGTATATATATATTTTTGAACAGCTAAGTCATATTATTAATCAAGCCATGAAACAGGCACCAAAACAACACAGAAATGAGCGGCCAGCACAAAAAAGCCAAAGGCCAAGCACCAAAACAGCCCAACACCAAGACACACCCAAACAACAGTGGAAAAACAAAACAACAGCGGAGCAGATTATATAAATGATAACTTATGTGTAGCATGTTATGTAACACAATTAAGGGTAGTAAATTTATTATTTAACTTTCAATTTTGTTAAATATAACCAACTACGCACATATACCACATGAGGTGCAGGTTTTTTTAACATGAAATCCGGCACTTAATAATTATTATATATTATTGCATATAATGATGTGTGTCTCAACATTTCTTATAATACTACGTTATCATCCTAACAATAATTTAATACATGCAGTATCCATATATATATATATATATATATATATACAGAAATTCTATTATCAGTTCGAACTGACAAAAGTTATATCAGTTTCTTACATATGGGCCACTGGATTTAAATACTTTGACTTGGCTGTATGCACTTGTCAGTCAAAGTATTTAAATCCACATACAGCCAAGTCAAAGTATTTAAATCCAGTGGCCCATGAAAAGATGAGAGGAAAATAGAGAATACAAAAATAATATTATTGAAGTTAAATCAGGTATTTGTACAGGAAGAGTTCTAACCACTATAGGAAACACTAACCACATCAGGAAACAATCTCTCAACTACAGAGTATACAGCTAACATATAGGCAATGAAATAGGAAAGTAAAATACACTAATTAACTATTACTGAAAGTAAAGTATATGTAAGTTTAACTTTCTAACACTCCCCCTCAAGTTGGAGAGTGGATATCTTGCAGACCCAACTTGCGGATCATAGGAACGAAAATCTCTTTACCCAAAGGCTTGGTTAAAACGTCTGCCAGTTGATGTGCAGAATTTACGTATCTTGTGATCACAGAGCCATCTTGAATCTTGTCTCTAACATAATGACAATCCATCTCGATATGTCTAGTTCTCTCATGGAATACTGGGTTAGCTGCGATATGTAGCGCAGCCTTGTTGTCACAATACAATAAGGCAGGTTCATGATGCGTAAATCCCAAGTCCTTCAATAAACATCGCAGCCATGTCAGCTCACAGCAAACTCCCGTCATTGCACGGTATTCTGCCTCTGCAGAAGAAAGGGAGACTGTTTTCTGTCGCTTTGATCTCCAGGATATCAACGACGATCCAAGAAAGACACAGTAACCCGAAGTGGATCTTCTGGTGAGTGGGCAGCCTACCCAATCCGAATCACAGTAAGCTCTTAACTTGAAATCACTGCTTGAAGAGAAAAATAAACCTTGGCCAGGAGCGCTCTTCAGATATCGAACGACACGGAGAGCTGCATCCATATGAAGCCTTCGTGGCTGATGCATAAATCTGCTGAGAACATGCACTGCATATGTTATGTCCGGCCTCGAAACGGTCAAGTAAATGAGTCTACCAACCAGCCTTCTAAACTGACTCGGTTCCTTGAGTAAGTCACTGTTGTCAGATAATTTCAAGCCACGCTCCATAGGTGTATCAATAGGAGCTGCGCCCAATAGCCCTGCATCCTTAATAATCTCTAGAGCGTATTTACGTTGAGAAATAAATATGCCATTCTTAGATGCAGAGAATTCAATACCAAGAAAGTATTTCAATTTACCAAGGTCTTTGAGATGAAAATGACTATGTAAGAAGGTCTTAGTTTCAGCAATGCTAATAGAGTCATTTCCGGTAATCAAAATGTCGTCAACGTAAATTAAGAGAGCTGTGAATGACTTGCCTTTTGTTTTAGTGAACAGAGAGTAATCAGCCCGTGACTGAATGTAGCCGGCAGAACAAATAGCCTCGGTGAATTTTGCGAACCACTGACGGGATGCTTGTTTCAAGCCGTACAAAGACTTATGCAGACGACAGACCAGATGCTCCTCCCCCTGTCGACGAAGACCTGGCGGCGGAGACATATATATCTCTTCAGACAAATCACCGTGAAGAAAAGCGTTGTTGACATCCATTTGATGTAGAGACCAACCACGAGCGGCAGCCAAGGCGAGTAAACAACGAACGGAGATGATCTTGGCAGTGGGAGAGAAAGTATCCTGGTAATCGACGCCTTCAAGCTGAGTGAATCCTTTTGCGACTAATCGGGCTTTGTATCTCTCGACCGAACCATCGGAGCGGCGCTTGACCTTGTAAACCCATCGGCAACCAATTGGAGTCTTACCAGCCGGGAGTGTAGTGAGGGACCAAGTACCATTATCCCGGAGAGCTTGCAATTCAGAATGCATTGCTGCCTGCCATTCAGGGTGAGCGACGGCTTCCGAAAAATTCTGAGGCTCTGAAATTTGACCGAGTTGAGCAGCAAATGAACGAAGAGCAGGCCTGTATCTGTGATAGGAGACAAAATGTGCCAGAGGATATCTCGTACCTTTAACCGGACCCGGTAGCAAAGAGGAGGATCGGTCAGAGCAAACCTGAGAACAGACATAATCGGAAAGCTTGGGTGGCGGACCAGTTTGGCGACTGGAACGACGAAGAGGAGCTGGTTGGGGATCGAGATCAGAGGATAAGGTGGGTGGTGGTGGAGCGAGAACCGGGACAGAGGAGGAAGACGGCGGCGGAGATGGATGGCTGTCAGCGATGGGAATGGACGGTGAGTTGTGTGTAACGAGTGTGGCAGGAGGATCGGCTGGGTCAGAAATGGGTGGAGGAAGAGAAGGTGATGAATCCGGTGGAAGAATGGGCATGGATTGGGAATTTGGGGAAAGTGGTGAATTTAGGGATTTTGGCGAATTTGGGGAACCAGGTGGTGTGGGTGGAGCAGGTCGGGTAGGAATAGAAGGAGATGGGTAAGGGAGGTCATGGGCTACAAGTGGGATCGGGCCAGCAGAATAGTTTGGGCCAATATTGGATGAAAAATCAGAAATGGACTTAGCGGAAGCATAAGGAAAAATTTGCTCAAGAAACTTTACATCGCGACTGGTAAAAACTTTTTTTGTTGATAAATCAAATAGTTTGTAAGCCTTTTGACCAATCGGATAGCCGATAAAAATCGCAGGAATGGAACGACGATCAAATTTGTGTGAAGGATGGACATTAGTGGCATAGGCTAGACAACCAAAAACACGAAGATGGGAAAAATTGGGTGGTTTAGAGTAAAGAATTTCAAAAGGTGTTTTAAAAGAAAGAACTGGTGAGGGGAGACGATTTATGATGTGGACAGCAGTAAGTGCACACTCCCCCCAAAATTGGGTAGGAAGTTGAGCCTGAAATTTCAAAGCTCGGGCAACTTGTAAGATGTGACGATGCTTGCGTTCCACTACCCGTCTACCCCATTTTGTTGAGGTGTGTAAACACAGGAATGCTGAAAAAGAACACCATTATCTTGAAAAAAAGAGCGCAGTGATATAAATTCCCCACCATTGTCACTGCGAACAGTTTTAATGCGAGATTCAAATTGAGTGAAAACATAACAAAAAAATCGTTTTAAAAGTGATTGGGTTTCATCTTTGTGTCGCATCAAAAAAATCCATGTAAAACGAGTATAATCATCAACAATGGTTAGAAAATAATAAGCACCAGAAAGAGAAGGGTGTCGATAACGACCCCAAATGTCACAATGAATTATTTCAAAAGGTTTAATAGAAGAGATTACACTAGGATTGAAAGGTAAACGACTCTGCTTAGCCAGAGGACATATATGGCAAGCATTATTTGACTCGGCTAAAAAATTTAAATAATTTTTTGCAATGTAATGTAAACGAGAGAATGATGCATGGCCCAAACGATTATGCCAGAGATCGGTGGATGAAACTGTAAGATTGCAGGTTGGTCTATTTGTGAGTGTGGAAGAGTGGATATCGGATTGCTTCGTCGCTAGTGCCACCAAATAATATAGTCCGTCTCGTTGTTTACCCAAACCAATCATCCTCCTCGTAGCCAGATCCTGCAATATACACCAATAAGGAAAAAAAGTTATTGAACAATTTAATCCTTTTGTCAGGCGACTAACGGACATTAAATCAACTTTGAATGTCGGTACACAAAGCACATCATGTAAATAATAAACAGAGTTCAAAGGTAATGATCCTTTTGCAATAATATCAGCCGTTTCTCCACTAGGCAATAGTACAGGAGGCAATGAGCATTTTTTGGTGTTGCGGAAAAAACAATTTGGGTGATGAGGAAATATGATCTGTTGCTCCACTATCAATTATCCATTTATTTGAAGCGATTTTAGACAAACCTGGCTTGGTTACCACATTAGCTTGAGAGCTAGATTCTCCATTTTTGGTGTCAAGAAGTGATAAAAGCTGCTGTAATTGGGCTTCAGAGATCCCAACTAAATGATTCCCGTCCACTTTGGTAGTGGGCTCAGACACATGATTTGCTGTAGGCCTATTATTATTGTGAAAACGTTTTGGGCCTTGATTATGTTTTGCCTTTGGATGGCCCGGTGGGTAACCATTGAGAGCATAGCATGTTTGGACCCAATGGCCCATTTCTCCACAGTGTGTACAGTTTGGACGCCCTCTGCCTGTCCCTGTTCTTCGCCTGTCTCCACGACCCAGACCAAAATTCTCCGGCTGCCTCTCTTGCGATCGGGAGTCGTGCGACCCATATGGGTGATCGAACCGCTCAGACCGTGCCGGAATGGCTCTTCCGCCGCTGTTGTTGCTTCGGACGGCCATGGCGGCGCTGCTGCTAGAGTCAATTGCAGCGGTGGTTGTGCTGAGAAGTCGCTGCTTCTCTTCTTGCGAAACCGAAGAGTACGCCTGGCGAACTGAAGGGAGAGGATTCATGAGGAGGATCTGTCCACGAATCGCACTGTAAGAATCGTTTAAACCCATCAGAAATTGCATTAATTTTTGTTGATCATTCTGTGTTCCATGTGTTGTGTCGTTGTAAGAGGCAAGTTCGTCCCATAGGCCTTTCAATTTTGTGTAATAGGCAGAAACTGAGAATTGTTCTTGTCGTAGATAGGCTATGTCTCGCTGGATTTCGAATATACGGGGTGCATTACTTTGTGAGAATCGCTCACGAAGATCCTCCCAAACTTCGTGGGCGGTTGAATAATATATTACACTGTCTGAAATTTCTGGACTGAGGGTATTAACAATCCAAGAGTGAACCATGTCGTTGCACCGAGACCATGTTGCGTAACCTTCTGGATTGGATTCTTCTGAAGGGGCTGTGATAGAGCCATTGACAAAACCCAGTTTGTTTTTGGAATTTAGAGCCAGAGTCATAGCCCTTTTCCAAGTAGAGTAATTGTCTCCGTTCAAAGGTTTGGAAATCAAGATTAAACCTGGATGATCTGAATGGTGGGTGAAATAGGGATTTGAGACATTCACCCTTGCAGGATCTGTAAAATTGCTAGGGATATTAGAACTGCTAGGGACGGCAATTTCCTTGCCAGCTGCAGTAATGGTTGGTGGTGGAGGTAGTTCATCATTAGCCATGATAGCTTAAGATGAGAGAGGCTACACGAGAGATTAAGGTGTAGTGATAGGTCAGGCTCTTAGTCCTGCTCTGATACCATGAAAAGATGAGAGGAAAATAGAGAATACAAGAATAATATTATTGAAGTTAAATCAGGTATTTGTACAGGAAGAGTTCTAACCACTATAGGAAACACTAACCACATCAGGAAACAATCTCTCAACTACAGAGTATACAGCTAACATATAGGCAATGAAATAGGAAAGTAAAATACACTAATTAACTATTACTGAAAGTAAAGTATATGTAAGTTTAACTTTCTAACACCCCACATACAAGGAACTAATATAATTTTTGTCAGTTCGAATTGATAATAAAAAGACTATATATATATATATATATATATATAGTATATATACCAACTTTTCAAATTGTTTATTTAATTAATGAAACTTAAATTTATCATTTAATTTTTTGATTTTAACATCTCAACCATGTAATGCAACTTAAATTTATCATTTAATTTTTTGATTTCAACATCTCAACCATATATTGGTTGAGATGTTAAAATCAAAAAATTAAATTATAAATTTAAGTTTGTTTAATCGTCCCTTAATTAATTATATATGTTTTTCCAAACTATACAATTAGAAATTTAGAATGCTAAACCAGGTCACGTGTACGGTTCACTTATCCGAGTTTTTTATTTTTTATTTTGTACTTAAAATTCTTATCTATTTGAGTCTTAACAAACACAAGATTTCATCATTTTCGTTGTTAAGCTCTTTTTTTTTTTTTGATTAGGATTATCTGTCGAACTTTCTCCTTCGTGGAGCTATACTGAACTTTAAAGATCCAATATCATGTGAATATTAATATGTAGATCAATTGTGACTCAATAAACTCCTGCTTCGACATAACTAATGTGGATTTAATTTCATACCCACTGCTCTCTTTGATATATAGAAGAAGACAATAAGTTTTTTAGTTCCATTAATTTAACAAAGCTTTTAGTTTTTACTGCTCAATAAATTACATTAGTAGAAATTTATTACATTTCCATCATACCCGGTCCACACAATATCGATTGAAAATTTGAAATAAATGATCATCAGATCACAAAATATATAATATAGAGACTCGCAAAAGGAATATAATATATAGTAGTTGAGGATCTGAAGAAAATTATAATTATATATATATAGCAGAAGCTTATTTATAAGAGTTGTTTGGTGTATGAACCTTTGGAAAATTAATTAATTTGTGCTTCAAGTAGAAGTAGTAGTTGCAGAAGTTGTAGCTTGGAGTAACATCATATCATCTGCATTCTCCATGGACGATTTTAATTTCTGGGGATCAATGAAGCCGTCTTCTACTCCTATAGCAATCCTTAGCTTTCCCATGTAACTTATGACTGTCACAGTGAGACTCTGCAACAATATCAAAAACATGTTAAAACATAATTAATCGGAGAAATTTCAGCATGAGGCATGCTTAAAATATATACAAAGAGATTTCTGATGATTTTTGATTGACTTATAATTAATTTTAATCGGGAATTCTGGACTAAACAGTGTCTTATTAGGTGAATATATATATATATATATATATATATATACCTGAGGATTGCCTGTCACCATAAAGTAGAGGCCTTTGACAGGATGGTTTGCCACAGCTACTTGTTCCATTGGACCTATCATATTTGTGATTGCCATACTCGAGTTCTTCAATGTCCCATGCACATATTTAGCTGCTGCCTGCAAATATATACCATGAACAAATATACAATATTAAATATCGATTTTGAAAAATACAGTAAATTTTAAGAACCTCCTCAAATATTGATTATGTATATATACCTCAGGGCCTCTGAATTTATCGACAGCTTTGAGGAGTTTAGCGGTGAGGTAAACACCGAGAGAGCTTCGTTTACTCTTGATAATCTGTTGTGCTTTCTTGATAAATTCCAGGGGGTCTGAAAGTCCAGAATCTGTAAATTTAGGTATTGGTACATGCAGGAATGCGAAGTGGTTTCCCCAAGGCGACTTGGCGTCAGGTTTAACCATTTCCTTCACTGAACTGTAACTTCTGAGCATCCTGGTGTTGAGCAACACTATTGCTGTGGAATTCAAATTGCTTGATTCCTTGCTCACTTCTTGCATGTATAACCGAGCCCCAAAGAAAATTATTCCAGTAACTACATCGTTTATTGTCTGTTTTTTTTTTTTTTTAAATGATGGGTTAGATATGGAATATAAATATGTGTATATATATATATATATTTAGAGAGATAGAGAGAAATTTTCAAATGAGGACGTCCTGATCATATAACTTCGTGAGGATATTGAATGTGAGCCTGTTTTGACAAGTGCATGCACACTTGAGTCAAAACATGTAAAACTAGTGACTCACATTCAATATCTTCATAAAATTATATCAAGACGTCCGTATAAGAACCGGACTATATATATAATATACCTTTTTTTTTAAAAGGCAATATATATAATATACCTGAGTAATCCATTCTAATTTCTTGGTTGGTGATTTAATTTTCAAACAAGTCATGGTGAACGAGAATTAAAGATCCAGATATAAAATTATTAATGACCGGATTCCTAAAATAAATCATTAAATGAGTAACAATTATACTCACTGGTTCAAGTCACTTTTCCTAAACCCCGAAATGTGATGTGGCAATTTCGTCATATGTCAAATAAAACAAAATTGCAACCATGGATCACTAAAAGAAATGATCTAATGCAATAAAAGAGTGATGCGGTTGGCAATACTCTAACTATTTATTATATGACAATATTATCCTAATTAAAATTAGGGATAATTACCCCGGTGACCATCAATTTAATGATACATTATTAAAATGGCCACTAGATTGGAAATTGGTTTTAAAATGGCCATTCTTGACGAAAAGTGTGATACGAATGACCATTCCATCTAATTACATCCAATTCCATCAAATGAGTGGCATTTTGGTATAAGGGGATGACATTAATTTATCTTAAATGTTTTTTTGGAAATTAATTTTTTCTTTTGTTTTTTGAAACAAATAATTATATTTAGTGTGTGTATATATGTATAGCATATCTCAAATATATATATATATATATATATATATATATATATATATTTAGAAGATTAAGGCTACAAAATCTAAAAAAATCTAAAAAACAAAAAAGAGACACGTGTATTGATCTAAACCATATCTTTTGTATTTTGAAACGAATAATTATATTTAGTGTGTGTAAATATATACATGTTTACAAATATAATTATTCGTTTCAAAAAACAAAAGAAAAAATTGATTTCCAAAAAACATCTAAAATAAATTAATGTTATCCCCTTATTTACCAAAATACCACTCATTGAAAAAATGACTTCAAAAAACATCTAAAATAAATTAATGTCATTCCCTTATTTACTAAAATGCCACTCATTGGATGGAATTGGATGGAATGGTCATTAGTGTCACACTTTTCGTCAAAAATAGTCATTTTGAAACCAATTCCCAATCTAGTGGTCATTTTGATAGTGTGCCATCAAATTGATGGCCACTGGGGTAATTATCCCTTAAAATTACTAAAAAGTATTAAGTAATTCTAAATAATACACTACATAACAATTTTGATGGTATAGACTCCAAGGTTACATTTTATTTTTATTATTTTTTTAATCTTTTGTGTTTCAAAAACCCTAAAACATTAAAGTTTTATTTGATTTCGAAATGATGAGAATATGATTTACGACAAGAACCAAACAATTGTTTTAAATGGTACGGTTGAATTTTCCAGATTTTTTTATATAAACAAACAATGAAAAAAATTACATGTTTTGTATTGACTCTTAAAATATTGAAAAAAAAAAAAAGTCAAATGAAGATTTTTTTTTTGATAATTTCATTATTCAATGAAAAAAATAATATAATTTTGAAACAAAATGATTTTAAAAAAAATAAATAAATTAGGTTTTTACAATGGAGTGTTTTTAAAAAGGAGTGTCAAAAGTTAAAAAATGATAATTTTGGAAAAAAAAAATAGAATGTCTACAATCTACATAATTTTGTAATAATTAAGTTTTTAGAATGAAGTTTACTTAGAAAGGGAATGTTAAAAAGGAAACATTGGGTTGTAAGGAGAAACTCTCGCAATCAAAAATCAAAATCAATGAGAAGTTAAATTAGTTACCGCTCCAAGATTGGCCTTAATTTGCTTAATTTGATCAAGAGGGAAAGCCATTGTTGCCATAGACATCGCCCCCAAACCCACTGTATCATTCCCGGATCGTATCGGTGTCTGTTCATCTTCAATGAAGCTGCTCTTGACGATGCTCCAGCAGAAATCTGAAGCAGTGTTGAACATTGACGAGAAAAACCTAGG
Source organism: Acer saccharum (assembly GCA_030490815.1). Taxonomy (NCBI): domain Eukaryota; kingdom Viridiplantae; phylum Streptophyta; class Magnoliopsida; order Sapindales; family Sapindaceae; genus Acer; species Acer saccharum. The sequence goes on along the minus strand of CM059874.1, from coordinate 35,216,484 downwards.
CACATTCCTAAACATGCTGTGGATATTATTATTATTATTATTATTCAATGGTCGCATTTTCAGAGTAGGAAATGTCAAGGGGTTGGAGGGATCATCGGCTCTTTGCATGCAGGAGAGGAAAGCTCCCATTAAAGAGAAGCCATCGCCGAGAGAGTGGTGAAGCTTGAAAATCAAAGTACCAGCTGCATTGTTTGTTGGGTATTTTATTAGGTGAACTTCCCACAAAGGTTGGCTCTGTGGTAGCGCTTCCATGGATATTTTTGATAGATAGTCTTGCAGGCACTTTTCGTAAAACTGAGGTGATTTTCCTGAAGGCAAAATGGGGACTTTTATGTGGTCTTTCAGGTTTACTTCAACTTTCTTCCATTTTTTCACTCCTTTGTTATCTGTCACCTGTTTGATCAAAATTAAAAAGAGAACGAGATCATCATGAGCTACTGCATGTGAGTGAGAGGGAGAGAGAGAGAGAGAGTACCATGATGGAGGAAAAGCGAGGGCTGATGGGAAGGAAGACATCATTGAGAAGAGACATAGCTGGGAAATCATCAAGGGCAACTTCGATTTCCCAAACACACAAAATAGAAATCGACAGCACCGAGTTATTGAAGTAATATCCAGTAGGGCTCACTGGCATTTCTTCTTCTTCCATTCCTTTGAACTCCATTTTTGTATGTATATATGTTTCTGGTTCTTCAGCTTCTCCTTCAACTACTATATATATATAGAAATTTTAAAGTCACGCACTGATATAACTTCATGAAGATATTGAATGTGAGCCACTAGTTTTACATACTTTGACTCAAGTGTGTATGCACTTGTCAAAACTTCTCCATAATGATTGGCTCACATTCAATATCATCATGAAGTTATATCAGTACGCACTGACCAGATCAGGACTGCCTATATATATATATATATAGAGAGAGAGAGAGAGAGAGAGAGAGAGAGAGAGAGAGAGAGAGAGAGTAGCCACCTGTACATAAATTGACCAGTCTAATTTAAGACCATCACCCAATATGTCTTAGTAAAAAGTGTCATATAGTGACAAAAATTATTTATCACTACAAGTAAAGAAATTGTCACAATTTCAATATTGTGACAAAAAAAAGTGTCATTAACAATTTGTCACTTTTGCCCCGTCACTAAAAGTATTTGTGACAGTTTTTTGTGACAGTTTTTTGGAACTTGTCACGAATCATAACTTTTAGTGACATATTATCACTCGACCTTAATTAGTGACAAAATAAAAATTATATCACTAAATTTATATATAATGATAACTGTTTGAAGATTTTGTCACTATACATCTTCTTAGTGACAATTTATTGTTTTAAAATTGTGTCATTATTCACAAACTTAGTGATAATTAACCATATCAAAATTGTGTCACTATACATAACTTTATCGATAATTAATTATTTAAATATTATGTCACTATATATAACCTTATTGATAATTAATTATTTAAATATTGTCACTATATACAACCTTATCAATAATTAATTGTTTAAGTATTGTCACTATACACAAACCTAGTGACAGTTAACCATATGAAAATTATGTTTGTTTTACACAAATTTAGTGACAATTAACAAGAAGATGCCAAGTTACAAATTCAATCAAAGTTAATACAATGGTCCATTCAATTATTATTAACTACAAGAAAACTTAAATACAAAAGGTACAAAAATGAATTGATAATCAGAACACAAGAAAGAAAAGAAAAAGAAAAAAGAAAGTGAAAAAAAAATATATTACAAAATTGTTAGTGTACATGCACCAATTTGCTACAAATTTTGAGATAAATGTATTACATCAATTATATTCGGATAACCATGATGAAGATTCTTCAAGTCTCAATAGTAGAACATTTTCAAAAATCCCATCCCCATTGATCCATTCTTAATATTCAACTTATCTACATAAAAGTAATGGATCAATGGGGATGGGATTTTTGAATGCCATCGCAGAACAGACATCATGATGTGAATCGACTTTAATTAGTTGTTGGGAGTTGCAACAAACAAGGTCGAATGAATATGCATGCTAGAGATGGGATCAAGCAATCAAGGTCCAAGAATCAATTTTGGCAAGTTGATCATGACACTTTTCTATTGTTAGAATGACCGGTCAATTTATTTTCTTCTATAAAAATAAAAATAAAATAAAATAAAAGAGTTCGAAAATTATGTAGCATCTTTTTTATGGTGCATTTTAAGACTATCATCATTTTAATAATTTGAGTTTAATCATTTTAATAATCTGATGAATTGTAAATAGGAGAGAAAGAGTTCTGATAAATAGGAGAGAAAATGAAAATGAAAATGTTATAAGATGAATTATATATATATATATATATATATATGATCTTTTTAATAAATTAATTAACTTTAATTTTAATAATAGAATTTTCGATAATTTAAAATTTAATATAGTCTAATACAATACATCACCAGACACATGATTGTACTAACAATAATACAATCCAATCCAATTCAATCAAGTACAATCCAATACTATACAATACAATATGATGTGTCAAACGAGCCCTTAATGTTTAATTGCATAACTTCTATAAAATACATAAATAAATAAATAAATTTGACGACCATATATACTCAATGTGGTTTAGTGGTAAAGAATGTTCATCCAGTCAATTTAATAATGTCCCAAGTTCGAATAGGTATAAATTTAAGGGTAGTGTTAACCTGTGCCCTTAGAGCACAGGTTAACAACCACTTTATTATTATAAATGGAAAATAATTACTGCATTTATCGTAATAAGATAATAAATACATCATTTATATGTATGTTTATTTCTATTTATAGAAATAAATTGGTTGTTAACCTATGCCCTTGGGGCACAAGTTAACACAACCCAAAATTTAATAGTAAAATTTGGTGACTCTATGATTCCAAAAACCATTCCTTCGACATTGCAACTGCCTATGGTTACAAAAGAAAGTGAAAATATCCTATCTCTACGGGCCTCAAAAAACTGCACAACTGCACAACTTTCTAACGTCAGATTCTATTAAATAGATGATATATACATCTGAAGTTGATATATTAATTAGGCCAATCCGTCATCTTACTTTTTTATATGGCCTTAAATATATATATATATATATTTTTTATGATATTGATAGGTTTTTTTAGAGGGGAGGACTCAAACCCCCAACTTTATAGTGCATGTGTAAGGGTATACCACCGGACCAATCTCGTTTCATTTGATATTGGTAGCTAACAATAACAATTTGCCGCAGGGCAGAAGTTCTTAGCTGTTTCAGTATGTGAAATCAATTAATGGGTTTCCTAAATGAGTTCTTGACTTAATTCATTAAAAAAGGAAATAAGAAAACTTACTAAATATCCGTTTGGTTTTGGAGAAGATTGGCTCTCACAAGCCTCCTCCATTTGTTTTCAGACAGAGAATGCTCATGCAAACCTCCTTCATCGATCTCCTTTCGGACGGAGAAGAATCACTGTGAGCTAGGGGCTGAAAAGGAAGAACGTTTAGGGTTAGGGGTCAAACTATAAAATCTAAAATTATTAAAGTTTAAATGTAAAAGTCATATATATATGGTGGTTCTCTAGTAAGGACGTATTGAAATTATAAGTTAAGGACATCCAACCACAGCTACACATTCATATTGGATGTGGGTATTTGTTAATGTGGGGCTATGGGCCCACTGTGAATGTGTGGCTATGATTAGACGTCCTAAAATTATAAAGCTAGACGGTCCTGATTAAGGAAGTATTATATATATAATTTAATTTAATTTATTTTTTTGGAGGGTCATGGTCCATGCCTCTACCAAGTTCCGAGCCCCTCCCGTAGGAGAAATTTTTTATTGCACCGGATACATTGATGAGTGGTGTACCCAGCCACCCGGTTACCGATGATAAGACATATGGCTACATCAAGATTTTCTCCTCTGGTAGAGAGTGGACAGAGTAGGTTCCGAGCCTCCTATAGTAGTTTACAATGGCACTTCTACTAGTTTGAACGCAAAAAGTAGGTGTTAATCCAAAAAGAGATTAATAAGAAGTTGAAGTACTTAAGTTGGACTTTAATTTGCATAATTTGATGAAGCAGTAATTAGGCACACTGGTTGTAAAATTCTGGTAATTTTCTTCACGAGGAAGCGAAGTAGAGAATTTGGAGGGATCTATGAGCAGCAGACAAAGCCTATGGTATTGGTACGTGGAGGAGAAAAACATGGGTGCAACCAATGCACCACGTTAGAATCCGATGGTGGTGCATCGGTTCCACTCAGAAACTGACACATGGCACTAATTCAACTATTATTATTTTTCTTTTCATTTGTTCTCTACGCAGCGTCGCAACTGAAGCCCAAAACAGTCCCAAAAGACCTCATCTTCTTTCTTCTTTCTCTCTCCTCTCTCATCATCACCGTCTTCATCTTCTTTCTTTCTCTCTCTCTCTCTCTAATCTCCTCTCCATCTCCAACTCAATCTCAATCTCTCATCTCCACCTCAAAAAATTGAAAAATCAAAAGGTTTTGGCCGGCGGCCGTGTCACTCTTAATTATTAACTCTTTTTTTCTCGTTTTCTCTCTTCATCTTCATTTTCATCTGAAGCCCAAATCCTAATTTCCCTCTCAATCTCTCTCTTCATCCTCACATCTCGACTTCAACTTGCCATCTTCCGGTTAACGTTGTCGTTTCCAGTCCTGGTACCAAATTTTCTTTGGACAGTTTTATCCCTGCATCAAAGATCTACAGAGATGAAATCTTATTTTTAGTGGAAATGGAAGCAAATGTCCACTTTGAAAGTTAAAAGAGCAAAAATGTCTCCAGTATGTTTTTCTTGCATTTGTGTCCCCTTGGGCACATGAAATTCCAAGACTACCCTTAAGGGCATTTTAATATTTAAAACCATTTAAAAGAGGAAATCCCGAAATTATCCTACACAGTCAATCCCAATAAGGCATCATTACCAATTTGCCCTAACCTAAAATTGAAATTCAAAATCACGTTTGAGCCCGGCGACGAGAGTAGACGAAGGTGAACGACAGAAAGAACCCAGTAGAAGAGCAGTAGAAGAGCCATCTCAGTGAGGAGCTCGGCGGTTGTGTGAACGAGAGTAGAGGACCCCAAGAGGCGAACAAGAGAGAAGAATCGAGTAGAAGAGCCATCTCAGTGAGCAGAGGAGCAGAGGTTGCGAACGAGAGAGAAGAAGAAGAAGAAGAATCAGAACACACCAAGTAGAAGAACAGTCAAATACCGAGACCTGGGCCCGCCGTTTTGTCCTTGTCATCTTCATTCCACATTCGAGTTAGAGAAGACGCCTTTGTCGCGCAACTCGCAATTAAAGGTATTCATTTGTTTTCTCATTGTCTTCTTCATTCTGGTGTTTGAACCTCCCATTAATTTGTTTTGTTTGCATCTGTGTGTAACTATGCATGGATGATGATTTGATTTTTTACTTGGGTGACTTGGCTTGTGACTTCGCTTGTGGTGGGTTACCAGTGGTTTCCCCATTCTTGACTTGGCTTGGCTTGTGGCTTTTTTTTAGTTTTTAATTGAACAATGTGGCCCCATTTGTCTGAATATTAATCCTTGACAAAGGGATTTGAAGCCCTGTGAGCGATTGTCAAGTGTAGTGTTGTTGTATATCGTTTTTGTGATGTTATGTTAAGCGTTGGATTTTGGAATTGGTGGATTTTGGTTGTGTTGGGGGCTGGGGCTTATGTATTATTTTTGTGTTGACATACATCACTGTATCCCAAGGAAGCCTTTCATAGCATTGTTTGTTTTTTTCCAAATCAGAGCTTAAAATCCCTTTCCAGGGCTTGAAATTCCAGTTCATGTCTTCAAATCCATCTACAGGGCTTGAAATTCTTTATCCAGTTCCTGAAATCCCTTTGCCAGGGCTTGATATTTGATTCCAGGGCTTGAAATCCCTTATTATGTTATGCTTAGCATTAATGATTTTTTCTTTTCTTGTAAACCAGATGGGGGCTGATTGTTTCAAAAAACAATGGCGGTTTCCAGACCACAAAAGCTGGGTACATGCGAGAATAAACTCGCACAACAAAAAAAATTTTCTTCAAGATTTGAAGTTGGTCTTGACACGTTGCGGCGTGTTAGATAGGTTTAAAGAAGGCCCCTTTGGGCAGTACTTGGAAATGATACAGCCCATAAGGGTTCATGGGATGCTGATCTACAATCTTTTGAAAAGACAGCTCATTTGTCCCGAAGAAGAAAAAGATGATGAAATGTGGTTTGGTTTAGGGGAGAAGAAAGCTCGGTTTGGCAGATAGGAATTCTGCTTGTGCAGTGGCCTCAACATGGACACACTGCCTGAAGGGTTCCAAGAAAAAGAAGAAGTCAGTGAGGAATCTATTTTAACACGCTATTTCGTAGATGAAAACCCATCGATTGAACTGTTGGAGGCAACCTTTAACCGGCTGACAGAGCCTTCAGAGGGTGATGACGCATTGAAGATGGGATACCTATTAATGGTGTCCCAATTCTTTGGGATGGATGAAGCACGGACAGCCATACCCAGTTGGGTGTTGTCTTTAGTTGAGGACATCGATGCATTTGAAAGTTTTCCTTGGGGCTCATACATATTCGATGTCACCTTGTGTTGTTTGAAGAATGCAGCCGAAAAACACATTGAAAAGTTAAGAGGCAATGGCGAGAAGAAAGAAGAGAATGAGGGCCCCAAGAATAAGAAGAGGAAGAAGAAGGAAGAGGAGAATAAGGAAGAGAAGAAGAAGAAGCCGAAGAAGAAGAAGAAGAAAACTGACAATCAGCAGGCGGAGTTGGACAATCAGCAGAACAATGATGATTCGAAGTGTTTCACATTCCACGTTTATGGATTTCTACTAGCATTTCAGGTAATAGTTGCCAAATGCATTCATTTGTAAATCAAACTCATGAGATTTGTAATTTCTTTATGAGATTTTTTTAATTGTTTAGGTTTGGGCCGTTGAACGGATTTGCCGTTTGGAAGGTAAACTCGGCGTACGGAAAAGTACAGGGTTCCCAAGATTTAAGAATTGGAATTTCAATACAAGGGTTTTAAAAGTTGAATCTTTCTTCAGTACGACGGTGTGTATTTTACTTCTACGTGTATTTTATAGTGTATGTAGTTAGTTAATATCAGTTCTTGGTTTTTCCAAATGAGGGTATGAAAGGGAGGCGGGGCTTGAAATGCCTTGCTAGGGCTTGAAATGCCTTGCTAGGGCTTTAAATACCTTGCCAGGGCTTGAAATACCTTGCCAGGGCTTGAAAACCCTTATGTGTTATACCACTACTACTTATTACTCTATGAAGCTCATTCTTAAATCTTTATGATCATCATAGTGGGTTGTAGGCTACACTTTCTTATTTCAAATGAAGGTATGAAATCCCTTAGCCAGTTATTTCAATCCCTTGCCAGGGTTTGAAATAACTTGCCAGGGCTTGAAAACCCTTATGTGTTGTGTTATACTACTTTACTCTATGAACCTGGTTCTTAAATCTTAATCTTTATTATAATGGATTGTGGGCTACACTTTCTTATTATGAATTTTGGGGGGGGGGGGGGGGGGGGGGGGGGGTGCCGGGGGTGCTTGAATTTATAGTGTATGTAGTTAATTAATATCAGTTGTTGGTTTTTCCAAATGAGGGTATGAAAGGGAGGCGGGGCTTGAAATGCCTTGCTAGGGCTTAAAATACCTTGCTAGGGCTTGAAATACCTTGCCAGGGCTTGAAAACCCTTATGTGTTATACCACTACTACTTATTACTCTATGAAGCTCATTCTTAAATCTTTATCATCATAGTGGGTTGTAGGCTACACTTTCTTATTTCCTTGCCAGGGCTTGAAATACCTTGCCAGGGCTTGAAATACCTTGTGTTGCTGGTTATCTTATGCATACTATTGGGTTTCTGACCTCAATGTTTTGTGCACCTTACATGCAGATGGCTTTGTTCCCATGGAAGGTGTCAGCACATGAAAAGTCAAGTGCTTATTACAAATCTTTGATGCTTCAAGATGATGCGGAGGAACGTGAAAATGCAATCGAAGAGGGTGATGCTTCCATTCACCAAAGCAAGACAACAACAAGGTTCATCGGATCTAGAAAGTCAGATGAACCGTCATCTAAGAAACGGCTCTTCGATGATGGAGATGTAGAAACTCCCAAGGTAATGATTTGTAATATACATACATAACTTTTACTATCCTAAGTTAGTTTGCGTAATGTATTAATTCTTTTTTGAATTGGATTTGCAGTCAAAAATCAAGACATCGGTTCCGTATATAATACCCGAATTGTATACATCTATTGAACAGCTGGTCACGCAGAAAATAAAAGAAAGCGAGGACAGGATGAAGTCCTGGATAAGTGAAGAAATTGGAAAGATTGCACCAGAAAAAAGGGAGAAAGATTTGGACGAGAGAAGAGCAAGCTCACACAAACCTTGGTCACACAAACCTATGGACGACATGGTAAGTAATATAACACATAAGGGTTTTCAAGCCTATTCAAAAACTTATTATGTAATTAAACATTATTCAATTGTGTAGTTCTTTATACATATTCTGATGACTGCAGGTCAGTCCTAATTTGTCGCCATTGCACAATTTTAATGATGGGGAAAAGTTTGAGAAAGACTTGAACAAGGAGGATGTCGAAGAGGTAGAGAGGGCCAAGGTTGAGAAGGCCGAGGTGGAGAAGGCCGAGGATAAGGACGATACAGGGATGGCCGAGGTTGAGAAGGCCGAGGTGGAGATGGCCGAGGTGGAGAAGGCCGATGATAAGGACGATACAGGGATTGTTGTTGGTAAGGAGGGTGGGCTGGATAATGTTGTTGGTGAATCATATGGGTCAGCTAAGCACGCGATAAATTTGGATGACTTCCCTTCACCATGTGTGAACGTGGTTCTTCCAAACCCTGACCTTAGTGTTATATTTATGAATGCGGCTGACCCAAGTGTGTGTTACAAGAATAATGAGAACGTAAGAGCCCGTAGGCGGTCAAAGTATTTGGACAGCCCGTACACTGATCCCATGCCCATACCCATACCAAGAAGAGGAAGAGAACCAAAGATTTGAGCGATTGTGTGAATGACAATTATGATCGGTTCATCTCATTTCTGAAGAATAAGGATGATACTCGGTAATGGTCCATTCCTATTCTCCTCTGTTTTATTTTATATTTTATTTACGTGTTTTTTTGTTCAGAATATTTAATTTAATTTTTCCAACTCACAGTGTCTTTACTGGCCAACCCGTCGATATGAATCGTGAACAGTTCAACAATTTGGTCAAACCTACAAAATGGTTGTCCAACTTGGTAAGTGATAAATTGTGATGCCTTTGTTTACACAAATACAGATAAGTTTCCTAACGTTTATATATAAATGTCTTTGTAGCACATAGACAGCTACCTCGACGTTCTGTGGAAGAGGCGGCGTTCGAATGGAGAGGTTAGCGACTGTCAAGAAATCGGGTTGGTCCCAACGGCGTTTTTCGTAAGTTCATTTTTCTACTGTTTTTTTCTTCACATTCAATTCTGATGCAATCCTAAACTGAACGAAAGTTTTTTTATTTTGTAAACAGGCTCATTTGAAACTGAAGTGGGAAGCTGTTAAGAAGTTATTGGAATCTGAACATTTAAAAAATAATAACCCAGCCGGATTCGAGCAAAAAGAAGTCAAAAAGAATAAAAAAAGAAGAAGGATGTTACACCCATTACACAAGCTGTCCCAATTTGGGAAGAATACCCCGAATTCAATCCCCTATCTTTCCAACCAGACGATGATACACTAAATTATGTGTCAGGTTCTGACCTTCTTTACCCTCAACCGTGGTGGACTATGGAGTCGGTAAGTATGTGACATGCAATGTGACAATTTTGTTAAGTTATTATTGGTTTTCACTAAGTCACTAACTCCTATTTTTTCTCTACTGCTCTGCTACTTGCTGGTTGCTACTGTCTTCTTTCTTCTTTTTTCCTGTACTGCTCTGCTACCTGCTGGCTACTACTCTTGTACCAGGTATGTTCTTCTGTCTTCTTTATTCTTTTCTCTCGTTCTTTCTTCTTTGTTCCTTGTTTTTTTCTTATTCCTCTCTTCCTCGTTTTTTTTTGCCTTTTTAATGTGATTTGCCTATGTTTTGTTCTTTCTTCTCTTTTTGTTTTTTTTTTTTAACACAGGTGTTGGTTCCTTGCAACACCGGGGATCATTGGGTACTATGTGAAGTTTTATTAAAAGAAGGGAAAGTCAATTTGTATGACTCGTTGTGTGACCGTAATGGAAAAAGTGACCGATTGAAAGACATCCCAGGGTTACTTTATTTGTTACCCTCAATACTTAAGCATTCTGGTTACTATGAACATATGAAGATGCCTCCTCACACAAGTCCATTCACTGCTGAAAACATCGAACCAACCATTCTTCCTCAACAAGATGATAGGTAAAATTTGCATTATTACTTCTAGTTCTTTATTATGATACAAAAATATTTAGTCCTGCATTTTCACTTGTTGCAGCTACAGTTGTGGTGCCTTTGTGTGTAAATATGCAGAATTGATATTATTTGGGTTCCCGTTGTCATCATGGATGGATATGTTTGGACAGAAGGATATTCCCACCATCCGTCAGGCAATGGCTCTTGAAATTTTCGTTAACGGTGAACTGTGTTGAGATGTTTGTTGGGGTAGCTGTTTCTGTTTTACGGTTGGTAGATGTGAAGTTGGTAGCTGTTTCTGTCGTGGTTTTGTTTGAAGCTTCATTGTTATGTTAATTGAATGTGTAATTAATTCTCCTTATATGTTTCATTGTTTTTGTTTGAAGCTTCATTGTTTGATGTTTATCTGTTTTAAAGTTTCAGTTTTCTTTTTTCCTCAGTTGGTGTTAGTTAATGTAAAGCAGTACAAGTTATGATTTTGTGATGAATTTTTTCAAGATTTTGTGATGATTTAATTGAATTGAATGTGTAATTAATTGTATAAAGGTTTGGTTATCATAATGTTATAGAGAAGAAAATGGAGATTATTATGAATTAATAGTTGAATTTCAGCTTGAAGATTGCATGAAGTCGTTATAACAATGTTATCAGAACTTTCACTGGATTGAAGATCTTCTGTCTTCTGATATGTATTGAAAGATTTACAACAATCGTGACCCCATAATGTGAAGGATATCATTCGATACGTATTCTACATTTCCTCTTACTTAGGGGCTAATAATAATAATAATTTCTTCCATTTCCGCTAACCATACATGAGTAGGGATAGCAATTAAACCCGAACCTGTGTGTCGATCCCCAACCCAACCCGCTTAAAGAGGTAACCGAACCCGCTTGAAGAGAACACGTTCGGTTCCGTTTAACAATGAGAAAGGCCGCAAAACTACAAATATGAATTCTTCTCGTCTTTGGTGGGACCCCGACCTAGGGTCACGTGAGTTTTGTTGTTTTTGGGGTGTTGAATTTTTTTTTGTAATGAAAGGGGGGGCCCTTTACATTACAACCCCAAAACAACATGATGGGGTGTTGATGATGAACGCCAACGGAACCAAGTACATAAAAGGGGCCCCACCTTTGGGGGGGCATTTGGCATTGGCATTTAAAGGAAACCGTGAGTCCCCATTTTGTCGATACTCTACTCTCTTTTGTTCTTCATCTACCATTTCCACTTTCCACTTCCACTTTCCACTACACCTTCTCTCTGTTTGTCGTAGACACTGGTATGGGGAGCCCTAGAGTGTTCTTTGACCTAAGCATTGACGGCATCCCTGCGGGTAGAATTGTGATGGAGCTCTTCGCAGACAGTACCCCTATCACAGCGGAGAACTTTCGGGCTCTTTGTACCGGAGAGAAGGGGATCGGCACGGTTGGGAAGCCACTCCACTACAAGGGTTCAACCTTCCACCGCGTGATACCTGGGTACATGGTCCATGGAGGAGACATCACTCAAGGAAATGGAACCGGTGGTGAATCGATATACGGCCCTAGTTTTGCCGACGAGAACTTCGTGAGGAAGCACATCGGTCCCGGTATATTGTCAATGGCCAAAACCAGCACATTGGCCAACGGGTCCCAGTTCTGCATCTGTACCACTAAGACCAAGTGGCTCGATCGCAAGCAAGTCATCTTCGGTGAGATGGTCAAAGGATTTGACGTCTTGAAGGCCATTGATTAGATCGGCTCCAGCTCCGGCTTGCCATCGAAGACCGTAATGATCATTGACTGCGGTCAATTGTGCTGAAATTGAGACGTTTTAACATTTCCAGTTGAGCGATGTTAAGTTTATCATTAATAATGAAATCCATCGTGTTGGACTTTCCCTCTGTGAGGGAATGTTGGGGTTGTGGCTGGAATGTTTATCAGCTTTGTTTGTTTTTAGATTTTCTGGTTTTATTTCCGGTGGAAGCCTCTTTAATGTAATCCATGGTGTGTTGTTTGGTTGTTTTGCTTTGGGTGGGGGCGTATGAAATGAAATGACTTGTTCTGAAGCCCATAATATTTGGTATAGGAGTATTTCTTAATGTGTTTGCGCCAAATTCAAAAAATTGATTTGTTCTGAAGCCCGGAATATTTGGTTTGGAGGCCACTTTTTTAATGTCTTTACGACGAATGAAATGAATTGTTCTATTTTTTAAGCCTTAATCCATTCATAACCATTACCATTACGGAATACATACAAAATATAGCATACTGCATACGAAGTCAGCTCAGTACAGTGGTTTTGGGCTTCAATTAATTTCCAGGGCTTCACCTTAATTGTTTATGGGCCTGAAAAATTTACAATGGTAATGGGTAAGGAAATTGGTGGACCACAGCTGGATCCCACTAACCAATGCAAGTGGACCACAGCTGGATCCCACTTCATTCTTGGGGTTAATATGTAATTACTGGGCTTGAACAATAATAGCCAGGGCTTGAATGTCTATTGTTTATGCATCCGATGATATGGGTCCCGTGTTTATCTTCCCGATCGGGATGGTCCAAAGTGGATTGAATGTAGGTGGGTATCTTTATAGAGTTTTTGGGGGAGCATCGGACGGACAAAAAAATACACCGTGACTAAATCCATTAACATTGCATAGTAACACTTATAACCCTAGTAGAGTAATGGGTGACATTTGCACATAGTGTCAATCTAAGGCTTCCCACATTATGGATTGCGTTTTTGGTGGTGTCAAACACTCTACGTGTTGCCACATGTTGTGTAACAAATTCCGTACAATCGGAAAATTTTTTAAAATTGTCCAAAAATTTAAATTAAATGTTAAATATTATTCCAAGTCAGCTCAGTACGGTGATTTTGGGCTTCAATACCTTTCCAGGGCTTCACCTTTATTGTTTCTGGGCTTGAAAAAAAATGCAACAGTAGGGGGTAAGGAAATACGTGGACCACAGCTGGATCCCACTTCATTATTGGGGTTATATGTAATTAAACGGGTGGGCTTTTAGGTCTCCAATTATATATATAGGCTTGTAGGCGTAATACAGGATGGGAATGGGCTTCAGACAGCAATTCCACATTCAGCCCATTTGGTCCAGCTGGATCCCATTATTTTATTAATTTAATTTTGTTTGGGGGTTTTTACAATTTGGTCCCAATCTAATTGGAAAACATTACTTTTTTACTTGTTAATTAAAAATAAATGAAATTAGTCCTAATATAATTCAAAATACATCAAATTGGTCTTGAAGTTAGTCAAACTAACGGTCAACTAACGTTTAGGAGGGTAGAAAAGTAATTACGTATGTTTCCAATTAAAAGATAGAAATAAAATAATAATAAAATAAAATAAAAACATTAAATTTAAACTTTGATTGATCTTGGTGGAGATCCAATCTGGATCTCCACCAAAGATCAAAGAACAAATTCATCTTCTTAACACTACAAAATCACCACCATCACCATCCGAGATCAACAACACAACCCAGATTAACCACATCAACAACAAAATTAAACCCAAAAGGAATTAAATCAAACCTCACAGACCCAGTTCTTCCAAACCTCAACCCATCGAAGATCAAATTGAGACCTCAAAAATCCATACCCAGTTCGTCATCATCATAAATCCAAACCAGAAAAATAAAATAAAAATTAAAAAAATTAAAAAGGATTCTGGATCCGCCGCTCTCAAACCCAGCCACACTTCATCTCCACCAAACCCAAACCCAACCCCAGAAAATCATTTCTTCAAATCCTGATCTGCTTCATTTTCAAAGAAAAACACAAAAGAGAAAATCGATATGCGAGAGGGAGAAGCCGATCGAACTGCTCGTTAATTCCCGAGGAGCTGCTCGACGCCGATCGAACAAGATTAGTGGAGGTTGTCGATGGTGGTTGTGGAGGTGGAGGTGGTGGTGGTGGTGGTCGATCGGTGTGGAGTTGGTGGAGGTGGTGGTGGTGGTCTATCGGTGAGGATTTGGTGGTGATGATGAACGTGAGAGAGAGAGAGAAAGTTTAATAGGAGGGTAAACTTGTCTTTCCACTAATATTATAAAGGTTGACCGTTAGTTTGACTAACTTCAGGACCAAGTTGATGTATTTTGAATTATATTAGGACCAATTTCATGTATTTTGAATTAACAAGTAAAAAAGTTATGTTTCCCCATTAATGGGACCAAATTGTAAAAACCCCTTTTTTTTAAAATTACTGGGCTTGAACAATAATAGCCAGGGCTTGAATGTCTATTGTTTATGCATCCGATGATGTGGGTCCCGTGTTTTTCTTCCCGATCGGGATGGTCCAAAGTGGATTGAATGTAGGTGGTATCTTTATAGAGTTTTTGGGGGAGCATCGGACGGACAAAAAAATACACCGTGACTAAATCCATTAACATTGCATAGTAACACTTATAACCCTAGTAGAGTAATGGGTGACATTTGCACATATGTCGATCTAAGGCTTCCCACATTATGGATTGCGTTTTTGGTGGTGTCAAACACTCTACGTGTTGCCACATGTTGTGTAACAAATTACGTACATTCGGAAAAAATTTTAAAATTGTCCAAAAATTTAAATTAAATGAAATATTATTCCAAGTCAGCTCAGTACGGTGATTTTGGGCTTCAATACCTTTCCAGGGCTTCACCTTTATTGTTTCTGGGCTTGAAAAAAAATGCAACGTAGGGGGTAAGGAAATACGTGGACCACAGCTGGATCCCACTAACCAGCCCCCAATGCAAGTGGACCACAACTGGATCCCACTTCAGTCTTTCCCCTATATAGATGGTCGGTTCCTCTTCTTCTCTTTCTTCATAATCTTCTGTTTATTTCTCAATCCTGACGAGGAGCCCCACGCCCAGAGGTCTTCTTCTACAAATCTTAAACTTCATTTTGTTTCGTTTTTGATTCGTTCATTTATGAAATTAGTTGGAAAATGAGTTCAATGGCCATGGAGGTTTTCGACAAAAATCATATGGTTACAAGGTAGTATAGCTTCAACCTTTGATTTCTGTCGAAAGACTTCTATGGCCAATTAACTGGTTTTTGTTATTTCATTTTCTTTAATGTATGCAGGATTTAATGTCTTTATTTTGTTTGTTGTTTTGTCATTATAAAACATAATCTAATCTTGATTTCCTCTTTGTTAGTTCTTTTTTTGCACGTATATTCAGTGTTTTTATGATATGGCAAAGAAATCGGTGTATGCTGTTTTCAAAGGCAGGAAAACTGGTGTGTTCAACTCTTGGCCTGATTGTCATGAACAAGTTGATGGATTTAAGGGTGCTTCTTATCAGAGATTTAATACGGTTGATGAAGCATATGAAGCTATCCGTGCGGTTCAGCGTGAAAAACTTTCAAATCATAGTTCTTGTACCACAGAATATAAGGTTCTTTACACTGAACCGGTACAAAGCAAAACAGTAATGCTGGTTATATTGTATATTGTTGTTTTTGTAATCGGAGTAATAGTTGGCAAATGTATGTGAATGCTTGTTTGTGTTATGTTTGTTCAAGGCATCTGCTTTCCCTTTTTTATGAATATGAATTAAAGATAACTTTTTTTAGATGATTGAGATATTCTGTCAGGGATTTAGGAAAGGGAAATATGATAATATTCATTTGCTTCCATTTCCACTAAATAATATTATATTATATTTAGAAAGACCTGAACACATTGAACATAAAAAACACAAGCAAAGACATCAGACTGTGAACAAAATAATAAAGCATGTCTCTAGGGAGATGGTGGAATATTGAACTCCAACAATTTCTTCTGCAGTTTTTCCACAAGACTGTACAGCCCATTCAGTTCATCGTCTCTTGCCTCCATCTGCACATGTAAATTGATAATTTCTGCTTTCAGGTTTTCAACTTTTCCCATCAACACTGCATTGTCCACAGTCAGGCGTCCAGCATTTGCACGCTCTTCACGGATGGTGTTCTCTGCATTTGCAATCCGTTGCCTCAGACATACGAAGATGGATTCCAGCCTGTCTGTTTCATGAAAATTATTTGCAACATTATTCCTTGTGTTGTTTTCTGCCATTGCACCTTGAAAAAAAACAAAAAAATGCTAAACAATAGCCCCGAATATAAGTGAAGTGAGTGACAAAAAAATGTAACAAAGGACGGTATTTATAATGTATGAAAACCCCCAATGTCCCAATAAATGAAAACTCACCATGGTCATTGCCCCAACCGTCCTTTTCCATTGAAAAGTCATCTGGATGCCTTTTCACAAACCATTTCAATGAATGCTTTTTTTCAAACTCAAAAGACACCAGGTATAAAGACTCCCGAAGCCCAAGACCCAAGACTCCCTAAATGAATGTATGTTTACCATTACTGCTCTACTTCATTTAACTAAATATTATTAATTAAAATACATTGTCATGACCAACCCCACCTTCTGTTGGGCTAAATAATAATATCCAGGCCTTAACAAATCAATGTTGTTCAAGCCCGGCCTTGACATATATATAAAACATAAACATGGGCCTGTCTTGTATGACCCCCCCCCCCCCCGCCTGGTGTAAGTGTGTACAAATAAATGTTCTTCCAGGGCCTTGGATATAATAAATAAATTCAAGCCCTGGCTTCAAAAATTATTCTAGGGATTGACATGTAAATAAATTCAAGCCCTGGGCTTCAAAAATTATTCCAGGGATTGACATGTAAATACAGTCAAGCCCTGTCTTGCATGGTTCCTGTTCGTTCCTGGGATCAATAATATCAAGCCCAGTATGGCAGTATTACTACAAAGAACAGTATACAACAATATATACAACAAAGAAGAACCAAGAACAGTATATGTGTATGCTGGCGACACACAAATATATACTTAAACAAACACATAACATAAATACCAGTATCACCCAAGACCCAAGGCCTCAACAACAATTATTCCATAATAATAAAATAATAAAACAAAGTCGTAACAAATATTCCAGGGCTTGAAAACAATTATTCCATACAAGATCATCACCACAACAAGTTCAAAACAGCTGTAAATATTGTGTTATTTATAACACATGCTGCGCTGCTCCTGCTTGTAAAAACTTAAAAACCATAAAAAAGGTACTAAACAAGGTAACCTGCAACTTACAATGACTACACCACACCATCTAAAAAGAACCACTGCACCATCATCACAGCAACAACCAGAGAAACAACATCCCCTGCAACTTACAACACATACTACACCATCATCACCACCACAACTTTTTTGCACTCCTGAATCTGAACCTACAGTGAAGATGTATGTGAATGCAACAACAACAACGTAAGCAACACTGCTGGCTGTCAAAGAATTTTTATTTAAAAAAATAAAATAGAAGGAAAGGATGAGTCTCACCCATACCTACGAATCAACTTCTTCATCGTCTGTGTCTGTGTCAGTGTCATCCGAGCTGAGGTGGGGTGCCAAACTGGGGTCCGGTGCCTTATCCCTATCCGGGCACGTAAGTTTGTTATGTCCTTCTTTCTTGCACACACTACAACCACGTGCTTTTTTTGCTGGTTTCCCTGTGCTACATGATGGGTTCGTGCAACTTTTTTGATTGTGTCCCTTTTGCCCACAATTCCCACACGATTGTTGCTTTTGTTTCTCCCCGACAGAAGGCATCCGATTTTTCTTTGGTCTTCCTGTCAGTCGCTTTTTTTTCCATGACAATACAACGCGATTACGAACATCATCAGCAATGTCCCACTCTTCAGGATTTGGAACAAGGTTCACAACCATGGCGTATGCCTGTTTCAGCCATCCGGTTGTGAAAAAGTCTGAACATAATGAGTTGATGGGCTTACCTTTAAGCCTGATACAAAAGACACAAAAAATGAATAACAATTAGAAATTGAAGATTATGGTTGTTATTCAAAAACTAAATAAACATTATGTAAGCATACGTTGCAACAGCCATGGCCTGAATACACGGTAGCTCATCTAGGTCCCATTCACGGCATGAGCATGAACGTTGTTCCAAGTCGACAATTGCTTCACTCCATTGGTCTTGTACCTTGAATCTATCGTAGTCAATGGGGTGAATCTCACACCATTGCGATGCTAATACCCCGTCTTTGATGTGTTGGTCCGCATCATTAGTCAAGAATGTGGGTGTTTCTCTTGCATTACTTCGACGGTCGTGGAACCAACGTTGCAACAAATCTCTGATAAATTCGGCAATAGATGTGATAGGTAACTTTCGGATCGCAAGTAAACAAGAATTCATTGACTCTGCAATGTTAGTGGTCATCATATGGTACCTCTTCCTAGGGCTATGGACACGTGAAAAC
Organism: Acer saccharum; assembly: GCA_030490815.1. Taxonomy (NCBI): domain Eukaryota; kingdom Viridiplantae; phylum Streptophyta; class Magnoliopsida; order Sapindales; family Sapindaceae; genus Acer; species Acer saccharum. The sequence goes on along the minus strand of CM059874.1, from coordinate 35,197,758 downwards.
TTTTGTATCCCAACCTCTACGAGCTCATCATAAACCTTAGGATGGATGGATTTCAGCTCAGCCATTACACGGTCGAATTTCTCAACACGATACGCATATGCAGCACGATAGTAATGATAAATCACGTCACCTCGCTTCCTACAATGTTGTTTCAGATTGTTGGCCAAGTGGTATGCACAAAGCACATGTGCTGAATTGGGGAATATTGCTCTCATGCCATTAGAGATACCCGTGTGTCGATCTGAAACTATCAGAACAAGTTCGGGATGCAAGATCACGTCGTGAAGTTGCTTCAAGAACCATGTCCATGACTTTGAGCACTTGGAATTGGCAAACCCAAATGCCAAAGGGTATATCATCTCATTACCATCCTTGCATACCGCAACTAACAAAACTCCCTTGGTCTTGGACTTCAAGTGGGTAGCATCGACGGCAATAACCGGCCTAATTACTGTATTGAATCCCTCTATACAAGCCCCAAGTGCCATGAATCCATATTTGAACCGGTTTTGCCTATCGGTTGCAATCTTGGTTTTTGTCCCCGGATTACATTTCTCCAACATGTGAAAGTATGCGGGCAACGTCTTAAATGACTCCCACGGATCACCAAAAACACTATGTAAAGCACGGTCCTTAGATCTGTAAGCTTTGTTGTAGGTGAGGTTTATGCCGTGCTTATCCTTCATGTCAGCCTGGATATCTTTAGGACGGAGGTTGCGTCCTGGATCGACAAACTTTCTTACAAACAATTGCCCTATTACATGGGAACTTACACGGAGAAAATCTACGTTGTAGTTTCCATTATCACCACATGTGTGCTTAGAGTCAACGGACTTAACATTCCAGTACGTCCCATTTCTCGATTTCCCTGCCCTAAAAACCCATTGACAATCTCTCTTTTTACATATTGCGACGAATCGTGTATGATTCGATCATCGAACCCTGTAATCAAACCTCTTTTGCAATGCATTGAACCCTAGAGCCCCTTTCAATGTTTTCTTGTCCTTGAAAATCTGTCCTTTATATATTTCACTAAAGTCTCCATTGTCTTGAAACAATTCTTTCGATCTAATGGGCTGAATTGAGTATAGTTCTGACCCCGGTATTGTCCACCGTGTCGTCGTAGAGGGTGTAGAACTCTTAGGTGCTCCATTTGTTTGAACTTCTCTACAGTCTGTTGACGGTTGCCTCTCACTGCTAGACTCACTGCTAGAACTATCATAATCATCCACCTTAACCTCTGCATCTGCATGCTTAGTAGTCGATGCTGGAGTCCCCTGATCTTTCTCGGCCGATGTAAATCCGAGGGAAGGCACTGGCCCAAACGGTTGGTTGCTACCACTCACCGATGGAAACAATGGAGTACTAATTGGGGATTCGGAATGACCAGAGGTTTTACAGTCTGAAGGTATACATGACTGGATTGTTGTATTTCTTGACTTTATCACGGTTTGAAAAACATTTTCAGTTGCCTTTGCCGGTATAGATCTTTCTACAACTTCGACCTTAATTTCAGTCCACAAGGACAAGGATCGATTATGAGAAAGCAAACAGGATACATCACTGTCGCTCATAATGGATAAAGTACAACTCCCTTTCGGCGTTAACAGCTCTGAACTTAAGCTTATCCGGAATCTGTCATTACTAACCCCGATACGGTGACATATTGTTTCAAACAATTCACTATATTTCTCGTCATGACATGCAAAGGAAATTGGACCCATCACCTCGTCATCAATCCAATGTCTATCGCAATGTACTATGAACCCATCCATTGTATCCATAGACCCTGCAAATGTTGTTAAAGTAACAAAGATATGAAAATGAAGAAATAAAACAAAACGAAACGGTGTATAAGTAAAACAGTTGATTGTTAAAGCCCTGTCAAGGCATTTGAAGCCCTGCACAGGGCTTCCACACCCAAGACTCGAACTTCAAGCCCTGGACAGAGTTATCAATGCCAAATAAACAACGCCACATAGCAGCAGCAATTCAACAAGGGGTGCCATAGAAAACAAGAAATGCCCACACATCAGTTAGAACGAACAAATGCCAACAAATTCTTCATTACAACCAACTCACGAGACTGAACAAACGCATTAATGATAACATTTCACGCAACCATGCTTCTCTCAAGCATATTATCAAACACTTTCTCTGCTAAATCCAAACACCCACAAAGTTGCATCAGAATGAATCAACCCAGGCAGGGAAGCAAAGACGCCTAAAACAAGACAACCTAACTAAGACATAAGACAAACAATAGCTATACCAGCAGAAAACGACCTCACATCAACACCAGGCAAAACCATCAAAAACAACCCAATCCAAACACAACACCAACAAAAACAAAAAGAAAATCGAGCCAAAAACAATGTCTAGCCCCTCCCAAACAGCAGCACCGCCCAGCACAGACGAAAAATTAAAATTGATTTCAAAGGTTCCAATGCACATATTTAAAGAAACACTCACCTGCAGCCGTCTTCGATCCCACAGCTAGCAGCTTAGGTATCCTTGCCTGGTCGATCTACCTCGGCTTCAGACTCAAACTCCACCCTGTCTGTTACCCAACACAATTGCAAACTTTTGAAGACTACGGACAGAAACCCATCATCCCTCGTCGTCCTCGTGCCTCTATCTCTCTCTATCTCTCTGTTTTTAGGGTTTCTATATGGTTTTCAGGTTATATGGTTCTTGATAATGTTCAATTGAAAACAATTCAGAAGGAATTTCGGAATGGTAGGAGGAATATTGAAGCCCCGAAGATGGGGAAGGAAGAAGAATGAGAACAAGAAGAAGAAGTATCGGGGGAGGGGCACGACTGTGTTGTGGTCGGGTCAGGTCCTGTATGTTCGAAAATGGGGGAGGGAATTCAACAAAGGACTCGTGGAAAGAAAGGGAGGGAAGGGAAGACAAGGGTAATTGTGGAAACCTGAAATGTTTAAGGGTATTTGTGACATTACACCCCAATTTAAGTGATGAGGGTAGTATAGTCTAACATGGGACATTTATGCAAAGTAAACATTGATACCGGACAGTTTTGCAAGAAAATCATATAGGAGACATTTTTGCACTTCTAAACTTCATAGTGGACACTTTTGCAAAGCCCCCAAAAGAAAAACTCAAACCAGGACTTCTGCTCCCAAATCTACGCCAAAAACCAAAAGCCACATCTTTAAATTTTTTTGTTTTAATGTTTACTCTTCTTTTTTTTTTTTCGAAATCTGTATCAAATGAAAAAAAAAAAAAACAGGAGATCAATGGAAATCTCAGATTTTTTACGTCTCAAGCAATAATGTTCAGAGTGTTTAATGGAAGGGAATTTGGGAAAGAGAATATTGTCTGTGTGATTCTGTGAACGAAGGAAGAAGAAAGAGACAATAATAATAAAATAACATATATATAACACGTGTCAGTTATTGAATAGAACCGATGCACCACCATCAGATTCTAGCGTTGTGCATCGGTTGCACCCAAGTTTTTCTCATTGGTGGAGACAAAGCGGGTCTCTTACGTGGCTGTACTAAATTGTTAAATTGATTAATTGGGCTTCTAAACCCAATGTGTTGGGCTTTATCGCCAAATTTAGGCCTAATGATTGTGGACACATCATCATTGGGTCTTGACATGCTGATAAGTTCTCAAATGATGTGTGATAAGTTCTCAAATGATGTGAGATGTGAATTGTCTTCGCCATATAATTAAATTATGTGATAATATAGTGGATGATATAATATTTACAAATTACTCAATTGTTAAGCAAAATTTTTTTTTTAAAAAAAACATACAAGAATATCTTGTCAGATCCATAAAACAACAATATTACTATACTTAGAAAACAACAAAAAGAAAATGAAAAAAAAAAAATACATATTACTATTATCGTGTTTTCCAATTATAATAAATGAGGATGACATTATTTTCATCTAAAAAAGTTCTCCCTACATCAATTTTTTAATAAAAAATTTTATTACTGAAGTATTCTTATACTAAATTACTAATGTGTACCATTTCCATCACAAACCCTAATATTTTTATATTCAAATTAAAATACAATTTTATTATAATTAAATATGCTTTTGACATGGATATACGAAGAACCAAAAAAAAAAAAAAAAACCAAACAATTGATTTAAATGTCTGAATAGATAATAGTGATTTTAGTAATATATAAAAGGTTTTTTTATATGGAAATAATGGTTCTTTTTTGTTTTGTCAAATCAAAACAATTAGGGTTCATTGTCCTTTATTGCAGAACTCATGGAAGTGGCTGCCAACAATTTCGATTATGGGGAAAAAAAATCATCTATTAACCACAATCTACCATATATCTGGCTTCCACAAGAGTTGTGCTGTGAAGGTCGGCAAATTTAAGGAAAATGAGGTAAATTGGGTAGCTATGTTTAGATGCCTAAATGCTTCCCTTCCAATTACGTATTTGGGTCTTCTGTTGGGGGGCTGGCCTTTCATGAAAAAATACTAGCTTGAGTTCATCCAACGTATTGAAAATCGTCTTGCTCCTTGGAAGAAAATGTTTCTTAATAAAAGTGGTAGATTAGTCCTCATAAAAGCCGTGATGTCGAGCATCCCAAACTGTTTCATGTCGGTCTTCAAAATTCCATGGTGGGCAGCTCATAAGATTGAAAGACTTCAGAGAAGCTTCTTTTGGGGTGATGGGATAGGTAAAAAAAAAAAAAAAAAATCCATTCGGTTAAATGGGATTTGTTGTGCAAAAGCAAATGTAATGGTGGGTTGGGCATTGGTAATGTCTCTGCTAAAAATAAGAGTCTTCTAGCTAAATGGGCATGAAGATTCGGTGTTGAAGACATACCCTTGTGGGAAAGGGTGATATGTGTTAGATATGTGGTTGCTTTGGAGTCGCTTCGTTGGGACTGGAAAAGTGGTACTAACAGTTCTATTTTTGTTAAAGCAATTAGTGGTTTATTTGATCCAGGTGAGTTCTCTGGAAAGCTTCTGGATAATGGTATCAGTGTGATAGTGGGTAGAGGGGATAAGCTAAGCTTTGGAATGATGTTATGGTGGAGGGCACTTCCTTGAAGATTGCCTTTTCTAGAATCTTTGTCGTAGCATGTAACAAAACTGGCCACATTATGGATTATGGCAAGTAGGAGAGCTCACTCTGGAAATGGGAGGTTTCTCTTAGGAGGCCTTTGTTCAATTGGGAAGTTGAGCAATGAGATTGCTTCCGTGACTGCTTGGAAACCATTAGAATTCAGGATTCGATTCCGGACACAATCGAGTGGATTCACTGTCCAAAAGGGGTTTTCATTGTCAAGTCTTTTTGGAAAAGCCTGGAAGGTGAGCAAACAGGAGCAACCTCAGAAGTCAGATCACAGAGACATTCAGACTTGTTTTTGTCCTCCAAAAGTGGAGGTGTTTGTTTGATAACTTCTCCATGGGAGAGTCTTGGTTAATGAGGTCCAAACAAGTTTAGCATGCTCGTGGGATCCAACCTGGAGTGTCATCTATATTGCGAAAATGTGGAGTCTATAGACCACCTTTTTTTTGCATTGCAAATGGTCTAATAGTCTTTGGCACAGGTGCATGGATTGGTGGGATTTGAATTGTTGTTCCTCTTCATCGTTGCTTGATTGATAGAGAGACTGGCACAGCCTCTGTTTTAAGAAGGCTTCTGCTAGAGCTTGGAGATCCATGTTTTTCACTGTGGTATGGACAATTTGGGAAGCTAGGAATGACAAAGCTTTTAGGAATGGCGACATTAATTTGACCCAAGCGGAGGACATGGTACGTTTTAGAGTCGTTTGGTGGTTTAAGAATTTTGGCGGTGGCTCACCTGACCCTATCATCACTCTTCTCTTAAACATCAATGACTGATGTACTGACCCTAGTTTTTACATAAAGTCGAGGAGTGAGGAGTGGGAGCGCCCCCACCCCCCCCCCCCCCCCCCCCCCCCCTCTGGTTGACTCTTTCAAATTTAATATCGATGGGTCGGCTAGAGACTCTTTGGGCCAGGATGGATTGGAGGGGTTTTAATAGACCATAAAAGGAAATTCTTTGCCTTTTTTTTTTTTTTTTTTTTGTGTGCTAATGTGGGGATCAAAGACGCAGTTACGAATGATATTCTTGCTATTTTGAGGGCCTGCGAACTTTGTATGTCCAAACCGGCTTTAACCGGTAAAAACATTGTGCTTGTCAACGACTTTAAGGTGGTCGTCTCGTGGGTTAACAGCTGTGGGATTGGAAACTTAAAGCATATGCAAACCATCTACGATATCCGCAGTCACCTCATTAGTCTTGATCATGCTTGCGTTATGTATCGTTCTAAGGCCTCTAACTCTTTTGCTGATATGTTGGCAAAACAAGGTTCTGGGATGGTAAAGAGGTTTTAGTCTGGAGTGATTTTTAAGGTTGTTTTTGTGTCTAGTTGTTAATTTGTTTTGCTGTTGTTCTTCTTTGTGCGTTCTATTGGTCTGTGTGTTACTTGTTCTGGCTTTCTCGCCTTTGTTTTCCTTTGTTTTGTGCTATCTTTTCAACCTTAATAAATTGCCTTTCAAAAAAAGAAATTAGAATCAACCACTAACTTCAATGAAGTTATTAATATGCAGACGTTTGAGGGAATTTCATTAAAGTCCTTACTTTTTCATGAAATGTCATCTTTTTGAATGTCTTTGTCATATAATTAGTAACTTAAAGTATCTTCTTTTTTCAAAATACATCACTTTAGTCCATTTGACTAAATTTCTAACAGTCAACCGTGATAGAACTGCATTGTACAATTTTACCCTTTTTATGAGTTCCAGCAAACAGGACATCCGGACTCAGAATGGTGGGCCTTCTAAGTCCAAGAAAGTATCTTTCTGTAATCTTCCAATCAGTCCAGATGAGTCTCAAACCAAGGAAAATAGTATTGAGTTGTGTGTGGATTTGGGCTTGGTGGAAGTGAGTTCCTCTAAAGTCTTGCATAATAATATGCTTAAGCCCAGTCTTGAGGTGGCCATAGATCCAAGTGTGTCCTCTGAAAATGGGTATTCGACTAACAACAGCTCTTTGAAGGAGGCTATGGTGGAATCGACAGTTGCGATTCAGGAAGAGAACTCAAAGGCAGCTAAAGAGGAGACGGTTGTTAAGGAAAACGATAGTAGTTCGGCTCTTAGCGGTGTTAATTCGGAATCAAGGGAGGAAATGGTCAATTTAGTGGTGGCCGAAAATGAAGAGGATCTTGTTCTCGCTTCTAGTGTAGGTGGTATCAAGCAAGCTCATCCCAATGGTGGAGGCAATCGGAAATCTAAGGGATCCGGTTTGTACAATATGAGAACAAGAAATACTAAATCCAGAGAGATTGCAGAGTTAGAGGCGGCCAAAGTCATGAAGATTGGATCAGCGTTAGGTCTCGATTTTTCAGAGGTTGATGAGGAGATGTTGGAAGAAATTACTAGAAGGGAAGAGGAAGATGTGGCTAGTCATGAGGCTATGTCTAATCTCAAAAGGAATATTTCAAAGGTTGTCGTCTAGTATGCCTCCGGGAGGTTTTTTGGCTTCTGCATGTGTCCTCTTTTTGTTTGTTTTTGGTTTGTTTTTACTCTTTTTTTGCTGTCTTTCTGCATTTGTTTTGGTTTTGGTGTCCTCTGTTGTGGTGTTTGTTTGGTGGTGTGCGCTGTTTCTTTGGTCTGCTTGTGCGCTGGTGGGCACTGTTTTTTTTTGTCTGCTTGTGCGCTGGTGTGCGCTATTTGTTGTGCGCAGGCCTTTTGGGTGCTTGTTCTGCTTTCTGTTTTGGGGTGTTGCCCTGTTTTTTTTTGCTTGTAGGGTGTTGTTGCCTTGGCTTCCTTTCCGGTCTCCGGCCGACGAATAAACTTCTGCTGTTCAAAAAAATCATTTAATTAAGCTAAAAAGATGATTTTGCCTTCAAACTTATTACAAGATTACACATTAATATTTACATGTATTGTCCAAAACATCTTTACAAAAAATATATATATATATATATATATATATATGACAAGCTGTCGTTTTTGCATGTCAAAATATTTATATTTCAAGTTCACCTTGTTAGTGCAAGTGACTAGAGACTAGTATAGCAACAAGCAAGGGTATCATCCACAGGGAGGTGTCATCCGTCAACCGTTTCGAGTTTTTGTGTTTATTGAAAGCATTTAAATAGAATACGGATGTGGTGAGAATGGTGTGTGTGAGGTGTATGCATATTGCGGTATGGTGTGTGTGGAAATGTAAAGTAAATAATGCAAATAAAAACAAAGAGAATATGAAATGGTGAGAATGGTGTTTAAAGAGACAAATAATAAATTGGTGGCTTGGAGAGATGCATGATAATGATCACACAAGGTTCAATAGATTTACCATACATAAGTGCACAAATAGTGGTTGTTAGGCTTTAAGAACATCCAATTCAAGTTATGGGCTTATTCTCTCAGTTAAAAGATTCACAAACACAAATCACTCCCCAAGGGTCATGGCTAGAGCAATTGAGCTTGTAATCTCAACTAAGGGATTCGAGACACGAATCACTCCCCAAAGGTCATGGCTAGAGCAATTATGCCTCAAGTCCCTACCATTAAGCATATGAACATGTAGCCAAAACCTATTCTGGCACGGTCATGCATAAAACAAGTTTCATCCATTCTTTTAGAGCTAAGTGATTAAAATCGTACCCGGACGGTCATCCATGGAGGTACAACCCGAACCCACATACACTCAAACCCATCAAAACAAGGCATTTTGACCTTTCAAAGACATACATACACAAATGGGATATTTGATTACAACCACTCCTACATATTAAGTTAATCTACTCTTAATCCCATCCATAAACACATATCAATTTCCAATCTCCACACACATGCATATCAAGATAAGAGATTATGCAATAATAACAAGAACAAATCAAAACCCAAATGAATTTAGGAACAATCATAACATAAATGAGCACAAATATAGGTTTACAATATTTCCCAAGTGGGGATTACACATTTAGAAAACAAGAAATACAAAGAGAAGAGTTTAAAAGAGACAACCCTTGAAGATGACCTTCTCCAAGTTCTCCATGCTTGCTAGCTCAAAATTGGTCCAAAGACCTCTCCTTTCTCCTTGCAATCTACTCCAAATGTGGTGGATGATGGGTAGAAAGTGGTGGTGGTGAGCTTCCCATGGAGGTTTTCCTCCATGGGAGCTTTAAAAGCTTCTCTCTCTCTTGATTTGGGGAAGAAGATGAAGTGCAGCAGCTGCTATGTTTTTTTGTGTTTGGTGGCTGGTTTGTTTCCTAAGAGAGGGCTCAAAATGGTGTATAAATAGGTTGGGAAAGTTAGGGCACGATCTGGGTATGAAAGGACCAAAATGCCCTTTTGAAATGGCTTGAAAACTGACTTTTCACTGAGCTGACAACGGAAGGTCGCTACCAAGTTCCCTGGTAGGTGGCGACCAGCTAGGGGGCGAACATCACTGCCCCTATTGCTGAAAAATTAGGTCGCTACCAAAGTCGCTGTCAGGGGGCGAACTTGGCAGCGAACCTCTCGTGCACTGTTACGGAAATGCTCATATCTTCCTCTAGAAAGCCCGAAATCATGATCCGTGAAAACCACTACAAAGTAGACTTCCGGGGCTTTCCGAATATATGTAGAGTTCAAAGTGGTTCGATCTAAGGAGGGAGATATGCCCGCCGAAAGTTAGGTAATCTGCATAATGTTCTTTGCCGCGATCATGTTTCCAACCTCGCGCACCATTACGGAAATGGCCATAACTCCCTCTAGAAAACCCAGAATCGTGATCTGTAAAAACCTCTAGAAAGTAGACTTCTGGGGCTTTCCGAAATATATGGTAGGAAGCCCAGTTCAATATGAGGAGGGAGATATGGACCCCGAAATTTGGGTGTTCTGCATGGACATGTACAATTTCAGCCCATCAACCTTTGGAAAACAGAGTTGACCAGTGCTGCAGTCTCAGTGTCGTGTTCTAGCTCAATCGCGGATTTACCACAGAAACATGCCATGGTGGACCTCAAATTACGTCACGGTTTGGGTCAACGGTGAGACCGTGGCAACTCTACATACTTTCCAATTCTTCACTTTTTAGCTCATTTTTGCCTCCCAAACTTGACTTTACGTTCAAAACCATTGTAGGGAATATATACCTACACAAGGCTCACAAAACATATATATATACAAAAATGTGTTCGAAAACGAGAACAAAAGCTAGGAAATGAGGACCTCAATTAGGTACATTTATCGTCCGATCAATATATATAATAATAATAACATAAGAAAAAATTTCACTAAAATTAAATAAAATAGAAAAATTATTACTCTAGCATTAGTTAACTGATTCTAGGGATGTTTATGCTATTATGGCAGAACACTAATGCTAGACAACCAAATATTTAGCACAAATTTCAACTCAAATGATGTGGTAAGTGATTTTTTTCATTAACCACATCATCTCTGTTATGGTGGTGATGACAACTCACTTGCCACTAGGGATGGCAATTAAACCCGAACCCGTGGGACCCGTCCAAACCCAACCCGCTTAAAGAGGGTTTGGGTTGGGATAAGTGTACCCATGGGTGGGTTTGGGTTTGAAAATTATACCCGTCATGGGTTCGAGTTTGGGTATGGATTTGAAAAAAACCCCATACCCGAACCCGTGTACCCGTAAACAATAAAAATTATATAATATTTTTATTTAAAATATTATAAATTTAAACTCCAATAAAAACTTTTTAATTATATAGAGAATAAAATAAACATTTCAATCTATTAAGTGTTTTTATTCTTTAAAATTATAATATTTTATATATTTAAATAATATAGAAATAATTTTCAAAAAAAAAAAATTGACGAGTTCGCAGGTTTTACCCGTGGACCCCCTTGTTTCATGGGTTCGTGGGCGAGTTTGGGTGTCCCCCAAACCCGCAGGTAAAACCCAAACCCAAACCCAAACCCAAACCCGTTTATTTTCGCGGGTTCACGGACGGGTTTGGTAGACACAAAATTTTGTGGGTTTGGGTTTGGATTTTGCCAAACCCGCCCGAACCCGCCCCATTTCCATTTCTACTTGCCACACCATTTGGGTTGAAATTTTGAAATTATTGGCTCATATAGCATTACTCATGGCAGAATGTGCTGCTCAGTGAAATATTTCCTAAATGAGTGGGAAGTTTGTGTAATTTTCCCTTGGTTTATTATTGGTGTTTATTTTGAGTATAAACGATGTCGTTTCCATCAGTTATTGCAAATCTCTCTAGGCCTATTTGGGCCGAAATTGGACTAAGATTAATAAAATCCGTATTTTATTTTTAAGTGGCGATATTGACACCCTTCAAAACTATTTGTACACCTTTTTCATAAACACACCCCTAAGATATTTTTAAAATCTTTTGGTTCATAAATAAACCTCATTTAATACCAAAAATACCGTTTCTTTAATTTTGTTGTATTATACTTTTGTAAGTACACACCCACTATTTTGTTGTCTAATCACTTCTATTATATTTAATATAATTTTTTTGAAAGTTTATTTTATATCTTTTTATTCAAATAATTAATTTATTGTTTCAAATAATAATAATAATAATTCCAACTCCTCCAAAACATCTGGGATCTCTTAAAAGTTTTCTGAACAAAATTTCTTTTCATAGCATTAAAACTTTTTTTTTTTTTTTCGTTCTTTAATTTATTAAGATCAAAATTCTCTCAATCTTCTCCGGTTCCACCAAATTGAAAAAGCTCAAATGTCAGTAATATACATAGATGAAATTTGATTTGGTCGGTGAATATAAATGGGGATTCGGCGGAGAAGAATCCGTATTTGTTGAAAAACATCACGAAGTTGGAGGACGTGTACTAGCACTCCAAAGAATCCGTATTTGTTGAAGAACACTCTGTTTTCTGTTGTATGCTCCGTGTGGTTGTGTTAAATAATTCTTGTGTGTTTGAGGTAATTGTCAATAGGAACATTAGAGAGGAAGGTTGAAGAAAGAAATGGTGCTGGTGGTGGTGGGTGGTTTCAGAAATGTAGTTGCTGGTGGGCTTAATACTACATAATTCAATAAATTAGTTCAAAATTAACATAAACAATACAACAAGTGATTTGTTTTACTTTTAGGTAAATTATTTTGCGTTATCGTATATAATTAAGTGCAGTAGCAATCACATCTAAATAGATTTGAAGAGATAATGTACGAAGTTGGGTATGTATATTTATTCCAAACCTAACTAAATCCCCACAATTGGCAATGTCATGCAGAAATAATCGTCACTATTCCATGTGCAAATCACATCTCTTCTAATAAAGTAATAATTAATAAGATGAGGCCCGTCGTTTTTTATTTTATTTTTTGCAAATCATTTAGAGAAAATTGCAATACAAGGGTAATTAGTGGAAAGCTTTTATTTTATTTTATTTGGGTTATTTTAAATTTTATCAAGTGGGATCAATTGAAAGACATATATATATTTTTAAAGTAAATATATTAAGATAGATTGTTGGTGTATCAATATTAACACTACTCTCAACGCAAGTATTTTTAAAATATACATGCCCAACAAAAATCCAACCTATGTATAACATGTGAATTGCTAACAGGGGCGTAACTCAGCTAGTAAATGGACGAGTTGGTGTTTGAGTAAAGAGGAAATAGAGAAATAGCACCAAATTGGATTGGTTTTGTGGTAATATCACCAACTTAATAAGTTTTGTAGAAATAGCACCAAAGTATGTGATCTGTCCAAATTGCCCTCACTTATTCTTTCTTCCTCTCTCTCCCTTCTTCCTCTCTCCTTTGTTTTTTTTTCAAAGAACTCCATTGATCCATCAATGGAGGTCGGACAGACCTCAAATGGAGGTTGAATGGAGGGCGAAAGACTTCCATTGGAGTCAAAATAACCTCGACCTTCATTGGTGGTCGATGAAGAAGAAGATTAAAAAAAAAATCTGGAAATAAGTCTCGGATATTTGGAAATAAGTCTCGGGTATTTAGAAATAAGTCTCGGGTATGTCACCCGAGACTTATTTCAAGCTATTTTCAACTACCCGAGACTTATTTCAGATACCCAAGACTTATTTCAAAATACCCGAGACTTATTTCCAGATTTTTTTTTTAATCTTCTTCTTCATCGACCACCAATGGAAGTCAAGGTCATTTCGACTCCATTGGAGGTCTTTCGCCCTCCATTCAACCTCCATTTGAGGTCTGTTCGACCTCCATTGATGGATCAATGGAGGTTTTTGAAAAAAAAAAAAAAGAGGAAAGAGGAAGAAAGAGAGAGATAAAGAGAGATTAGGGGCAATTTTGGTAGATCACCTTAATTGGTGCTATTTCTACAAAACTTATTAATTAGGTGACTTTTCCACAAATGGCTTTGAAAAGAGTGCTAGAAATTTTAAGGACTCTTGAGTAAATGACTCTCAAGTTAGCGGCTCGAATCCTATCAATGGTGAAAGCTTTTAAAAATACCTAGTTCTGAATTAATAGTATTGTCAAAAAAAAAAAAAAAATGTATAACATGTGAATTAAAAAAAAAAAAAAAAAAACCATATACGGCAATAAGTTGAATCTAAGATATTTTCAACCCGAATAAGCGTTCTGACAGGATGACTACTCTTACCAACAAATTACCACATTAGACTGCGGTGGATTTTCCATATATTAAGCAGGGTTATATACTTAATTAAATTAAAATTTTATCTAAATTTATATTACATATTCATCTATCTAGTAACTCCAATTGGAACAAATGTCATACTATTTTTAAGACTCAATTATTTAAACAATAAGACTAAAAGTAGTACTGTATAATAAGATGTGGATATATTTTCTGAACTCATAAACAATAAGACTAAAGTAGTACTGTATATATAATGTGGAAAAATTTATTATTTTAATAATTTTTTAGAGTTTCCTAGAGTTTTTAGGTTTTCTATTTAAGGTCTTGGTATCGGATTAGGATTCTCTTCTCACCTTTTTTTCCTTGACATTTCATAACCTAATGACACATAAACTTAACAAAAAATACATTAAGAGTATCTCTAGTAGTTTGATACCTATTGTTTTGGTATCCGTCCCGAAAAACAGTGATAGAAGGTTTTCGCTTTCGATATTTTCAAGAATCGACGGATTCGAAATACTTATCACGTCTGTATATCGATTGTTGTTTGTGATCATTATTTCGCTGCATCCGTCATGAACATAATCACAACTCATCAAGACTTGGCTTCGGTCAAGACTCAAAACCTTCAATTTGTTTATATAATTAATATATATATATACCACTTGTGGTGGGTAGGGCCGGCTCAACGGATTTTGAAGCCCTAAGGGAGAAAAAAAATAGGCCCCAATTTTTTTATATATAATAAAATTAAAATAAAAAAATTAACGATTGAATCTGATTAGAAATATCTAACTAGATTCAGAAGATTGCAATTAAAAATTTTCTTCTTGTAATATAATATCTTTTTTTTTTTTTAAACGAACGATATTATTAGAGAAAAACGAGGCTACAAAAAGGAAGGGCGATCACCCAAAACAAAAGGCGCCACACAAGGCGGACAATCCTCCAGCCAAACTTGATCAACATCAATCACCAAGCCAAACTTAGCAAGGTGATGAGCAGGCCAGTTAGCCACCCTAGAAACAAAACTAACAGAGCAATAAGGGAAAAACTGCAAAAGAAACTTAATATCCTAAATAATTAACCCCACCTTAGAACAAGAAACCGAAGGGGAAGAACCAGATTCACCACAGAGAGAGCATCCAGCTCAACAAACTGCAGACAAAGACCAGCTTCCCGGGCCAGGATCAAGCCCCTCAACAACACCATAGCTTCAGCTATTTGGGGAGAAAAACCAGCCAAAATTTTCTAAGAACTTGAAGCAAGAACTAGACCTTTGCTGTCTCGAATGATAATGCCAATACCAACAATACCACCATGACTGTCAATGGCAGCATCCGTGTTCAATTTAAAGAAACCTGGGTCAGGAGGTCTCCACCTAGGAACCGACCTGACACAGGAATTTCTAGGAATCACAGGATCCTCATTGGCATGACTGAACTCATCAACAAAAGCAGCAGCCCAGGGAACCAAATCAGAAGCAGCAACCTTAGGCTTCTCGTGCACCAAACTATTTCGACGAAACCAAATCCTCTAAACACACACACCAGCCAACATTTGCCAATTGGATCTGAACTATTTCAGTGAAGAGCATCCCCAAAGCGCATGGACGGAGGTTTCCAGGCACTTGCCACAAAAAGGGCAATTAGCGTCCATGTGAACTCCACACCTAAGAAGATTAAAACGCGTAGGAATCTAGTTCCGACAGCCTTTCCAGATAAGAAGTTTCACCTTAGAAGGAATGTTCATACGCCATAAGTATTTCCACCAAGAATCCGAGGAAAACAACCCGGACGAGCTCTGAGAAGCCACAAGACTACAACCAAGGTGATAACTTGACTTAACCGAATAGGACCCCCTTCTCAAAGTGCCACATTAAGGAATCTTTTACCACATGGACAGAGTAAGGGATGCTCAGAATAGCATCAGCATCCTCTCTATCAAAAGAAGCATGAATAAGCTCTATGTTCCACAACCCACTTGCGAGCTTGAGATCTTTAACCATAACCGACACATACCAAGCACAGGGGGAGAAAAATGCCGAAAGAGGGAAGGCCTAAGGAGCCAACGATCCTTATAGACGGAGATAGACGAGCCATCACCAATACACCAACGCAACCCAGCCAGAATGAGATCAAGACCCCAGCTAAAGCTTTTCCAAAGGAAAGAATCAGCCCCCCTAACACCAGCGCCAAAGATATCCGACTCAGGATAATAACAGTCTTTAACCACCCTAGCAGCCAAAGAGGAAGGGTTATGGATAAGCCTCTAGCATTGTTTAGCAAGCAAGGCCTGATTGAAAATCTCTAAATCTCGGAACCCTAAACCCCCATTATCTTTACTTTGACACAATTTTTTCCAAGAACCCCAATGGACAGCTCTCTTGCCCTCACTGGAACCCCACCAAAAATTGGCACAAAGTCTATGAATATCACTAACCAGACCCTTAGGCAATCTGAACAAAGACATAGCATATGTGGGGATGGCTTGGACCACCGCTTTCAACATGACCTCTTTCCCTCCAGCTGAAAAGAGTTTATTTTGCCAACCCTTCACACGCTCCCACACCCGATCACGAATATTAGCAAACAATTGCTTTTTATTTCTCCCCGCAAACTAGGAAGACCCAAATATCTGTCGTGACAATCAACAAGAACACCAATGATAAGAGCCAAATGATGAGCTCTGATAGCACCCACCTTACCACCACAAACTGCAGATTTCTGGAAATTGACTAATTGGCTCGAGGCCCTCGCATAAACATCCAGGATTCTCCTAATAATACGACAATCACTCTCTTTAGCACGTGAGAAAATCATACTATCATCAGCGAAGAAAATATGGGATATCTTAGGTCCCCCCTGACTACAGCGAAGACCAGAGATACTACCTCTACTCTCAGCCGTAAAGATCATACGGGAGAGGCCTTCAGCACAAATCAAGAACAAATAAGGGAAAGAGGATCGCCTTGTCTCAGACCCCTCGATGGCTTAACATTACCCACCACAGACCCATTAATCAAAATGAATACGAGACGGACGAGACACCCTTATCACTTTGTCAATCCACCTACTAGAAAAACCAAGCCTCTGCATCATTCCAGCAAGAAAACCCCATTCCACTCTATCATACGCCTTAGACATATCAAGTTTGAGAGCCAAAGCCCCAACTTTCCCTTTTTTCTTCCTTTTCAAAGCATACATACATTCAAAACAAATGATCGCATTGTCAGAAATCAAACGACTCGGAATAAACACACTCTGAGTCTCAGAAATCACATCTCCCAGAGCCACCCTGAATCTATTTGCGATAGCTTTTGACACAATCTTGTAAAGAATGTTACACAAACTAATCGGACGGAAATCGGAAATCCTAAGTAATATGACAAACAACAACAATTAGTAAGTAGTAATCATATTAAACTTAACCACTTGATTTATCATGTAATTAGAAAAATTAAAACAAAAATTAAATTCTTAAATTTGAATTTATATACTTTTTAAATGTCAGAATTTTTTTTAGAGATAATATAAATAATAGATTTAAAGAATTTTGTAGAGATGTAAGTGATGTAACTCTTAAGCTTTAAGAAATGTAAAAAAAAAAAAAAAAATAGTAACTTATAAAATTTAAGAGATAAACAAATTATAGCAAAAAGAGAGTTGTAATTATGCTTGAATTGTTGTAGATAAATGAGAATGATTTGATTTTTTTTTTTTTTATAGATAATTTTTAAACAGTAAAATATTTTGGTGAGAAGTTTAAGGGTTTTGTTAATTATAATGATGCTTGAAAAGTGGATACTCAATAATCATTTGTTAAATAATTATTAATATTAATAATATATTCCTATTTTTTAGATACATTTCCCTATAACTAAGCAATAATAAAAAATATATAAATAAATAAATAAAATCCTTCAATATATTTTTATCAGTTTTTTTTTTTTTTTAAACAATATCTTCAAAATTTATAAATAAATGAGGCCCCTAATTTTTGCCTTTTTTGAGGCCCTAAGCACATACCTTACTTGTTATATGCCTTTAGCCGACACTAGACATTATCAAAGCTAAATGAATACTCTTTGTCTCTTACCACCACTACAAAAAAAGTGACATATAATGACACATTTTTGCGAGACAAATTTTAAATGTATCACAGTAAGTATTATTTTGTGACAAATTATATTATTGTCATTATGTTTTGTTCAATTTAGACTTTTAAAAAATAATTGTCACAATTAGTTAAAAAAAACTTGATAATTTGTGACAAATAATATAATTAGTCAAAAAAGACCCTATAAAAAAAAAGGAAAGATTTTATTTTATAAATAATTAGGTTTTTGAAAGGCATCAGAATCAATAAATTTTATTTTATTTGGAAGAAGAAAAAAACGCCACAAACGTGGTGTTGTTATTTTTTTCCTTATTCCATCTTCACATGTCTCTTGGTTCTCCCTTTGTCACTACCATATCTAGATTTTCTCTTTATTTTCTCTTTTCCGTAAATACACTTTTTAGGTTTGAAACTGTGATTCATTTGTAGAAGTCACCAGGATTGTAGAGAAAATTCTGCATTGATAGAAAAAGGTAAGCTTCTATTGATTTGAATTTTTTTTTTTAGGGTTTGTTATCTTTTACTTGTTTTTCAGGGTCGGAATTTCAAATTCGAGTTTCATATAATAAAAAGTTTCTTTGAATAAGATATATATTTTTTAGAATTATATATATATGTTTAGGGATGTTTCTTAATTTTTATTTTTATTTTTATTTTTTCTCTTTAGTTTCTCTTTTCCTTAAAAACACTTTTTCGGTTTGAAACCGTGTTTCATCTTTAGAAGTCACCAAGACCGTAGAGAAAATTTTGTCTTGATAGAAAAGGTAAGCTTCTCTTGATTTAATTTTTTTTAAGGGTTTGTTTTCTTATACTTATTTTCAGGGTCGGAATCTCAAATTCGAGTTTCATATATTGAAAGTTTCTTTTAACAAGGTATGTTATATATAGAATTATATATATGTGTTTAGGAATGATTCTTAACTTTAATTTGTTTTTAATTTTTTTTCAGGAACCCATAATTATTATTTATGATTTATAGTTGTTTGTTCTTAGATTACATGATTTTATCAGTTGATGTGCATACTAACCGTTTGATTAATGATTCTTATGGAACAACCAATTGTTTGATGTAGCATTGAAAAAAATAATTATATCTTATTGAGGTGTTAATAATATACTTTCTATTTCAGTTTGTATCTAGACGAAAAGTTTATTCTAATCTTTTCATTTGCAAAAGTGTTCTAGTATTGAGACTTGAAGAATCTTCATCATGGTTATCCGAATATAATTGATGCAATGCATTTATCTCAAAATTTGTAGCAAATTGGTGTATGTACACTAACAATTTTGTAATATATTTTTTTTTCACTTTCTTTTTTCTTTTCTTTTCTTTCTTGTGTTCTGATTATCAATTCATTATTGTACTTTTTGTATTTAAGTTTTCTTGTAGTTAATAATAATTGATTGGACCATTGTATTAACTTTGATTGAATTTGTAACTTGTCATCTTCTTGTTAATTGTCACTAAATTTGTGTAAAACAAACATAATTTTCATATGGTTAACTATCACCAGGTTTGTGTATAGTGACAATACTTAAACAATTAATTATTGATAAGGTTGTATACAGTGACAATATTTAAATAATTAATTACAATAAGGTTATATATAGTGACATAATATTTAAATAATTAATTATCGATAAGGTTATGTATAGTGACACAATTTTGATATGGTTAATTATCACTAAGTTTGTGAATAATGACACAATTTTAAAACAATAAATTGTCACTAAGAAGATGTATAGTGACAAAATCTTCAAACAGTTAATTATCATTATATATAAATTTAGTGATATAATTTTTTTTTGTCACTAATTAAGGTCGAGTGATAATATGTCACTAAAAGTTATGATTCGTGACAAGTTCCAAAAAACTGTCACAAATACTTTTAGTGACGGGGGCAAAAGTGACGAATTGTTAATGACACTTTTTTTTCACAATATTGAAATTGTGACAATTTCTTTCCTTGTAGTGATAAATAATTTTGTCACTATATGACATTTTTTACTAAGACATATTGGGTGATGGTCTTAAATTAGACTGGTCAATTTATGTACAGGTGGCTACTCTCTCTCTCTCTCTCTCATATATATATATATAGGCAGTCCCGATCTGGTCAGTGCGTACTGATATAACTTCATGATGATATTGAATGTGAACCACTCATTATAGAGAAGTTTTGATAAGTGCATACACACTTGAGTCAAAGTATGTAAAACTAGTGGCTTACATTCAATATCTTCATGAAGTTATATCAGTGCGTGACTTTAAAATTTCTATATATATAGTAGTTGAAGGAGAAGCTGAAGAACCAGAAACATATATACATACAAATGAAGTTCAAAGGAGTGGAAGAAGAAGAAATGCCAGTGAGCCCTACTGGATATTACTTCAATAACTCGGTGCTGTCGATTTCTATTTTGAGTGTTTGGGAAATCAAAGTTGCCCTTGATGATTTCCCAGCTATGTCTCTTCTCAATGATGTCTTCCTTCCCATCAGCCCTCGCTTTCCTCCATCATGGTACTCTCTCTCTCTCTCCCCCATCTCACTCACATGCAGTAGCTCATGATGATCTCATTCTCTTTTTAATTTTGATCAAACAGGTGACAGATTACAAAGGCGTGAAAAAATGGAAGAAAGTTGAAGTAAACCTGAAAGACCACATAAAAGTCCCAATTTTGCCTTCAGGAAAATCACCTCAGTTTTACGAAAAGTGCCTGCAAGACTATCTATCAAAAATATCCATGGAAGCGCTACCACAGAGCCAACCTTTGTGGAAAGTTCACCTAATAAAATACCCAACAAACAATGCAGCTAGTACTTTGATTTTCAAGCTTCACCACTCTCTCGGTGATGGCTTCTCTTTAATGGGAGCTTTCCTCTCCTGCATGCAAAGAGCCGATGATCCCTCCAACCCCTTGACATTTCCTACTCTGAAAATGCGACCATTGAATAATAATAATAATAATATCCACAGCATGTTTAGGAATGTGCCTAGGTTTTTCTCGTCAATGTTCAACACTGCTTCAGATTTCTGCTGGAGCATCGTCAAGAGCGGCTTCATTGAAGATGAACAGACACCGATACGATCCGGGAATGATACAGTGGGTTTGGGGGCGATGTCTATGGCAACAATGGCTTTCCCTCTTGATCAAATTAAGCAAATTAAGGCCAATCTTGGAGCGGTAACTAATTTAACTTCTCATTGATTTTGATTTTTGATTGCGAGAGTTTCTCCTTACAACCCAATGTTTCCTTTTTAACATTCCCTTTCTAAGTAAACTTCATTCTAAAAACTTAATTATTACAAAATTATGTAGATTGTAGACATTCTATTTTTTTTTCCAAAATTATCATTTTTTAACTTTTGACACTCCTTTTAAAAACACTCCATTGTAAAAACCTAATTTATTTTTTTTTAAAATTATTTGTTTCAAAATTATATTATTTTTTTCATTGAATAATGAAATTATCAAAAAAAAATCTTCATTTGACTTTTTTTTTAATATTTTAAGAGTCAATACAAAACATGTAATTTTTTCATTGTTTGTTTATATAAAAAAATCTGGAAAATTCAACCGTACCATTTAAAACAATTGTTTGGTTCTTGTCGTAAATCATATTCTCATCATTTCGAAATCAAATAAAACTTTAATGTTTTAGGATTTTTGAAACACAAAAGATTAAAGAAATAATAAAAATAAATGTAACCTTGGAGTCTATACCATCAAAATTGTTATGTAGTGTATTATTTAGAATTACTTAATACTTTTTAGTAATTTTAAGGGATAATTACCCCGGTGGCCATCAATTTAATGGCACACTATCAAAATGACCACTAGATTGGGAATTGGTTTCAAAATGACTATTTTTGACGAAAAGTGTGACACTAATGACCATTCCATCCAATTCCATCCAATGAGTGGCATTTTAGTAAATAAGGGAATGACATTAATTTATTTTTGATGTTTTTTGAAGTCATTTTTTCAATGAGTGGCATTTTGGTAAATGTGGAATTGGTGAGAAATGTCACCTTTTTAAAGTGAGTTGGTGACTTTGTCAGTACTTTAATAAATTAAGTTTAAAAGGCACCTATTATGGTGAACTACAAAAATTGCCCTCACTTAAATGATTTATGTTATTCCCTTTCTTTGTACTTTTCTCTGTCCTCCTCCACACTCGAGAAAAAAAACTGACAGTAGCTCTCTCTCTCTCTCTCTCTGGAATTTCTTCTTCGTGTTAGCTCTCTCTCTCTCTCTGGAATTTCTTCCTCAAGTTATAAAGAACTGACGTGACGTGGTTCAGTAAAATAAGGTAAAATTTCTTGAACTTTCTTGTTTAATTTGTTAACATTTTCATTTGTTCCTTTTCATATGTTTTCCGAGTATTTTTGAGTATTTTTTAAGCCGTAAGCCATTTTTGGATCTCTGAGAGTTTTCCATAGATCTGTTCCCGAGCCTTTTCATGTTTGATGTGTGCCTTACCCGTGACTTTTCATGCCTTACCCGTGAGTTTTGTTGCCTTACCCGTGACTTTTGATGCCTTACCCGTGACTTTTCATGCCTTACCCATGACTTTTCATGCCTTACCCGTGACTTTTGTTGCCTTACCCGTGACTTTTGATGCCTTACTCGTGACTTTTCATGGCTTACCCGTGACTTTTGTTGCCTTACCCGTGACTTTTGTTTCCTTACCCGTGACTTTTCATGCCTTACCCGTGACTTTGTTTCCTTACCCGTGACTTTTCATGTGTTTTCTTTTATTAATGGTTTGTGATTATTAATTTGACAGGCTCATGAATCGGGTTAGAATAGTAATATCTTATAACGGTCGATGGGAGCAGTTACCTGACGGAAGTCAGAGGTTTGTTGGATCCGATAACCAGGGAATATATGTGTCAAAGAATATGACTTACAAAGAATAGGTGGCGATCGTACATACTATTGTGAACTATGATGTAAATAAATACAATGTTGATTTGTCATCAATATCAATCGTTCCTGGCAGTACGTTCGCACATTTATAATGAATGACGATGATGTCCAGTTTATGCTAGGGGAAGATCGAGTGATCCCTCAAGTATGTGTTAGTCTAATTGAGCGGACAGCTGCCAATGTGGTAGGGAATGATATTCGTCCTCCTGAAAATGCCCAACAATTAGGATCCTTTAGCGGTAGCAACCGTGTGTTCACCCAAAGGAGTGGCAGCGAAGGTGGGGGAAACATGTGTGGTGTCCCACAGGTTGCAGTCAACTATGCAGATGCAGCTGAACCTCAATTTGGTGATGTGTTGGTGGTTGAAATGATGAGTACGATGCGCCGAACAATGAGGTGGATAATGAGGCAAATAATGAATAGGTTGATGATCTGCAAAATGTGGATTAAGAGCCTGCACAAATGCAAACATGTGGTAGACGTGTACAAGGAGTTAGTGGCACTGCACCAGATATGCCAGGGACGTCCGAGGTCCGTTATAATGTGACAACATCTGATTCTGTTAATGCTATAACTTGGGTTATTTCGGGAGCAGATTCATACTCATTTGGTACTGGTAGAATCAGCACATTGGCAGCGCCAGAACCGACAACCATGATTTATAAAGGTCAATTTTTTCGGAGTAAAAAGGATTTGAAGAGGCTAGTTGGCGATTTTACGATGCGGCGGAACTTTGAATGGAAGGTGAAAAGGTCCAATAAGACAACTTTACATCTGGTTTGCATCGTTGATGACTGTTCGTGGAAATTAAGAGCGGTGAGAAGAGATGAAGGGACTTACTTTCAAGTAAGAAGTTTTCAATGAACACAGTTGTCCCTTGGAGGAGGTTCATCGTTGCCATAGACAAGCCAGTGCAGTCACAATCGGAGAACTCATTGCACCTAGACTTCAACAACATTATGGTCATCTCATGCGTCCGAAGGACGTAATCGCTGATATGAAAACAATGTATGGCATCCAAATCATGTACAGTAAGGCACATGATGCCCTGTAATATGCATTTTCATTGACCTATGGAACGCATGAAGAAAGTTTACAAATGCTGCCATCTTTTGCATACGTTCTGGAACAGCAAAATCCTGGCACAATCACAGACTTACAGTGCGCAGACGATGGTAAATTCCTCTACTTTTTCATGTCGTTAGGGTCCTCAATTAGAGGTTTTCAGAGGTGTATGCGTCCTGTGATTGCAGTTGATGGTACCCATTTGAAGGGAAGATTCGGTGATACAATGTTTGTGGCAACTGCACAAGATGGAAACGAACAGGTGTATCCAATTGCTTTTGGGTACGGTGACTCAGAAAACAACCTTTCATGGGAGTGGTTTTTGGAATGTTTGAGAGGTGCCCTTGGTCATATAGATGATCTGGTTTTCATTTCCGATCATCATGCAAGCATCGAAGCAGGGATCTCTAAAGTGTTCCCTTATGCAACCCATACCATATGTTGCTGGCATTTTGGCGAGAATATGAAGAAGCGATTTCATAGAAAGGATGTTGCCGACATAATGGATAATGCAGCTAGGTCGTACAGGTAAATCCAGTATGATCGCCACATGGAGGAGTTACGTAAGCTGCACAAGGGTGCATACGATTATGCCATTGATGCCGGTCCACACAAGTGGTCCCGCGTTCACTGTCCCCAAAGAAGGTATAGATTGATGACCACAAATGTTGCAGAGTGCATAAACTCATGCCTAAGATTCGCACGACAATTGCCATTAATGACACTGGCAGAGTTCATTCGGAATATGCTACAAAAGTGGTTCCACGATCGACATGCAAATGCACAGTCCATGCGGCATCGATTGACCGATGCAGCACATCTTGTGATCCTCAAACATGTCGAGAAGTGCGGTTATATGACCGTAAATCTAATTGCCTGGAACATATTCTCGTCAAACACAAGGGAAAACAGTGGACAGTTGACTTAGCCCGGAAGACATGCACATGCAACAAATTCCAAATGGACTTTTTACCATGTTCACACGCACTCGCAACGGCAAGGTACATGACAACTCTGTCCAGTTAATGCTTTATATTACCCAAACGTGAATCTAACTGTGTTCATTGTTGCAGGGAGCGGAATGTGGATTTCACATCTCTATGTGCGGACTACTACAAAAGGGAGACACTTATTGATGCATACTCAGTTCCTATCATGCCTGTTGGTCATCCTTCTTCATGGGTTGTGCCATCCGACATCGCAGCGTGGGTGGTTTTAAATCCAAGGATGAAGAGACAATCCGGTCGCCCAATGGAGGGTCGACATGTCTCGTCTTCGGAGAGGACAACCACACAGTCGTTAGAAGATGTGGACAACCAGGACATAACATCAGGAGGTTTCCAACCCGCCTATGGTTAATGAAGGTCCCAGTAGAATTGTTCCCAAAGAATACCGTCGCAAGTGCAGCATCTGTCATTCAACTGGACACAACAAACAAACGTGCCCTTAGAAGGACTCTACCGTCGAATGAATGGAGCCTTACAAGAGGACACTTGACCCCACGTCATAATGCTGTCATGGAAGCGATTGAAGGGATGAGAGTTGCATTGGGTACTGCTGTTGTGCTAAACTACTGTCTGTAGGGGCTTTTCCATCCTGCTCGGAAGGTTAGGGAAGTGTACTGGAAGATTTACAACTCCCTATATATTGGCGCTGAAGATGCTCTCGTGGCTGCTTATCCGACACTAGACGACGAGCATAACATATACAGTAGGCCAGAGTTAGTGATGTTTATCTGAGTGCAACGAGTTTTAGCTAGAGAGGGCGAAAAGATGAACGATGCAATCATCTTAGGACTTATGTTTTAGACATGTATTTTGGATTTTAGCTGCTGTAGTTTGTTTTTTCCACAAGTCACCATACCGGTTGATATACTCATATATGGTACTTTTTAACTTTGTGTATGCTTGATATATGTCAATATTTTAGAAATGAAAACCCTATGGTGTAGTTTCTTGCAATTTGCAGTCTTACCTACACCGTAATGCTTTTATGTAGAACTATTCTGATTAATTTTGTGTTCCGAAATTGATTTGTATTTAGTTCTTCAAATTAATCATGTTGTTTAAATCGTGTTGGAGTGATGAATGATCCACTTAAATAGGCAAAATCGTGCGTGCTGGAATTGAATAAATTAATCGAATAATTTAAACAAAAAATACATATGTTATGTATATCAACTGTATAACAGAGAACAACCCATATATACTTCAGCTACACAACACTGTTGTGTTGCGAGTTGCAAAAAACCTCCACAGCCATCTTCTCCCTGATGGTGCCCATATCATCTTCCGTCCAGTCGAACTCCTTCCTGTTTGCTAGCAAGTACTCTGCCAATCTCAAAGTATGGGCACCACAGTTACCCCTGCAAAATCACCAATTAAATAACTATTAGACTGCAATTTTATTAAAACCTAATAGGATAGAATAAACTCTTAAAAATAACATACCCCTGTTGTTGTTGGGGCACCCCATGTCTTCCGTCCAGGATGCTCATCCGAAAGGCACTCTTTGACAATTTGTACGTGTCATCATCCGTCTTTCTGCTATCGTGAAACCCGATCTGATGCAACATCGACGGAATAAACCAACGTAGGCATGCGACCTGCTTAAGCCTATGCTCCCATGGAACCTGCTGTCTGAACAGGTCTAACAGGTAGATCTTCCCCTTCCTGAGATCTACGCTCGCCAGTACCCAATGCACCTGTCCAAGGTTGCAAGGAATCAGAAACTGTACGTGTTTTAACATAGTCTTATTTGTCGAAATTTAAAACATAATATATTACATTATGGAAACAAAAATAGTATTGGAACCCTTACATAATCAACCTCATGCCATGGCCGGGTTCCGATCGGGACAATTCCTCGGACCATCTTCAAGTCGTCATTGTGCCACTTGTGTTCCAGCTTCTTCCATCCAGCTGGGGGTTTGCCCACAACCCCAGGACTGAAAATTTGCTGCCACTGAATCTCTAAGTATGACTGTACATAGAAAAATAATCGCAGCATTAACTAACACATCAATGCACAAATGAAAACCTATCAGTACAGACACTTACATATAACTGTGTATGGAGTAAGTTGACCCTCTGAGTGTACACGTCGGGGTATGTCGCTGACGCTTCCGTAGAATATCATGTACGCGTCCATGTACTGACAATGTAAACATTTTATATTATTACGAATCAACTATTACTCATACAAACTTATACACAGTATGTGTACTAATTAACATACCGATTCCTCCAAGTCCATGAAGTTGGTCTGCAACCGTTGGAACCAAGTTACGCCAACTGGTAAAGGTAGATCCACATCACGTCTGCATAATTGTTGAACAAGTTAGAGAACCAAGTAATATAATAAATATTGCAAAATGAACTCGTATACTTACGTTTCCCCCGTCGTGTTCCTCTTGTAGGCTTTGTACGCTATAATGTAGTAGGGATCTATCAAGTCATGGGGATTGAATACATGCGCCAATGCCGCTGATGTCGGTGGCCTGGTCCTCGGCTTCTTCGGCAGACAGGGGTTTGTGTATGGGGACAGCAACATCCAACCTGGCTTGTGAACACGCGGCACCATAGGTGGAGTACGGTACTGACCACTGGGATCCATATGAGGAGGGGTGCGCTGAGTATTGGTGTGATGTCTGGATGAACTCACCCTCCGTGCATCACTCTGAGAATGGCTGCGGTGTGAGGATACACTCTCCCTCCGTGTATCAATATGAGGAGGGGTGCGCTATCTGGAGGAACTCTCCCTCTGTGTATCGATATGAGGGGTGCGCTGTCTGGAGGAACTCTCCCTCCGTGTATCGATATGAGGAGGGGTGCGCTGTCTGGAGGAACTCTCCCTCCGTGTATCGCTCTGAGGAGGGGTGTGCTGTCTGGATACACTCTCCCTCCGTGTATCGCTTTAAGGATGGCTGCGGTGTGAGGATACACTCTCCCTCCGTGTATTGCTCTGAGGAATATGAGGGCTACATCGGGTTCGCTTCAGGGGTCGCACTGCACTAGGGTTGACGACCAAAGGTAGGGTGCTCTGTAAGGATGGACTCTGTCCCAGTGGTAGCTCTGATCCACCATGTGCCACCCATGCAACCAGTGCTGTCTCTATACCGGTAGTGCTGTTAGGTAAAACCGGAGGTGGTACCTGTGCTGCCTCTACTATCTCTGTATCACCGGGTACCTCTTCTTCTGTGTCGTACCTTGACCCCGCTGATCGGATAGTATGTCCATAGACTGACCCTGCGTAGTTGGTGGCTGCCCATGTCTGCTCCCTGGCTCTGTCCTATCCTGACCAGTACCTGTCCTGCCTTCGGGACTAAAGTCTCTGTATGGTGGGTCATCGAATGGTGGGTCATCGAATGGTGAACCATCCATACGGGACTGCGGCGGCAAACCCTGTAGCACCCAGATCATATCCAGCAACTCTCCATGCTGCTTATCTCGCGTCTCATCACTTTTTTTGATAGCAGCCATCACATCATCCCGTACAGATCGAACTTCAGCCATCACTTCAGTGATTTTACCGTCCCAACCTGAAAGTATTTCGAACTCTGTTAGAACTTAAACTGTTCAGTCGAGTGAAATTAAATAATGGGGTTTTAATTTTTTTCGTACCTCTGGATCACCTCCATGTGAATCACCTCCAGGTCGAGGCTGTCTAGGCAATGTGGATGGTACCGGGCTAAGCCTCTAGGAAGTCTAATTGCGAGCCTCTGGGTCTACATCACCTCTAGGTGTAGGCCGTCTGGGAAATGTGAATCGTACCCGCCTACGTCGATTGCCACCATCAAGTTCTGAACCCTCTATATCAGTATGTTCAGAATACGAAGTCCCTATATCATCGCGTCCGGAAGACATAGCCTCAGTATCACTGGGTCCGGAAAACAGACCCTCCATATCATTGGGTCCTACAGTCCTATGTCATTCCGGATCCGGGAGGTGACCAGGTATATCAGGGGCATCAAATCATACAGATTGGATCCTAGGTCTATGCCTTCGAAGTACCGTTGAGCCCTCTTCACACAGCCGTCGGCACCAATTCAGGCCATGTGCACATCTGAAATCGAAGTTAAATAGGTCTCATTGTATATATACTAATAACTATCAACATTAACAACATCAGCACTTACCTTTTGTGTAAGAACACCATCCAACTTTGCACCCGAGGTCGCTGACTCAATTCCCATTTCATAATACATGGGGGGGGGGGGGGGGGGGGGGGGGGGGGGGGGGGTAGCTCGATTACCCAACGAATCCCACATTTAGTATTGCCAAGCTCCGGGATAACCTCAAAGGCAAATACCTGCGTAATAGAAAAGTACGATACGACGTAAATACAACAGTCATATAAAATAAACTACAATTAAAGTACGGATTTAAATAAATTCGAATTCTCACTAATAGTGCATGCGGTAGACCATATATGTTGTACGACAACTCGAGGTTCGGTACGTCAAGGTCCTCGCCCTCTTCTTGCCGTTTTTCTGCCAATCGCCGTCGTGGACCATCAAACGCCTGCTTGAAACCATAAATAGACCGCCTATACACGTGTCTGCCCCACGGGAACGCATCAAAAGCGTCCAGGTCCTCAACTAGGCGAAACTGCCATACTGGAACTTTATCTCTCCCGTCGAACCCCATCAGTATCCGGTTCAGCATAAACAATAAGGCAAGCTTCACCGCATCGTACTGCTATTAAAACTACCAATCCGTAGCACCGCTCTCAACTTTTCAATCTCGACTTCTTCTTGACCCGAAAGTACCGCTTATGTATGCCATTCTCTACCACTTCATACCTCGTCGTGTCGGGATCGACTCCAAACTTCAAACCGGTGATTAGACAGAACTCAACCTTCGAGAACCGAACAATATGCTTACCTAACAAAAATCTCATCTCATCAGCCGACCCATCATGATGCAACTCGCGCAAAAGTAACTGATGGACAATCCCACCCGAAAATTGAATATCACGATGAATCTGAAGGAAATGACCAAAACACGACTCTGTATACCGACGTAGGTCTTCGATCTTTAGATCTTCAGGTACATTGTTAAGTGCGGTGTCAACATATTCCAGGTCATCGAAATGGTCATGGCGATTAATTTTTCCCTTGAACCAATCTGCCTCTGGAGTTTTCAAAAAATCCTTTGGATCATTCCTCTTCTTCTGCATATTAACAGAAAAAAAGCATATAAGTTCATGAAAAGGCTCCAACAACAAGATTGGACCACTGAATAAAAAGTCATGGGAAGTGTATTAAAAGTCACGGGACACTATACAAAAGTCACGGGACACTTATGAAAAGTCACGGGACACTATACAAAAGTCACGGGACACTATACGAAAGTCACGGGACACTATGCAAAAGTCACGGGACACTATACAAAAGTCACGCACACTATACAAAAGTCACGGGACACTTATCAAAAGTCACGGGACACTATATAAAAGTCACGGTACACTATACAACAGTCACGAGACACTGATCAAAACTCAAAAGTCACGAGACACTGTACAAAAGTCACGGGACACTTATCAAAAGTCACGAGAGACTATACAAAAGTCACGGGACACTTATCAAAAGTCACGGACACTATACTGCTATCACGTGACACTTATCAAAAGCCAAAAGTCATGACACACTATACAAAAGTCACGAGACACTATACAAAAGTCACGGGACACTATACAAAAGTCACGACACACTATATAAAAGTCACGGAACACTATACAAAAGTCACGACACACTATACAAAAGTCACGGAAACCTAGAAATTCATCGTCCTCAAAACAACTCTTTTCTGAAACTAAAACCCTAACCTAACCTCATCGTACAAACATAATCAATCACAATCACAAATCAACCTAATCTACATCATAGTATGGCATCAAATATCAAAACACATGAAATTATCAACATGAAAAACGCGTCAGAAAGGAGAACTTACCGTGTCTTTTGAGATCGCCGGTGACTTCTCATCAATGCCATTTCTGTTGTGTTTACTGTAACGCCGTCGCCGGTGGTTCACCATCCATTTTCCATCAACTTTAGGGCTGTTGGACCGTCGGTTCTACTCCCCCGTTGCTTTTTCTCTCACCGGTCTGCTCTCACGTGAATTTCTCTCACCCGTTTGAAAATTGCACAAACAGACAAATGAGGGTATTTTTGTCTGGTCACTCAAATAGGTGCCTTTTAAACTTAGATTAGTAAAGTGGTGACAGTTACCAAAAAACCGCCCCAAATAATGACATTTAATTTTTGAACCCTTTGGTAAATAAGGGGATAACATTAATTTATTTAGATGTTTTTTGGAAATCAGTTTTTTCTTTTGTTTTTTGAAACGAATAATTATATTTGTAAACATGTATATATTTACACACACTAAATATAATTATTCGTTTCAAAATACAAAAGATATGGTTTAGATCAAAACACGTGTCTCTTTTTTGTTTTTAGATTTTTTTAGATTTTGTAGCCTTAATCTTCTAAATATATATATATATATATATATATAATATATATGAGATATGCTATACATATACACACTACTAAATTATTTGTTTCAAAAAACAAAAGAAAAAATTAATTTCCAAAAAAACATTTAAGATAAATTAATGTCATCCCCTTATACAAAAATGCCACTCATTTGATGGAATTGGATGTAATTAGATGGAATGGCCATTCGTATCACACTTTTCGTCAAAAATGGCCATTTTGAAACCAATTTCCAATCTAGTGGCCATTTTAATAATGTATCATCAAATTGATGGTCACCGGGGTAATTATCCCTAATTTTAATTAGGAT